>WJXA01000277.1:227500-898442 GCA_014282245.1 Rhododendron simsii
CGGGTGAGTAACGCGTAAGAACCTGCCCTTGGGAGGGGAACAACGGCTGCTAATACCTTGTATGCTGAGGAGCAAAAACGAGGAATTCCCATGAGGAGGGGCTCGCCACTCGCGTCTGATTAGATTAGCTAGTTGGTCCATAGTCGCGTCTGATTTCCCTACTCTACCCTCGAAACCCTTCACCTACTTTCTCTCCCTCCTCAAACAGAAAATTACGTGCTAAATCTAGAACCGAGAAACCACCCAAACTCTACTTTTTTACACAAGCCCTAACCCTACTCCTTTAGAGCAGCCAACCCTTCGAAATGAATCTCTCTACAATTACACGTTTCTTCGCCTCGAATTTAGGTCCGCACACGTTTTTTTCTTGGCTATACTTAAAGGGAATCAAAAGCTAGGGAAAGTTTGTCCGAAATGGTGCACGACTTGAATTCTTCGAGATGCTCTACTCTAAATCGAGTGAGATCTGACGTGATCTACATCGAGACTAAAAATAGTAATGACCCGTAATGACCCCGCAAAAATAATCAATTTTTTGTCCATTTAATGTGCCTCAAATAGGGCCCTTGGTAAGAAATAGTATTTAATTGAGAAGAGAGTGAGAGTAAATACTCCCTCCATTGTTTATCCAAAAAAAAAATGCTCCCTCCATCCCAATTTGTTGGTCCTCTTTACTTGTCATTTTTCAATTGATTATATCTTATAATCTATAATCTTTTCGGTGATTTTAAAACTTTGTATAAAAAATTTCATTGAAATCTATCAAATAAGATCCATATTTAATATAAAAAATATTATAAATTAAGAGATATAACCAATTTTTTTAGACTTCCAAAAAAGGAAAGAAAACTAAGAATTTAGGACAAATGGAGTAATATTTTTAAAATGGGATAGCTTTGATATAGAGAGCCTGATGCAGTTGACATTTGAAAAGCTAGTAGCTCAAATAATAAAATGAGTTTTTAAGATGTAATTTGGTTGAAAATCTAAAGAGCTTGATATGGATGCTCTGAAGGTAAGATCTCATAAAGAACACACCATTAATACTAAAATAGTAGTGTAAACAGACTTCGAAAATACATCAATAATAGTAAAATACAGAGTAAACGGTGATATATCTATCAATAAAGAAGTCCTTTCGAGGATTGTGGAGGTTAGAGTAGCAAGCCCGTTTGAGTAACCTTCTTCCAAATTTGTTTCGCTTGTTCCCAAGCCCTAGGTCATCCACCTCCGGCTGATTTAATGTAGTTGCAGGCGGCTACGTAATACTTTGTACGCCACATTTTCCCAGGCAACAGCGTGAAATGGAGTATTGCCCAAGGGGAGGGAATGACCTGTCCCTTTTGGTTTATCGGGGGGGGGGGGGGGGGGGGGAAGGTTTCCTGCCTTTTTGAGGTTGGTTGCTACAGCCGAAGTTGGAGGTAAGAAAGAAGTGTTGGCCCAAACATGTTAATGAAATTATTCCTCGAGTAGTACAACCTGCTATTGGTAGCTGCAGAGGCAGTTGATAGCGGACTTACAAGAATTAGAATCCCAAGAATTAGAATCCCAAGAATTGCTAGATTGTTGTGAGAAAGATGAAGAACATTGCTATACTTACTCAGTTAGGCATTCAATTGGATTAAGGAAAATGAGATTCGAAAAGAGGACGAATACCCATTTCTTGCAACTAAATGCAAGTGTAGGCCAAAAACTCAGCAAGACGTACTTGTAAACAAATCTATTGCATTTTATTTACCTGTAAACAAATCTAGTATAATTGCGCTAAAAACAGCAGGGCGCTCGTCCAAGACGTCGAGACCTGAACCAATGACACCGTAAACGCAACTCAGTTCACTGACCATCGAAGATCCCCCCGTGGCTGCATATGCGTCTATTTTGATGATTTTTGGTGTAGGACTAAGATTATCTTGGTCAAAAAATATGAAAGGAACATTTCTCAAATACTCTTGATGAGGCGTTGATGCTAGTCTCCCAAAACATCCAATTATCGCTACGCGTTGGCATCTGGCATCTTTCTAAAATTTATTAGTACCTCTGCATATTTAACATATGAGCCAATTCTAACACACTTCTTAAGAAACAACCGCTTTGTTTGGTTGAGAGTTTAGTTTAGTTTAGTTTTGGCAGTGGGAGGAGAGAGAAATAGGGTAATGATTGGAAATATGGGTAACGATTGAAGAGAGATAGAGAGAGATGAGAAAGTAATGATTAAAGAAATAGGGTAATGATTGGAAAAAGAAGTAGGGTAATGATTGAAAAACAAAATAAAAACAAATCCAAACATCTAAACGAACATAGCACTTTCTTCAACATTGTTGGTGCCTCCAAGTCCAAGGCTACCAATAGCAGGCTGTATTACTAATGTTTTTTCAATTGTATTGATAGTATCGGGACATGTATCAAGTATCTTAAGATACATTTTTTGGAAGAGTAGAATTTTCTAATGTTTAGTTGGACAAGATTTTTAGAAGAGGGAGAATACTAAAAAGATGGGTGGGGAAGGAGAATATTTATATTACGCTTGAATTCTAACTTTTTTTGGCTTGGTACAAAATATATAGAACTAGGGGTGTCAAACGGGCCGGGTCAGCACGGGCACGACACGTTTGAAGGCACAACACGACACATGCATGATTTAATCCTGTCATGACACGACACGGTATTAGTGGGCACGCAGCACGACACAGGCACGGAAGTGGACGAGAACGACACAGGCACGGCACGGAAGTTTGGCCTGGCACAACATAGTACGACACTGTCTTAGACAGGCACGGCACGGGCACGACACAAGAGTGAGATAGGGCACAAGTCACGATACGGTTCTAGCGAGGCACGACACGAGCACGAGCACGAGCACGAAAGTAGGACAAGCATGACACGACACAACACGGTTCTAGTCGGGTATGACACGGCACAGGCACGACACAACACGGTTCTCGTCGGGCACGTCAAGGCACAGCACAACATGAGACATGGAAAACCCAAAAAAATGTTATAAAATAAACAAGGGATTTCAGATTATATTTTACTTTATTTCTATGTATTTTTTGATGTTTCAGTAATTTATAAATCTTTTCCTTTTATTTAACTAAAATAAGCTTTTAAAATATTTTATATGATTAAGAAAATTTGAATCAAAATTCAAACATGATAATATACCAATTACCACACATATACTGATATACATTGCATTTTATCTAATAAATATTTTTAAAAAAAATACATGGAAAATAAATAAGGAAAAAAACTAATTTAAAGAAAAACCTTCATGTGATTCGAATCCAAGTCCTAATGTCCTATGGAACTTGTCACATATCACAAATCACTAAGGCCATTAATCATTTTATGTTTTCACTTTGAACAACTAATAATAAATAAGAAAAATTTTTGGTTTTAAAACAATAATCCCTATGGGGATCGAACCTAGACTTGACACACATCTCAAACCACCAAAGCCAATAATTTTTTTGTGCTTATAATTGGAACAAGTAATATATATTATATAATTCAATTGTATGAAAACGGGCCTCTTGTACGGTAGTCACACAATTGCGACACAACTATGATGATCCATACCGTTCATTTTGTTATTCTTCGTGTTTCAATCACTCTCGCGAATTTTCGGATCTATCGGGTTTTGAAAACCCTTTCATTGGGACGTAGATTCATTAATATGAAATTTTTTGTTATGTGCGATCAAATATATAACGATAACTAATTTATTTCATTTTTTGCATGAATGATATAGGCTTTGTTCGGTTTCCTTTTTTGCCCCTTTCATCTTTGCTTAATGACCATTCAGTTCCCAATTTTAGGATAAAATCTGGTGCTACTCACTTCACCTAACACCCATTTACTGCAGCCTTCACAACTTTTATACCTGCCAACAATGCAGACGAATCTCACGCCTCTTCAACTCCTCTCTCTCTCTCCTCTCCTCTGACGAATCTCGACAACTTTCCCCCCTCTCAACAGAGTACAAACCTTTGACTCCTCAGGCTAGAGATTGGTTTGGATTTAGCAGGACGGAACCAATATTTTATCCTAACAGTTACAAAATGTATATTTAAAAAATAAAGAGATGCATTAGAAAACTAATAGTCATCGACTCTAAAAAAAAAATTAAAATAATATAATAAAAACTATAGTAAATGATATTTGTCCTTTGCACAATAAATAGCAAAAAAAGACTAACTTTAATTTTTTAGATTAAGGCTCCGTTCCGGAACAAAAAAAAAAAAACCCTTACTTTTTAAGAAGACAATTTCAAGCTCAAAAATTATGGGCTCGTTAAAATATAAAAATATGCAATATAGATCTTGTTTGGAAGATCTTAATGAGATCTTTTGTACAATGTAAAAAAATTTAAAAAATTATTTTTCATTTACTTTATTTTTGAATTTGAAAATGTGAAATAAACTGTTTATTTTTTAATAAGGTTTCTGGAGCGGGGCCTAAGTTGTTTTAGGGTTAAAGTGTGGAGTTTTTTTTTCCTAATTACACATTATCCTTTGTATTATTTCACTTTGACCCAGAATATAGTTTTGGAATACTTTTTTGGGTCTCCTTTTTTGAAAAAAAATACTGTAGAAGAGTTAGAACTAGTATATAACAAAAAATAAGGAAAAAAATCAAGCGGTGGCGAGACTATATAAGTTGGGAATAATTTTTTTTTACATATAATAATTACAATTTCTAAAATTCTTGTCGTGACAACTGCCACCACTAGATCCCTCCTGGTTTCATCCTTGCTCGGCCTGATTCTTGCTATGAATTTCTGCTTGGGTGTGGTGGTATCTATTAGTATAAAATAATGGTACTTTGACGTGGCCTTGTGGTTGTCGTCCTTATTTTAGATTCTCTACGCATGTCTTCCAACTAAGTATTGTGTACTCTTTAATTATCGCTTAAAATTTTAATTAATTATGTTATTATATTGCATGGATGCATGTAAATTTTCAAGTTTCTCTTGAATTAAAATCGTATCATTTATTTACATATCAATTGGAGTAGCCATTTGACAAATACAAATAGAAAAATTCAAATTCGGCCATGATCATAGACCTTTTTCTTTTGCAATACCAACCAAAAAAAAATGAGAAAGGACAAATCCAATGGCCATAAATTTTAATTTGTTTCTGGTTTATGATTCAGTTGAATTGTAATTTGTTCCTAATTTAGGTTAGCAATTTGTCAAAATTGATTTTCCTAAACCAAATCTCACTAAGGACTTGGGGCACTTGGTCTGAAAAACCACCATGAGTTTTTTAGAAAAACATGACTGGAGGAGCGTGCAACGCACAGAGAGAGAGAGAGGTGACGGTGCAAAGCAGGAAAACATTTTCCCAAGTGGGAATTGCAGGTCCCATCCCACTTGCAGGTCCCAAGTGTGCAGGAGAAAGTACACGCATGCCTTTCAAAAGTGAGTTCGAAAATGAGAAAGGAAAAAGATTCAGAAAGTCTACACACATACAATCTGTGCACAGATGTCGTTGTGGAACCCATCATGGGTCCCATAAAAATTGTTCAAGCCGTTCATTAAATTTAAAACATTTTTTAAGGGTTTTTATAAAAATTAAGCTCAATCCAATATTTATAAATCCTCGATCCAACCACATAACTTTTTATTATCAGGAAATCTGAATGAAAAGTTAGATGGTTGGATGAAGCAACTATAGGTATCGAATTGAGTTTATTTTTTACGGAGACCCTTGAAAAAATGTTTTACATTTAATGAATAGATCGGATGATTTGTGTGAAATCCGTGGTGGACCCCACAATAAAATCTGTGTATAATCTGTGCACAGATGTTTGTGTAGCAGCTTTCAAAAAGATTCCTTCAAGGTCAGGAAACGAACAAAGGCATAATCACTCGCACATAAAAATACAGGCGATTCCGATTTTCAAAAAAACTTTCTGGCCGGCCCTCGAGTAATGCATTATTCTACCTCCTTCCCAATTTAATTGTCAGTTTTGAGAGTTCGTGTCACTTTTTAATTGATTATATCTTCTAATTTATAATGTTTTAGGTGATTTTGAAAACATTGTATTATAAAACAAATCGAGATCTTTCAAACATTCATGACTAATTTAAAGATATAACTAGTTTTTTTATCTAGTTAGAATAGAACTTGAACAAGTCAATTGGGACGGAGGGAGTAAGACTTTACCGCCTTCGGAAGCACCGAATGTGTTCTAATCACAACGTTTCCGGCATCTGATTATCACATATTTAGGAGAGAATGATAAATTTGATATGATCTTAAATCGTAACGGTTTAGATCGAACATTCGGAAAAAATGAGTCTGCAACTTCTTTTCAAATCTATACATTCAACTTATTTGGTTCTAAATCAATGTATTCCACTATAGTCAAATGTACACTAGCCACACGATTGCTACACAACTATGACAATCCATACCGTTCATTTGTTGTTCTTGGTGTTTTAATCACTCTCGCAAATTTTTGGGTCTATCGAGGTTTTGAAAGCCCTTTCATCGGGACGTAGATTCATTAATATGAATTTTTTTGTTATGTGATCAAGTATATAACGATAACCAATTTACTTCATTTTTTCCACAAATGATATAATCACTCCCACATAAAAAGGTAGACGATTCCGATTTTCAAAAAACAGTTCGGGCGGCCTCGAGTGATGTATTATAGAACTTTACGAGAAATTTTCTTTATTGAGTGCATATGGATTATGGTGCGACTGCTGTACATGATCACGCACGACACTACTATAAATACGAAGAGATCAGAAGAGCCGGAGCCCTAGCAGCCCACTCTCTGACTCGGTCTCTCTCCGCACTCTCACCCTCACTCGGTCTCTCTCCACAGTCCACACTCACTCTCACTATCTCTCCACACTCTTACTCGGTCGCTCTCCGCACTCTCACTCGGTCGCTCACTCTCATCTCTCTGACGCGGTCTCTCTTCACACTCTCACTCTCATCTTTCAACGTCTGATATTGAAAATTGGCCCTCTCTTCTCGTTGATTCCATATGTGCCGAGTTTCCGATCAACAAGCTTTTTCCACTTTCGCGCAAAAAATTGCAAGAACACCGGATTTCAGTTGATGTAAGCTACGTTCGCGGTGACGGAATTACCTTACAGTTGCCGAATCGCCATAATATATACTGGGAAACATCAAATCACAATCCTTCTTGACAAACAACTCTCCTTAGCGACTGAATCCGCCATTGGCCTCAATTCTCAAGCCGCCGCCGCTCGTGCGGTCGTCGTCTCGTTTATAGGTGTAGCTCGGTCGAGTGCAAGCCGTCGCCGGTACTAGCCGTGGCCACCATCGTTGACGATTCTCAAGTCGCCGCCACTCGTGCAGTCACTGGTGAAGGAGAGGAGCTGGCGCCGCTTGATGTAGTGGGCCTCGGCGACGGTAAGTCTTCCATTTTTTTATCTTTGACAGAGAAATTTTTTTTTTCAATGACGTTTGTTTTGGCATATTCTAAGAAATCTGTAGGGTTACAAAATTATGTCTTTCGTGTTTCCCCTTTAATAACCTGTTATGGTGTTTTTCGTTTGGCTTTCATATACGTGTTTTCTGCCGCTGCTGGTGCATGCCTGGCATGCTGGTTCTTGTTTTGTAGGATATTGTAGAGGCCAAGGACCAGACCACGTGAAGGCTGAAGCAAATTAATGCCAGCAAAATGTAGAAGGTGGATTTTCTTTCACTTATTTTTGTATCCATGGCTTTTTTATGATTCCCTCAATTAAGTAAATTTCATGGATAAGCTATTTGCCAAAGGATTTTGATTTTGGCACTCCAAAAATTGATGGAGGGGCTCCAAAACTGCACTGAATTGATACACAAAACCACGTCGTTTTGGAGCCCTTCCATCAATTTTTGGAGTGCTAAAATCAATTTCCTTTGCGAAATTGTATAGATTGGGTCACTTAGTTTCTCTATATTTGAATGATCCTGTTAGCTTCCCTCCTAATGGATTTTATTCATTCTCGACATGTGTACTGCTTATGAAGGTTCCTAAAATACACCTAAAAGTATAACCTAAGAAACTGCATTTTGTTCAGGAAACAAAGTTACATTCCTTGCAAGTGAAATTTATAGTTCATCTAGAAATGAAATTTATATAACCTAAGGTAGTCATATTGTCACTCCACATTGGACTTGCTAGTTTTTAAAATTCTATGCACGCAAATTGCACAATGCATGAACACAAACTATAGTGGCATTAGTGTGTTCTTTTTTCTATCGGAATACTGAAAATTAAGTATTTTATCTATTGGAATGCTGAAAATTAAGTATTGTATCTATCACTTACTGTAAGTATTCCAGTCTAAATGAACACACTTCCTTTAAATTTGTCTTGAGTCGGTTGTGTGAAGTGCAAGAAGTTTAATCAAATGTCTTTCTTATTAATCCTATTTCTTCCTATACTTCGCTGAATTTGAGAGAGGACTTTGGAGATAGAACAGATACATGATAAGATAGGAAACTTTGTTGTTTTAAAGCTTGAATTTGGAGTACACCAGCAAGAGTTCAGTCAGCAAAATCTAATGAACTATTAAAAGGTCACAACGAGTTAGAACTTGCTGTTCAACTGAAAAAGAAATTGGAATAACTGCTTCTGGAGAAGAAATTGAATCAGGAGAGGATGTTGAATCTACCATTCTAGTCGAGCAATTCCAAAATTACCCCTAAACGGAGTGCCAAAGGCTCTGCCCTTTAAAAATGCAGGTAAAGTAAGATGGCGGCAGTGTATTTTGTTGACGTTTATTTCTGGCTATGAACAGGCATATTTGGCATATGGAGTCCCAAGAAGTGAATTGAAGCTCTTTTCTTTGATGCAAAAGGTTTGATTTCTACTGTTCCTGGCACTTTGATTATAAAATGCAGTTATTTACAGTTTGTAAAATACTAAACCAATCAGTTTCTTTGTAGCTTGGCACTCTTTTTATGAAAGAAGATTTGTTGAATTGCCATTGGGCATTGGACCTTTGTTCTTTTAAAGCCATGAAGATGCTATGCTTACTCTTTGCGCTTATATCTTGAGCATAGAACTTGAGCTTTTTCCTTTGTTCCTTTTGTCTGAATTCCGTTAATAGCAACTGAGAGCCTTTAAGAATCTTAAGGCTAAGTGCACCTTTTGCACTTTAATCTGCTGTTTAACAAACAGAAAATTGACGAAACATTGATACAAGCAAGGTTGAGTTTTTGTTTGATTTCTTTTTTCTTCTTGAGCGGGAAGGTTCAAGTTCTGATATTAACTTGTGTTTGTCTTACAGGCAGCATACACCATTGGGGGGCATTCTCTTAGTGCGGCTGCAATCGAGTATGTGATATTATTTTCCTTAGCTAGTATCTTTTTCTAGTCTGGTTCTACTTTGGCAGAGCTTGGTCTAACTGCCTTGCTTGGCTTTCTGCCTCTTGTATTGATGAGCTAGTTTAACACTGCTCATCTACACTGCACGACACGATTTAAAAAGGCACGGCACGACATGACACAAAAGCCACGACATGACATGACAAAAAAGGCACGGCACTACAAAAAAAGGAACAATGCGTCACGATTAATTAATTAATCGGGCACGGCACAACACGACACGATTTTAAAAAGGCACGGCCCGACTCGGTATGATAAAGTAACATGGCACACCACGGCATGGCACGTCATGGCACAATGAAGTAAGGGGCACGACACGGTACGAAGTACGGTTGGCATTGAAGTTGAATGGCACGACAGACACGTTTGACATCCCTAGTCTGAAATATAGCTAACCATAACCGGCTAACTTCGTGTCGTGTTCTCGTGTTGTGTCAGAATCCTGGCAACTTATACCGCATATAAGACGTTGGAATAATTTCCGAAGGATTAGAATACAACCTAGGGCTTGGTGATTGATTGGAGATCATCAATGGCAACTCAGGAAAAATTGGGGATGGTTCTGGCAGAAGATTGGTCCGACGATAGCTTTTCTTCCGAAGACGAAAACGAGTTTTCTGGTGCGGCTAAACTCTTCGGTTGTGACGCCAAGGAAAAATTGGGGATGGTTCCGGCAGCAGATTGGTCCGACGATAGCTATTCTTCCGGAGATGAAAGTGAGTTTTCTGGTGTGGCTAAGCTCTTCGGTTGCCACGGAGACAGATACATGAAGCCTTGGATGTTAGCACCTTGTCCTGCGGCGGATGATGTGTATGATTCCGACAGCGATCGAGATATGAATGATGAGGAATACCGCATCTACTCAGATCAAGTTAAGAAGAGTGATGTATGTATACCCTCTCTTATCCTACTAGAAAGAAGGATTTTCTTTTATCTGAATCTCTCTATGAATTATCCATTTACAATAATGTTACGAAAACAAAATTTAAAATACAACTCTGGACACAGCCATTGTGCCCAAGATCAATTACAAGGATTTAACCTCACTGTGGATCTCTTTCACACACTCTCCTAGGGGTGTCCATGGTCCGGATTGGTCTAGTTCCATAAGAATTCAGTAATCAAACCATTTCTAATGGTTCTAAGAAAAATGAAACCTAACCATCAGAATGTGGTACGTTGCGCTAACCAAACTACTATACCAGACCGGTTTTCGGTTTTACCATTCAAATAGTTTCAAGTTGTGTTAGAATAGGGGTACAACTGATAAGGTTCTGGGAGGAGAGAGAAGGTGGAAGAGTTTTGGTGGGAAGTTGAACATGGAGTGATTTCAATCTCCATGGGGAGTGAAAGCGATGAACTGTTGGTGTTCCAGATACAATCACGCACATCAGATTTATTGTGTATGTATGATACATAGTAATGTAGGTTCATAGACGTGTATAGGTGAATGTTACTAAACGATCAGTCCTGGTTCGGTTTGAACCATGGATTCTTAAAAAAAGACAGTAATCAAACCTTTTTAGGGACCAAAATCCGACAGTAAACTGTAGAACAAATCCAAAAGGCATGGTTCAGTCCAGTTTGGTTCAGTTCATCGATTTTCTGATTTTCTTGGACATCCCTACTCTCTCCTGTCTTACTTTCCTCGCCTCATACCTCCCTCACTCTCATGACGGAGCCTCGCCGGAGGAGCTTGGCCCCCTCCCGGTGGAGGTGCCGTTACTGCTCTATGCTCTCAGCTTCTTCTGCCTCTCAATGTCCTCCCCACATACACCCATACATGTACTTAGAAGAGTGGGAAGGGGAGCTTGATGGGGAGGTGACTTTGGTCAACAAAAGGGACTGCACTTAATTATTGGTCTCCTCACGTGGGAGACACGCCTACAATAACCCCTCACATGTGGGGTATAAGCTGAAAGTGCAACACCATCCTGCTGTGATCAGCCACTATCATGGATTTGTGTTGTGTTCCAAAGATCAACACAGCACAACTCTGCTCACGCCAGAGGCTCTCTCCACCAGACGGTCCTGGGAGAATGTGACGCTCTTGTCTGTTGACACGTTGCATGATGCATCTCTTTGAGCTTCCGCACCCTCAAACCAAGGTACACCATTTGCCTATCTTGGATGTCTCATGTCTCATCCTGTTGTGTTAGATATCCATGGCACATTCTGCCCACTTTGTCAGGCGATTCACACTCTCTAACCAGAGTGCTTGCACAAATCGGAACTTCAGGGATTGAAATGTACGATCTGGAAACTCTAGGGACCAAAATGTTAAACTGCAAAACATCAAGGACCTGCAGTCAAATTTCTGGCCAGCATTTTTCACTGCCAGAATATTCTGTTGGAGTTCTGTTCATTGTCAGAATAGTACTGGTTTTTTGTGGAGAAGAAAGAGTTCAAAACGTGACTATTGACGAGAACTAGAGAGCTCATTTTTACTCCGTTTAGGACATACTATATGGTGTAATTCCAACTTCATTTCTGGGCACGTTTGGAGTCTCGGTTGTGTTTTCTGGCACCCACCAAAGCTCTGATTCCTATTGTTGTGCTCAAGAGACCATGATCAATTACACAGACACAAGAGACAAGATTCTTACACGGTTCTCACTATGAGTAATACAAGATTTTACATGTGAGTACCAAACCAACCTTGTGATCACCCAACCTTACTGTATCTCTCTCACAAAACCTTACTGCCCTTACCTCACACCCCTCTCTCTCTTATACTAGAGCCTCGCCAAAGTAGCTTGCCCCTTGCCGAAGGAGGAGCCCTCACTACTCTATGCTCTCAGCTTCTTCTCCCTCTCACTGCCCCCCAACACATTCACCCATACATATACATTGAAAAGTGGGGAGGAGAGCCAATTGGGGAGGTGACTTTGATCAACAAAAGGGGCTGCACTTAATTCTTGATCTCTCCACATGGGAGACACAACCGTATCAGAGCCGTTGTGTTTCTAGACTTTTTGCTTACAAATTCGTACTCCATTTGCTGGAATATACATGCATGATTGCCAATTGA
This sequence comes from Rhododendron simsii, assembly GCA_014282245.1. Lineage (NCBI taxonomy): Eukaryota > Viridiplantae > Streptophyta > Magnoliopsida > Ericales > Ericaceae > Rhododendron > Rhododendron simsii. The sequence goes on from WJXA01000277.1 coordinate 239,901, forward strand.
GTAGCACTAATTACATTTGGAAACTGGACTATAAATGAGACACTGCACAAACCAAAAACAAGTGATTGTTTAGGTTTTAAGAACTCAATTTCTAGTTCAATAGATAGAAGAATTGATCAGTTGCAGAAACTCCACCCTGCCCACGTTTCTTTGATGGAAACGTGTTTCCGCGTTTCGGTGGAGGAAACTCCAAGGAAACTCATTCCAATGGCAACGGGAACTCGTTCCTAACCTATATGGTAACTTATGCCCAAAAAATGGTTGAGAGACTCACGAATCGAGCTGCGATTGGAAGATTCCCTCTGCTGAATTTCGAATCTTTATTTTGGATGAAAGGGAAACCATTCCATTTTTGTTTTTTATCATAAGTTTTTGACTTTATCGGATTGGGGTACTTTTTTTCCCCAAAAAATCAGTTTTATGTTGTGAGAAGTATGGTATATGTGGTATTTTTGTGCGTGTTCAATTGTTATCCTTTAATGGGATTTTTTTAAATTTTGCAATCTAAGTGACAGAATAATATTTTCATTTTGACATTTAACTACATTAAAATCATAAAATCTTTATAATTATTTAAATAATTTTATCTAACCGCTCCCGATGGCGCTCCCACACTTTTATGATCATCTGCTCCCCCTACCCCGTCCCCGCTTCTCCTTCGTGCAACTAAGGAATTGATCATTGAGAACTATTTGTTCATTTGCTTTTGATTATGTGTTTTTGCTATCGATTATGGTTTTGAATGTTGAAAAAGTTGTTTTTGTATGGCACCCATTGAATATAATACCCGTTTTTTGTTGAATTTTTATTTTGATTTGATTGCTTAGGGGTTTGATGTTGGAGTCATACCTGGAGTCAACATGGTAGGTCAAATTGTCCCAGTGCCTATAGACCAAAAGAAGAGATTCTATGATTATGACTTGTGTTCAGAGCTTGCAGTTGACAAAAATACAGACGACATTTCAAGGTAATTTTTTTTGGTAAAACAATCATTTGTTCATGTTATTTTGCTTCATTATTTATTCCTTTATTGATCAAGCAAGCACATTGAGAAAAGAACTCTGATGGATTTACAAGTTCTCAACAACAAAGATCATATCTTTACAATCAAACCACAAATGCAAGAACAGTGCAAAAAGGAAGTCAAACCGAACCGAATTCCTATGAGTGAAAAAATTTATTTTGGTTCAGTGAAATTTATTTTGGAATTTTTAAAAAACAATGGCAAAGCTCATTAACAATTTGGGTTTGAGATGTCAGAATAAAAGGAGGCGGTGGTTGTAGCGGCGTTCATGGGGACTTTGCAGCTTCTAAGGTCGGATTTGAGTGGATATTGAATTTGGGGTTAGGGATCCAACAGGGGAAAGACCGAGTTATGGATTTGAATATTTGGTGATCTTTACAGAAATCTCGTTGATGTGGCAAACACCCTTTTTGCACGTCAAATCCTTGTAATAACCCTTAATGAAACATCAACTCCAGTCTCCATGTAAGCACATCTTAACCATGCCAGTTTTTGATGCTATCAATTGATGGTAGTCACGGTGTGTTGGTATTGAAATTGAAAAACAATCCATAAAGTAAGGACGAGATTGACACAAAAATATTAGGACAATGGTGCAACCAGCAACCTGATATATGGTTTATCGACCAAAAATGCAGGTAAGCCTATACAGTAGTAAGGAGTGATTTACTACGATCATTACGTCTTCTCTCCCTTTGTAATCTATCAGAGATACTCCAACCCTTGGCCTGTTCTTTGTCATATTTGAGCACGAATTAGGGTTAAAAGCTTGACTTGATTTTGAACACTTCAACCCTTGATCTTTCTGTTCATCAAATTTTCTTTTAAAATTATTAAACTTATGGCAAGAACTCTGCTTCTTCCTTGATTCGACACAGTTTATGGAAGAGTTGGAGCTGGAATTTTGCACTCTCACATAAAATTTAAAGATGATGAGGGTTGGATGTGCTCTTAGCAATCACGGCTCATGTAATATATTTGGTATATCTTGGCGCCTCCTGTGTTCTGCAGATGCATTTATCTTATAATGATATATGATTTCAGTACTCTATTTTTTTTGGTTGAAGTGGGATTCCAGTAATCTTTTTATATAAAGGCAGCACTGGGGCAATGTATACTTTTTTTTTTTAAATTTTGCCCAACAACAGTGCTCTTTTTTGCCATTTAGAATTGTATTGCTCTGCGGTAACTGTAAAGGCAAATGGGAAAATCAAAACTTCGACCAATGTGGATAAGTAGGAGCATAAGGAGTGAATGAAGTGAATTAAATCGATGCGGCTCCAAAAAAATGGAATGTCAAAGATCCCAGTTTAGAAAATTTTGCTGGTGAAATCTATACAAATAGCTAGCGGCGGACCCAAGAATTTGATCTAGTGGGGGCATCAATTTTCTTTGTAACGCCGCAATATATGAATTATAGTTAAGAACATTTACACCAAAATAATTTTAGCATTCATGATAATGTAATAATTTTAAAGTATATATGTATTTTAATAACAAGCTACTTGGGTAAACTTGCGTACCGCCACTATATGCGTTAAAATAAAATTATCAAATGTTCATTTTTTTTCTATTATTAATTCTACAAGTACAAGTTTCGGGGATAAAAAATGTACAAATACAATGTGCGGGATCATATTGAGTAAAAAAACTTAGGGGAGTGGGGACTCGAACTCCTGTCGTTTCTTCCTTAAAGCATGTTACCTACCACTGCACCAACCTTTTACTTCTTGCACATGTTCACACACACACACACACAAAATCGAGAATTTTTTTCTTTTAAAAAGGCGTGGGGGCACATGACCCCACGTGCCCCAAGGTGGGTCCACCCTTGCAAGGAGCGCATCCGGTTATCAGAAGTAAAATATTGATGCTTAATTGAACCTACATTTTATAGTATTGGTCATTGGATTTGAAATCTTTTGTACTGTTTCTCGCGCGTGTTGATTTGATTTATTTCAAATAATCTAGCTATTGATTTTAATCCTGTAGAAGAGGACATAAATTCACATCCTGTGATCTTTTGGTGAAAATAGATAGAACAACTTGTGATCTGAAATTTTTAGCTATTTTATGTTGAATCTCCTATGTGGCTATGTATTTTTCCTTCAGCTCTTCCATGTAGGAATATTCAATATGACTCAACCCTGTGTTAGAGCATTCACAATGTAATATAATTACAAGTGAATAATCAAAATTTGCTGCATTAAATTTGATTATCCATTTAGAGGTTGTTAAAATTAAAATTAGCAATGTGAAGTCCCACATTGTTTATTTCTTACTTATAATCAAAATAAGTTGGCAAAAATTCAAATCTAAAGGTTAATTTTTTCATCTTAATCTATGGTCTACATTGAATGACATTCTAGTAAGATAAATGAAACTCGAGAACATTCGTTAAATTTCATAAAGTGATTAATATTGTTAAATGCACAACCACTTGCCAAAGTTGAAGGTGAGTTTTTCCTAACAATAAAGTATTTGTTTTATGGAGAATGAGTTTCACTTTCCTATGATTGTTGTACTTGATTGAGAAAATATAGGGTTCAATAAATTTGGTTATTAACAAAAGGTTATTAGTTTTGATTATTCAAACGTCCAATTGCGAAGTACTTGCTATTTTTTTAGCACACATTGCTAACTTTAGCAACCTTTTGGTTTTGATTATTACATTGTGGATGCTCTTAAAACTTAGAACAGAAAAGAAAATGTACTGTATTACTTTTGCTTTCCCATGTACTAAAATTACCTTAAAACCAGGAATTCCTTCAAATAAGCAGGGGAGTACACCATCTTTAACTGTTTGGAGTAACTCTTGCATTGATTCGTTGTACCATGCACGCATCTTATATATAAATCCCAGTTTGCCTTACATCTGTCTTGGCCTTAGAAAATCGATTAGAGAGAGAAGAGGAGGAGGACGACGATGATGACTTAGCTCAAGAATAGCGTAGCTCAAGAAGAACGTAGCTCAAGAAGAACGTAGCTTTACCACATCAAATATTAAAGAGTAGCTTTACCACATCAAATATTAAAGAGTAAATTACACTAAGCCCCCCTCAACTAATCCGCATTTTCACTTAACCCCCTCAGACTACAAAACCCAATATTGTGCACCCTTTAACTATCTAGAGTTGACACTTAACACCCTTTTGTTAGGTCTCCGTGGGAAAAATGCACCGATGGACGTCTCTGACCACCAGACGGCCGATCCGAGCCGTCCAAAAATTTATAAAAAAAAAAACCGAGTGGGCTCGCGCAGGAATCAACGGCATCCGACATGCGTAGGTGCTCGATCCAAACACCTCAAGAATCTACATGGGGTGTTTGGATCGAGCACCTACGCACGCCGGATGCCGTTGATTGCCGCATAATCCCACTCAGTTTTTTTTTTTTTTGGACGGCTCGGATCAGCCGTCCGGTGGCCGAAGACAACCATCGGTGCATTTTTCCTACGGAGACCTAACAAAAGGGTGTTAAGTGTCAACTCTGGATAGTTAGAGGGTGCACAATGTCGAATTTTCTAGTTTGAGGGGGTTAAGTGAAAATGTGGATTAGTTGAGGGGAGCTTAGTGTAATTTACTCAATACTAAATAACTAGCTATGAACAAAAATTTAGTTCAATGGAGGAAGCAAAAAAGGTTCACACTATCCTGTTAGAGCGCTGACACTCAAGCATTGAGTTTTTGAACCCAAGCATTCGGCAAAGTGGAATTCGATTACTGTATCGACATTCCCGCAAAGGTAGATACTTTGAAGAACTATCTCAGGAAAAAGAAATGCAAGGATATTTTTAAAGAAGTAATACAAGAGGGATTCGTAGTTTTCAGAATGCGGGTATTACCAGCTTACAAAAAAGTTATCAGGTATTTATAATACTATCTTTTAGTCGAGTATTTAGATTTCAAAGGTTATCTGTAACGGTACGTGATGCTTGACCGAGATATGTTGCTGAAACATACTCTGATTGGTTGAAAAATTGTGGTAAGGAGACTGTTAAAAAGGTTTCATTTTCCATTGGTAGAAACTTTTTTTATCTTTCATTTGAAAAAGGTGGAACAAGCCTGTGATTTTTACATACCCGAAAGTGGACCAGTTATTTTTAACAGTTGTAATCGGGTATGAGTTACTCTTAAAGAAATGCTCTGGCTGTTTAGGCAATTTCGTTTGTAACTATGTATCTTGATATGACTTAATTTTTTTAAAACAAGGGAGTTGATTGGGGTGAACCTAGTATTGGAAAACTCGGGTTTAATTTGTTCATAAAAGCTGACTTAAATTACATTACTATATGAAAGAAATAACAATGCTACCGCTCACGTGACCGTGTGCGTGTTTCGTCTTCGGCGTAAGTTACACAGAACATTGAAAAAAGTAGCTGGAGATCAGTGGTTAGGTTTGAACACATTCATTGATAATATGAATATAGGTGTTGAAGTTTAGAACGGGGCTAAAGGCGCCAAAAATAATGAAATCTTCATGTTGAAGAAGTGCATTGCCAATGGACAAACAAAAATTGCATGTCCATCGGCAATGCCCTTCTTCAGCATGACCATTTCATTAATTTTGGCGGCTTTGGTCCAGTTCTGAACTCCAACACCTATATTCATATTATCTATAAATGTGTTCAAACCTGATCACTCCTCTCCAGCTACTTCTTTCGATATTTCATGTAACTTACGCCGAAGACGAAATGCGCACACGGTCACGTGAGCGGTAGTATTGTTATTTCTTTCATACAGTAATGTAATTTTAGTTAGCTTATATGAACAAATTAAACCCGAGTTTTCCAATGCTAGGTTCACCCCAATCAACTCCCTGTTTTTAAAAAAATTAAGTCATATCAAGTTATATAGTTACAAAATAAAGTGTCTAAACAGCTAGAACATTTTTTTAAAAGTAGCTTATACTCGATGACAACTGTTGAAATAACAACTGGTTCACTTTCGGGTATGCAAAAATCACAAGTTTGTTTCACATTTTTTAATTGAAACATGAAAAATTGTTTCTATCAATAGAAAATAAAACCTTTTTAACGATCTCTTTATTGCAATTTTTCAATCAATTAGAGTATGTTTCAGCAAGAAATTTCGGTCAAGTATCACGTACCACTACTGATAACCTTTGAAATCTAAATACTTAATTAAAAGATAGTATTATAAATACTTGATAATTTTTTTGAAAGCTGGCAATACCCGCGTTCTGAAAACTACGGATCCCTCTCGAATTACTTCTTTAAAAATATCCTTGTATTCCTTGTTTCTGAGGCAGTTCTTCAAAGTATCTCCCTTTGTGGGAATGTCGATACAGTAGTGGGTTTCACTTTGCCGAATGCTTGGGTTTTGAAACCCAATGCTTGAGTGACGGCGCTCTAACAGAATAGTGTGAACCTTTTTTGCTTCCTCAATTGAACTAAGTTTTTGTTCATAGCTAGTCATTTTGGTATTTGAGGTGGTAGAGCTGCTGCTGTTTCCTATGGCTACTGTTTTCAAGCCAAGATAGTATTCTACGGTTGCAAACTGCTTTCCCTTTGGCTGCTGCTACTGTTTTCTTCTCAAAATCAGTTGTGGTGTATAGTTGTGGCTTAAGCTGGTGTATACCAAGATCATGGTGTTCAATTTGAAGCATCCGAAATGTTCAAGTCTTACTTGGATGTATTTCATTAATATATGGTGGTTCTTAGTTGTGGTTAAACTGCCTGAACTGCTGCCATTTTGCTCCAGATTTCAGTCATCTCATGGTGCTATGTTCCGTTTGTAGCTGCTTTGCATGTTAGGGCAACAATGGCGACAGTATCCATTATTCTCTTTCCATTTTGTCCACCTAGTTATAGCTTGTACTAGTCTCAGAAACATATCTCTGCTCCGTTGTTTTCGTTTCCTTTTTTTTAGATGGAATGGAAATAATTGGTATCTCCTATTTTAGTATCTTGTAGCCAATTGGCTTAAGTTTTACTTTTCTTTATTCTTCTTTCTTTTGTTTCCTTTTGGGGTATGTTCCTTGTAGGCTTTATATTTAGTTATCATTTTTTTCAATTTCAAGTTGATTTACCCAAAAAAAAAAAGGAAAAAGTGTGCGGCCAAGATACAAAAGTTTGATAGAACACTTATAAAATGAAAGGCCTGTGTGATTCCAATCCATACACCTCAATCATAAAACTGATCACAGGCTATGTATATTCTGGTCATATTTATCTCTCAATGCATACGATTCTGTTCGGATAAGTGCATAGTCACACATGGATATAAATATTTCACTGCATTGCTTGCTGAATTTACAGATTTCGAATAGTTGGTTGCGCATAGCTTTGTTGTTTTCTGAATGTTAATAGTTCCATGGATTTTTTCAATATGAACTTACCTGGCTTGGTGGAGTTTGATTTTCCGATTAATTATGGTGCAGCGAACTTATATAAATTGAAACAAGCTATATAATGAAACCATCACGGAAAGTTTTGGGTTGGTGGTGGTCCTGTGTCACCCGTCGATCCATCTTGAATGTAAGTGTAATCACACGACTCAGATCCAAGATACATGGGGTTCGAAGGATTCTTAGCACTCGCATTCAAAATTCTTGCCAACGTATTTAAGGGTTGAAGGATTCTTAAAACCTGGAAAAAAGAAGAGAGGTATAGAATTTGATTCTTGAGAAAGCCAAATTTACTACGTATTGTTCTCTCTTTTCTTTTGCCTTGATTTGTAGAAGATTTTTTTTCTACAAATCAAAGATTCAAAGCCAAACTTGAATTTGTTCTATTGCTCCATAAGTTTTTGAAGAATTTGAAAACAAATGACGTTGAGTTAGTCTTTTTGCAACCGGAGCTTTACTTGTTCTCCTAAAAGATCTTTTAGAAATTAAGTACTTATTATCATTCCGTACAAAAGGCTACAATTTTCATTTTTTTACGGTTATAATCTCATAATTTCAGTGAATTCGCTTCATAGAAGTGGACAACTTGAGGTCGTTAGGCCAAAAGCCTACTTTAGAATTTCCGTTTGACCGGAAAAAAAGAAAGAAAAAGAAAAAACCTACTTTAAAAATTCTTTTTGGATATGTTGGGTTAGTAAAAAATTGCTCACTCTACTTTAGGATTGCAGGGAAGCAACTCTACATTAAACATTCATCATCTGTCCTCTGTATTTGATTTTTAATATCATGAAAAAGAAAATGTACAGGTTATGTTTTGTTTTGGAGAGAAACAACTTATTCACGGCCCCACTCAATCTCGCCCATCCATTCGTGCAATCAATGGCTGAGATGTGTTTTCAATTTTGACCGGTAAAAATCAAAATTGATTTTCAAACCGGACCAGCCAAAACACTTTCGGACGCCACGAGCGATTTAGCGCCGTAAATCTTCTTTATAGGACGCCCCGTAAAGAAGTTTTCTCTTGCATTGTGTATTCGTTTGTGATTTGGCTGTAGAAGTAGGTTCAGTTCAGGACCTTTCAATATGGCTTGTTGCTTAACATCTGACAGTTCTTGGTAATTTCCCAATTGTACAGGCTTGTGGGCTGCTTCCTAATGTAAGGTGAAGTTTAATACTCCATCGTTTAGTAAATGACAGTTGATACAATTCTCAAGATCAAAAGAAATGCACTTTCAAGTCATTAGAACGATTGAAGGTTTTCCCAGTTGAAGCTGGGCTCCATTGGAAACCTCATGAGGAAAATATAAGTGCAAGTTTGTCTGCGGTACTTCACCCTTGATTCCAACTTGTATCAACTGCCAAATATCCTGGACCTTCTCAAGTAGTATAGACTACACAGAATTCATTACTTCTTCATGATCTTCGTCATGATCGTCGACCTGATAATAAACAAGCGCACCTTCGTTTCCCCCATTTTCTGATAATGCATTGCTACAATTGCATATCGGCAGAACTAGATCTCACAGATGGTATTATTAGGCGAACTGTCTTCAACCAGTAGGAATGACTCTTTCCTTTCGAAGTCAAACTCTCCTGAAGAAATAATTGTGGAGCTACTGCAATGAGACAAATACGCCAACAAGGTATCCTGGTCCATGACATCGCTTAGAGCATGAGAAATCCTCCCTAGCAGGTGTGACAGCATAACAAAATATTCTAGGTGGAATACTGAAGGTATGTTGTTCATGCGAGAGTGGAGCTGAGATGGCCAGCACCAGCAGTGCAGCTACTCTCCCACCATAAAAGGCCAACTTGTCATCACAACATGGCTCAATCTGAAACATATGGAAAGGTAGACCGGGAAACCATGTCAGTTGATCTGGTAAGCACAATGACGTAAACAACTAGCAAGCTGTAGAGTCTCTGTTCATTTTTAGCCAGAAATGAAAAACAAGCTAATAGAAACACTAGAATCAATATTCAACAAAGAAAAAATTGGTAGATTCAACTAGAGCGTTTGTTGCCACTAACCTCATCAGAAACCCCCACAATAACTTCAGCTGCAAAATTCCCATGATGTCAACCCATACTAAATAGAACCGAAAATACATCAGCTTCATCCAGACACATTCAAATAAAAGAACCATACACAATAAATTAATGCAAAACAAAACAATCAGACCAAAAATGACTAACTGTACTCCACCATAAGAACAAAATCCACTGAATTTTTATTGAAAATTAAGAACTTTTCCAACAAAAGACTCAAATAAGTACACCAGAAAAGCATCCCATGGTTCTGTATAACAAAAGCAAGTTGTGGGAACAGACCTGGGGATACATTTCAAAATTTTCTAGAAGGCCATCAACAGATGACTTAAATATGGCCACATCCTCCAGCTTTATTACTCAAAGTAGTTTCCTTGCTACAGATCTTACCACAACACCACTATCCACTAGTGTCCCAAGAAATTGTCAAAACCGAACAAATTTTAAATAGTACGAAATAAGTATGCAAATTTTATATTTATGGAGGAAATTCGCAGAAAAGCACAATTCTCCATGGAAACCTCAAATAAAAGTCAGTAAGCGTAATTGAGAAGACAAGTAGCAGATGATCCAACTTTTTCAGGGGACATCCATCTTATGCACTAACTCAAATAAAAGGATATTAATATCTACCATTCCCTTGCATCTGCAATTTTTCAACTTTTGTCCATTTGGAGATGAGAAGTTTATCATTTCACTTTTCGAAGTGGGCATACATTTTGAGACCACCCTGATTGGAAAGACGGACAGACAAAAAGGGAACTGACGGAGTACTTGAGACAGGCGATTACGGGAGGGGAGACAGGTTCAATATTCATTATGACTGCACGTCCCTGATGGAAACATGTATAAAGCTACAAGATGCTCCTAGTTTCAAGTATCCAGACAACTAAAAAAACTCGTTTAAAGCAGCCCCAACGGAAAATTACCTTTGATAACTAACTGGATCAGTGAGTATCCAAATGGGATCCAATCATTCAGAGCTACATATTCTTGGCCTCTTGGGAGGGTTCGACCAAAAAATGAGAGATCTTGTCAATGAGACATTCGAATGGCTTGACCGTGCCGCATTGTGGGAGACATGTTGCACTAAAACACCACATGTAGAGCTGACCCATTAAACAATTTCACCACCTGCATGTGATTTTCATTTCCAGTTTGTCGGTATTAACAAGGATCATATACCTACCATGTGCTGCTGTGCATGTGTGTTTCTTGCACGTTTAGGCAGTCAAATAGTGCCATACAACGCAATGTCTCCAAAGCCTGAAAGCAGACAACCATTGAATCATCATTCAGCACATCTACCAATAAATTTACGGCATCACCAAAGAAATCAGCCAAAAGTATGCTGAGTGTATCCAAGGAATGACAAGCTAACTTTCATAACTATACATATTAAAAGACAAAGCCTCAATCCACAAGTTTGGAAAAACCTAAACCTACGGGCCTCTGAAAGGCAAAAAGAAACAGACAACTAATCAAATAAGAACTCTATGCACAAGTCCACTTAGAATGCCCATCCATAGTATTTTTCTTATCCTTCCACAAAAATAAATCAATGGATGAAGCTCAGAGACGAGATACCACCCTCTAAAAGGGATATCATATCAGATTCTCAAAACTGTAGACAAAAAATTATGAAACTCGCCTCACTGAATTCATCCTCTAGCCCATGCACAAAACTCCAGCAGAATTTGATGTGGGCATGTCATATGGTTTTGTAGGGCACAGCCCAGAATAGGTCTTTTCTTTCAAACCATGCTGCTGCAATGTAGGTTTGCTATCCTGAAGGCTGACAGGAAGGAGCTTCATTGATAAGGTTTGTTACGGAATGTCCTCAAACACTATACTTATCTGGCATCAAAAGCTTCAACTTTGAGCTTCAAACTCACGTCTCTTACCATAGAACAAAGCTGCAAAATGCATGCAAAAGATGTCATGGTAACACTACGCCATAATGTACAAACTGATTAATGATGCTACACTGCACAAGAATGATAGTGGGACATCCTACAATATGCTTGATGTAGGAATGAAATAGGTGATCCCATGCTAGTCAATACAGTTGTAATAAAAGAACCTAGCATGGTAAGCCAAGGCATGGTGTGAAATTACATTATTGCCCTCCAAGCTTTTCATTTTTGTTTTTCCCTTGTAGTTTTTAAAGGGATTGAATTGGACTTTTGAGGGTATTTTGGACTTATCCTGTTTAGGAAAATTGAGTGGTTATTCTTATTTTGCGGGGTTTTTTCCCTTAATTTATGGCTTACTTTGGACTTTTGAAGTACTTCCTTCACTCTTCCCCCCTTTAATTTATGGCTTACTTTTGACTTTTGTAGTATTTCCTTCACTTTTTTTCCTTTAATTTATGGCAAATGTTGCTTTATCAAGAAGAAAATGAAGTACTTTGAGAAAAGATGAATTTGCCCTTTTAATTTTGCAAGGATGGATTTAAGAGGTTAAGGTATTTTATGAAGCTTGGTTTAGGTTTAAGGGCATAAGGGAGAAGAGTGGCAAGCATAGCTATTTCATGAATATACGAGAGAAGGAGAGAGTACTGTAGTAGGGTGTGAGAATGTGTACCTCTCTTAAGGGATTATCCTTCCCCTTATATAGGCAAACATACTTGCTTTCCAACCTAGGCATGCACAGCACATGCCCATGACGTCACGAATAACTGCCCTAGCTCTGAAATGTTCTACGTACCCCTAGAACCAACAGGAGGGATCTCCACGTGGCCCCCGCTTGGGTTGAACGGACCCGAGAAGCCCAACCGGCCAGCATGCCTGACCCGAAGGTTTGGTCTTGGGCTCACATACTGGGCCTCTAAAACCGGTGGGCTGGATCCTTCGGTCCGGTCCACCTCCCTTTGGTTTGATTCATAACTCGCACTGGGCTTAAGCCCAAACCGCACGCACAGGACTAGCCCGTTACACTCGTGTCCTAGCTCTGCCGCTTCTTTATCTTGGGCCAACCCATGGCCACATTCGGTTCGGCCCACCACACTTGCTTTTGTTCATGAACCTGGCATTTTTGGTAGCACGCCAATCATAAGTTACTTAGGGCCCACATGACCAACTGCACTATCCAAACCACTTGATGGACCGGAGAGAATGCTAGGGTTTTTAATTTATACACTTTCAAGAGGTGAAGACGAGGTTACTCCATCAGAAGTCTTACTATATTTTCTTTGCTAATTTTTTCGTATTCGAAATTTGGGTAGCCTTTACTCAAATAAAAACATTATATGTTTATTTGTCTATAGGTTCTGAATTCCAGATCATACAAATTGCATAAATCCAATTAGCACAAATTGGGTAAATCCAATTAACATGATGCAAGCAAGGGATGTTACTATAGTCCTGTTTTCTCAACAAATTTGCCGTGCCCTTGATTATTATTATTTTTTTGCCATTGTACTAGTTTAGTGGATTAGTGGTTAGTAAGTTACAAAAGTAGACCGATGTTACTCCATCACCTCGAACCTGACCTCTCCTATGGGCACCTAGGCCGCCCTCCACGACCGCCTATGGGCACTAAGGTCCCCCCTCCACGACCGCTCGGGCGAGAGCCCTGAGTCTTTGTTGTACCCTTTAGTACGAGTGATGATGTGATATGCTACTTGTTAAGAAATTTTGTACTATGCTTCTAATACCTTGATTGCAAGTGGAAGAGTAATCTGCATATACTGCATTTATACACGACTACAAATAGATTACAAATATTTATGGAATATGCCCAGCACGGCGTTTGAACTTGAACCACGGATGGAGGCTTAAACCCGTTGTCTCCACCTGCTTAACCCGCACCACCTTCCGGTTCCTTGAATTCACCTCCTCCCACTTTTAACCCAAACTCAGTGTCACCACTATACGTGTTCCAGTGAGTAACAAGTCCATGATCCCGGTCATCTTTTGGTGGCGCCGACCGAAGAATACAGTCTCCTCTAGAGGACGCCGCCTCCACTTTTAGCTTCTTCCTTAGGGATGAAGAACTCGTGTCGCCATCAGGAGGTGGCTGAGAGTGTGATGCCAGCTGCTTATCCTCGGCCAGTGGTAGGGTTTCGGAGGCTTTAAGAGCACCACTTAGTTTTTGCTGCTCCTCAATTATTTTCTGCAAGTATTTCCCCTGAGCCTCTATTCTCATTTGTAACTGCCTTTGTACCTGAATTATTACCGAGTACAGAATTGAACACGTGAACAACAGAGGCGACATTTTCATTTTCATTGTTCCTTGAAAACTAAAAGGATGCATTTCACACCAAAATGCTAGAGGTGAGTGACATAAGGAACATATACAAGAATCAAGAACCTTGTCAACAACCTAATAATCAGTAATCTGAAGTTATCTATGGTATCTAGCAGAACAAATTTGGTACAAATTCCGAAATTAGTTGCCGGGTCTAGCTAACCAGTACCAAACAGAGACATTAACCAAGAAAACGTGGAGACTGCATGTGTGAATGAACTCACTGTCGTTGCGCGAAAAATGGAATTTAGGTAAAAGGCATTTAGTTGAAAAAGGATTCACAGAGCATGTGTTGTGAAATTACTCAAAGTAGTTTAGATTTTGCACCAAAAATACACTAGCAGGGGAGTTGCATTAACAAAAAAAAAAAGAGTGACAAAATCAGCAACCTAATATTTTTGGTAAGTTGAGTACTCCGGCATGCTCTAGTATCAAATACATTTAAAAGTATGTTGTGCATATGTTAAATGTGGAGAGAGAGGGGGAGGAAAAGAAATTTAAGGGTGCTTTTCATATTTTGTAAAATCAGCCAGAGCATTAAGGGTTCTTAAAAAATAATTACTCAAACAATTTTTTTGTGCAATATGAATTTTGTTTGATAGATCTTGATGAGATCTTTCGAACGATACAAAAAAAAATTTATGTTCTTGAAAATATTATTTTTAAATTTAAAATTGGAAATATATACTTATTTTTGCTAAAACTTTAAAATTTGGGTACTTTAAAATTTGAGTTCAAAGATTCTGTTGGAGATGCGCTTGGTAGGTTAACATTTGGAACATATTCACGCGGTAAACCTTCAAACTTTTTCCTTGAAACGAGTACAAATATATTCGTTCATCTATTTCAGTGGATAACTTACCATTTCAATGTTCAGAATTACTTATCTCAAGAGTTGATATTAGAAAAACATGTAAAATTTCAAACTGGCCATGCCAAAATAAAGGCCGAATTGGCTGCGCGGTACCGCTTTGTAGCTTTGCAGGGATGCTCGGCATCCATTTTTTTTGGTCTTTTACGGCGGCTGGTGAAGACAACAAAGACTTCTCCATTTCTAATACTAGTGCGTTGCATCCCTATTGCTGGTGGTGGAGCAAGTACAACTGCCCAAACCTAAACCTAAGATTTGGATATGATTTTTATTGCACTGTCAAAAAGTTTTGCACCCTACAAAGCATTTTCTCCATTTCTTATTTTCTTTCCACTTACACTTTGCTAATCCATTGTAAAGAGAAACCAAAAAAAAAAGAGGCAGAGGTTATACCGGTTGAAATTTAGTAAGATTAACGTTATTATCTTTTTCTGTATTTTTTGTTAATTTTTTTGTTATTCATTCATCTTGACGAGCGCATTGAAAAAAAAAAAAAAAAGCTAAGCAAATATCACTACAAACAAAACAGGACATTTCTGCTTATTTTTTGCTTATTGAAACGAATTTGAAAAGTAATGATCAAAAGCTAAAAAGATTCACTACCAACGAAAATAAATCAAGACAAGTCAAACTCAACCTTATTCGCATTTCATAAAGTAGAATTCCCCCCCCCCCCCCCCCCCCCCCCCCCGAAGGGAAGACTTAACACAATGGAAAAAGAAGAGAAGGAGAAGAGAAACTTTTGTGTATCCCAAGGATACCAAGCCCTCCGGTTCGTTTTTCATTTTTTCCGTCATTTTCCGATCACATTTTGATAATCGGCTCCGTTCATTTTGTAGAGTTCGGTGAAAACCTTATTCAATCGTGTTCATTGGATTTTATTTGATAAATGATCAGCACACGTGAATATTGAAGAAAAACAAAATTGGGTCCAAAAACACATTGAATCGGAACCCAATTTTGATTTTATTTTTTTTTGCAATTTTCACGTGTTCCGATCATGTATCAAATAAGGTCCGATAAACGCAATTTTTGGTATGGATAAGGTTCTCACCAAACTCTACAAAATAGACGGAGCCGATCATCAAAATGTGATCGGAAAATGGCCGAAAAATGAGAAACGGATCGGAGGGGATACACAAAAGTTTCGCAAAGGAGAAAAGGAGCACAATCACCACACTGCTATTCTCCAGATTGTGCAAGGGATAAGACTCTGGTTTCTCCCCGGAGTTACGGTCGTTACTTCGGAATTAATACCAGATCCAAGTGAACCTAGGTTTGGAATGGACATTATACTTCCAGAAAACTACTTCGCTGCAAAATCTAATCTATGCATATCATCCAAAGCACTTTAGTCTTTTACAAATTTAGATTATAGTAGTTTGAAATCTACAACCAACCGCATCACAATCCTTCGCCTCACTCACTGTGTCCCAATTCTCGGAACCATTTGTATTTAGTTTATCTTTCCCATTTCTTTTCACTGACACTACCCTCGAAAAATCTAAACAGCAACAAGGGGAGACAACCCCAACCTAGAAAAACCAGCAGTTATCAGTGAGTAACGTACTTGTACACTGGTCTGGAGGTTGGACAGACAATTTCATCTTCACGGAGCTTGCGTTTCCGCCCCTTTTTCTGATCCACAATTTGCATTTAGTCACAACCAATAACAAGATAGAAGAATTCAACAAATCTAAAACGTTAGTACCTTCAGTTCTTTTTGCATAGCAATATCCATGTATAGTTTCTCCAAATCATTCACTCTGCCTTTTCGCGCCGCTAGCTCTCTGTAGGAAGCAGCTGTTTTCCTGCACGAGCACAGCTTTAATGTCATACAAAAGAACAGAAGACTGAACTAAGAACCTAGGATCACGAGAACTAGGGACTAAAAATGGTCCACTGACCCCCATCCCAAACATCAAATATCAAAAAATTGAACATGAAGAACAGCATATCACAGCTGATGAACATTTTGAAATTAATTGCAACTCCATATCTAGCTCGTACAACTGTAAAAGAGACATGCTAAATGAAGAGGTGATCATTAATGAAAGAAATACTTTGCCTCCTTTATAGAGACTCTCACGTTTGCATGCAGATTGTGTGAGTTGGGGGAGCTAGGGACAGACTACGGGTGGCTAACCTAGATGTCTGTTCCACTAAGCCAAAAAAGTATTCCTTCCGTCCTATAAAGTTTAGCACTTTTACTATTCCAGCCCTATGAAAAAATTAACTTTATTTTTTAATTCATAATGTTTTTTTATAAGCAACATGAATATTGTTTGATAGATTTTAATTTGTTTTATTAAACAAGTAAAAATTGCCTAAAATATTATGGATTGAAAGGTATGTGCAATTTAAAAATGAGACGCATTCCTGAAAATGCCAAACTTTATGGACGGAGGGAGTACTTAGGAATATTTAATAAATAAGAATTTATTTTTAAAATTATAGGTGATGTTTTGTGAGAAAATGATCGATTTTGTTAGGAAGGAATATTTTTTTTTAAAGAAAGCAGGAATAACAAATACCTAAAAAATAAGAACCTTAGCAGGACAGGGCCTTAGTCGGCTCTGCCCTAGTTCTGAAAAACTCAGATTTTGAACATTAGCCTGAAATGTTAATTTCTAAAAACTTGCTCGGAACTTCGATATAGATGTAAAAAAAAAACTTAATTGTTTTAATAACTTTAAGTTCTTAAAACACCTAGCAAAGCATTTCAATGTACATTCATAACTTTAACAGACTTAAAGTTACGAAAGTACATTGAAATGCTATCTAGGGTGTTGGTGTTTTCATAAAATTGGTAAGAGAAAATTGATGCTTGGACATGGCTTACTTTTCTCTTATCTGACCCTCCATTTTATCCATTGCTTTTCTCTTACTTGAGGGGCCTTTTGTACGTAAATGAAACTTCATGGTTTTGGTTAGTTGGAAGGGCACTTGCAAGTCACCCGGTTCAGTTCAAAGCATGAGTTTGAGTCGTGGAAGCGTCATTGCTAGGTTGGAATTGTTGGGCCAAAAGTGTCCCTATAAATTTGGTTACACAATGTCATTCATTGCGACTGCTCTAAAAACAGACTTGCGGGTACAATGTCAAATGCCATAAAAAAATTAATTAAAGCCCTCCATAGCACCAATTGATTTTACGAGAGATCGTGGAAAAACAGTCCGACAGTCACATTGTTGGGGATAATTTCCCTTGGGAACTATTGGACTCCAGTAACAAATGTGCTATCCACACAGATTTCAATGTATGGCCTACTACGGGTTCCACACAAATAATCCGAACCGTTCATTAAATGTAAAACATTTTTCAGGGGTTCACGCAAAAAATCAGCTCAATCCGATACTTATAAAGGCTCGATCCAATCATCTAACTTTTCATTCGAATTTTGGGATAATGAAAAGTTAGATTATTGGATCGAGCATCTCTAGCTATCAAATTGAGCTGATTTTTGGCGGGAGCACTTGAAAAAATATTTTATATTTACTGAACGGATCAGATCGTTTGTGTGGGACCCGTTGTGGGCCCCACGTAATGATTTGTGCATGATATGTGTATAAAACGTCTATGTGAATAGACTTTCTGCTCCATTAATGCTACACACAGAGGAAAAATGCACAAATTTTGTGCACAAATTTGTTGTGGGGTCCATTATGGGTCCCACAAAAATGACCTGAGTCACTCATTAATTGTAAAATATTTTTGCAAGAGTATCCGCAAAAAATCAGCTCAACTCGATACTTATCGGTACTCAATTTAATCATCTAACTTTGCACGACTTTCACACCGCTCACATGCTCGCCCACAAGCCCAATCGTGCCTCTTTGCAACTTGTTGCCATCTTGTTCACCCCACGCATCACATGCGCGTTATCAAATCCCATACTACTTGCTTGATGTTTGATTTTTGCTCCCCTAATCAAAACATCCCCTTCAAGCAAAAGAAGCCCCTTTTATGTGCGATAATTATCCAATTGTTGAGAATAGTAGCCCACTCCACTACTAGGCCCACCAATGGCTCTTTGCTTTAAAAGAGGAGCTGGGCCCAAACAATCCACTAAGTCATCGTCCAAATCATGGGCCGAAGCTTTACCCCCTTTTTCATCAGAGGCCCTATCATCAGGTCCGTTGACCTCATATCTTCTCGTCCTCCTAACTCCCGAAGTAGGCCATGATCCAACTCATTATCCACCGCCATCTGGCCAGGCGCGACAAGCCCACTAGGCTGAAAGGCTCCATCAGGCGCATTCCTCTACAACTCCAAAGCACGCCACTCCTCCTCTCCAATCCCACTCTTTATATTCCAATCACATTCGTCCTCAAAGTCTTGCACGAAACGGTGGCATGCCAATGCTGCTATGGTAGCTGTTATTGTAAGCAAACTCCATCATCGACAAATATTTATCCCAACTGCCTTTAAAATCAAGAACACAAGCCCTAAACATGTCCTCCAACGTCTGAATAGTTCGTTCAGATTGCCCGTCCGTTTGAGGGTGAAAAGCGGTACTGAACTTCAAAGAAGTACCCAAGGCATGCTGCAAACTAGCCCAGAATCTAGAAGTAAACTTAGGATCTCTGTCACTAATAATAGACACAGGCGCCCCATGCAGCCTGATAATCTCATCAACGTAAATCTGAGCATATTTATCTGTAGTATACGTAATCTTAACTGGCAGAAAATGAGCTGACTTTGTCAATCTGTCCACAATCACCCAAATGGAATCGTACCCCTTCTGAGAACGCGGCAAACCTATCACAAAATCCATTGTTACATGCTCCCACTTCCACTCCGGTATAGGAAGATTTTGTAGCAAACCTGCCGGTCGTTGATGTTCCGCCTTTACTTGCTGACACACCAAACAACGAGCCACATACAGAGCTATCTCCTTCTTCATCCCATACCACCAGTAACGTTCTCTAAGATCCCGATACATTTTTGTGCTTCTCGAGTGCATTGCATACGGTGAATTATGAGCCTCCTCCAAAATTTCCATCTTTAAGTTTAAATTCCTAGGAACACACAACCGATTCCCGTACATTAACACTCCATCATCTCGAATCATGAAATCCCTTCGTTTCCCCTTTCTCACCTGATCTCTGAATCCCCTCAACCTTCGATTCTGATACTGAGTCTCCCAAATGTCATCAATCAACACAGGCCTCACTTTAATCTGAGCTAGCTCTACTCCCATCATTGCCAACTCAGTAAAGATATCAACACGTGTACATTGAACACAAGCCAACCTCCCAGCTGTCTTCCAACTCAAAGCATCGGCAACCACATTGGCTTTCCCCGGATGATAGTGTATGGAACAATCATAATCTTTGATTAACTCCATCCACCGCCTTTGCCTCAAATTCAGATCCTTCTGCGTAAACAAATATTTCAAACTCTGGTCGTTCGTGTAAATTTCACAAGTTACCCCATACAAGTAATGCCTCCATAATTTTAAAGCAAAAACCACCACCGCCAACTCTAAGTCATGGGTAGGATAGTTGCGCTCGTGATTTTTCAGTTGTCTCGACGCAAACGCAATAACTTTACCCCGTTGCATCAGAACACAGCCAAGCCCCTGATGAGATCCATCACTATATATCACCAAATCCTCATTACCCATTGGTATAATCAATGCTGGCGCCGTCACCAATCAGGTCTTCAACTCTTGGAAACTGTTTTCACATTCTTCAGACCATGTAAACCTTACATCTTTCCTTGTCCATTTTGTCATGGGTAACGCAATGGCAGAGAAGTCCTGAATGAACCCCCGATAGTACCCTGCCAAGCCAAGGAAACTACGAATCTCAGAAACATTAGTTGGCCTTTCCCAATTCACCACTGCCTCTATCTTCTTCGGATCAACACAAATACCATCCCTAGAAATTACATGACCCAGAAACACAACACTATCACACCAAAACTCACATTTGCTCAGTTTACCGTACAATAGCTTCTCCCGCAAAGTTTGCAATATGATTCTCAAATGCCGTTCATGATCCTCCTTATTTCGAGAGTAAATCAGAATATCATCAATGAACACAATAACAAACGAATCCAGATATGGCTCAAACACCCTATTCATTAGATCCATAAATACCGCAGGAGCATTAGTTAACCCAAAAGGCATAACTAAAAATTCAAAATGACCATACCTTGTCCGGAAAGCTGTTTTGGACACATCACTATCCTTCACTTCTAACTGATGATATCCCGATCTCAAATCTATCTTGGAAAAGACGACTGCCCCTTGCAACTGATCGAACAAATCATCAATTCTAGGCAAAGGATACTTGTTTCGAATTGTTACCTGATTCAGCTGTCTATAATCAATGCACATGCGCATGGTACCATCTTTCTTTTTCACAAAAAGAACCGGTGCTCCCCAAGGTGAAATACTCGATTGTACAAACCCTTTATCTACCAGATCTTTCAACTGAATTTTCAACTTTAACAACTCAGCTGGTGCCATTCTGTATGGTGGAATGGAAATAGGATTCGTCCCCGGTAGCAATTCAATAGTAAACTCCACCTCCCTATCAGGTACAATCCCTGGTAATTCGTCTGGAAACACGTCCGAAAATTCATTCACAATAGGAATATCGGCCAACTCCAGTGGTTTCTTTTCAGTGTCAACTACAAAAGCAAGATAACCCTGACACCCCTTCCTCAACAAGTTTGCTGCCTTAAATGCAAAAATCATACCCTTCAAAGAACCCTATCTATCACCATAGAATTTAATTTCCGCCTCACCAGGTATTCTAAATACAACTTCTTTGTTAAAACAATCTAAAGATGCATCATGCGTTGATAGGAAATCCATGCCAAGTATAATGTCAAAATCAGACATATCCTAAGGAATTAAATTCGCCTCTAGTTTCTTATCATTAACACACACCACACAATTTGGGTATGACACCCCAACATTCACTACCTCTCCAATGGGGGTAGATATCGCCAAAGCAGTATCTAATAGCACACAAGATTTGTTTAAACGCATGCTAAACACGTTCGACACAAAAGAATGCGTAGAACCTGGATCAATTAAAACTTGTGCATTAATACCAAAAACTACTAGGATACCTGTCACCACTTCCGGAGTAGTCTGAACATTATGTCGTGTCATAGCGAACACCCTACCCGGTGCAGTAGAACCACCCACTCCGCCACCCCGGCCAACAGAACTACTCGAAGCTCCGCATCTAACAGGAACGCTTCCAACTGAAGATGCTGCCGGCGCACAAGGTTTTGTACACTGTGTTGACATATGCCCCATTTCACCACAATTGTAACATTTAATTCCTTTGCCTGCTTCCGGACAATCTCTAACACGATGATCAGGAGAACCACAACGGAAACACTGAAAGAAAGTCTCTCGACTGCTTGATCCACCTTCCCTACTCACGCTTTGCTTACTCACTTCTCGCCCTTGTCCACTTTGTTGTTTGAAATCACTTTGCCCCTTCAAATGTTGGAATCTGCTTCCACCCTTTATAGTCACCACCAGATTTGCTTGCTTGCCTGACTTGACTGGCTGTAATTTTACTCCTCTTAGTCTGTTCCCGCTTTTCAAACATTTTTTCAACATCTTTACCAACCTTTTTTGCCGTTTCAACCAAATCCGCATAATCTTCTGCTTTATAAGCCGTTATTCTGGTTCGAACATTATCCTCCAGTCCCCTTCTGAACCGTCTACCTTTCTTTTCCTCCGTATCCACCATGTTCGTAGCGTAAGCTGAAAGAGCAATAAACTTGGCATCATATTCGGCCACCGACATACTCCCCTGTTTAAGATTGATAAATTCCGCTTCTTGCGCAAAACGATACATCTCAAGACAATATTTATCATTAAAGGCCTTCACAAATCTTGCCCACGTAATCACTTGTGGCACAGGTGGCTGAACATCGGGCAGTGGAGTTGAGAGCAACCTCTGACTTGCCTCCCACCATATCAAAGCTTGCCCTTTTAAGGTAAAAGTTGCTAAGGTCACCTTTTGCTCGTCAGTAACCCCCATAGTTGTTAGAACCCTCTCCACCGTTTTCAACCAATCCTCTGCCTCTTGAGGTTTGAAAGTACCCTCAAACTCCATTGGACAAAGCTTCTTGAATTTTTCTAGTAATCCAACATTCTGATTAACTGGAGCTGCAGCTTGCCGTTCAGCATACTGTGTTATAACCGCCAAAAGTCTTTTTATGTCTCTGGCCCCAGCTTGAACCCCTATCGGTGCAGCCCCACCAGCCGCATCACCTTGCCCTAGATGAGAAGATGCTTTCCCTTCCGGATTTTCCATTTCCCTTCACCTGTTGCAATTCAATTGAACAACAATAACATATACTATTTCATCATGTGAGATAAACCAACATTAAACTCGACCCAACAAAAAGGAACAACTTCCTATAGTCCACTACTAGACCACAACTCGCTCAAAGACACCTCAGAATCTAGAAAACCTAGCTCTGATACCAAAAACTGTCACAATCCAATTGAAGAACATCTCCTCGGTCTCCAACAAAAAGAAAACCAACAGAGTAACTCCCTACGTGGAGCTGGGGTGCTTGTTGTCGCCTCCAAACCTAGCATTTTAATCCGCACGTATGAGAACAAAACTCAAATAGTCATAGAAACATCTCAAGGCAGACTCAATTTCGACAAATCACTATGTGTCGAGGTTTTTCTCATTATCGAACGATATTGGTGTCAAAAGCTTCGCAAGAGGATGTACTTCAAGAGTCGTGAAGGAACCAAGACCAAATTCAAACTATAAGGATGGAAAAATAGACAAACACAACAGATTCACAAATCTGTCTCAAAACAGATTCTCAAGATCACCCAGCATTCAAAAACTCACAATAAATTGAGTTCTTAACCTTTTCAAGTGATTCCAAAACCAAAACATCACCAACTTAACAATACTTAAAGACTCATAAGAACTCATGTATACCCAGCATGCTTAATCTTGAGGAATTTCGTGAGGAACACAAGCCAAAAGCTGTCCAGAATCCCAGAACTTCCCAAAACCTGAACTTTAATTCAAAAACTGCTATAATATAGAAAGAGTCATGGCACAACCCATACATATTCAGATAGATATACGAGTCTAGTTCTTGAATCAAGAAACGGTGTGCAAAATGGACACCCGAGCAAGAAGTTATGCCCGTTTTTCCAACACGTGTCTGTGCTTCCAGCACAGACGAGAACCAGACACCAGTTCAGTCCACGAATTTTGTAGGCCAAACCACTTCGAGTTATTTTCTGAAAATTTAACACGATGCAATAGACTCAGAGATGAACAGTCAGGATTTTTTTCAAGAATTTAAAAGATTTCTAGGTACCTTGAATAAATTCGTCAAAAATAGGACAGATTCAACTTTGCACCATCACAGTTTTGCCTAACCATCTGATACATGAATTTTCTGGAATAAACCTCAACTACAACCTCAAAAACCCTCACCCATGGATTCAATTCAGTGCATAATAGATGCAGAACAAGAAACTTAGCATGAGAAATAGGAAATTCAACACTTAAAGAGATGTCAATTACCTAATTAAGCTTGAATACAACCTAACCTTTATTTCTTCTCCTTCTTTTCTTCCACGACTGATCTCTCTCTCTCTCTCTCTCTCTCTCTCTCTCTCTCTCTCTTCCAATGTAGAAGACAGAACCTCCTGGGTTTTCTCTTTTTTTTTTTTGGTTATAAGAGAACACACACACACACCACCTCAGCCCACACACGGCACACATGCACAATTCTAAAAAAAAATTTGCACTTTAGTCTTTTAAGTTTAAACTATAACATTTAAGCACCTCACAAGTAAAGATTGTTACATATGTGGTGGTTCATAGAATTTCAGTTGGAAGGCAGTTAAGTCTTCCAGTGAGTCTTCGAGGATTCAAGATGTTTGGAGCCTGCCCCTAGTATTAAAATTACCAGTATTAAAATTTTCATTGATAAATAGGCCTATTTTGCGAGATACTCCCTCTGTACTCTCTTAAATGTTCAGTTTCATAATTCTAATTTTATTAAAAAAATATTATTATAAACCATTGACATTAATTTTTACCTCCATTTTCCAAAATTATCCTCCACTTTTGCCAATTATTTTTTCAAAAAGACAAGGATAATTATACAAAATTTATTGAAAATGAACACTTATTAAAATTTTGCTTAAAATAGAATACAGAACTCTTATTCGGTATGGAGGGATTATATCTTGTTTAATAGATCACAAATTAGTTCTATTAAAATAAGTTTCAGAATCATATTAAGATGGACATTAAGATGGGACCAACAGATCTAAGAAATCCACAAATGACACAAACTCTCAAAAAAAAAAAATTACGACATGGAGTAATAAGTAAAATTCTCAAGTTTTACCTATGATAATACAGAGTCCCTCACATCACAAACAGAACAAAAGCACGGTTAAGTGGTAGTATTATGCACGAATTGCAGGAAAGCTCAAGCCAGCACCAAAGTCATGAATGAGTTTCGTCACAGAATAATCAAACTTCACGCGGGTTAAGTGGTAGTATTATGCACGAATTGCAGGAAAGCTCAAGCCAGCACCAAAGTCATGGATGAGTTTCGTCACAGAATAATCAAACTTCACGCGGGTTCCACGATAACATTCTTTAGGAAGATTGTTTACTATGACATCAACCTTCACACTTTTCATCCCATACCTGGTGTTGGCCTTTTTCAAACCTACCGAGCAAACACGAGGGCAATATCCACATCCATTAGAAACAAATTTAACTGAAACTAGATATAAAAAATTAATGCACCAAGGGTCAAGGACAATTTGTTTTCTTACTCTCCAAGTGATCACGGGTGAGAATTGCCCACTTTTCCGTAGCATTCTACAATAAGTAAAAACATGGGGGCCATTACCAATAAGAGGGGATAGTTCAAGAGCCAATGCCACTCATCAAGAAGCATACATATTTCTAAGTATATAACAAGTTCAGTAACAACTACAGATAAGTTTACAAAGACTGGCATGTTCAAGGCAGATAGAAAAACAAATTGGCGATAAATAAGTCAATAGGAAGATCTTAACAAACTTGAACCGTACCTTCAAGCTCGTATCGTTTTCCTGTTTCACATATATGATGGCCAAGGCCAAATGCTCAAGTTGCACAACATCCTCTCCTGCGAAGTACATAGAAATTTGAAATAAGGGGAAAGTTAAAAAGGAAAGGCTGAAAGGAAACAGCATAATTCCTTCCACACTGTAGCAATCAACACTCATATCAAGGACACAGCCATATATTCGGGACAAGGACCACGAGGGCAATAATAATGTCTCAAAGAAAACACAAAGTGGAAAATTTACTCATTATAAAACAAAGAAACATAAAAAGATTGGATAGGGACATGGAATGTAATTAAGCCATTCAACATCAACACTTAACATTAAAAGATCGGATAGGGACATGGAATGTATTTAAGCCATTCAACATCAACTGAAGAGTATTAACCCATGCAAGACAAGAAATCATGGTGAACAGGAAGACAAAAGTTACCGAGAGATCTTGCAGCTTCACTTGACAACATGTAAATGAAGTATATGGGCATTTTCGGAGGCTTTTCAGTGAACTTGTTAAGCCCCCTGTCATTGAGGATTTTCTGGACAGCCTCACCAACTCGAGACAGTGAGAGGCCAAACATAATATGTTTCAAACTGATGAAACGACGACCTTGGATTCTTCTTTCATGATCAGCAATCAGAACCACTTTGATAACCTCCTCCCCAAACTTCCCGATGTCGCATGATAAAGGAAAGGTAACTGCTTTCTGAAAATGAATAAACTGTTGTGTGTGTGCGCATGTGTGCTTGCAAATGTCAGAGAGAGAGAGAGAGAGAGAGAGAGAGGAAATGCAAGGATGATCAAGAATCAACAGGCAGCACTAGGATGCACGTAATCACTACTCACAAAGAACATGGTCAGTGGAATGAGAATAAACAGGGAAAAGAATTAACGAATGAGCAACAACTATTTGGGATCAAATCATCACCGCCTGTGCATCTATATGTGGCATATTACTAAAATAGGAAAACCAGCAAGACGAAGCAAAATGCACTTCAGACCCCCGTAACTTTCTAGATGCTACCAGATGGAAATTAATGAAAAGTACAATGTCTAACAATTCATGCAAACCTTCTATATTTAGCCAAGTGCTAAAGCAACCTGAAACATTTTCCAAATAAACGAAAG
Organism: Rhododendron simsii; assembly: GCA_014282245.1. Taxonomy (NCBI): domain Eukaryota; kingdom Viridiplantae; phylum Streptophyta; class Magnoliopsida; order Ericales; family Ericaceae; genus Rhododendron; species Rhododendron simsii. The sequence goes on from WJXA01000277.1 coordinate 266,690, forward strand.
CACCCACAACTGCAATGAACTACTTTCGAAGTTGCCGGCAAGAAGAGACAAGGGTCAATGCGAACAACATTCAGCCACGTACTATGGACAGCTAAAGCTAGAATGTGTTGGCAGGGTTTTTAATAGTAAGGAAATAAATGGAAATTAATTATTTAACTGGAACAGAAGTGGGAAAATTATCTTCTCCCACTTCCAACAGCACAGGAAAAGAGAGGTTCAGTTAATGTGCATCATGTATGAATAGGGGTAAAGACTTGCGTACAATAGAAAAATGAGAAGTCAGTAACAGGAAGATAATATGATACTAGAAGTCTAGAAATCAGGTAAATTAACTACAACAATGAAACCTAGAATGGAAACTATTCATTCCCATCTGGAAGACTATACCCCAGATTTACAGCGTTTGGTTGCAGCCTAGACGCAAGTCATAATCACTTGGTACAATGTTTCGACGGAAACTTGTTGCCGCGATGTCTACCTGAAGGGGGGAAATACCAAACCACGGAATTCACTATTCATGCTATCAACGCATAGCCTTTCTGGGGCAAATGAAGAATAACCAGTGTAGGAGGAACAGTTTCCTAAATAGCAGATGCCGAATTCAGATAACTATAGACGTGTGCTGATGCAGGGAGATTATCCAATAACTCCATCTACTAGGAAACAAGGAACTCAATTTTTGTTGGAGGAATAATGTAGAGTAAGTGTAGGACAAGTCCCAGACACATGCAACACAAATAAGAAAGAATAGGGAGTACCGCAGAGTTTTTCTCTACGGCCAAGAAAAACAACCCAGCTTGCATAGCAGAGATAAAATCTGGTATACGGCATGCAAACGGATCATCAGGGTTATACTTCCGTGGGGTTAAATATTGAACCACTTTCTCAAACTCAACACCCTTCCAAGTCTCTACAAACAAAGCGTCAAGAACATGATAACTTCGCTTGTGCAGGAACTCCAGAGATAACTGTGTTTTGTGCTCTTCCTGGTTTTCCACAAGCAAAATTAAGATGATGAGTTGGAATACATTACCATAAAATTGACACCCCACACATGCTGCAATAATTATAGGGGGCAAATTCGATTGCAGAGAGTTTGGTGAAAGCAAAAGGAAACAATGTTAAAGAAGTATGACAACTCGTGAGGAGAAAGTAACAGTAACATCAAACTAATTTCGAGGTTATACCTTCAAAGGCACAAACTTCTCCATTTCCTCCAATACAAGCTTTAGTTCACCCTCACTAATGTCATCCACCTACAACCAAAAGAACCATGATTTGGCCAAGGATGGTGAGTAATCCATCAATGGTAAACAAGTAATTAGAGAAATATGTCCAGCAATGCAAAAATTCAGCAAACAAGTCAAAAACCTGAAAAGGGAAAATATTAAACGTCCAAGCAGATCCCTGCATTGAGAGTATGCACACCAACATCAGAGTCCGCAAAAGAAGATAAATCATTTTATCCATCCCGATGTACAACCAACCAAAGAAAGTAAAAGAAAAAAGAAAGCCATATAAAATAATTAGTTAAACAAACGGTAAACCAAAACTGAGCAGTATGAAGCTAATTAGAACCACCAAACGCCCTTGAGCCCAAAGGGAAAAAAGGAAGTTACAAAACCAACACCAGCAAAAGAGTCTCTTATTTTCTATAATCTGATCATTAATTTGTATTTTCTCTTGCTTGGTATCTTCTATTTTTTTCCTTTTTCTTTTTGGGATATAAATGCCTAAGAGGTTCTATCCTAGTTGGGAGCGGGTTCCTTTCTCAATGAGAGCGAGGTTCATAGGAGAGTCTGACTTGGGAGCGCGGACGCGAGGCTTCTTATGAGGTGGATTCGCCACCCACATAGGAGGATCCTGCAACTAAGCAGAAGCTAAACTGGAAAATAAGTGCACTGTTTGAAAAATACAATAGAAAAGATACTTGTGCATGCAAAAGGCTGTCCATGGATTTACTTAGGCTTTGAATGATAAAACATATTTAAGCTGCAGAAAAAGACAATGAGAGAACAAGGAAGAGAGCAACAATGGCAACGCATTTATTCTCATTCAGTAGCTGAATCTTAAATATCACAGGAAGAAAGTAGTGAAACAAGAACAATTCATGCAAAACCAAACAGCTTTTGCACGAAACAAGCAAGGGCCAGCCAACCCTGTTTTCAGCTGTGCAGAAACAACGGACAGAGGACAGCTTTTGCACCTTCAGACTCTCCTTTATCGGGATAGTAGTTTATTGGTTCAGAGAAATCATGGAAGGATGGATGGCAGGCCCAGGAAAGTCGAATGTTTTTCTTCTCATCTACGGTTAGCAGATCTGGCTCAAAGCATATGAAACAAAGACAGCGCAGGATGCCAATTGATAACTGCCGAAATACATACAACGAGGCCCCTTAATATATACTTGTTAAGTCCTTAATCCATATTGCTCTTCATCTATTTCATGGTTATATGCCAACTGACGAAAGATAATAATCTCCTTGGAGATAAATGACAGAGATTGCAAGCCTTAGCAATACTCATAATCGATCTCAACAATGAACGGGGTTTATAAAAAACTTTGCTCCGCAATGGTAGTGGCTCCAGCTCAGGAAAGAAAGGGTCACGGGCCCGTCTAACCTTATCCTTAACTTTGCCAAAATAGTATTCCAGGGTAAGGACGCAGCGCATAGCACAGCCCTCACCAATGTGAAATTGGTAAGATTGGTGATTAATCGATTGAAATTGGTGAAACTCAGCCATTCAGACTCTTAAGTCTTAACTCTTAAGAACCATATCGATCTTAACCACTATTCTACTTAGTACTCCCTCCGTCCCAATTTGTTCCGCCCTTATTCCTTTTTGGGATGTCCCAAAATAATATGTTTGTTTCAAAACTTTCCATTTTTAGATATCCAAATTACCATTTTACCCCTCATTTTAGGAGAAATTTTCTCCCTCCCAAATTCAAATTTTAAACATGATTAAAGGAATATGGAACAAATGGCAGGCCGGCAAAACTGAAGTTGGCAGGCCCCATTCTCTTCATGACATGACAGGGAAGTGCCTTTCAATTTGGTGGGTTCAATATTTTTTTTTACAAAATTTTAGTAGTAATATTTTCTCAAAAGGGTAAAATGGTAAAATTGATCAAAAGTCAATGTAAGTACAATATTTTCTTAAATTTCGTAAAAGTCAAAGTAGGCGGAACAAATTGGGACGGAGGGAGTAGTAGTTAACTCCAAATTTCTATTGATGCAGAAAAGACACCTTCAAATATACGGTAAAACGTGTTGTGCAGGAAATGTTACTGAGATTGTTTGAGATTTTGGTAAGGAGTAAGTCTATTAAGTTGGGCTCTGGTGGTGGGGATGATTGTTGAGGTTGTGTGGTTTGATAAATGGACCCCATTCATCCGGATTCCGGAGGGATGCAAGCCAAGAGAAGGATGGTGGATGTTATAAACTTTGGTGTATTTTCAAACTCTCTTAGCTTTCATCATCTAAGGCCACCGTTGGAGTTGGAATTTTTTTTTTTTCCCGGGTCAAACGGAAATTTATTGGAGTTGGAATTGTGACTTAATCTGAGGCAACAAAGGCCTATTACCTATACATCAGATTTAGAGAGCAACTATGAAACATTACCCTCCCGCTCTCTCTACTTCTGTCTCTCAACAAAATCTCTTTACATGCCAGAAGAAGCTATGAAAGATGAAAACATAACAAATTTTTCGTGGGCCGAATAACAAAGAAAGGCCTAAGAACACAACGGCCAAGTCCAGAGACAGGTCAGTTCAGCCTGTGGAAAATCAGGTGGGGCGAGGGGCGAGGTGTTGGGTCCAGGCCCCACGGCTGACATAAGCGACAGGGTGGAGCCACGTTGAGTAGGATGGCTAGGCCACGTGGCGTCCATGTACATGCCATTTGGTAATCTTCACGTATGACGTTATTCCCAATAAACGGTTATTGGTGATGTCGTGGACGGCAGAAGCTTACTTGGAGCCCAAGCCTAGACTCTGTACAAAGGCACAAGATAAACCCTAAAAAGGGGCGTCGTTATTATCTTGCTAAAGTTCTGTACTCTTTCTGCCGCAAGTTGAGACTGAGGGCAGCGGGGTGCCTTCCGGATGCATGCACTAACGGGATGTTCATCTAAAAGGCTTAGGAAGGTCTCAAAGAGAGCCTCAATTAAAGATAGAAAGAAGCGTCTTTGGTTCTTCACTTGGGTAACAGAGCAGAGGAATCCAAGGTCCAAAAGCACCTTCCTGCTAACCTTTGTCAATGCACCCTGAAAGCTACCAGAGATCCATGATTCCGGAGGCCTGTGCATGCTCAAACTATTTAAGACTGGACAAAATCCTTGATTCTTTTACCACAGCCAACTGTTTAATTGCTGACTGATCACCCTTGACTTGAGATTACCTAAATAGACCAAACCTAGTTTATAACTCAACTTTTTTTTTTTTCCAAGTCACTTTCAACCAATGGTACCTCACCAATCCACAAATGTGTTCTCTCAGCGTATCTCAATTGCTGCCCTAGGACTAACAAATAAACGCAACCCGAAGCATAGGTGGATAATTAATAATATAGTTTACAATTTATACTTTTTTTAACCAACATAAGCTATAACGAATGCATCAGAGAATATAACCAGAATTCTCAATGCAATATAAAGGGAAAATTACAGGAAAAACATTACCCTCGTGCCGTACTCACAACCCTGCAAACATGCAAGTGTTTATATGAGAATCTTGACGAAAAATGAGTGTTACGATGACCACATAGCTACACGCAACAGATAATGTACCTGCAATACCAAACCAACATCCCCCTCCCTTAGGCCACAAAAATCTTCTTCTGACAGCTTCTTCTCTGCTATGGCTGCTGCTAGAGGACAATTGTCGGCCTGCAAATTGATTATGAGTTTAATCAAACCCCAAAAGCAAAATGGGCAAGGCAAGGGAACGTGGAAAATAGATTGTTGGTAAGACAAATTTGACAATGGACAGTTTTTGATCCGTACTAGAAATGCAGATACGAAAAAGAAGAAAAAAAAAACTAAAACAGTTCAGCTCTTTGATGCACCGAACCTCTTAGAGGTCACCGTATCGACGAGCCCGGACAGGGGGACATGGATAGAAACGTATATTTAATTTTTGGAGTGCGACACGGATGGGGACAAGGCGGGGGTGCATCTATAATTTTTGTTTAATTTTAAGGTGGTAAATATGTTATTGCTTTAGGTTTGGGGTTAAAACATATTTAAACCTATACAAAACATATATATCGCCGATTGAACTTCAAAACGCTAATTGGTAGCTCCTCCACCTCTCACTATTGACAGACAACAGGCCTCTCTTTCCTCTTCCCCCCCGCCCCCCACACCACCCCCCCCCCCCCCCCCCCCCCCCACATATATAGTCCACTTCTTATAAAAGGGCGCCCTCATTTTAGTTAAGCACGTCCCCTTTTCTCCCCTTTTCCGATCGAATTTCGATGATCTGAGTCGCTCAATATTTTCAGAACGTGATTTTTTAGGGTACCCGCGGAAATCGGCAAACAAAATGACCAGGAAAGGCTCAATCAGATCAGTTTTTGATAAAAACGCTATGATTGCGTTTTTATCAAAAATTAATCTGATCAAACTCTTCCCGGTCATTTTTTTGGCCGATTTCACGCGGTAACCCTTAAAATCACGTTCTAAACACATTGAGCGGCTTGGATCATTAAAATTTGGTCAAGAAAGGGAAGGCCCTTAACAAATTAAGAGCGCCCTTATAAGAAGTTTTGTGTGTATGTATGTATATATATACATATATATGTATATATATATACACACACACACAACGGTTCTCCTGAGGGATCCCGCACATTCTTACGGTGCGGGACTCTCCCTTCCTGATTGAATTTCGATGATTTGAGCCGCTCAATGTGTGCAAAACGCGATTTTACGGGTACCTGTGAGAAATCAATAAAAAATATGACAAGGAACGGATTGTTTTGAGCAGTTTTTATTTGAACCGTTCAATGAAAATTGCTCCGATCAAGCCCTTCCCGGTCATTTTTTTTTGCTGATTTCTCGCGGTTACCCTTAAAATCACATTCTAATCACTTTGAGCGACTCAGATCATCAAAATTCAATCGGGAAGGGGAGTCCCACACCGTAAGAAAGTGCGCGATCCCTCACTGGAACGAGACTCTTTGTGTGTGTGTGTGTGTGTGTGTATATATATATTTGTTTGTACATACAAAGAATAAATGGGGCTAAGAGTGTGGTTCAAATCCTCACGGATAATACTCCAAATTGTAAGGCTGCGGGACAAATAAATGAAGCACAATATCCTCAAATCTATTGAACTCCTTGCGTAGTGCACACTCTAAATCTTGCTTTGAAGAACAATTGTACCGCAAGAAACATATAGAATAATATTACCATTGGTGATGCATCAATCATTAAGAATTACATAACAAATCACTCGTTGAGATTGGCTCTTATCAATGAGTTTGTTTCTTTGAAATTATATAATAAGTTTGTTCATCCATTGTGATGCCTAGGAGGTTCAATCGATGGTAATTAAAACACAGTGGAATTCTCATAGGGAGGAGGAAGGGGCTTCATTTGTGAGGGAGACTTTGTTGAATGAGAAGTGGTGGGATAAGGTGGACTATATTCTATCATTTACGGCACCTATTGATGACATGCTTAGAGCATGTGACATGGATTTACCGGAAAAAAGAAGCATGTGACACGGATAAGCCTACTCTAAACTTGATTTCCAACATGTGGGATACTATGATTGAGAAAGTGAAGTTAGCCATTAACACACACGAAAAGATCCATTCGGATGATGGGTTACAATTTTATAATGTCATTCATAGAATACTTGTGGATAGGTGGAACAAGAACAACACACTGCTTCATTGCTTGGCGCATGCTCTAAAACCAAGGTAATTCATTTGCCATTTTCACTTACTTAGTCTTTATACCATTCACCTCTTAATTATTTATTTGCTTCGTAATTTAGGTATTATAGTGACAAATGGCTTCAAGAGGATCCAAAGCGAGTTCCTCCACACAAGGATGAAGAAGTTAAAAATGAGAGAGAAATGTTTGAAAAAGTACTTTGATGATTCCATGAAGCGTACCAGTACCAAGGCCAATATGGAGTATGCCAAGTTCTCAACCAAGGGTGGTCCATTTGCCGACATTGATTCTATTGAAGACAAATGGAATATGGACCATTATTGTCATTGTCGGTGGGTTATTCATGGTCATCAGCCCCGACTCTTCAAACAATAACCTTGAAGGTTCTTATTCAACTTTCTTTTTCTTCTTGTTGTGAGAGAAACTAGAGTACATACTCCTTCATCCATTCATTGAGAAGGAATAGAATGACCCCCCAACTAGCAGACGACTTGGTGTTTGTTCATAGCAACATTCGGCTTTTATCAAGGAGAACCACAATATTGTCAGGGGGAAACTAAGATGTGGGATATTGTGGGAGACCAATTTGTCTCACTTGATGACGTTGGGATGCTTGAGGTTGCAAACCTCTTACTTGATGAAGCCAAAATCGAGGTCGTAGTCTTTACGGACGATGGAGATGACAATGAAGCAGTGATGGAAGTTGGGTCTAATTGAAATCTGGAGATTAGTTGCTTAGTTTATTTCTTTGGCTTAGTATTATGGAACTTATGAACTATGGACGTTTCGTCAATTGGGTTGTATTGAAATTATCGATGTATTGTTTCGTTTGAGTGGTATTGGACCATTGGTACTCATCCATTTCATTTTGTTCACATTTTGCAATTTGAACTTGAAAAAAAATTGAAAATAAATAAATATATACCCGTGGCGTGTCCCCCGCAGTGTCCGTATCCCCATTTTTTAAGAATCCCCGTGTCTGCGTCTGTGTCCATATCCGAGCTACATAAGTTCAGCTTATTAGCTTGCACCTAACGATTCATTGTCCAGTGTCATTCAGTGACAAGTGGCACTGACCTAAAATTATGCATAAAACAAAGAATCTCTGCTTTACAGTTGTTAACGCTTGAAAATTGAAATAACATGCACCTGATCAACCAGCCACTGAGTATATAACAGTTTAAGCTCTTTATCGTAAGAAAAAGACGTTCCATCCATACAGACCTTGAGATTGCGTAACTTCAGTACTAACGTTTCATGCTTTGCATTGATCTTGCACAAGTTATATACCCTCTTAAAATCCTCCTGCAAGACAAAAGGACATAACAAAATGACAATAACATTGTTCTCGTCAGTGATTTATCCGGAGAGTTGTTTATCCAAACTTGAAACAACCCAACTTCAAACAAGTCAATATTAACAAATGCACAAATCAAGCGTTGGAAAAAGAACCACTAGAAAATACAAATGTTTCCTGAAGACCACCCCAAGAATGAAGATGAATTCAAACATAATTGAGTCCAGTCATGTCATAGACAGAAGAAGCACGTGTGAATAGCAACAAAGCACCAGACACACTAGTGAAAATGAGAACTATTTAAGCGTGCCAAAAAAAAAAAAAAAATGCTTGTGAAAATGATAACTTTTCAAAGCATGCCAAAAAATGACATAAAATTCTACCAACTGAAACACATCAATAGAACTTACACTTCGCCACATAGCCCACACATAAAACGCTAGTAGTAGTCATAGAATTGTTTTAAATGGTTTTTACTTATGCATAAATAAACAACAATATACTCCAAACACTATCAAGTCTGAAGAGCTTATTCACATTTTTGGTCCCCAATATATTTGTTAAGTGTCATTTTCGTCCCCAACGACCAATTGCACAAATTTGGTCCCCGATGTTTAGAATGTGCATCAAAGTCGTCCCTGGCTCAGACGTTGGTTATTTAGAACATAAAAGCCAGGGGCACTTTACCTTTTATGTTCCCAAAGTATACACTAAGTGTCATTTGGGTCCCTAATCTAAACATTACAAATACACCAACATATATAAAAATAGTAGGGGCCCTATCACTTATGATCACCCACTCCTCCCTCTACAACGCCACCTCCGCAAAACAACACCTGTATTTCACAACGCACCCACCATGGGCCACAACAGCTATCAATTCCTATTTCGTAGATGGCGTCTAGGGCGACAGAATGTGGTAGATGGCATTCTGCATTGGGGATATAATAACGAGGAAAAGGCACACGAGATGACAATAGTGGTTTGGTTGGGCGTGATGAGGTGGACACGTGGGTGGAGGAGGTGTTGAATGGTAATTGTGGAATATCACAAGGGGCAATGATGAATAGAGCAGTATCTAGGGCAACGCAAATTTCGTACATTCAAAGGTATCGCATGGGAAAAACTGCAGTTGTAAAATTCTGATTCACATAATATTTTTTGCAATTTAGTGGTAATTTCAGGGGCTCCAACGTACAGGTGATACGAGTGATAATTCCCCATTCAACAAGCATGTTAAACTCTGAACTGTTGGCAGACTTGTTATCAAGAGGCGCAACTGCCATTAAAAAAACTAATTTAACTGCAAACTATAAAGACAAGGAAATCTTGAAAATTTGGAATACAAAGTAACCAAGAAACGATAGCCACAAGTAAGAAACCATCTGCACATGGAAGAAGACTTTACCCCAACAAAAATGCTCAAGAAAGACGGCAGTTGGTGAATTCTGAGTGACACGATAACTTTTTGCAATTTAACGGTAATTTCAAGGGCTCTAAGGGTAGGATTTGCAGTTAAAGGGGAAGAAGTGATTTCGCTTAAAGTATAGGACCATAGGGGACCAGAGTGATGATTCCTAATTTGAAAAGCAAGTTGACCTTTAAACTGTTAGCAGACTTGAATTGTCATTTTCGTCCTCTTTGTCAACCAAACAATGAACCTTAACCAAGTCATTTATAAACTGCCATGAAAAAACTAATTTCACTGCAAACTAAAAAGAAAAAGAAATCTTGGTATAAACAAAGTAGCCAAGAAATAACAGCCACAAGAGCGAGCCAATCCACTCATGGAAGAAGACTTTACCACGTCAAAAATGCTCAAGACAAACTTGACAACACTGGTAAAAACACTTCGCCAAAGGGTTTCATAGTCATCAGGTGAGAGTCGCTCCTTCAAGTCACCCCAAATAATAAAATCCATCGCTTGCATGGCAAAACCTGCAACGGTCGCTGCTATCTTTTCCTTTTTCCTAATGACCTTTTTGTTTCCAATTGCAGCAGACCATAAACCAGTTCTTAAAGCCTAAAAATAACAAACCACTTAAAGTTAGAATTTAAAGCAAAATGCAGAACTCAGAGACTTACCCAGTAACATAATTGCACAAGGTACGATTTATACAATATTTTAACCTTGCTTGAATAAGAATCGCCTCAATTATGCTACTACATACATGACATGCTGCACCCCTGTAACAAACTCAAAAGCAATTGGCATCCTCTAGGATTGAATCAAGTTAAACATACATACCATACCATCTCATCAAGGATATAAGCAACTCTAAGGCCTTGTTCGGTTGAGGGTTTTGGATTTTGGATTCTAATCATTATCCTATTTCTCTCCGATCATTACTCTCCTTTTTCTCTATCTCTCTCCAATCATTACCCCTATTTTCAATCATTACTCTATTTCTCTCTACACTCATTACCGACAAATCCAAAATCCATAATCCCAAAATGAATGGGGTCTAAGGAATCCACAACACAGAGACCTAACAATCAAAATAACTTTCACCAATTTATACTACAAACAACAAAATATTCACCAATATATTCCCTGAAACCAGTTAAAGTCTTCTCAAACTCATAATTTTTCCCTTTTCCCCTTTTTGTTTTCTTATTTCATCGTACCCTTGGCTTGTATGCACATCTACCAGGATGGATGGATAGTAGAGTAAAAATGGTCACGACATGTGCCTTTTTCCTTCTATTTCTATCTGTTAAATTCAAAGTTGCCACAACTACAGCGGCATTAAGTTGATGAGCCACACAATGAAGTTGTGGGAAAGAGTTATTCAGCATCCTTGAGAATGGTGACTACGGTGTCGACTCCTTGAGCTAAGGACCAGAATAACGTCCATCAATTTATACTCGCTTATATTCCTTGCAACTAAAGCTCTCATACTTGTATTTTCCCCTACTGTACTATTTTCATTTCTTATTTCATAACCTTGTTTGTATAACCTACGAGATTGGATAGGTGCATGCTACACGAATACGGGAACGAGAATTGGATACGTATGTAAATCTGAGAGTCGGGAACCTCAAGTCAAAAAATAGAGGATTCATGGATACGTATCCAAAATAATGATAGGCAAAAATTAATGAAAACTAGATATCTTATAGTCTATTTGAAATTTTAGGGCAAAACATGGCAGAGAAAAAAGAGATGGTCCAAACAATGAAGGCTTGATTCTTATCAAACCTACCGAAAAAAGCGTAGTATCAATTGCTATTATTGAATAGGAACAAACACGGATTATCCACTATGAAGGATAGGTACTTCAAAAGAACAAAGTTGTACCCATTGTTGGTACTTATTGGTACCGCCTATCGGTACTTGACATGGTACTTCTCCATACTTATTACTTACATTGAAAAAAGTACCACTTGCATCCTGTCAAATAAGCCAATAAACGAATGCATATGTCGAAATGATAGTAGCAAAAGAATGAGAGAACGTGGTATTGAATACAGAACCTTCAAAGGGAAAACAAGAAAGAGTACAATTGTCAGTTCTATTTCCACAATACATGATTTGACACCAAGGGTAGGAGGAAGCTTTACCTTGGCAGCAGACATACCCCTATTGGGCCTATCCTTTCTTTTTTTGCTAATCGACATATTCTTTCCCGATTCTTGAACCTTTCTCCGCTTAGACTCAAGTAGAGCAGCAGCATCCCTGATTTACAATACAAAGAAAGAATAGAAAATAAGTATATATAACACAGCAGCCAAAAAAGTCGGCATGGACAAAAGAGAGAACCAAAGATACACACATGAAGGAACTTCTCAATCATTTACACTATTCCAGGCACAAATTCTGCAGTGACTACAAGGACAACACCTCCACGTTGGTTAAACCAAACTAACAACCGCTGCCCAAAAGAACCAGTAAACGATTAAACTTGGTACATAGGGGACTGGAATCTCCCATATGCAGGTATTAAATTTATCTCATCCGTAAATGGAGCTCTTAGGACACTCTCAAGTCACATCAGCAGACATCATGGAAGCAAACATGAAGACGGCTAGAATATGTTTTTGCCAAAACATGCATCCAAGCATATAAGCTTCAAAGAATTTCCTATTCAGTAGTCCCAAAGTATCTCTTTTTGTTTCTAACGTTATATGATAAGCAAGACAAAAGGCACGTTAACCTCCATCCAAGTGGAAACGCTCTCGGACATGCTTTTGGGTAATAAAAGTCTGCAGTGTGTATATTTTTGGTCAAGTTGCCAAGATGTAGTCAAATGAATCAATCCTGGAACCCAAAAAAAAAGATGGTAGAAAGGATTGCGAGACAATCCCCAGAAGCCTCGCACTCTTCAGCATGTCAAATCGTCAATATAGATCCCCTACCGGAAACAAGACTCTGAGGGTGACCACGAGGGCGGCCTACGCAAAACTGGTCAAAACACAGATTGAGGATAACTAAATGGCATCCTTTAAAAAGGCCATTGGCTACGTGCCGAGATCTTTTTCCTAAATTTAAGGTTCAGTTCAATATTTTCCACTGGAGGAAAAACTCTTCTACTGAATTTTTATTAATTCTCGAGTAGATAAGAATTTGGACAATCTTATTTTCAAACTAATCAATAAAACTACATCAAACATGAGTCTTGTATCTTGATAAAGGTTCCACCATGCGACAACTGACACAGTGTGATAGTTTATGAGTAGGAAAGCGGCTTCAATCAGATCGTTTGCCTAGAGAGGGTAGAAGATAGTTAAAGCTGCTTGTACTAGTGATGCAGGCCAAAACAAGATCAAGGGAAAATAGAATCAAAACTAAGCATGACTACAACTAATGACTTAAAAGCTCACCATTCATTCCAAGTGTAGAAGATAGTTAACGCTGCTTGTACTAGTGATGCAGGCCAAAACAAGATCAAGGGAAAATAGAATCAAAACTAAGCATGACTACAACGAACGACTTAAAAGCTCACCATTCATTCCAAGTATCATCATCGGAGACCCCCCCGCGTTCAAAACTAGTCAAGTTTTCAAAACAAAACTTGTTTTCGTCGTCATAGAGTTCGTCTAGAGATGAGGTTGAGCCTTCATAAGTTTTCCTGATTCAGCAGAAGAGACAAACAAAGGATTATATTTGCTTTCTCTCTCTCTCTCTCGGTAAATAGAGAAGACATGAATCGATAAAGAAATTAAAGAAAGTCAGTTTTTTTTTTTTTTTTTGAAAAGAAACAGTCAAATTCAAGCTTACTGTCCTCCATCCAAAACCACATCTGGATTCTGACTATCAACTGACATCTGGTCATCAGGGGAAATGCTTCTACTTTCATGTACTCCAAGGAATTCCCTAATTCCAAGAAAGACATAAATCTCTATGAAACAATAATAGTAACGGAAGTAGCAAATGATCCATATACGGCAGAAAAAGAAGAATAGCTAGTAAAGGGTTACCTTCCAGTAGAATCATCAGAGCCCGACATCGTATCGCTCCCCCTCGTTATCGGACCTACTCCTTGATTCCTGGCCCAAACAACAGAGCGAAATCACTGAACCCAAAATCCACACCTACAAGCTAGAGAGAGAGAGAGAGAGAGATCAACTTTCTGGAAGAAAACCCTAGTAGGTAAGTATATATACTCCATTTTGTTTCGAGTTCAACTTATGGAGAAATTACATTAAGCCCCCTTAAACTATCCCTTGGTGACATTTTTCCCCTCTTAACTTTGAATTTCAACACTTAAACCATCTTGAACTATTATTTGACTTCGATCTAGACCTTTCGTTCGTCATCCCATGCCGTCAAATTTGAAATGAAGGTACAATATTGCCCTCTTCTTCTCTTTTCTTTTGTGAAAAAGGCACTTTCATACATAACCCATAGACTCTGCAATACCACCGCCACCGCCACCGGTGTTTTGTATACTATGGGGTGTTTTTGTTAAATAAATAAGTTAAGTGACTTATTTTTCTTATTTTTATTATTCAAAAAAGTTACATATGTTAGATTCATGTCAAATTTTTGTCAAAGTAAAAAATTATGTTCCACACTTTTTTCTCATGTAAATTTAATTTTTTTGAATAAAAACAAAAAATAAAAATAAAAAAAGATTTTTTACTATTAAAAAAATGGAGTTCAGATCACAATTTTTTTCTTTTTTTAATTTTTCTCATCGAGACAAACCAATAATTCACAAAAATTTGAATCAAAACTAACGAAAAGAAATTAAATAGGCTTATTTAGATATTCATCCTAGCGAGTTTGAATACTTATGTTTTCATCCTGAAATTGTCATGTTACCTATTATACCCTTGCCTATATATTTATATATTGATTGATATATATATTATACCGCCATTTTTTATGCTTTCTTTTATTTTTACATTTTGATAAATGTCATGCTTATCGTATGAGTTCAATTCTCTTCTGTTTTTTATTTTAAAATTATAGGATAGTAAACGAACCTTAACTTGACATCTCTCTCTCTATCTATATCTATATAATATGACACGAAAGTTTGAATCCGTATATTTTCGACCATTAGATTGGTACACATTTTTTAAATGGCTGAGACCTACACATAGCAGGGCTAGAAGTATATCCGGAAAGAATACTCCTACTTTTCCGAAATCACAGCAAGATGTTTCCAAAAACAAAGCAGGAAGATTTATCATACTTCAAGATTTGCAGCTACAAGTTTGGTAACAAATACGTTTTTTTCCCGAAATCACGAAAAGATAAATTTTTTTATATCATACTTCTACAATTTCGACTATTTCTAAGATTTTTCCAAAATCACATCACATCTATATAATAAAACAATGCTGTGTATGAATCCAATAGATAACAAACGCTCAATATTTATTCTCTCATCCTAGATAAATCTTCACCCTTTATTCTACCCAAAAATAAATGACATTTTGGTAAATACTTCACTTTTTTATGACGAACATAGAGTAGGATCTCGGTGAGAAATTTGGAAAACATGTAAAATACTATCAACCTTCCCCCCCTCCCCCTCTTCTCTCTCTCCTCTCACAAACTCATCAGAAAACCTCATCACACACACACACTCGCTCTCCGAATACGGCCTCCCCCTCACGAAGCTCTGCCTTCGCCTCCTCCCATCACGCAGGTGAGCCATCGCCTCGCTCTCCCCGCGTCAGCCAGATGAATAGTTATGGGTTATCAAAATAGCATGGCCATGACGGAATCGTGAAGAGGCAAATTGATATCAATAGGTAATTATTGATAATTTTTTTTTACAGATTATCAATAGGTAATTATTGATAATTTTTTTACCAGGAACGTTGATTCATGCCCCCGTATGTTCCTAGAATGGGTACACTCCGATTGTATTGTTTTTGTTAACTAATCTTTTGTTCCAGTACGTTGATCCATGCCCTGTTCACACGTTTAGTTGCAGTATAGAATAGGACCAATTTGCCAATGCATTGCGTGTACCCAATTTGCACATGCATTGCGTGTACCCAATTTGTAATCGGTATGTTAGTCTTCGAGCAAACCGGATGTTCCTTAGTTTAATGCATCTAAGGTGTCTGTAAAAATGCCTCGTAGAAATAAAATTGAGACTGTATGTTAAAATTGCTTTGTCATAGTTCATTAGCTTCAACTACTATGCCTTCTGCAACGTGGGTCGGTTGAATTGCACAGTGGTCCTTGAGCTCCTCAATTTTCAAAGATATAATCGTAGGGATGCTATTAGCGTTATCTTTTTATCATTCGGCTCTTTTCTTAAATGACATGATCAAGTTAAGACGAGATCGATGACTAAGGTAACTTATTTGAGTTACTATTTAACTTTCATGTAATTTTGTTCAATTTCATATAATTCTGCTCTTTGGACGAAATAGGTATGTTTTGATACAAGAAATTTTGGGAGGGTAATGAAGAGAAAAATTTCAAGATAGTTAAAAAGTGATGAAGAAAAACTTTTGGAACTATGATCTTTTTGCTAAATAAGACCTGACATTTTTCCGGCTAGATGAGCATGGCATTATATTATTTTGCTAGATGATTGAAATGGTATATGAACTGAAGCACCAAATGTTTTTTTGATAAGTTGCATTGGCTAACCAGTATCAGATAATCAGATATCGAGTTGGTTGAAGTTTGAAGCTTAGAAAGTCTACAACTTTTTTATCAATGATGATTCAGTTGAAGTGGAATTCCATTTTTATATTCAATTGAAGGGCTGATTATAGTTTGTCTTTTCTTCTTTATTTTATAAAACTTGATGAATAAGTTTAATTACTAATTTTGTATTCTTACATTATGGAGCATGATTATTTTTAAGCCCATAAAGTGAATTTTGTGATTACAATTGCGTTTTGCCAGTTGTGATATGTAGTTTGTAGTGTGGTCGAACTAGTTGTGAATTTAAATGGCTGGCGATGAGTTCCTTTGGGTACTGGCACTACAACTATTAGTTTATTAGTTTGTTTATATGCCGATTCAAGTTAATTGGTGGATATACTTGAGCTATTATTTTTTGTGTAGTTAGAATTTTGCGAATGGGGCCATAGCCTTCAAAATTGGATATGAATTGAATACCGATTTTGGTCGTGCCTTCAGATACGGGCATTCACTAGTCTATATAATACGGGAGGGATGTTTTCAAAACCCTAGGATTTTACCCCTAGGATCGGTACATATTTTTTCAACGGTTGAGATTTGCAAGTAGTCTTGCTAGAGAAATATTTGGAAAGGATTAATGAAAAGAAACCTAAAATACTCATTCCGATAAAAAAAAAAAAACCTAAATGGTATTTGATTTAGCCCTTCTAAAAATCAATTCGTATGTCTCCCAACCAATCCATAGGTAATCCCATGATTTATGGGATCGGTTACTTTCATGCATGTGTTATTAGTTATAAACTGAAAAGGAAACTTTAAGGCTATTTGATTTAGCCTTTTTAAAATCAATACGTACATAGCACTTGCGATATATACAAAATTGTATGCATGCGATATATACAAGATTCTTCAAAATTGGTTTGAATTTTGAATTCCAATACCTAATTTAGAGTTACCAAAAAAATCCTATTACTAATTAATCCCATGATTTATGGGATCATTTATGTTTTTCAAAAACAATTCTCCCTCCTTCCCTTTATATCTCACTATAACGACCCTGATTTTTGATAAATAAAAATTTCGTTAAATATTTGAATTACTTGAATTTGCTTTTAAAATTCCCTTTTAAACTTTTAATAATCCGTCATAATTAAATTTGAGAATTATAAAATTATATCTTTTTGCACCAGACAATCTAGTATTTTTCTAGAGACAAGTATGCTTGTATAAGCACTTGTATACTTTCCTAGAAAATGAAATAAAGTCTCTTAAAATTATATTTCTTGGCTAGAAATCCTACATGGCAAGTATAGTTAGCTTCTAACCGATTAGCTAGAGAAACTTAACTACCAATTCACCTAGTTACTTTTCCCTAACCCTAGATGAACCCTTTCAACCCTCCTTAAACTTTATGAACCTTTTCAACCATAGACTAGAAAATCATTGCACTTTCATGACTAGTCATTTCAAGACTTTATTTCCCAGCATTACCTCCTTACCCATTGAATAATAATTCATAGGGTAATTTTTATTCTTTGGGTAATAGAAATAAGACTTCTTATTGTCTAGAAAGTGGTACTACCATGGATTTATCTAATTAAGACCAATACCAAGTTTGTTCTTCCAACCATGATTATGTATCGTCACATCAAGAAGCCCATAATCCATCATCACCTCCTTTCTTCTTCCTACAAGTAACCTTGGCATACATATACATATATGTATGCATATCACCCTAAAAATTTTCTAAAAAGTCTACTTGGAAGACTTATTCATTCTTTTGCATTGACAAGTCACTTTCAAAAGCCAAAGCCGACCCTTTAATCATTTCACTTTCCATTGACTTGTCATATTCCACACTCATGAAAATCAAGCCATCATTATGCTTTCTTAGTCAAATCACTTTCCTAGAAAGATCAGTTTCTCTCCAATGAAAGATCAGTTTCAAAAGGATATTCCATGCAGGAATATCTCTTCTCATCACTTCCTCTTTATCCATTGAACAATAGTTCGTAGGGTAATTTTTGTCCTTTGATAATTAGAAATAAGACTTACCATGATCCAATGAGTACATAGATTTGACAAGACAATCATTCGAACCCTTCATCATGACTTAGACCTACCATGCATGCAAGACTAAGTTTAATAGCCTTGAACCTAATTACCCTCCAAGGATCACTTTCCTAGATTTTCTCTAGGTATATATATCCATATATACTTCATAGCCTACTATAGTTAAGCCTGTGTGTGTGTGTGTATACATATATATATTTATACAAGCACATAGACTTTCTAGAAAAGTCTGAACCATATCTCTCACTGTGTTGTCATTCCAAGGGAAGGACTTGACATTTCATCATTTCCTGTTTCTTTAGACCTAGAAAGACTACTTGGTACTTAAGTATACTTACATATATATGGCTATATATATACTCATAGTACTAGAAGAGAGGAGAGAGAGAGAGAGGCCGAGAGAGTGAGGGAGAGGGTGAAGTATGTGCATGTGTTTTGTACACTCCAGCAAGCTACCATACACCTCTTTAACCAACCTTACACTCAAGCCTAAAACTACTTTACAACCCATTCTAGGCTTCTTTAAACACAACCCTAGCCAATTATTTTATTCTTTCTTGCAAGAAACCCTTCTAGGACAAGACAAGACCAACCTTCATGATAACCTAGGTTATGGCCTAAAAATGGAAATGACAGGTCATGACATGCTTGAAAGGCTTGATTAGACAATACAATGGAGCAAATCCATGGGAAAGAGAGAGAAGGAGAATTTCGCCAAGGAAGGGAGAGGGAAAGCCAACATTTTGCTATAAATAGCAACCCCCTCATGCCATTCAACTCACACCTTCACACCTTTCAACTTCTCTCTCTAGAAATCCTTATGTTCTTACTTTGTTCTTCCTTTGTTTTCATTGTTCTTGAGCTCATCTTGAGTTCTTCAAGAAACTCATCCAAGGCCGCCACTAAACTACCACTCGACTACTCTTTCGATCCAAAAAGTTTAATAGTTTCATCAAGAACTAGTTTCGAGGGAAACCTTTCTCTTTCGAAGTTACCGTAAGCTTACCGCAAGAAGTCACTCCGTCCGATACCCGACTTATCTTTCCGTAGCCTCCCTACCGCCAAGAAGAACGGTAGAATGTCTTTACTCTCTAACTCTAAGTATAAGTAGAATACTCTACTTACTATCTCAATGTATACAAAAAATTGTATATTACTTGTATGTTTAAATGCATGTTAAGTTGAGTTAGCAAACTTGTTTTACTAAAAGTTTGAAAGGAAATATGTTGAATAAATCAAATTTTACTTCAAATAAACATATATTGTTTTGAACTTCCCAGAAAGAAAGAAAGAATGGATTTCAAAATGTAAGAAATAATAGTTTGATTGAAAGTGTTCGCATTTGATCTTGAGATAGTTATGAGCATGTATACGTGATTACTAGGATTAATTGTCTTGGTGTGTGATAAAGCATAAGCGGTTTTCCACTCCAAAGGCGTCCGTACATGTGGCATTATGCTCTAGGTTGTGATTGAGCATGATTAAGTAATATAAAGTTGGATAATCTTACTTGTTTAGTTTCAAGATTACAATGAATGATTTATTACTTACGTGAAAAGTCCTACAGCAGAGTCATTGCACGGAGACGAGATACAAAAATTGAGAAAGTTAGAAACATGACACCTAGGATGTGGATAATGAAAAGATGTGTTTTGAAACCGCAATGTGGCCGAACGTGGTAGCCCATGGTGTGTGTGAAACCCGCAATGTGGCCGGACTTGGTAGCCCATTGTGAAGATTTGTGAAAACTGCAACGTGGGCGGACTTGGTAACCCGTTATGTGAATGAAAACTCGCAATGTGGCCAGACTTGGTAGCCCATTGTGTAGATTGCGAAAACTGTAATGTGGCCGGACTTGGTAGCCTATTGTGAAGATTGCCAATGGGGCCGGACGTGCTAGCTTCATTGGTAATATGGCTTGGTTGTTCGCGGAGAGGAGCCAATGCGAATTTTGTGTGCCAATGGGAACCCGGGATGGTGGAACCATTGTGAGGATATTCGGGAGAACCATTGTGAGGATACTCGGGAGACCAGAACGGCGAAACCGAGGTTGGGTGTGTGAAAACGATTTTGAAAATGTTGATTTGATAAATGGAAGGTGAAAATGGTGACACGGTCAACGAAGAGTCGCGTATGAGAAACTCAGTTATCACGGACACCAATGTTAGTTGAATAATGAATGTGGATGTGTCATTGTTAGTTGCATTGTTAAATATGTATGTGCTATGTGAAAACCATGGGTTAGTGTACTATCTCTATGACCTATTGTTAGTAAGTTATATGTTAGCGGGTATGAGATTATTCTGCTGAGCTTTCGTAACTCATGGTGTTACCTTTGGTGACCTTGACATATTATATTGGTGGCGACGCTGGTATAATGTGTCAGACTTTGTAGATGAACAGGGTGAGCTATACACCTTGGAGGCTTACGGAGCTGGCTAGGATGGATGAGCAAGCGGAACAGTAGTTAGGAACCCTAGTTTCCCTCTCTTTGTTTAATAAATGTACTCTTAAAAGAATGATGATGTAATAATGAGCCAGACTCTATTTAGTTTTCAATAAAAAATTGTTTATTTAACGTACCCAAAATTCGGGGCGTTATACTCATAGTCTTAAAGAAAGCACGAGATTTATCCATGAGTATGTCATTTACTCTTTATTCCAACACAATTCCCAGAGTCAAATACTTCTTTCTGTAATTTTTTCCCTCTCTATTTTTATTTTCCCAGTGCAATACCAATGGTTCAATGTTGGCATATGAAATATATGTTTCTATTTGGACTTAGAGGTTCAAACATCAAAAGAAACGAGATTTATCCATGAGTATGTTCTTTACTCAAATTGGATTTCTTTTGGCAAAAATTAGGAGAAAAAATATGTGTGAGGAATAGTTTTGGGTCTTTTACGTTTTTTTTTTTTTTGACATTCTTGGGTGTTTTACATTAATCCTAACTTTCGTTTTCTTCTGCCTTCTTCTTTCTTTCTAATATTTTATGGCAGGAAAGATCAACAAAAATATATTTAGAGAAATTTGGGATTGAGCTTAAATTCGAGGTACTACTAATGTTTTTTTTAATTCGAAACTACTACTAATGTTCATGAATACTATTTTGCTACAGTTATATGCCTACACATTGGCACACCAGCATGGATTATTTTAATGTGCAAGTTAATCGTGCTTTTGTCAAATCTTTTTTCCTCCATGAAATAGTGACCTTTTTATTTTAATCTTTTCCATTATATAGATGTCATGAAGTGTTCTTTTGAAAGCTATAACTCTATCACATTTCAATACTGAAAGGGACAACCCATGAATTAGTTGGCAAGTAGAGAATACCCGTGTCTAAAGGCACAGTTCGAACAATTCGATATATAGCACAAAGCAAAGTGATCATGTCCAAAGGAACGCACCCACATACTATTATCACCACGAAAAATCAATTGCTCATTGTTATTGTTGAGCACATTGACTAATGTAGGATTCAATATGTTCATTGATAGTCAGCACACAAAAACACATGAAATACCAAACCCTCTTCAACCAAAAGTAATATGATTGCATGACCGCCAAATTACAAAACCATATATAGCCATGAAGAAATCGAACTTACTACCAAAGAAATTCAATCTATCTCAATCCTCTAATCCAAAAAAATACATGAAATCTAAGTGGAGTGGGTCCTGGTTCATTCTTTTAATCATGAAAATATTCTACATAAAAAAAAAAAAAATCGTAAGATTCTCACCACTTCTAACTTCTAACTCATGATCGATGTTTGTCGAATCCCGTTCAAAACTTACCATAGACAAATCTCTATCCTCATCTGCCTCTAGGCTCTAGCAATAGTAAGACTCATGTCCTGCTAACACTGCCTTATTACCTAAAATGAGGAAATCATTGTGTGTGATCCTCATGCACCCCCCACCTCCATTGCAAAAAGAGCAAAAAAGGAAAACCATCGTGCAAGGAACTACACTCAAATGATCTTCGATCGGGTATATTTTTCTTTTATTTGCAAATTTCATGTATGGGGAGCAAAGCTTCTTTTTTGCTCCCTCTGTTGATAGATCAAGGGACATCCTACCGTCGTTTTCCTAGGATTGGCGAACCTTGGTTCTTCCCACAATTGGTGGGCTCAAGCAAGGGTGCGCGTGCTGATTGAAAACGCACTCTCACTCCTCATAGTAATAACAACAACATATGATCAAAGAGCACGGATAAGAAGCATGGACTACAATATATTGATGCCCAAAAGAATCAGTAAGTACTATACTTTCATGATAAGAAAGAATATGCGCTATTACCTAGCTAGAGAAGATCCCACAATGATGGGCACAATATGCATATCAGTTTACGAAAATCAAAAAGTGATTTTGCACACCTAAGTCACAATAGCTAGCAGGTACAACCATGTAGCCAATATCATCCAGTCCAGATTTACAAACTTCTAAACCGTTAAAAAAATTCCTATGAAATACAAAAAAAAGTAAATAACTTCAATAACTTCATTGACGGGATGGTCTTTTTCGTTTCAATTAACTCTTACAAACAATACATAAAAGCTCATACCAAGTTAGTCCCCTATAAAAAATGCATTAGTCTCTATGGGCAAAAATAAATTGCTCAAAAATCAAATCATTACCGAGAGAATAAATGGAATTGGTATCCTGTGGTGTCTCCTTCTATTAAAAAAAAAATGCAGCAAACGTTGACGTGAGATTAGTAGGTGGTGCTCAAAGAGACTGAGCAAATACGACAACTACATCAAAAAGGGAAAAGGTTGAACATATGAAATCAAACTTACTTCGGGGTACTTTGTCAATTGAAGAGAAAATGACCGGACGGTCCTGTTTTTCAAGTTCATAGCCCACTAAATCCTTCCCCTGTAAGTGCAAATGCCTTATAGGTCCTACAAGTGTAATTTTACAAATATATCCCAATTCAATAACAGACAGCCCTTATCAAAAAACAAAACAAAACTCTCTCTCTCTCTCTCTCTCTCTCTCTCTCTCTCTCTCTCTCTCTCTCAAACAAACCCAGATTAGGATTTCTAATGGGGGGAGGCGGTGCCTCCTCCCCCTCCCACCACCACCGCCCTCCCCTCCCCTCCCGTCACTCATGTTCTGTTTTTGTTGCTCCTATCACCGTCAATCACCCTTGAAGCTGTGTGTTCTTTCCGATCGGGATCTCCTCCTAAAAGCACAGAGACAATGGCAGCTTCTGTGAAACCCTCCACCACCGCCTCTCTCTCATGGACCAAGCTCATTCCCTCCTCTGCCTTCACCACCGCCCTCGTCTCCTTCCCCCGCCGCCGCAACCAAGCGTCGTCGGTGAAAACGGCGTTCCCCGTCTCCTTGAGTGCTAAACCCCCCGGTCCTCGTCACTGGTGGATCTTCGCCGGTCGTCTTTGTATCTCGCCAGACGTCGTCGACCCACGTTCTGTGCCGCAGTCACCATCAATCTCCCTTGAAGCTGTGTACTCCCCGATCGTCGTCTATCCCTCCGCTGAGTTCTTCGGCATTTTTGTGTTGCCATGGACTTGCAGGCTGCAGCGTCGTGTAGTTAATTAGCGCCTGTTCTTCTAAATAATCCACTGGCTTTCCCGCCAAAAATGAGCCAAACAAAGCCACAAAAAGACGAAAATTAGCCAATAAGCCAAATTTTTCGTCTTTATTCAAAAAAATTGGATTTCGGTCAAAAATTTTTACTCTTTAGATTCCTCTTATCGTGAGGATGCAATAATGAGAAACTTCCTGGCCGGTCCTCATTGTGTAAAGAATAGCTCAATAGGTCCTGTCCAAAAAGTCCATAGCCCAGTAGGTCCTCTTCAATATTTTGATGACAAAAATACCCCTCCCAAAAAAAAGTAGACTGGAGAGAGACAAAAACACCACCACCACCACGCCGCCGCCGCCGCCACCACTACCACCACCACGCCGCCAACGCTGCCACTGCCACGCCACCACCACCACCATGCTGCCACCACCAACACCACCACATCACCATGTCACCACCACCACCACCCACACTACCACGTCGCCACCACCACCGCCACTACCACTACCGCTACCACCACCACCACAATGACCACCTCCACGCCGCCACCACTCCACCATCACCAACACCGTCACCACCACGTCACCACCACCACAACCACGCCGCCGTCACCACCACAATTAACAGTGTTAATTTTTGTCTAAATTAACAGTGTTAAGTTTTATATAAATTCACACAACAATAAACAGTATTAATTAACAGTTGGCTCATACAATCTCTTACCCAACCACCACGTCGCCGCCACCATCGCCACCACAATGACCACCACCACGCCGCTACCACAACCACTATCACTCGACCATCACCACCGCCGCCGCCACCACAACCACGCCGCACCACCACCGCCACCGCCACAATTAACAGTGTTAATTTTTTTCTAAATTAACAGTGTTAATTTTCATATAAGTTCACACAACAATTAACAGTGTTAATTTTCATATAAATTCACACAACAATTAACAGTGTTAATTAACAGTCGACCCATATAACCTCCTATACCACCACCACGTCGCCGCCGCTGCCGCCACCACCGCGCGCTACCATAACCACCACCACCACCACCACCACCACTATTCCACTATCACTAACACCATCACCACCACGTCACCCACCGCCACCGCCATCACCGCAATTAACAGTGTTACTTTTTGTTTAAATTAACAGTGTTGTCTAAATTAATAGTATTAATTAACAGTTTTAATTTCTGTCTAAATTAACAGTGTTAATTTCTATATAAAAAATTTACACCACCATTAACAGTTGGCCCATATAACCTTCTACACCGCCGCCACTACCACGACCGTCATGATTAACAGTGTTAAATTCTGTCTAAATTTACAATTAACAGTGTTAATTAACAGTCGGCCCATACAACCTCTTATACCACCACCACCACAACGCCGCCACCGCCACCACCACCACCACCACGGCCGCCGCCGCCGCCGCCACAATGACCACTACCACCACGCCGCCACCACCACCACCACAACCACAATTAACAGTGTTAATTTCTGTCTAAATTAACTATAATAATTTCTATATAAATTTACACCACAATTAATAGTATTAATTAACAGTTTGCCCATATAACCTCTCATACTGCCACCACCACCACCATCCGCCACCACCACCGCCACGGCCACCACCACCACGCCGTCGCCACCACCACCATCACCAACACCATCACCACGCCACTGCCACCACAATGACCTTCATCACCACGCCGCCGCCGCCGCCGCCGCCGCCATTAACAGTGTTAATTTCTGTCTAAATTAATTATGTTAATTTCTATATAAATTTACACCATAATTAACAGTGTTAAATTAACAGTTAACCCATATAACCTCCTACACCGCCACCACCACTGCCGCCACGATTAACAGTATTAAATTCTATCTAAATTTACAATTAACAGTGTTAAATAAGCAGCGCATAAGATCTCCTATTGTTATGCCTAAAATACTTTTGAAACAAAATAAGCAGCACGATTAACAGTATATTGATCGAATAACTATCAATATACTTTTGAAACAAAATTATATTCAATGCATTAGATTGCTTCACTGAAACGGAAGTAATCACATCTCAAATGAGTTGGGATCGTGTATCGATCCATATCTGATCGAGCATGACTGATTGACATTTTCAACGAGCTCTAAGATATGATGAATGTCCCCGATTATAAAAGTGCATCTGTGAGACAAAATGCACCAACAGCATGGAGAGAAATCTGTTTCCAAAGACACTACTAACAAAAGTTGAACTACTAGAAGGAAAAAAAAAAAAATCAAATACAGTACAAGTGAAGTTCCATTAAGCAAAAAGTGCAAAAAGCGAGTTTCACTGCGATCCCAAAAGTCAGGACTACATACATGAGCGATCCTCCGACCTCAAGTCCCATATCTCAAAGGCGAAACAAAAAAAAAAAAAAGCTAAATCGCAACGGAAAAACCGGAAAAATTAGCCAGCGCCCCCATACGCTTACGAGGCCGGTATAAACGTGTAGTTTGGTGGTAACCCAGGAGCACTGAATAATTACTCCGAAAAATGGACGACTAGCAAGAGAGAGAGACATTAGATTTGAGCTCCCCAAAATTTCATATGACTGCCCCTCATCATTATTAAGTACTTAATTTACACTATATCACTAGTCTTCTATATAGTGTACTAAAATTTACACTATATACAACATATTACATATATATATATAATATACCAGAATCAAGTCAAACAGGAGGTTCTGATCAACATTGACGAACTTAGCATCGAAGGTCTTGAGCGCATCATTAGCCGTACGATCGTCGTTATCGGGAGCCGGCGACTCGGTGTGCTTTTTGCAGTACAGCTGCGGCGCATCCTACGCCTTTGTCATTTACTCCTCTGTCCTCAAGTCCAGCCAAGGCTACGACCAATCCACCCTCGACACCGTCTCCGTCTTCAATGACTTCGGCGCTAACGTCGGCGTCCTCTCTGGCGTCCTAAACTCCGTCGCGGCCGTTCCTGCTTCTCCGTCGGGCCGTGGGTGGTCCAGGTCTGCGGCGCGATCCAGTGCTTCGCGAGGAGGGTGGCGCCGTTGATGATGATCTGGTGGATGACGAAGACGAGGGAGTGGACAACGAGGGGAGTTTGGTGGAGGGAGAGAGAGAGTGGAGGACTGCGCTGCTTCAAGAGATCTGGTCGGCGGCGGTGGTTAAAATCGGCGGCCGAATGTGTCAAGGGTAGGGAATGCTACGGGCGGTGGCAGCGTCGATGAGGATGGGTGGCGTGGAGGTGAGGCTGTGGTAGGTTTTGGTTTGGGCGCAGAAATCCTAAAATGACAAGACGTGGAGTTCATCTATTTCAAGCGGGGTAAAAATGTAAAATACACTTTACAGGACCTATAAAGAATTGCACTCTACAGGAAAAGGATTTAGTGGGCTATAGAATTGAAAAACAGTACCGGCCGAGAATTATCTCTGCAATAATCCCCAAAAATTGACAATAAGCCAAGTGATGCAAAAAAATTTTGAATAAGGACAAAAAATAAGTCACTTTGGCTTATTTGTCCGAACACCCTTTTAATTGGAGTAATATATTGTTTGGCAACTAGAGAATGAGAGGACCTCTCTTTCCAAAAGTGGGATTGGGAGTCAAAGTTTTCTAAAAAGATCAGGAAAATAAGTAAGTTAACTTTTTTGACATTGTTTAGTTAATTAATATTGTTAATTAACAGTTTTTTAACATAACAATAAAAATTAACAGTAATTAGAATAGGTGTATTCATTTCTTATCTGAGTTACTTGTTTTTGGAGGGAGTATTTGTTTTTGGATTTTTATCTGAGTTACTTGGTTGGTGGTGGCGGCGGCGGTGGAGTAGTGGTGGTGGTGGTGGAGGTTCCAGCGTTGAAGCGTTGCTGTCATTTCGACGTCTTCATTTCTTAGCCAATTATCAATTAAGAAATGATAAGAATGTGTACAGAAAAAAGATATGAGAGGCGGTAGCTTTCTTGCGGTTTTATTATTAATATATGGAAAAATCTAGGTACACATTCCTGTATATGAAGGATTTTTACAATTAACACTGTTAATTGTAAATTTAGACAGAACTTAACACTGTTAATTATAAATTTAGACAAAATTTAACAATGTTAATCGTGGTGGTGGTGGTGGCGATGGTGGTTGTGGAGTGATGGTATAGGACGTTATATGTGACAACTGTTAATTAACATTGTTAATTGTGGTGTTAATTTTCATAAAAATTAACACTATTAATTATGGTGGTGGTGTTAGTGATGGTGTGGTGGTGGTGGTGGTGGTACTGGTGGTGTAGGAAGTTGTATGAGTCGACTGTTAATTTAGACAAAAATTAACACTGTTAATTATGGTGATGGTGGTGGCGGTGTTTTGGTGGTGGCGGCGGTGGTTATATAGGCCAACTGTTAATTATGGTGTGAATTTATATAAAAATTAACACTGTTAATTGTGGTGATGGTGGCGTGGTGACGATGGTGGTTGTGGTGGCGGAGACGGCGGCGACAATGGTGGAGTGTTGGTGGTGGAGGAGGTTATATGAGCTAACTGTTAATTAACACAGTTACTCTTTTTTGTTGGCTATGTACACACGTCTGTGTTTGTTTGTTATTTTAATTTGTGTCTAAATTTGTCGTGGTGGTGGTGGTGGTGGCGTGGTTGTGGTGGAGGAGGTTATATGAGCCAACTGTTAATTAACATTGTTAATTGTAAATTTAGATAGAATTTAACATTGTTAATCGTGACGATGGTGATGGTGGAATGGTGAGTGTGTAGGAGGTTATATGTGCCAACTATTAATTAACGCTGTTAATTGTAGTATGAATTTATATGCAAATTAACACTGTTAATTTAGACAAAAATTAACACTGTAAATTATGGTGTGAATTTATATAAAAATTAACACTGTTAATTGTGATGATGGTGGTGTGGTGACGGTGGTGGTGGCGGAGACGGCAGCGACAGTGGTGGAGTGGTGGTGGTGGAGGAGGTTATATGAGCCAACTGTTAATTGTGGTGACGGCAGTGGTGGTGGAGTGGTGGTGGTGGTGGCGACGTGGTGGAGGCGGCGGCGGCGGCGTGGCCGTGGCCGTGGTGGTGGTGGCGACGGCAGCAGCAAGGGTATGGTGACTGCGTGGTGGCGGCCGCGTCAGTGAACTATTTTTTTACCATTATTCATTATAAATTTAGAAAAAAATTATCATTAACTGTTAATTAACATCGTTGACTGTTTATTTACCATTGTTAATTATAAATTTAGAAAAAAATTACACCATTAACTGTTAATTAACATGATTAACTTTTTTTCCATTGTTCATAATAAATTTAGAAAAAAATTAACATCGTTAACTGTTAAATATGATTTTAGATTGTTAATTTTTAATTCTATTAATATTAATTTTTAATTTACAAATTTTAATTATAAATTTAGAAAAAAATTTGATATTATTAACTGTTAATTAACACCATTGATAGTAAAATTAACTGTTATATAAAAATTTGGAAAAAAATAATAGTATTTTAACATAATAATAAAAATCAACAATGCTTTGAATTAAGAATAAAAAAAGGGAGAGAGAGGGAGAGATTTAGGAGTATTTTTAGCTGGGGAGAGAAAGGAAGAGAATAAAGTGGGATACCTGGCAAGGCTGGCACACACTGGCCCACGTTGGCCCACGCAATGAGATATCTAGCAGAGGGAACAGGTGTGATGCGCCCATTATGTACGCGTGAGGGGAGCACTTGTGCGTGCTTTAAGGGCATTTTTGGACAAAAAAATATGAACAGGACTGCGTGGATCATGGGTCTTGTTGAATAATGCGCGAGGGAGTTGTTGGGAAGCAGTCTAATCACATAGGACCGGCCCGGAAAATTCCCAAATCGCAAAGATGAAAGAGAAAATACCAGGCCGGTCCCAAGTTTCCCATTCATAGCCCATCAGCTCCTTTTCTCCACAAGTTCAATTCTCACCGAGTCCTCCAACTGTGATTTTACTTATCTACCCCGACTTTACTCCCCTCTCTGTATCTCTTTGTCTCTAGACATTCGGAAATTTCGACTCGAACGGTGACGGCAAGATCTCCGCCTCGGAGTTCATGGCGGTGCGGCAGAGGAGGTCGGCCGCGTGATGGCGGAGATCGACAAGGACGGCGACGGCTTCATCGAACTCCGCGAGTTCACCGAGTTCCACAAAAACGGAACGTCATCGTCGCCGGACGCAACAAACAAGGAGCTTCGCGACGCATTCGACTTGTACGACAAGAACGGTAACGGGCTGATATCGGAGCTGCACGCGGTGATGAAGAGCCTAGGGGAGAAGTGCTCCCTCGCCGACTGCTCAAGGATGATCGCCTTCGTAGACGTCGACAGCGACGGGTGTGTTAACTTTGAGGAGTTTAAGAAGATGATGAAGGTTTGATTAATACACCAATTAGTAGTGCTTGGAAAATGAAACTAAGGTAAATTTTCGCCGAATGAAAATAATTGATGAGTTGCATCATCGGAAGTTAAAGCACCGATAAGAATTCAGTGATTGATGAAGGTGGGATATGGGTTTGTGGTTACCGTAGGGGTAGTGAAACAAGTGGCGTTTGTTGAGCATGGCGCATGTCATTACTAGTAACTCTTTATCACCCCTTTTTCTTTGTAAAGTTTGAAATAGTATTTGGCATGCATTATTTTTTACGAATTTTTAAGGTTGATTTTACGAATTTTTGTGGTTTATTTTTTATTTTCTGTGGCTCATTTTAATTATGGGTGTACGATACTCCATTTACGAATTCTGCGATAGAAAAAGATGGCTCAAAGTTTGATTTTTGTTTGGTGTTGTATCCAGTTGTTGTGATGTTGTTTAGTGTACCAATTTTGTCAATTAACATTGTTTTAAAAATGTTAATTAACTACCACCACTATGCTGCCGCCACAACCACCACAACGCCGCCGTCACCACCATCGCCACCACAATGACAACCACCACCACGCCACCACCACCACCACCGCCGCCATGATTAACAATGTTAAATTCTGTCTAAATTTACGATTAACAGTGTTAAATTCTATCAAAATTTACGATTAACAATATAACTTCTGTTTAAATTTACGATTAACAATGTTAACTTCTGTCTAAATTTACGATTAACAGTGTTAACTTCTGTCTAAATCTACAATTAACAGTGTTAATCTCAAAGGAGATCGATCGGAGATGGAACGGTCGGAGGAGGAGTAGTTGGCTGTGGAGTTGAGACTGGTGGAGGAGTGGTCGGTGGCGGGGCTGAGACTGGTAGAGGAGTAGCTGGTGGTGGCAGCGTCGTGGTGGTGGTTTAGGAGGTTGTATGGGCCGAAAGGTATTAACATTGTTAATTGGGGTGTGAATTTAGACGAAAATTAACACTGTTAATTTAGACAAAAATTAACACTACTAATTGCAGTGGTGGTAGAGTAGTAGTGGTGGTGGTTTAGGAGGTTGTATGAGCCGAAGGGTATTAACACTGTTAATTGGGGTGTGAATTTATACGAAAATACTGTTAATTTAGACAAAAATTAACACTATTAATTGTAGTGGTGGTGGTGGCGACGTGGTGGTGGTGGTAGCGGCAGCGTGGTGGTGGCGGCAACGTTATGGTGGTGGGGACGGCGGCGTGGTCGTGGTAGTGGCAACGTGGTGGTGGTGGGGACAGCGACGTGGTGGTGGGGGTGGTGGCGACGTGATGGTGGTGGCGGCGACGGCGGCGTGGTGGCGGCGACGGCGGCGTGGTGACGACTGTGATGGTGGTGGCGGCTAGATCGTCTCGATCGTCTATCTCATTGTGGTGGCAGCGACGGCGATGGTTGTGGTGGTGGCAGCATGGTGGTGGTGGTTTAGAATGTTATATAGGCCGAAGGATATTAACACTGTTAATTTAGATAAAAATTAACACTATTAATTGTGGTGGTGGCGGCGGCGGCGACATGGTGGTGGTGGTGGTGGCGGCGTCGACGTGGTGGTGGTGGCGGCGGCATAGTGGTGGTGGTGGTGGTGACGTGGTGGTGGTAGCAGCAGCGGCGGTAGCATGGTGGTGGTGATGTAGTGGTGGTAGTGGGTGGTAGTGGCATTGCGGTGGTGGTGGCGGCATGGTGGTGGTGGTGTAAAAGGTTATATGGATCAACTGTTAATTAACACTGTTAATTGTGGTGTAAATTTATATAGAAATTAACTCTGTTAATTTAGTCAGATATTAACACTGTTAATTATAGTAGTGGTGGTGGTCATTGTGGTGGTGGTGGCGGTGGTGGTGTTGTGGTGATGGTGTTAGCAGCGTTGTGGTGGCGGTAGCGGCGTTGTGGTGGTGGTGGTGGTGGTGTAGGAGGTTTTATGGGACGACTGTTAATTAACACTGTTAATTATGATGTGAATTTATATAGAAATTAACATTGTTAATTGTGGCGGCGGCGGCGTAGTGGTGGTCATTGTGGCGGCGGTGGCGGCGGCAGTGGTGATGGTGTTGGTGGAGTGGTGGTGATGGTGGTGGTAGTTGTGATGGTGGCGTGGAGGTGATCATTGTGGTGGTGGTGGTGGTGGCGACGTGGTGGTGGTGGCGGCATGGTGGCGGTGGAGGTGGTGATGACGTCGTGGTGGTGGTGGCGGCAATGTGGTAGCGGTGGTGGCGGCGGCGGCGATGTGGTAGCGGCGGCAGTGGTGGCAGCAGTGTTGTGGTGGTGGTGGCGGCGACATGATGATGGTGGTGGTGGTGGTGTTGGTGGTGGCATTGGTGGTGGCGGTGTTGGTGGTGGTGGCGACGTGGTGGCGGCGGCCGTGGTGGTGGTAGCAACGTGGTGGTGGTGGTTGTGGTGGTGGTGGCGTGGTTGTGGCGGCGGCGGCGTGGTTGTGGTATTTTTGTCTCTCTCCAATCGCTTTTTTTTTTTTATGAGGGATTTTTTTGACCATAAAATATTGAAGAGGACCTATTGGGCTATGGACTCTTTGGGCAGGACCTAGTGGACTATTCTTCACCCAAAAAGGACCGGCCAGGAAGTTCCTCAAGATGAAAAATGGGCTTGGAATTTCAATCCCTTTGGGCTATAGTGATAAATAGTAAAAAAAAAAAAACCAATCCATCCCCTACTACTCCACATTAATCATGGCAAAGGTTCATAAGAAAAGTTGAATTCTGTAAGTGAGATTGAGGTCAAAGTGCAGGGGTCAAGATGATGCTTAGCCACAAAATGTTCCATGAACACTTCTTTAATATATAAAATCTCAAAGGGAGTAACTTCATTAATAGCAGGATATCAGTTTCACAACATACATAAAACACAAAAAGGGAAACTAGTGAGTCTAGGGTAAGAAGAACCATATCTGGTGCATGTAGCGACCACTCTTCTATCCCAAAGACTATCAACAAAATCAACTAAGGATTGTGCAGCTAAGGCATGGGCACGCTAAACAATGGGCACGCTAAACAACCTAGTAGGAGAACCAATGAGATCCTATAAAAAGTAGTCAATTTAGATATCTTCTTGGAAAGGTGCCGCAACCAAACATTATCTACAGCAAATCAGAGCAATCCTTATCAATAATCTGTATAAAAAGTAAGAAGCCGAGCATGTGGTGTTCAAACTGTGCCATGTAATATTCCAAGTATGCCAAAACTATCCACAATTCACAATGAACATAGTACAAAATAGAAGATTAACTGCTCCAAAATAGAAGATTAACTGCTCCCAAACACGCGATTTGATTGCAATGACACATAAAATTAGTATCAACTCCTTTGGGAAATATATGGAAGGTCTAGTAAAGAAAAGTAGCAAAAGCTCCGCAACCTCTATTGTAAACTCGTTTATGGAAGCTTCTTGCGAAAAATGAAAGCAAAAACAGAAAAACGGTACAATCAATGTGACGATTGGATATAGCAAAACCCAAATTTAAGTCACCATCAATCCGTTAATGAACGGATTTGTCAAAAAAGAAAAGGGAAAAAGGGAGTGATGATATATGATCCCACTAATTACAAAATTAAATTGCAAGCCGTTTAGAAGTTAAAAAAAACTAGAGTAGTTGTACAAGTTACCATAGCAATTCCAGGACCAAAGAGTCTTGTTCTGCAACATGACCTTCACATACATTGTGGTTAGAGACTACGTTGATACAGTACGAGAACATTACCAATGTTTGTGATTGAATCCTAAATAGAATGTTAAAAGAAGTTTTTCACTCCTATACAGTGATCAACCAAAACAATTAAGGGAAGTCAAAATTTTAAAAATGAAACTCATCGATAAGATCTTAGGCCTCCTTTGTAATCTAGCCCAGTTCAATGTAATGGTCACATAGATCCAATCCGTTATGTGGTTCAGGAACATGAAAAATGCATGTCAAGACCGACTATTGAAAAGTATATTGCCAAAAACTCTCCAAAATCCAAAGAAGAAAGCAAGCCCCATGCTAACATAAAATCCTTGAGTAATGGAACTATTGTTAGAACTGTGGCTCATAGAGTTCTAGAAAGAAGGCCAGATGCCGTCGCTCCGCTACGCTCCGGCATCTGGCTCATTGCTAATAATCCAGTGAAAGTAGATTGGGCCGAAGGCCCCAAGTGTTTCGTAATTGAGGGGTGCGGGGGGCAACGCCCCCCGCGGTACGGTTCGGTCCGTACAAGGGTATTTTTGGGATACAGACCAAATCTGATTAGGGTTAGAATAGAGTAGTTATAAATACTCTATGTTGTAAACCCTAATTTACTACTGTGATAATAAAGAACAGCAGCCGCTCTCGCTCCCGTGGACATACCCGATTTTGGGGAACCATGTATATCTCTGTGTTTATTCTTTACTGTTTATACTTGTAGTTCGTGTGTGTGTGTGTGTCGATCCTAACAATCCTCATCTTCTTGAATGTTTTTGTCTTTGGGATGAGCAGTATTGGGAGATTTTGCTGTTTTTTCTTCTCCTGGCCCCTGGGCACTTGTTGGGAAGTGGAACCCCACAAAGTTTAAGATTCCCAGAATATGCAGAAGCATTAAAGCTTTGGAGTTGCGTGCTTAATGGGATTTTGCCAGATAAATGGATACTTGACAGGTTCAAAACGCTTAGAAAACTCAAATGAGCTAGGCTTCCAGGAAAATCACCAGAAAGTCTGTTCGTAGATAAGTCAAGAGATTCCAACATTTCCATCCTCCTGATCTCTTGGACGATTTTTCCTGTCAAAGTGTTTCTCGAGAGGTTCAAGGAATGCAACCCTGCAAGACTCCAAACTTGGTCAGGAATTGTTCCGGACAATCTGTTGCTAGAAAGATCAATGGTCTTCAGTAGTCCTAGATTTTTTCCGTACTCCTGGTCTTTTCCTTTCCATTGCACCAGTGCATTAGGTACATATGTGCTTATGTCAAGAATGGGGTCAGTATTTGCATAGTACTCAAAACTTGTGGGGGCATTAGAATTCTTAGTTTCCACCAGAACAGTGAAATTGGAAAAGCATGGTGGTATACTTCCTGATAAATGATTCTGGGAGAAGTCCAAAATTTGAATGTGAGTAAGATGACATATTTTTCGAGGAATGCTTCCCTTAAACTCATTGGATCGAAGAATAAGGACAAACAAACTTGTCAGGTGTGTCGCCAACCATGTTGGTACTATTCCTGTGAATCTGTTTCCTCTGAAGTCAATAATACTCAGCTTTGTGCATCTCTTAAGAGAAGAAGGTATTTCTCTAGATAAGAGTTATGAATCAAACCAAAGGGAGGTGGACCGGGTCCGGCCCACCGGTGTTAGAGGCCCAGTTTGTGAGCCCAAGACTGAATCTTCAGGTCAGGCATGCAGGCCAGTTGGGCTTCTCGGGTCCATTCAACCCAAGCGGGGGCCACGTGGAGATCCCTCTTGTTGGTTCTAAGGGTACCTAGAACATTTCAGAGCTAGGGCGGTTATTCGTGATGTCACGGGCATGTGTTGTTGGTCTGTCGTTTTCATACCAAAAATATAATTTATAAAACAAGGAATTAACTAATATTCCGAAGAATAGCGGTCAAGTTCGAGATCGTCCACGGAGAGTAAAAAGCTAAGTTACGGTACTTTCAATTAATTTCTAATTTAATTCGGAAAGTAAGGAGAAGTTGGATTTTGATTTGAATTTGATTAAACTAAAATTAAACTAGAAAGCGATTAAAGGATTTTGGAACAAATGAGGGAAAGGACTAGGGTTTCCGATTCAGTCTCCCCTTATAACGCAATTGTTTCGAAACCTAGGGTTTACATTCAACCTTCGACCAGATCACCGTAGGGTAGCAATTCCTATCGATAATCCCCAAAAATATAATCAAGATTCGTACTCCGTATAGGCTATCTCAACACGGCACGGATCGTCTCATTGGATTTAACCACGGCACGACCCGTCTCACGTCGTATAGTCTATCTCAAAGCCTATCTCGAAACATTCAAAATCATTGTATGATAGTGTTTGAAACCATGGATACAAACACATTCGAGATTAAAAAAATATAAAACTTCATAAAAAGTTATGAATCAACCAAGTCATACAATCAAGTTGAATACAAAACCCTAAAAATCTAACAACTACATTATTTGGAGAGACATCCTCGTTACCCTAGCCGAGTAGATTAGCCGTGCATGGAGGAGAGGAACATTGTGCAAAAATAAAATTCCATGGGAACCTCTGTCGCAGCCGTAGTTCTTCCCCGATGCCGCTGCTCCCGTTCTCTGTTTATGCGTGGGAAGAAAGTCTCCTGATGGCCGCCCCCTTTGATCTCTCGTGAGAATAATATATTATCGCAGCCCCGTTCTCGGTTTCTCTGATGTCCGAAACCCTTTTTTCTTCCTCCTATATATAGTGGACCACTCCAATTGTCATCAGCCGAGACTTTTGTTTTCTTCCGTTCATTCCAAATTGTAATGAGTAGGCCCACTTCCTAATTGACCAATTTCCAGCAAAGCATGATTGGGTCACAATGGGTTTTGACCCAAATAAAACTAGTCCACGCCATATACTCATTAATTGCCGCTTCGAGCTTTAATTAATTTTGACAACCGACTTTGTTTTGACACGAAATAAAATCCGACTTTGCGATTTAACTCCAAATGTTATCCATCGGCTCAAAGAGTCCTGAAACATAATTAACAAGTATCAAACTCCAAGTAACGCACTAAACGGACATAACAAGCCTAAGTTAGGGGGCGTAAATAGGCATATTTACGCACCTATCAGTTGTGCATGCCTAGCTTGGAAAGCAAGTATGTTTGTCTATATAAGGGGAAGGATAATCCCTAAGAGAGGTACACATTCTCACACCCTACTACAGTACTCTCTCCTTCTCTTGTGTACTCATAGGAGGGGCATAAGGTGGCCAACCGCCATTACTTCTTCAATTGCTCTGGCAATTGAATGGTATTATATTGCAATTCCAGCCTTGGATTCACGAAATAGAAGTACTGTGCTTGTGAAATGGTGCCCTCCCGGCACGCCCTTCTTTAAATTAAATACTGATTGTGCATGCAAGAAAGATCTATCTCAAGCCACAGGAGGTGGTTTAGTCAGAGATGAAAAAGGAAACTGGATAGCTGGCTTCCACAGATCTCTCTACCCAATGACAGCACTGGAAGCAGAATTATGGGCTCTTAGGGATGGCCTACAACTCGCTCACAGCAAGCAGCTTGTCCCCCTCTGTGTGGAAATTGATGCTCAGACAGCCATTCAGCTCATTATGGGTCCAAATCAACCCCGACACATTCTAAATAGTCTTATTCATGATTGCAGATGCCTGATGAGATAGCTGGGAGTGGAGAAGATTGACCATGTCTACCGTGAAGGAAACAAATGTGCTGACTTACTAGCTAATATGTCATTTGATGATGCTCTCGATTTTCATTTATTTGATGTTGCTCCTACTTGTATTAATTCGCAACTTTGCGAAGACGCAAATGGGGTGGAATACCCTAGACTGGTGGCCAACCGCCTCACGCCTTGGTGCAGGTGTAATATCCTGAATCCTTAGTTATTTTATAATTGGTGTACATGTTGAGTTCTAGCTAAATGCGTGAGTTTTAGACTTAATTTTATTTGCTAAAAGGCTGAGGAACACATGACCCCACATCAGAGCCGCACCACATGTGATAATTTTTCCTAAGGTCTGATAAAACGAAAGGGGATTCTACGTGTTATTCTCTCCATCGTTATCTCCACCGCTAGCTTTTTGTCGATATAGACCGCTTGCCTTCTACCGATCGAGAGAGAGAGAGAGGAGAGGGAGAGAAGAAGGAGAAGAACGAGGCGGTCCTGAAATTGAAGCCCTGCTTGGTAAGTTTAGTAATCCTTCATCTTAGATTTCACATTCTACAAGCTTAAATCCATGATTTACTAGTTTAATTTCGGGGTCTTAGAGTTTAGGTTATGGAACTCTTGCTCATGGAATTTGGATGGAACTCTAGAATTTTTAAACTTGATACATATCTGTCTTTCACGAAATTATTACAGGCACTTAGGAAGCTTGCGGATTTCTGATATTTTTGCTGAACGTTCGTTTATGAGTCTACTATATTGTGTAAAAGTTTCAGAAAATAATATGAAGTACAATGGGCTACAAAATTCCAGGACCTAGCTGTACTCAAATTCGTCACTGTGCAGTCAGCACTGTCACGCGTTGGGAAAACAGCCGTATCTTTTAGCACGAGTGTCGAAATCGCGCACCGTTTCTTGATTTTGAAACTAGACGCATAGGCCTTTGAAAATATGTAAAGATTGTGCCTTAAAGCTTCCTGAGCAAAATCAGTTTTTGAGTTGAAGTTGGTAGAATTACAGAATCTGCAACTCTGTCTTTCCGAAGCTAAAAGTCCAACTTAAACGGGTATAGCTATGTTGTCCGAACTCCGTTATTAACCTATGATTTGTCGTTCTGAAGCTCTTGAAGTCTAGTTTTTAATGACTATAGTCTTGCCACTGGAACTTGCGATTACATTACTTTTAAGCAATTGAATCTAACCTAACCTCATACCTTGACCCTAGAATCTTGTTAGTAAAATATGGGGCAATAAGGAAGTTTATCTTAGAGTTTTGAATGACTATTGATGCCTAACATATTTTTGCATTACTTGCTTACTATAGGGGACTTGTGTGAAAGCTCGGATCGAGGTGAGTGATTAATACCCAAAACACATGGTTTGTTATAAGCTTTACGCTTCAATGATATTTTATACTTTGATATGAACTCCATGGAACATCAATGAAAGGTGGACATGTTTTTTCTATTAATGACATCTTCCCACGTCCCAACTTGCTAGGGGACACGTGCTAAAAGGCTAGCAAGGCATGACTATTATATCGGATAACGAAAGACGTCTTAACTTATCCACTACCGGAGACGCCTGGTAGACATGAAATGAATAGAGGATGTGCATTACTATGCTATGTTGCTATGAAATGAGATTCATTTTCAAATGGTTTAATCATTGTCCATGGAAAGCATGTGAATTGCGTATTAATCATTCATACGAGCTTCGGCTTATGTTTTTTTCCCACCTTTCAGGAAACAAGGAGTAGTGTGGTGACGTGACCTCTTTTGTGGATGTGCTATGTGTATGAAGACTTGTGAATAATTGTGTAGCTAGATAGTTTGTTACATAACTTGCTAAATTATGTAATCATTGTAAGTAGCATGCTAAACTTTATGTCTAAGCACAGCTCTGAAGTGTGTATTGGGGTTTAGAGTCTTTTGTAAATGTAAGTTCTCATTATACTAGGCTGCAAGGGTCATGCCTCCATTGATTACACACTCTTATTCCTTTTAATTTTACGATTATGAGATGTAGTGTTAATATGGCCTTGATGATGGTTTCACCGGCGCTTTGTTACGGCTAAGACCTACTAGAGTGGGCACGGGTCGTTACAGCAGGTATGAAGCGGAGCAAAGGAAGGAGGATCAGGAGTCTGGCGAAAACCACCACAGCAAGCAAAATCTCCACCACACCACAGCAAAGCAAAATCTTGAGAACAATGAAGGAGTCTGCTACTTAGCAACAAAGCACACATGAGTGTCTTTCGCACAAATCCCACTCTGCAGGAGGAGAGGGCCGCTTTATTCTCCAAAACTGGATGTTCCACCATCAGGACCCAAGCAGACAGCATAATTATGTTCCAAGGTGACGCTTCATTCCTACGACAGTAGTATATGGTTCAAAATGCCTTGTTCCATCCAGCGCAAATCCCCTCCATCTCTAATTTAGTGGAGGTGTTATTTGTATTGCAATTATGAATCGAACATTTATTCATAATTGCAATACTGATGTAGAACATGTGGAGGCCCAATTCCATGATCAACTGGACCGAGCCAAGCCCCGGAAGTCCAAACGGTGTTTAATTTCAGATTTTCCAAATTGACTAAATTCGGACGAGCTCGGAATAGGCCCAAACTTGGTGGGCTGACTTATTTTTGCGCTCCGGTCCATACTCATAACCCTAAGGTTGATGATGAATGGTGTTTTTCGGAATAATTCCTTCGTTTAGGCTTTCTATTGCGTTATTTTGCCGTTTTAGGAAAGATTTGTTTCGTTAATAACTCTTAGTTCATAATTCCTTTTAAGTTGATTCTTTTTGGGAAAGTCTTATTTTTCTTTTCGTTTTCAATTTTAGGAAAAGCCCCAAATTATAGGACTTTTTAATTTCCAAATTTATTTTTAGGGTTTCTAGAGTTTCAGCCTATATAATGGGTTGTAACCTAAAGTTTTTGAGAACTTTTGATAGCTTTTGATTAATAATATTGCAGAGATTTCTCTTTCATTCTTGTGCACAAGAATTGTTCGTTGCGACAAGTTGTTTATCTTGTTTGGATTAGTACGCTAACTAGTCTCTCGTAAATTCCGCTGCGTCAAATACAAATAGCACCTCCACTAAATTAAGTGATGAAAAGGATTTGCGCTGCATAGAACAAGGCATTGAACCATACATTACAGTGCTGGAAAGAATCGCAGCCTCGGAATAGAATTATGCTACTTACTCAGCCTGATGGTGAAACAAACATTTTTGGAAAATAAAGAACCCCCTTTTTACAGCAGAGTGGACAGCATCATTTTCCCTCGTATAGCCATGATGCCAGTTAGAAACTACACAAGAAGAAGAAGAAGAAGAAAAAAAGAGAGTAGTATTTCGCGGAGTCTTACCATCACTGGAAAACAAACTGATCTGTGGGCATCAAGGTAAGGGACTGAGATTATATACTGCTGCAGAAGCGGAATTGAAGAGGTTGGTTGAAAGGTAAGGATAGCGTGATTGGCCGAAGGTAACGATAGCGTGATTGACAGGTTGCGAGTCCTTTGGATCATGGCCGCAGCTACTTGGGTAGAGACCACTAACCATCATTTAGACAGGCCGAGGCTATATGGTCTCGGGCCTTCGGATGGCCATCGCTGTTTTTTGAGCTATTTGGAAGGGTCAACTGTAGTATATTTAGTTAAGCAATCGAACGAGATGGGATGGGATGGAAACTAGCCTGACAACTAGGCAATGGGAGTTCGAGCAATGATACGTATATCAGTGCAACTGTCTATATTCCCCCACCTCCAGCTTCATCAATCAATTGGACCATGGCGAATCGCTCGCTCGTATATGTGGTCTTTGGGAAAGCGTGCAGCGAGGATCTTACAGGTGGTTTGTTTGATAATTTTTAAACATAAAGGGGGCCTCCTGGTGGTTTTTCCAACAACAATATCACGGATTAATTTCGTGTTTTGTACCATTTGCTCCTTCCTAATCCTACTGGTGCATAAACCATTCCAAAGACTTTCGTACCCTCGATCAGTCCGCTTGTTATCTGATTGAATTCCAAACATGTGGTGTAAATTAAGGTGATCATTACTGTGCTGATTTTGGGTGAGGGATAAGTCCGATTGGTGGTTGTTTATTGGAACCTAAGGGAGATGTCAGAGATAGTTTTCCATGTATTGGTATCGAGTTCA
Organism: Rhododendron simsii; assembly: GCA_014282245.1. Lineage (NCBI taxonomy): Eukaryota > Viridiplantae > Streptophyta > Magnoliopsida > Ericales > Ericaceae > Rhododendron > Rhododendron simsii. Next base: position 308,534 of record WJXA01000277.1, read on the forward strand.
TCATCACATGTGGTTGTGAACATGCAGATAAGATGCATATTTGGGGATAAAGGGAAAAAATTACTCAAACAACGGAATTTTGTTCGGTACTAAAGTACAGTATTTCTTTTGAGAGAGAGTTTTGGGTACCTATAAAAGTGCGAAGGCTATCTTCGTACATTGTGAAATTATCTCTGCCGTTTTGGGGATAACGACGATAAGTTATCAGTTTAAGTCTTGAAGAAGGCTGACTGGGGGCATTTCCGCGGACCCGGGATGCTGTCAAGCACCCCTGTTTGGGAGCAATGCACCAGTGTCGATCGGCTTATTCGGCCGTTCATCTCGAAAATCAACGGCGAGCAACAGATGGTTTAGATTAGATTCAAGCCATCGGTGCCGAGATGAGCGGCCGGATGGGCCACTCAACACCACTGCCAAGCACCCGTGCTTGGCAGCATCTCCCATTCCCATTTTCGCTAAGCTAAAAGTTACGAAGTATTTCTTACAGTACTTTTTAGTCAAGTTATTTTCACTAAATTATAACTTAAAAGATGATATAGAAGAAATGGAGGGGAGAGGTCAAAGGTACGATAAATGTGAAAAAAAAATACTACATTGAAATTAACTTTTTAGTTCAGGGGGTTCGATTTATTCTTTCTTATAGTTTAGGGGGTTACATTGAAATTAACCGCATCTGTACGTGTTGTGAGAGAAAGAGCCCTAAGAGCATCTCCAATCTTGACCCATTTTAAGACCTAAATTTAAAATTTGGGCAAAACCCTCAAAAATCCATCTCCAATCATGACCTAAATCCTTTCCCATTTTTTGATTTTACCCATTTTTTTGCCCAAATCTGGGATAAGAAAAGGCTGACCCATTCTTTCAACGGCTAGTTAGAGAGAGAGAGAGAGAGAGAGAGACTTGGCGTACTCTTTGGACTCTCTGGACTGGGTGTCGACGACCTTGCCGGAGGTCTTGCCGGTGCCGGACTAGGCCTAGGCGATGGCGGAGGGCTTCTCGTAGTCATAGTGGTGCTGGGTGGGTGGTGGTGGTGGTGGTTAGGAGGGAGAGAGAGGGTGTGGTGGGTGTGGATCGGAGGAAGAAGAGAGACAGAGTCGAGGGAGAGAGGGGGAGTGAATTTGGTTTTGATTGCTCTACTTTATTTACCATTATGTCATTAAGAATAAAATATATATATATATATATATATTTCGATAAAATTTAGATTTGATGATTGGAGATGTACCTACTCAAAATGAGTTTTTACCCAAATTTTAATTCAAATTTGAGTAAAAATTTGGGTCAAGACTGGAGATGCTCTAACGAGTCCATCAGAACCTTAACACCTCAAAATCTTACATCGAACAAAGCTTCGGTGACGATAAGAACTGGTATCTCTCTCTCTCTCTCTCTCTCTCTCTCTCTCTCTCTCTCTCTCTCTCTCTCTCTCTCTCTCTCTCTCTCTCTCTCTCTAAATATCTCTTTTTGTTTGTTGACATATCTTGTTTAGGTTTTGGTTTCATGGAGTAGGAGATTGAAGTCGGCTACAATGGAACGGGTGTGAGCTAGGGCTTAGGGTTGAGAAAATTAATTTGATGTATTTTGGCCTCATGTTTCAGCCATTGTGATGCCGGGAGCATGAGGCGGTCGGAAGGGGTTGCCGGGGGTGCCCGGGTCCCTGCACTACCCCAATTATTTTTTCATGTTAATTTAGGAAAGTTCTATAAGGTTGGCCCATACAAAGCCTTGGCGGAAAAAAGAAAATTCGTAAAACTAGTATATATGTGTGAAAAACCTCCCTATAATTCTAAGTTCTCAACAATTTTTTGGTCGCGTGTAAAATAAACTGACGACTATGTCTGTACACAAAAATGTAGACCTACCAAGTAGCAAAATATAAATATTGAACATGACTTTCGTTATCACTGTCGAAATACACGTGATTGTTTTTAGTTAGTTGCGTTATGCATTTTGCAGCATATTTTACCAACTTGTTTTGGGTTTTATTGTTTTCAGCCTCATATTGCTTTTTGATTGCTGAAGTAGAGATGATACGTACGTCTGCAATTTTTTTGATGCATTGTTATTGCAGTTTGTCTCCGGTGAATTTTACCTAGTCTTCTTCTAGGCGTCATAAGATGGATTGTTTGTCTTGAATCTCTTGATGTCAACATCTCGCAACTCCATTTATGGGACCTGGGAATATTTACATAAACTTGTTGTGGATATACGGACAAGCCCTCACATCTAAATGCACTATATACTTGACGATAATGAATCATGCCCTTACTTCAGAAATTTCATTTAAAAAGGGTATGCAGTGGAAATTTGTGTTTTTTCAAAGCGTTCTTTTCGCCATTACATGTGAATCTTATATTCACCTACTGCAGCTTGGAGGACTGGAGTGCCCTATCTGGGTACCTTTGTCAAAACATTCCGTGTTGTTACCCGTATCACGGTTTTGTAGACTTAACCATCAATTTGCTTAGAGCAGGCACATCACCAGGAATCATCTGACAAACATTTGAAAGTTTATTACAACCTCATTTCAAGAAGTGACAACACATGCTCTGTGAATCCTTTTTTAACTAAATGCCTCTTACCTAAATTCCATTTTTCGTGCGACAACAGTGCGTTCATTCACACAGTCTTCACGTTTTCTTGGTTAATGTCTCTGTTTGGTACTGGTTAGCTAGACCCAGCAACTAATTTCGGAATTTGTACCAAATTTGTTCTGCTAGATACCATAGATAACTTTAGATTACTGATTATTAGGTTTTTGACAAGGTTCTTGATTCTTGTATGTGTTCCTTGTGTCACCTCTAGCATTTTGGTGTGAAAAGCATCCTTTTAGTTTTCAAGGAACAACGAAAATGAAAATGTCGCCTCTGTTGTTCACTTGTTCGATTCTGGGCTCCGTAATAATCCTTTTAGTAAGATTAACGTTATTATCTTTTTCTGTTTCTTTTGTTAATTTTTTTTTGTTATTCATTCATCTTGACAAGAGCATTGGACAAAAAACCAAAAGCTAAGCAAATATCACTACAAACAAAACAAGCCAAAACAGGACATTTCTGCTTATTTTTCTCTTATTGAAACGAATCCGAAAAGTAGTGATCAAAAGCTAAAATGATTCACTACCAACGAAAATAAATCAAGACCAGTCGAACTCAACCTTATTCGCATTTCATAAAGTAGAATTTTTTCCCCCCTTGAAGGGAAGAATTAACCCAATGGAAAAAGAGAAGGAGAAGAGAAACTTTTGTGTATCCGGGGATACCAAGCCCTCCAGTTCGTTTCTCATTTTTTCCGCCATTTTCCGATCACATTTTGATAATCGGTTCCGTTCATTTTGTAAAGTTCAGTGAGAACCTTATTCATACCAAAAATCATGTTCATTGAATTTTATTTGATAAATGATCAGCACACGTGAATATTGAAGTAAAACAAAACTGGGTCCAAAAACACACTGAATCGGAACCCAGTTTTGGTTTTATTTTTCATTTTTTTTTTGCAATTTTCACGTGTTCCAATCATGTATCAAATAAAGTCCGATGAACGTGATTTTTGGTATGGACACCGAACTCTACAAAATGAACGGAGCCAATCATCAAAATGTGATCGGAAAATGGCCAAAAAATGAGAAACGAATCGGAATGGATACACAAGTTTCGCGAAGGAGAAAAGGAGCACAACCACCACACTGCTATTCTTCAGATTGTGCAAGGGATAAGACTCTGGTTTCTCCCCGGAGTTACGGTAGTTACTGCGGAATTAATACCAGATCCAAGTGAACCTAGGTTTGGAATGGACATTATACTTCCAGAAAACTACTTCGCTGCAAAATCTAATCTATGCATATCATCCAAAGCACTTTAGTCTTTTACAAATTTGGATTATAGTAGTTTGAAATCTACAACGAACCGCATCACAATCCTTCGCCTCACTCACTGTGTCCCGATTCTCGGAACCATTTGTATTTAGTTTATCTTTCCCATTTTTTTTCACTGACACTACCCTCGAAAAATCTAAACAGCAACAAGGGGAGACAACCCCAACCAAGATAAACCAGCAGTTATCAGTGAGTAACGTACATGGAACAACAAAATCCTAAAAGCAATAGAAAGACGGAACTATCACTATTCACCGTTTACGCTCTGACCGCCACTTGTACACTGGTCTGGACGTTGGACAGACAATTTCATCTTCATGGAGCTTGCGTTTCCGTCCCTTTTTCTGATCCACAATTTGCATTTAGTCACAACCAATAACAGGATAGAAGAATTCAACAAATCTAAAACGTCAGTACCTTCAGTTCTTTTTGCATAGCCATATCCATGTATAGTTTCTCCAAATCATTCACTCTGCCTTTTCGCGCCGCTAGCTCTCTGTAGGAAGCAGCTGTTTCCCTGCACGAGCACAGCTTTAATGTCATACAAAAGAACGGAAGACTGAACTAAGAAACTAGGATCACGAGAACTTGGACAAAAAATGGTCCACTGACCCCCCATCCCAAACATCAAATATCAAAAAATTGAACAAGAAAATTGAACATGAAGAACAGCATATCAGAGCTGATGAACATTTTCAAATTGATTGCAACTCCATATCTAGCTCGTACAACTGTAAAAGAGACATGCTAAATGAAGAGGTGATCATTAATGAAAGAAATAATCGGTGTCCTGTACCCACTCTTCCACCCAAGAAAGGAACATTAACATAGTACAGGCCAACCAGGTAATGGCAGCATATACCCAAAAGATATCTAGACGGCAGTAAAAACACAATCTTATAAAGGAGCAATGTGAAACACTACAGAAATGTGCATTGCACAATCCCAAAACCGTAGGACATTATTTGGGTAGAGATGTCAGGTGATCAGCTTCACAATATTTGCATAGAGTGGATACCCTCATATTTGTACCCACAACCTCAATGTAAATTAGCCAATTTTTAGCGTGTGCGGCTATGCCACATGAAGTCAGGTACTGGTGTCGGATACGGTATGTTCTGTGCCAAATTTGTCCAACTCCTATTTCATAGACAGGAATATGGCATAATTTACATTTTCCATCAATATTTCCAGAATTTTAGGTATGTTTTTCTATTCGAACTTTTGTGGTAAACTAATATTATGAAATACGAACTAGGGAAAATAGTATGAGAAAATCCTAGCGTTTTGCCAAAGCGACAAATTGGTTTATCAATTTACACCCTCAGTTCTTTTTAAAGGGGAAATAAAAAGACAATACTCCATTTCTTCTTTCACTCCCTCCTTTTCTCAAAACCAAAACCATCCTCCTATTGGTATCACCGGCACCAATGTCACTTCCCAACAACCCCGACATGTATCTCCATTTCTAATTATTAAACCCATCGAAAAGGCAGCAAAAAAACATGACCTTCCACCCATTGTTCCATTCCATGCTATGTTTACATGGTCTTGGGTACAGATGTCGGATGTGGGTACATGTCTAAGTATTGGATTCATCTAATTTTTATTTCCAGAATATGGGGGCATGCTGGAATATTTTCTCTTGCTAAATGAGAGGTTTCATTGAAGAAACAAATCGGGTACAAGAAGGTAAAAACCTTCCACAAGAAGGGAAGATAACAAAAGAAGCATAATCCTTAAAAAAAAAAAAAACAAAAGGGAAGGAACTAGGATAGAGTAGGGCCAAAAATACAAAGAGAACTGGACCAGCTTCTTCGAATAAGGAGGTTAAGCCTCGCAGTCTTCACAGCTCTGAGCATCAGGACTTTAGTATTACAGCAAAAATAATCTGATCAATCACCAAGATGGAAATCGGGATGCCTTCGAAAACTCCATTATTTCCCTTAATCCATGTGTAGGAACCTGTAGCCGCCAAAGCAGGCTTCCTCAATGTGCAATGAAAAATTTTCCGTTTGATTTTGCTAACAGCCCAAGTGATGAGCTAGGGCCATGAAGATAGAGAACTAGCTTGCCGATCAAAATCAATCAACCGTAGGGTGGTGAGCTCTGATAGCATCCCAAGTATGAGGGAGCCAGTAATCATGCCAAAAGAAGTAGAAGTCTAATCCCCAATGGAATATTTGTCAAGTGGCTTTGCTAAGACCCTTAACTTGGCGAGTTTCCCCCAAGTCCATGATAAATCTGTAGGTGGATAAGGATTCATAGTCCAAAAAGATTTAATCTTCAGAAAACACTATGACTCCACTTCATCCAAAGAGAATACCCGACCAGATATGCCTCAACAAGGAAGCATGATTCCAATCCACTACCCTTATAATACCAAGACCACCTTCCTTTACGAGAAGAACTATATTAATCAGTATCAGAAAACTAGAACAGTTTCCCTCCTCACTTTGCTGTAACTGTTCTACGTATGGCACAAATATCAAAACAGATGTTAAAGTAATCAATTCCACAACAGAAAGTTCACTCCCGAAATAGACAAATTTCCCTGAAATTGGTCTATGTGATTAACATGCCTTGGTTATTTTCACTCATCTTTGTGGTGTTATTCAGAAGGGATTTTTTTTTTTTTTTGTAAGACAAAACTAATCCAGACTTAGAATCCAATTGGTATTTCTTTTGTTTATGCAAAAAAGATTTCAGCAGCTACAATGATATAATCCATATGAAGTCGGAATTGAAGAGCACTAATCTTGGGGTGGGAAAGTGTGATACTGTCAAAACAAGGTATTGGTAGTAAGGATTAAGGAGAGAATCAGAAAAACATAATATTTCATTCTCCCCTTTTCATCCAATCCCTTTACTTGTTCTTCAATACATTCAATAAGAAACCATATGTCCAAAATCAAAAGGGACCCAGAACATATTGAACTATTTCTACCTTTTAATATTTTCACGTAAATTCGCCATGACAGGCAACTTTTCCACCTTCGAATTATGCAACTGAATCTCCTTAGCATCCTCCCTGGAAAAAACGAAACAACGGTTTACAACAAAGTGACCCAGGACATCGAGCGAAGGCAAGTAAAGACAGATAAAAAGAATCGAAGAAATGTCATTAAACAAAAAAGGTTTCCAAAACAGATATTCTAGACATCTTTAACAGAGCTGCATTCTGAACAAAAAAACTAAACATAGCTTTGACTGAATGTCACAGAAAATATTCAATGGTGTATTATGCTTTTTTGTAAGAACAGTAATGTGACGATGTTAATAAGGTGCTATCTCTATAGAGTAGGCACTAAAAACAAACAAACAAAAAAATAAACTTGCGTAGGGAAGACAATGTTATTTTCTCTCCGTCCCTTGTTTAGTATTTGCGAGTAAATACCAATAGTGAAGCTTTATGCAAGAATATCCTTGAAGGTAAAAATCTTGTTTTATTCCAGTTGTAAGCAAATGGGTAGTAGGTCAAGCATTGGGGGGCATGTCTCAACATTGCCTTGAATTTGGACAACCCAAATCAAAAGTTTTGCCCACGATCTAATAAAAAAAACCTTCAGGGGTCACTGCTTGGTGCAATGATATAAGATTCAACTGAAAAGTTCGATAACTGGGGTTCAACTGTTCAAGTATGACTGTATGAGAGCAGCAACTTTGTGCATTTATACCAACTTTAGGTTTCTATGTAAACTACCCTGCGGCCTGCCCATCCCCTCTGTCCGGGGGATTAGCACAAGGTACCAGCAGTGGAGCCATTTTGAGAGAAGTAACCCTATCAATAACGATGTTAAGAATCTCATATTTCAAATGTGCTGAAAATGATCAGATATAGGCAGCTCAAAAGCAAACAGTTCACAGATACATGGCTAAAACGTATATTCCCACTTTAGAAATTTTTAAAAGATGATCTCCAATAAATAGAGATGAATAAAGCTGACTGATACCTGTATTCGGCATAGTATACATGCTTGCTTGGCAGTTGACTGTCAGTAGACTGCAGCACGGCTGTTAGCTTTTCAATTTTCTGCACCACAGAAAATAATTATCAAACCAGGGAGCTGACAAAGGGAAACCCTTACTCTTAGGGCGTGTTTGATTGCAGATTTCGTTTTGGGAGGATTCGTAATGAGGTGGGATTAGGATTGGGATTGAGAATGAGGTGGGATTATTAATGAGGAGATGAATTATTTATTCATGTTTGTTTTGCACAGGATTAGGATTGGGATTCGGATTGAGAATGGGGAGGAATTATAAATAACATGTTTGTTTTGGCTAGGATTAGGATTGGGATTGGGATTGAGGTGGGTTTTTAAACATGTCTTGCTCAATCCCATGGGGATGGGATTACTAGTAACACAACACCCCCCCCCCCCCCCCCCCCCCAAACACGCTCTTAAAGTTGTAAATACTCCCTCCATCTGATAATCTTAGTCCCTCTTTTGGAATCCAACTATTTAAGGAGACATCATTATTACACCTCAAAAAGTACAAGATTTCAAAGTTGACCTTCATTTGAAAGTAAGGAGCTATTACTCCAATTTAAAAAAGCAAGGACAAAAAAGGAACTCTATCAACTTTTACTCTTCGACTCAGTCAAAATATACACGTATTATGGGACGGAGGGAGTAATAGTGATAAAACTCAGTTACCTTTTTTTCACTTTGAAGTTTCTGCAGGACATATCCTATATCTTGGGTCTTCATTACCATGAGTTCTTCTTCAGTGTATTTGTTAGCTTGACTCCTGTGGCACACCAGCTAAGGAGTCATATTGGCTTGCATTGGATTGTGTCAAGCTCCTAAGCAAAGAAATCAAAGTCAACTATATATTACCCTGGTTTGTGGACTCCATTCACAGTTTTTGTATTAATCATCTTAAAGTAAAATTCATCGGGATTCCTGAATGCTGCTTTCTCTTTGAGTTTCTGTAGACGAATAAAGCATCATCAAGCAGTAATTAGAATCGAATTGGTCAGGGAAAAAACAGAAAATTAAGATTTCTAATAGCAACAGAAAGAAGTGAACTTTAACAGGTACCTGTAAAGCATCCTGTTTTTTGTGGTACGCCTTCGCACGCACCAAATAGTCCTTGTGTTTCTCAAGTAGCCCAAATTTTCTTCTTGAACGTCTATGACATAAAAACAAGGCCAACACACGAGACGGATTATTTCCAAAGGAAACTAAAAGTAAGGCAATTGCAGAGTAAAATGAAGTAACATACGGCTGAGCTCGTTCCTGGTGAGCCGGTCTATAAACAGCATTCCTTAGAGATGACATTTTCAGGGATAGAGAATCAACCACCCTCACGAAGATATCTTCGTGTGTGAGAAAATAAACTCCCACCCTCGAGTTTGCTGCAAATTACAGATAAACAAAGAGCTTTCAAAACGTTTGAGATAGACACTACCAAGGTGCAGGTGTTGTAAGAGAGCAGCTTTAGGCTTCAGACTGAATGCAGCTAAGTAAAAACAATACAACCAAAAACAAGTAGGTAAAAGATGCTGCAAAATATATAATGCAGCTAACTAAAAACAATCACGTGTATTTCGACAGTGATAACCCAAGTCATATTCAATATTTATATTTATATTTTGCTACATAGTCATCAGTTTATTTTACACAGGACCAAAAAATTGATGAGAGCTTAGGACTATAGGAGTTTTTTCACACATATATACTAGTTTTAAGAATTTTCTTTTTTCCTCCAAGGCTTTGTGAGGGCCAACCTTATAGAACTTTCCTAAATTAACATGAAATTTTTTTGGGGGTATCGCAGGTATCGCAGGGACCCGCGGCAACCCCTTCCGACGATCCCAAGTATAAAAATGATATGCTCCCTGCATCACAATGGCTGAAACATGAGGCCAAACTACATGAAATTAATTGTCTCAACCCTAAACCCTAGCTCACACCCGTTCCATAGTAGCCGACTTCAATCTCCTACTACATGAAACCAACACCTAAACAAGATATGTCAACAAAGATACAGAGATATTGAGACAGAGAGAGAGAGAGAGAGACCGGTTCTTATCGTTGCCGGAGCTTTGTTCGATGTAAGATTTTGTGGTGTTAAGGTTCTGATCGACTGGTTAGGGGTCTCTATCACACACACACACAGAGACACGCAAAACACGTACAGATGACGTTAATTTCAATGCACCCCCCTAAACTATAAGAAAGAATCAATCGAACCCCCTGAACTAAAAAGTGAACTCGGCCTTGTTTCCACTGTCTTTGTCTTTTTCATCTAGGGATGGCAATAGGGGCGTTTGGGGCGGATATGGGGATTTCTGTACCCGAACCCCGATCCATATCCGCCCCGATACCCGAACGGGGAGGGGGGAGGCATCCCATACCAGAACCAAACGGGGTTCGGGTAATCCTTGAACTGTATGGGTAACCGAACCAAACATTTTGCTTCTGACTTCTGAGCAACAAAAGAGAAAAAGGGTACTAATGAGAGAGACAGGTTGATACATACATACATACATACATATGTAAAGAAGTCGAGACAAACACCAACGTACCTTGAAATGAACCCTGAGATCGGCGCCCCTAGCCTTGCAAGCTGAAACAGAAGACAAAAAAATCAGATAAAAACGACGGACACCATTTCAATCCTGACGAAAACTAAATCGGAAAATCCAAACGGACAACTTACAGTTGGTGGGGTTGTCCGGGCAAACTCAGTCACCAACTAGGGAGTGAGAGAGAGAGTGGGCTGTGAGTGAGAGTCAGAGAGACGTTGAGAGTGAGAGAGAGCTCAGAGCAGAGAGACGTTGAGAGTGACAGAGAGACGATGAGTCAGAGAGTGAGAGACAGAGAGGGGGCTGCTACTGCTAGGGCTTCATCTGAATCATCTCATTCTATTTTTACTCAGGCTGTAAACGAACCAAATCGAGCCGAACCCAGTTAAGTTCGGCTCTGGTTCGTTAAGGTATGAGTTCAGCTCGAGTTTGGCTTGAGCGTAAGCAATTTGGCTCAAGTTCGGCTTGTTAAAATTTTTCAAGGCTCGGGTTCGGCTCAGTTGGGTTCGTTAAGGTAATAGTTTGGCTCGAGTTCGGCTCGAACTTGAATATCTTGGCTCGAGTTTGGCTTGTTAACCTCAAATGAATTGAGCCGAGCCAAATCTAAGCTCGAATTGAGCTCGTCAAGACTCGAGTTTGATTCAGTTCAGCTCATTAAACTCAAGCAAACCCAAACTCTCTCATTGATCATATAGAATTTAGGAGAAAAATAAGTATTAAATTATATATACAATCTTAAAATTTTTTACATTTACAAATAGTCCCCTATTTAATTATTAATTAAATTTAAGTATAGGTTCGCGAACTTAACCGAGCCGAATACCGTTAGGCTCAAGTTCGGCTCATTTACGGAACGAGCCTAGAATTGAGGTTCAGGTTCAGTTTGTTTAACAGACGAATCGAACTCGAACTCGCTCTTGCCGAACCGAGTCTCGAACAGTTCGCGAATGACTCAGTTCATTTACCAGCCAATTTTACTTATGATCTTGTGCATTAGTCGCACCATAATCCATATGCACTCAATAATGGAAATTTCTCGTAAAGTCCTACTATAATGCATCACTCGAGGGCTGTTCGAGCTGTTTTTTGAATATCGGAACTGTCTACCTTTTTATGTGAGAGTGATGATATCATTCATGAAAAGAATGAAGTAAATTGGTTATCGTTATATACTTGATCGCACATAACAAAAAAATTCCAATTAATGAATCTATGTTCCGATGAAAGGGCTTTTGAAACCCGACAGACTCGAATTTTTGCGAGAGTGACTAAAACAACAAGAACAACAAAATGAACAGTATGGATCATCATATTTTTGTGTCGCGGCTGCGTGGCTAGTGTACATTAGATTATAGTAGAATACTTTGGTTTAGAACCAAGTAAGTTCGGTGTATAGATTTGAAAGGTAGCCGTAGACTCATTTTTTTTAATATTCGATTTAAACCGCTATTATTTAACGTCTTATCAAATTTATCATTCTCATCTGAATAAGTAATAATCGGATGTCAGAAACCACGTGATCGGAACACATTCGGTACTTCGAAAGGCATTAAATTCCTATAATGCTCTACTTGAGGGTCACCTAAGCTATTTTTTAAAAATCAGAACCATCTTACTTTTACGTGGGAGGGATTAGATCATTCGTGCCAATAATCAAGTAAAATGCTTATCGCTATATACTTGATCAAACGTAAAAAAAAATTCAATCAAACAACAAATCAACGTGTCGATGAATGATATTGATTGTTGCGATTGTGTGGCTACTGCTTGATAGCCTCATTTTAATATAATAGAGCTATATATTGTATACTAATTTTTCAAATATGTAACACAAGTTGTTCAACAAAAATATATAACACAAGTTAATTGTTGGCATAGTAGTTTAATTTGTGTCTGAAAGAACATAGGAACCTAGGTTCAAGTCCTAGTCCAACCAACCTTTTTTTTGTTTTTTTTCCCCTTATTTCTACTGATAATTTTTTAAAGTTAAAATTTTGATTTTTTTAAAAACATGATATTATTTTTAAAAATTAAATATCTTAGTTGTTTATTTTTTTTAAAAGAAGAAATGAAAAATGAGAAAAAATATTGAATAAGGATAAAAAAAAAAGCCATTTGGCTTATTTAATTTTTTTTTTTTTTTGTTTTTCTGTGCCTCATGCTGTGCCCGTGTCGTGCTCGATTAGAACCGTGTCGTGCCGTTTCCGTCCATTTTTCGTGCCCGTGGCATGTCCGTCTACGATCGAGTCGTGTTGTGTCATGCCAAGCCAACTTTCGTATCAGGCTAGTGTTGTGCCGCCCACTTCCGTGCCCGTGCCCACTAAGACCGTGTCGTGCCATGCCGTGCTAGGCTAAGATTGTGCCTGTGATGTGTCGTGCTGGCCCTACCCATTTGACACCTCTACGTGTCGGGTTTTATTGGAATGTACATACCATATACATATGAATTTTGTGGGACTCATCTCGGGTCTCACAAAGATGATTCAAACCACTTATTATTTTTTAAAATTTTTTTACGGAGTTCTGTAAAAAATTATATCGGTAAGGATTTTTTCGGAAATATTAAGGGCGAAATTGCTTAGTTTCGCTCCTACGAATTCTAAAAAAATTCTTACCGATATTGAATTGAGCTGATTTTTTTAGTACACCATAAAAAATGTTTTGAAAATAATGAGCGGTTTGAATCATTTTTTGGGACCCGAGGTGGGCCCCACAAAACTATGTACTAAATGGTATGTACATTCTAATATCTACCCATAGCTTTTCGAACCGAGATCCCCTGTCCGACCCCAATCCCGACAGGGCCTGTTTCACTCCTTCGGTCGTTGATCTCGCAAATCAACGGTTGAGATGTGCCGAGCACTTTTTGTTCCAACACGACAATGTTTGTGCTCAGCACATCTCAACCGTTGATTTACAAGATCAACGGCCGAGACGAGTGGGACAGGCCCCTGTCGCGATTGGGGTCAGACAAGGGATCCGGTCCTAGCTTTTCTGGGTTTTACATGCATAGAGGTCAACCGAAATTCTTAGTGGTCCACCTGTCGGAAGTTTCCTCTGGTTTTGATCTTTGGCAGCCATATTTTTTATTTCTGTACTTTGCAATTAAGATACAAGGACCGTTGCAATTTGATTTACGGCTCAATGGGTGTTCATCACATAATTAAGATCAACATATGCAGAAATGAGATTTTCATCTCGACGAAAAATTTTCAACGGTCCAATTGTTCAAGCTATAAAATGGAAGTTGTTCAGCCGTTGCAAGATGTACACCAAGTAGTACTTGAGCAATCCAGAGAAATACTCATCCTCTCCTCATACTTCACTTTCATATTATCAGTTTGAGGGCTTTAAAAGCAAAATTGTTGTATTCACTCTTTGATAGAGCTTTACACTTTACATATTTTTCCTCAGTGGGTGTATTGAGAATTTGCAATATTCTCAGCGAGTTTGCGAGACATTACAAAATTGGATTTTGTTCTGTGAGTGACTTTAGAGTTTGGGAGATAAACTCTAACAATTCGGCTAACTCTTCGGAAAAGTTAGCGGTACGGTTGTAAATTCTTGAAAATTGGCTATATATCACCCCGGGCCTTAAACTTCGCTCCACCGATCAAATATATTTCCTGGATATCAGCCTGACTCCAGTTAGCATATTTCGTCTGGGGCCTTGACCCATGTTCCACAATGGCCATTGAAATGTTGTACTACCAAATTCTAATTTGATGCCCCTTCGAGAGAAAAAATTTGCGGCTAAGATACAAAAGTTCAAGTCCTGCTACACACAGCAGATCTGTGCATATATTTCGTTGTGGGGCTCATCACGGGTCCCACACAAATCATTCGAGCCGTTTATTAAAAGTAAAACATATTTTTAAGGGTCTCCGTAAAAAAAAAAGCTCAATCCGATACCTATAGGTGTTTCATCCAACCATCTAACTTTTCATTCAAATTTCCGGATAATGAAAAGTTATATGGTTGGATAGAGAACCTATAGATATCGGATTGAGTTTATTTTTTACAGGGACCCTTAAAAAAATGTTTTACATTTAATGAACGGCTCGGATGATTTGTGTGTGACCCGTGGTGGGTCTCACAACGAAATCTGTGCACAGATCTGCTGTGTGTGGACTTTCTGCAAAAGTTCTGATAGAACACTTATCAAATGAAAGTCCTGTGTGATTCCAATCCATACGCCTCGATCGTAAAACTGATCACAGGCTATGTATATTCTGGTCATATTTGTCTCTCAATGCATACGATTCTGTTTGGACAAGTGCATAGTTACGTATGGACATAAATATTTCATTGCATTGTGTTCAACTCCGAAATGGCTCAAGGGCTAAGCGGGCGTACCAAGACTTGTCGGGTCTAACATAAGGGCTGAGCGTCCCTTTTTGGACTTCGAATCTGTAAGAGTGATTGTGCTACAAACCTAAGGGATGGATTGCAGTGTTGGTTCGTGGTCTTGCCTCTACGAGCGAGGACTTAATAATTTTCTAACCGTGTAGGAAAAGAAGTAACAACGTAAAATAACTTTACTATATCGTAATAATAAAGTTGGGGATACAAGAGAGACAGAATAACTATATTATGTCGTAATAATAAGGTTGGGGGTACAAGAGAGATAGAAACCCAAATTATTTGGAGAAGTAATTGAGTAAATGAGAGAGAAGTGAGATAATTGCTTCATTGAGAAGGCTTTGATTTTTTAAGCGTTAAGCTTGATTGGTGTGTGGACTCTTTTTTCTTCTTGTCTTCTAGTATTTATAGGCCAAGGGACTTCAAATTTTCTACATGCAAACGGATGTGTTGGCTTCTTCTCGTGGTGACAAGTGTCCCATGCTTTCCGATTCTCTCTCCATAATGCGACGGTTATGGGAAGTTACCACAATATTGCACATGTTCCCCTTAGATCATGGATAGTTACCCAAGATAATGGGCTCCCCCACCTCCTATTTCCATGGGCAGTTGACAAATAATGGACCACCTCATCCCTTTTTCCGTGGGTTATAGAAACTATCAGCCATTTGACTCGGTTCTTGCCAGGCAACAACATTTCCACTTTCTCCACTTTTCATGGGTCACTTGGGTAATGGGCCATTTAATTAAATTAAATGGCCTACTAACATATCCAGTCCACACCAACATTTAACAAGCCGAATTCTTTTTGCACATGGGTCTAAAACTCTCAAACTCGAGCCCAAATTAAACTAAAACTAATTGGGCCCAATCAACATGGGTTCAGTCCATCAATTTTGGTTTGAACAAAATATGTTTGTTGGCCCAATTTAATTGAATTTCGATTAAATGGCCGCCCAACGCTAGTTTAGGATTAAGTGTCAAAAACGGGTGTAAACACATTGCTTGCTGAATATACAGATTTCAGAATAGTTTGTTACCCATAGCTTTATTGTTTTCTGAATGTTAATAGTTCCATGGATTTTTTCAATATGAACTTACCGATTAATTATGGAGCAGCGAACTTATATAAATTGAAACAAAGCTGTATAATGAAACCGTCTTGGAAAGTTTTGGGTTGGTGGTGGTCCTGTGTCACCCGTCGATTCATCTTGATTCTTTTTTTTGACATAAAAAAAGAACTTCATAGATATAAAAGAGTCAATACACGAGTTAATATAATACAGCCCCAATGAACAAAAGGACGACCAAACTAAGGAATTACAAGTTAAAACAGAGTACAACAAGCATAGACAAAGAAACAACTCCCAAAGCAAAAGATCCATCTTGATTCTTGAATGCAAGTGTCTAATCACACGACTCAATCCAAGATACATGGGGTTTCGAAGGATACTTAGCACTCGCATTCAAAATTCTTGCCAACATATTTAAGGGTTGAAGGATTCTTAAAACCTGAAAAAAAAAAAAAAAAAAAAAGAGGTATAGAATTTGATTCTTTAGAAAGCCAAGTTTGGAGAGATTTTTCAGATCAGATTTTAGATTTAGACATCTAGAAAGCTGATTTTCAAGTTTTTGCAGTAAAAGAATACCGGTTTTGTTGCGCTTAACCATAGATTCTGTAGTGCAATGATGCACTGTTGCGATTAGAGGTGGCAATCTCAACTCATACTTTTTTAACCCGCCCAATCCTCCCACTTATAACCCAACCCAACTTGTCCATATTATATAATGGGTTGATATGGGTTGAATCCATATAAACCCATATTTCAATGGGTTTAGATGGGTTAAAAATGGGGTTCAATATGGGTTGATATTAAAAGACCCAAATAAAATCTAAAATTTTTGAATGTCTGCATTTCACATACTGGTATATCTCATGGTGGGCTGAGGAAAGCCTAGCTCTCTGGATCGAATCTCTGTAGTCGCATTCTCTCTCTCCTGGTCTCTCTCTCTCTACACTCTCACGTCTCTATAGGTCGCAAGATTGAGAAGGGGCTTGCACAGGTAGTTGTCTTGATTAATGGAGTATTAATCTTGGAGAGAGAGAGAAAAAAAAATTGTAAGATTCACATGCATAATGACGAGAAATTTTTGGATACCGCGTGGGTACCACATGGCTATGCTTATGTGTTGCCCAAGCAACCTATTTGGACCGTCCAAAAATGTGTTGGATGACCCAGATTAAAACCCTCTCTCTCCTCTCACTCCACCACTCTCTCTCCCCAAATCCAAGCCGCCCAAAATCGAAATGGACGGCCCGAATGCATTGAGCGGGCATCACGTGGCACCCATTCGGCACCCAAAAATTTCCCCACAAAACACAATCAAAAAATGAAGGATCGTATAACTAAATTAGTTATTATACGCTTTGAGAATGAGATTGATTACAACGGAGGGATATAAACAAAATGGTCTATCGCGATGAAACGATTTCATCACCGAAACAACACAATTTGGCATGTGATCACACACACAAAATCAACAAATTCTGGAAGACAAAATTTGGCATACGATCATAATTCACACGTACATGTCGTGGGGATTGAAAAAAAAAAACAGAGAATAGCACACAAAATTCCATCATTCAACAGTTGGAATGTATTTGAAAGGGAAAAATGGTGTAACGACATCGTACATGGTGTGGGTTTGGGAGTCGAGTTGATTTTGAGTAGTACTCCGTATTTGAAAGGAGGGGGAAATGGGGATGGGGGAGAAGGAGGGAGGGGGGGGGGGGGGGGGGGGGGGGGAGGGAAGGGAAAACGGGTCGGGTCGGGCGGGTTTGGGTTTAAATTGACCCATATTTTTTACCCGGCCCGTTTCAACCCGTTTACTATTTGATCCATATTTGACCCGCTCATATTTGACATGTGACCCGTTTCAACCTCCCTAAATCCGCCCATTTGCCACCTTTAGTTGCGACATAACAAGGGGAAAACTAAGTGGTTAACGGCAATCAAATCCTCTAAACAGCCATTTAAGTGTTCTGCTGTCTCCCATAACAACTTTGATTTTCCTTGCACAAAAGTGCAAAATACCTGTAGAGCATCGCGGCGCTACATGATCCCCAAGTCCAACATGTGCCTTTGTACGTACAAACATAGACAAACTGGTCACGCACAGTGATACGAGCAATGATATGTCAAATCTAAAGGCAGTTTACCAAATCCTTTTATTGATACAAAAAAAATCTGAAGGCAGTTGGTTCAAGCGTGGAGTATTCACCTTATAGCATAAAGTTGGAAAGGGGGAATCCAGTCAGAACTGAAGTTAAGAGTCAGTGAATTATAAGAGACGTCCAAATACCACAAACTGGAGAGATTGGAGAAGTGGGCTTCAGAGATTATGCCTGTTAATAAGTTGAAAGCGCAGCTGAAATACTTGGGCTTGTGAGAAGTCCAAACACTTCTGTCTATAGTCCCATGCAACTGATTGTATCCAAGTGGTAAAGATTCCAAAGATGGAAACAGTGAAAGATCAGGAAATGACCCTGTAATTTGATTCCCAAAAGATAAACAAGACTCAGAAGGTTTCCAAAGCTTTTTGGGAATGACCCACTCAACAGATTATTATCAAGACGCAATTCTCTCAGCAGAGAAAATGATCTAGTGAAATCAGGCAATGAACCTTTAAGCCGGTTGGAAGATAAATCCAGTATCTCTAATGAATTGTTTGCCCCAGACAATTTTTACAGAAACTCGTGAAGCTCTTCCATTATGTTATTATACCTTCCAGATCCAAAGACTGCAAATGACTTGAATTTGCAAAGGATTGCGAAAGGCCACCTTCAAGTTGATTCTGATGGAGACTGAGGTTTGTGGGAAACCATGTCTCCGAAGGCATCTGGAATCGAACCTTTTAACTCGTTATATCCGAGGTCAATATAGGCAAGGCTGCTACTGAAGTTGAACAGCCAATTGAATATCGAAGAAGATAGACAATTGGAAGAAAGATCAAAGGTGGATAAGGTCGCTGAGGAATTAAAACGGAATGACAACAAATGTGTGACATTAGGAAGGGAACAATCAGATAAGTGCAACTCTTTGAGTAGAGGAATATTACTGACAAATTGAACCCAACCAATTTCTTTACTGAGTACAACACCAGAAAGGTCGAGGTGACTTAGTAAAGAAAGATGAGAAAGCCAGTCAAGGTTTTTGATATTAAGCCCATAAATGTAGCAAAGATTAAGATGCCTCAAGTTGGAAAGGTTGCTGAACTGATGAGGAATAGGGCCAGAAAAATCAATATATGCAAGGTTCAGGTATTGTAATCTACGGAAGGAACCAATGAAGTTTGAGATATGGCTTTGTGAGATGTAATTCCGACTAAGGTCCAAGTACCTCAAATGGTGTAATTCAAGCAATGGAGGGCTAATCTTATCTGAAAGAGGCGAATCATAATACCTTATTTGAACAGAATCATACCTTCAATTCTATGAAGATCGAGCATGGTTACTTTCTTTGCAACAGTCTTTAGTACTCCCCCACGAAGAGAGACGACCGTAATTGTCGATAAGAGCTTGTTTGAAGTTGAGGAGAGCTTGTCTCTCCCTCTCAATGCACCTGATTATTTCAGCATGATATCCAACTCCTGAGGAGGAGAGTGCAAGGTTCAAGTATGGTAATACCGCAAGGAGAAAAGTATGGAGAAGTTGAAGAGAGCTTTTGCGCTTGATGATCATCTCCATAAGGGAAATTAAGAACATGCAAGAGGAAGCTGTAAAAACACGAGCTAATGAGAATTGGAACTCGGAATTTGAGGTCTAAGAGAATTATGGCCTTACAGCAATTCCGTTCTGAGGACTGTGGCCTTGCAATTGTTAAGACTCCCAGCAATGGAAAAAGGAAGAAGGTAGATAGTGTCAAAATTGGTCGTCATGGTGCTAAGGCTACGCCTAACCCCACTCAGAGGAAGCGTAAACGGGAAAGGGTGATTGAGGACAGTTGTGGCAACCCTCATACGTACTGTATCCCTCAACACCGTGCTTTGCATTGACTTGTCTCTGTCTCTTGTTCTTTTCGCTTGTTTTGTAGGTATTTGTTAGTGGTGCGATCGGTGTTGAGGCAGTGCTTGGGGTGTTCCTTTGAGTTTTGTGGGGTGTATGGTTAGTCTTGTTGGTTGTGTGTTATGTTGGGTCTTTGTCTTCGTTTTGCCGGGTTGTGGTGTGTTTTGTTGTTTGTATGGACTTGGATGCACAGTCACACATGGATGTACTTGGTTTTTTGATATTAATGGATTATGTTCGTGTTTTGATAAAAAAAGAAAGAAAGATTGTTCAGCACACAAATTCCCCAAGACGTTATGAGGAAGATTTGCAGGAGACAACAATAATGTCAGTTATGTCGCTGTTTCAACTGTGCTTAGTTGGTTAAAATTAACTCAGATACTCCAAATATGTGGAGATTCTTTGTATGCGGGAAGAGTTCGGAATGACATACTTCGAAAATGTATGGCTGCAATTCCCACTTAGGTCCAAGACTCCAAGTACCGCAAATGGTGTAATTCAAGCAATGAAGGGCTAATCTTACCTCCCAGAAACTGATAAGAAAGATCGAGCATGGTTACGTGACTTGCCATATTGTGGTTGCTGCACTGGACCCCTATCCATTTGCAACAGTCTTTAGTACTCCCCCAAGAAGAGAGCCAGCCACTATCTGATAAGAAAGATTGAGCATGGTTACGTGACTTGTCATATTGTGGTTGCTGCACTGGACTCCTATCCATTTGCAACAGTCTTTAGTACTCCCCCAAGAAGAGAGCCAGCCACTATCGTCGATAAGAACTTCTTTGAACTTGAGGAGAGCTTGTCTCTCCCTCTCTATGCACCTGATTATTTCAGCATCTCCAACTCCTAATCCTGAGGAGGAGAGTACAAGAGCGGGGTTTAAGTATGGTAAAACCACAAGAAGAAAAACATGGAGAAGTTGAATAGAGCTTTTGCCTGTGATGATCATCTCCGTAAGCAAAATTAATTGAGAACAAGATGAAGCAGTAAAAACACAAACTAGTGAGAGTTTGCAGTCTGTGTTTTTTTAGATCCGTAACCAATGAGTCCTTATATATTGTGAAAAAAGTTTCATTTCCACAAAAGTACATTCTATTTTAACGAAGCGAGCAATCTTTCCAGGACAAAGGTAGAATTTTTTAATTTCACCACAAAGACTAGGAAGTTAGCTTGCTCTCACTGAGTGCAAGACTTAAGAAGTCGGCCATGAGTTTCTCCCCAAACTTTACTTTTTGCCAACTTTTCACAATTAGTCATAGTTTTAGTCCAAATTTTCCTTTTTGGAAAATAGAGTCATTGTTTACAATTGACTGACCAAGTGCAAGACTTAAGAAGTTCCCCTGGAGTTTCTCCGCAACTTTCTTTTTTTTCCCAAACCAATGTGTTTCTTTTCCTTAAGTTTCTATTTCCTTGTTTTGTTGAATTGTTGTGTTTCCTATTTTTTCTTCCCCTGCTTCTTTTTCCTTGAGAAGGAAATATTTTAGATCCCGCCCGGGTTTTTTGCCGAACCAAAGCTGAACTTGAGCCAAAGCCCAACAGGTCTTCTTTCACCTAGACCGTAAACTGACCTCGGGAATTGGTTCAGTTTTTGTTTTTTGCCGAACTCAATTTTTATGTGTGTGCATATATGCATATATTGAGAGTGTATGAATATCTAAACGAAGGTATATGTCATCAAGGATGGAGCCAGGGGGACAAGTGGTGGCGTCCATCACCACAATCATTTTAATGCTATTACTAAAACTACTGTGTCCAGAGCCTTGCAATGTATCTGGATCCGCATGCATCATTGAATGGTTTTGTACACATTTGTGTTATAAAGTTATGTTTCTTGCTGTTAAGAAAACTAAACATTATTTATGTGTGATTGATTAATATGGTCTCAGAGCTATAAGATTCAATCAGGTCATGTGGGATACTCGCTCTCCAGCGAGCGGCCTAAGCTCGCAATGGTCTGCCAGGCACTCGGATTTTACCTCATATCGCTACTGTCATGGATTTTTTTTTTGGCTCTCCTAGTTTTCTCCATGACTTCTCCTGTTTCTCTTGGCATGGCTGCTCCTGGTTTCTATTGGCTTGGCTGCTCCAAGAAACCTAGACCAATAAAGGAAGTAAGCATAACAAGGAAACATAAATATTAACCTAGCCTAAACGGGAAACATAATATTTTGTATTATGATAACACTTGCATTGCTCCGAATCAAGGAGTACTTGAATCCTTATGCACCATTCCCAGTCACTCATAAATCCTCCAAGTTCCTATTGATCATCACAATCTCCATTCACACCCCACTTTTTTGTTTGTCAATAAAGAGTATTGCTTCAATGGATAAAAGCATAAATACAAAGAGTTCACAAAATATATAACAAGGATCCGTAGGTTGATCATTCTACAGAAGCTAGCCTTAATGCGATACATAACTTGAGAAATAAACTGAAATCAAACAACTCCCAAGAGTACACAAATCTAAGATACTGAAATATCAATAGAGCTTCAGCCATCCATTATCACAAAGAAAAGAAGTGTCCACCTTTAAACGAAGTTAGGAAAAACACAGCAAACTTTACTGAAGAGAGAGCTTTAGATGTGGTGCTTCGATCTGCTACTGATATGCTACAAAAATGAAGGGACTGAACCTTTGTTACCTGGAATACACATCGTTCTGGTACAAGGAACGGGAATGAGAATTCTATACCACATGGCCTCAATTGAGGTATGGTGAGGGTAGACTTGTACAGAATATTACTATGTAACACTATTCTAAGAGATCAAATCCAATGAGTAGAATGCTGTTTTTCGAATTCATGACGCAAAATACTCTAGTAGCATTTTGACAGATTTTCGTTTACATGCATGTGTCCTATTAGTGTTCAATTTCTTGGTTGGTTATAATTTAGTTTAGTTTCCTTGCTTCGTCAAAATGGCGAGGCAATAAATAGGAAAACATAAGACGCTTAGTATCGGTAAATTCAGTGTTTCGCAATGCTAGTGGCCATATATTGGAATGTACAGTCCAATACGTAATTTTCCAGGATGGTAGTGAATTGTGGTAAAAGAGGACCTTCGGAGGTGAAGAGGAGATGGAAAAATACCACTGTTGGTTTGGCTCCAAGGCTTAGGCACACGGAGAGTGAATAAGGAAGAGGAAATTGCTTCACTCTAGTGAAAACAGTGTCGGGTTTTGGTTGTTTTTGGACAAATATTATCAAGCTCTACAGAGCATAGCTGACTGATCTCCCCTGCATCCATTGGCAGATTTTTCTTTGCATAAACCTCTGAGTGTTTGTATCTTTTGTTGTCCTTGTGATTTGTGGGTGTCTCTCAACATGCCCACACCGGTGATTTTGAACACCTCCAATGTCATTATGGGCAGGGAGATAGCTGGTCGGACTCAACCTAAATATCGTACTCTAGTCCTCTTGTTACCTCTGAAGGAATCTCTCAAAATAAAGTACTTAAAAAACATCACAGAGTTATACCTCTGAAGTCTTCTGCAAGATGACTGAGTGTTTTGTCGTGAATATGCGGAAGACAAACATTCGCCGTTAACTAAAGCATACTGTTCCCGCAACACACACAACACGTATCCATGATCACTAGAATCTTGTGAAGGTATGATGTAGAACTTGAAGTTCCTGTAATTGCTAATTTAGCCACAACACTATTAATTGATGGAGCTTGTCTCTGATTGGACGATATCCAGCATTTGCAACCGCAATTCTTCAACCATTAAATATATCTTGTCCCTTTCGGGATGCAAACTATCTTCTGAGATGAAAACATGGCTGCTCTCTTTAACTTCAATCCAACTCTGACCAGGAACTTTCTTGACCTTCCTTTGTTTCATCAAACTCCGTACTCTGGCAACATCTGTCCAACTGTTTTCAGAAGCATATATGTTGCAAAGTAATACGTGAGCGGAAGAATTTGAGGAATCAATCTTCAGAATATTTTCAGCAGCTCGTTTTCCAACCTCGGCATTATTGTATTTCATACAAGCAGCTAGCAGAGTCTTCCATATCACTATATCAGGTTCAAATTCCATTTGATTGACAAAAGCTTCCGCTTCATTGATACGCCCAGCGCGAGAGAGCAAATCAACCACACATGAACAATGTTCTCTTGTAGGTGCAACCCCATGATCAGTTTTCATGGTATTGTACAAGTGCACACCCTCTTCTACCAGTCCAACATGACTGCAAGCAGTTAGAACCCCAATAAATGTGACTTGATTTGGCCTGATACCAGAACTTGTCATTTTTTCAAAGAGCTTAAGAGCTTCTTCTCCATACCCAAACTGAGCATAACCCACAACTAGACTACTCCAGGAAACAACATCTGGACTTTCAATGGAATCAAAGAGCTTTGAAGAACTTCCAAGGGAGCCGCACTTCATATACATGTCAATCAGTCCATTAGTGACAGAGGCTTCGAGCTTGAGTCCAGTTTTCGTAGCAAAGCAATGAACTTGATTCCCCATTTCCAGAGAAGCTATTTCTCCACAAGCTCCAAGTACATTGGTTAAACTAATATAATCGGGCTTATTTTGAGATTGAAGCATCATTTTGAATAATGAAAAGACTTCACCAGCCTGGTTGTGCAGCATACACGCAGTAAAAATAGTATTCCAAGAAACTGAATCGGCATTGCTTCTCATCTCGTAGAACATTTTAAATGTAGCACAAAGATCTGAACACTTTGCACACATAGAAAGTAAAGTGTTGGAAACCGCTACATCTAAATCTAAACCTACTTTGATGATGTAGGAATATATTTGCATACCTTGATTTAGGGTAACCGGGCTTGTGCATGCGGAAAGCAGGGAGCGAACTGTGATATCATCTGGGCTCCATGCCAGATGTCTCATCTGAGAAAACAACGACATGGCCTCATCAATGTGACCACTGTAAGCAAACCCCGCAATGATTGTGTTCCATGATACTAAATCTGGCCTATCTATTTGCAAGAAAGCTGTTTTTGCAGAACACAACAGACCACATTTTGCATACATATCACTAAGGGAGCAAATTGCAAAGGTATCTCTCCCTATCCCAAATTTCACACTTATCCCATGTATCTGCCTTCCATATTCTGGTTGCTGGAGATTGCTACAAGCACTAAAGGCACTACCAAAAACAAATTCATTTGGTTGGTAAACACCATGAGTGAGCATTTCCTTAAAGTGGTCCAATGCATCTAACTCGTAACCCAGTCGTGAAAACCCCGCAATCAATGAACTCCATGAAATTAAATCCTTTAAAGCAATCCCAGAAAACACACCCAATGCATCAGAAGTTTGGCCGAATTTCATGTACATTGCAATCAAAGCATTTTGCGCAATAAGGTATGACCCACATTCGGATTTAATAACAAGGGCATGTAACTGCCTCCCTAGCTCAATGGAGCTCAAACTTGAGCAAGCCCTTATTACACTCCCAAAGGTAAACTGATCCGGCATAACATCCCTTCGTCGCATTGTCAAAAACAGCTTTACTGCGTCGCTTTCTTGACCATGCTGCGTATACCCAGCAATTATTGAAGTCCAAGAAACTACGTTTCTCTCGGGCATTTCGTCGAAAACCTTCCGAGCATCCTTCAATGCCCCACATTTCCCAAACATATTCAGAACATGATTCTGCAAAATCATGTCTTGCTTAAAGCTATTTGCAAGAATATGGTGATGAACTTTTCTTCCATGCTCTACAGATCTCAAAGAAGCACATGCAGATATCAAATGGGCATAAGTACTGGGCTTTACACCAAAGTTTGTGTCTTTTTGAAGAGAGTCAAATGCCTCAAGGGCTTGTTTGAAAAGGCTTTGCTTGCACAAGGAGCTTATATAGTCATTGCTTGATTGTTCAGTTTTGAAGTAATTTGGGTTCGGAGCTAATTGGATGCAGGGTTTGACATGGGAAACGGCAAAATGCAACTGGGGAACCAAGGTTTTAATCATTGTTGATGGTTATGAGAAGTCAAATGACGTAGAAAGAGGATTCACCATTTATGTGATGAATTTAAACAAACACCTGAAACTCATCAATACAGAACTCAGATATCATTCAACAGCCAACGAACCCGAAAATACACCACCTAAAATCCAGTGATCAGATGGAAATAAAGAATAAAAGAACCGTAAAAATTGGATCTTCCAATTCTAGCAAGTGGGTGGAGCGAGAAACTTATGAACTCCAAGTAATTGGAAGACCCACAAGTCGAACCAAGCAGTAATTTAATGGGACGACCCGAGCAATAGGCCGAGACGGGTCTAAAATCAACGGTGTCTGTTCTTTGCTGTACTATATAAATAGCAGCTCTCATTTGTTTTGTTTAAACTTTGTTTCCCTATCTCGATTTTCTTTCGAACCAAACAGGGGTGAATTTTTTTTAAACTTTCTTTCTTTTCCACATGTTGCAAACAATGGGTCTACAAAACTAGCTCTGTTTGGAACTTGGAAAGTGAGAAAAATTAAGGAAATTTTTTTTTTTAAAAAGAATATTCTTTGATTGTTTGGTTTGGAGAGAGAGATAGAAAAAAATAAAAAAATCTAGAAGTGTAAATAGTATAATTTTCTTCTCAATTTTCTCTCATGTTCCTTTCTCGCTTTCCTTCACTTCCCTCAACTTCCAAACAAGATCGATAGGTACACTTGCCTTAAACCTGATAAGACTGGACAAAGGCCGGTGAGGGGAGGCCGGGTTGTGCCATGTCGGTGCCACCCTAGTTTAAAAAATTAGAATTAAAACTTATACCAATGAAATCCGATTTGGTACTTACCAATATCCAAACAACTTAGTACTTTTTTACATCAATTGTGGGAAAATAACAATTTAGAAGATACACGGTTTGGATCATATATTAATTTCTAATAACTTTCGTTTAAAGATTACGAGATAATCGAATCAAGTCTGTATTTTTTTTTCTTTTGCCAGAAAGAGAGAAGCCCAATATCAATCATGATTAAGCACTTAACCTTTCTCTTCGTGCTTTAAAAATATATATACAACGATACTAGTGGGCTGTCACGAACAGCTTCAAACCCCCTTTCAAATTCTGGCTCTGCCATGAGGTCCTCTGCCTACTAAAAAAATGAAGACCCCTATATTTGTTTCATTGACAGAGTAGCATGTTCCAATAAGAGAGCTGGCTATTCGGTATCTTGGGATCCCTTTTAATCTCGACTTGGCTTTCTTTCCAAGATTGTTCTCGGTTTGGTTAAACAAAATTACTCCTAGAATCATAGTTTGGGCCTCTTCTTTTCCTTTTTAGGAAGGCTTCGGATTATCGTGTCTATGTTGTTCAACATTTCAACTCCACTTTATTTAATCTTTTGGTGTCTCCACCCGTTTTAACTTGGCTCGTCTCTTATCATCTATAAGCTACAACTATCTTATGAGAAATTTCCTCTCGACTCGCACTGGATTTCATGCTTAACTATGAAATTATCGTGTCTATGTTGTCCAACATTCAAGTCTTTTCGTGTCTCCACTTCATTTTACCTTTTGGCATCTCCACTCTGTTTTTACTTGGCTCGTCTTTTATCATGCAGAAATTAAGACTATCTCACGAGAAATTTCCTCTGAATTTCATGAATCACAGAAACCTCAAGTTGGGAATTGTATATATATCGTATTCGTGTCGGATATACTCATCGGAGTTTATCGTATTCATGTCGGATATACTCGTCGGATACTCGCAGAAACGTATCCCAACCATATCCACAACATAAATGTTGATTTCCTTTTCTTTTTTGGAGTACGGGATACTTCTCCATCCAACCTGTCATAAAATTGAGATTGTGGGGCACTTCTTGCATTGTTTGATAGGAGCAAAAGCCAAAAGGATTAAGAATATATGAATGCAGTTTTTCTGAATTATCGTCCTTATTTTGTGAATCGTGTGTTCCATGATTTCAACATTAAACAAGCAAACAAGTAAATTTGTTTGCATTTGGATTCTGAAACTCGTCCATTCTGACCCTCTGTAATTCACGACCAGCAACCATAATAAGGAACTGTCTTCTGTCACTCTTCCACCAAAAGGCATACAAACTTGTCACTAGTCTACCCTCATGGCCATCGAGGTTTCGCAACTGGTTTTACTGCCCATGTGTCTGTCAAACAATGTATCGACAAAAGGTGGAATCTATTTTGTATGCTCCATGACCTTGGTTGCAGTCTGTCCAATTTAAAAACTCTACAATCTTAAATATTTCCTTGTTTTTTCCCTTTCGCAAAGAGATTTGGCTTTCCCTTTCAAGTGCATCTACAGTAGCATCAAAGTGGTTATGATCTCTACCGCACTTGACAATTTAAAAATAGTTCTTGAACTTGCACACCGTAATTCTTATGTCTATCGATACTTACCTGCACTGCATGATGAATGTGAAAAACTATGCTAGCAAGCAAAAGGAACCCATGAACATACTTGAGCCTCTGCAAACCAAATTAAAATCAGGCCAAGCTCCGTTGCTGGAACTAGGACTATGAAAATTCCAGTCTACGATGCCATCTGAAACAATTGACAAACTTAAGTTTTCTCAAAACACCAACTTAACAACACAGCTACACTGACAACAGCACAAAAAATCAGAAGAATATTTTTGTCCCTTTGTAAGTTTTCTGATGAAAATTGAACTGCTCTACATCACATTGTTAATCCCAAGAAAAGTCAACATGAACAAAAATTTAAGTTTCTTCTCATTTCTCAGCAGTATAACACTATCAGATTTTCCATTCGGCGTCACAAAGTTCTTATCCAACAGCGAAAATTCCAAATTGCACTAGCCGTGAAGAGAACTACGATTCTCCGATGCGTAACAAGAAAAGAGAGAAAAAAAGAAAGAAAGAAAGAGAAAAAAAGCGTTAAGGTCACTGCCTTCTGGCTTCTCAATTCCACAGAACCATGAAGGAAACAACAATTTATCTAGCCTCTCATTCTCCACTGAGAAAAGGAGCAAAAACCTGTTGTATTTACGTTCTCACTCAAGAAGGCAAGGAAAAAGATTATCTGTGTTATTTCCTGGCAGAAACAGTATGTTCATCAACTTCGGATTGAGGTTGGTTTGTGCTTGCAAGTGGACCTTGTGGGCTTCGAAATAGAGTAGAGAGTATTTGTCTGTGGCATTCGTCACAGAAAAAGAAATAGGAGAAGTGGCCCTCATCTGGGAATCTATGCACGATTGCGCTGGGTAAAACCCTAGCCACATAGTCGATCATTGATGACGGGACTACCAGGTCATCCATTCCCTGTTCAGCATAGACAAAGTTAAGTAACTCCGAATATAAAGGCAATAAAACTCCCAAACTTAAACGTATGGTTGCTGTTTTCTAATCTGTTTCACGTAGCATTTTGCAGAATCTAGTTTAGATGGCAGTTTGTAAATCGTGTTCTAGAAATTGTTTTGGAAAATAGCCGTTTCTAAAGAAACATTTTAAATACTCAGAAACAGTTTTTGCTGAAAATTCAACAAGGTAGGGGAATTATGTGCTCTCTTTTTTGTTTTTAAAAACAACATTTTAAAGTTGTTCAGCATAATTTATTCTGAACATAACCGCCACACATAGCCTGCTATAACACTTTGAAGTCATAGCTACCATTTGGTCCTACAAAGCAGGTTCTAAATATACAAGAGGATCAACTCAACAAACTAATAACTTAACAAAACAAGATCCAAAAAAGAAAAAGGCTGCGAACCTGCCATATGTGAACTGGACCAAGAAATCCAGTCAACTCACATTCTGCCTGGCTATACATGAATTTGAGCCAAGGAAAAATGCCTTTTCCAGGGCATTTCTTCTGCACTTGAAGATCTGCCAGTTTGAAACCCCAACTTGATACCAGCAGCACAGCTTCCTCTATGAATGGTTGTGTACTTGAGTGGCGGATCGACTCCTCAACATCTCTATGCCAAAATTCTTCAAATTCTGTTTTTTCAGTGAGAGCTTTATCCTGCATAATAAAAATGGAATTATAACTCATTTGAAAGGTGGAAAACTCCTACTCGATAATTATTTATCTTTACATGTCTATCAACAGGCTCAACTAAACACCGGAATAATATACGTCAGACGTGTTGATGCTATGGCAACAGTTAGTTTTGATGAATTTGTTGTTAATCAAGCACAATCCAAATGCTTTCTATCACAAAACATCAAAAGAGTGAATAAAAAAGCATTTCAGATTATATAACAAGTTTCCTTTCACCTACAAGAAACTTCAAGCCAAATGCCCAAGTAAACTAGGTAGTAGATAGTTGGACCTAGTTTACATCTCTAAAATGGTGAATGACCATTAGTGACCAAAGAATTGGCGTTCCGAAGTAATTATTATGAAGAATCTATGAAGATTTTAGGGAGATTTAGTGATAGGTTCACTATAGACATTTCATAAGCCCACAAGTCTACCTAATAGGAGTAGTTTTGTAAAGCCACAGGTCCACACTACCTAAATCCTAGGGTACCCTATGAAAGTAACTAAAACCCTAAACCCTATGAAAGTGCCCAAACCTCTAAAACCCTATAATAAAAGTGCCTAAACACTAGGGCACCCTAAAATCTTATAAAAGTGCCTAAACACTAGGGTACCCTATGCTAGGGTAATCTACCCTACCCTAGGGTACCATATCCTATAATAAAAAAAAGTGCACCTTAAAATCTTATGAAAGTGCCTAAACCCTAGGGTAGGGTACCATATCCTATACTAAAATGGACTCGAGACCTTACAAAATTAATAGGTGGACTTGGGGCTTATGAAGTTCAAATAATGGACCTAAGACTAATTTTCTAAAGATTTAAGATTTTAACCCTGTTCTGCAATGCAGTCCACAACTCAACTACTCATCTTCAAAATCTCAAATTTCCACTTGACTTTCATGCTGACCCAAGTTGCAAGGATTTGGTTATACCAATTTAGAACTACAATAAAAATCAACTAGTCAATCATGCATTTCATGAGGATTCAATATGGGAATGAACACACCTTATTTCCCAGTGACAAAGACAACCACTTATCAATCTGACCATGCTTTCCTGATAAGAAAGTTTGGCTGTAGAAGTAACCGAGTAATGTAGGGAATCTTCTAGCTAAATTGTACATCAGTTTCCTCCTTCGCACCCACATCTCCCACGTTCCAGACATCTCTTCCTTAGTCATGCTTGATTCATATGGATTAACCATAGGAGCAAACATGGCTGCACCTGCGAAACAACCACAGATACATCACAACAAACGTATACCAGATCATATGTCAACAGACTGACAGAATTCTGAAGGATCTTGACACATATCTTGATACAGGGAAGCACTTCAACCAACTTTTCAGGAGGACAAATAAGGGCCATGTGAGTGTAACAAATATCCTGATAGTAACTGGGACAATAAGACTTTGTCATTGTAGTAACACCACACTCACTCAACCCAAGAAGTCGCAAGATTTCCACAAAATTAAAACATCATAGACTTCAACCAAAATAACATTAGTCCAGTGTCATAATTCCAAGAAGCATATTATAGACATTCTTTTCTAGATCAGGTACAAATGGCATAAAACAGTCAATAGGACCCTGGCTATAATGCCTTTTTTCCTTTTCACCTTTTTCTTTTTCTTTCTTTTTCACCAACTTCTACAAGAAGACATCAGGTTTCATCTCACTTATTTTTGTCCATTTGTCATGCCCCATCCATGCCTTGAAATGGATATATAATCATCTGCGAAGGACCCCATTTTTATCCCTGTCAAAATTTCCTCATGTAATTCAGAAAAGGAAAGCATTCTCATTAGCTCAAAAGGCTCTCATTTGGCTTTGGTCAGCTAAGGACCTGATTCTTATCCCTACTCAAACTTCCTCGTGCAGTTCAGAGGCAAAGCATTCTCATTACTCAAAAGGCTCTAATTTGGCTATGGTCCGGTTACACAAATCACAGACTCTGAACATGCGAACTTGGTGCCCCCCACGAGCATGATTTGGTCTTTTGTCCCCAAAAGCTCGTTGTGAGAGAGAATTCATGAATTCTTATTCTCAGATGTAATCATAAGGTCAAGCACACCTTGTATTCTACTGAAGATTTGTACCACTAAGCAAATAACCAATTCAGTTATGCTCTGATATCAATATTATTTAACGACAAGAAGCATGTAGCTAGTGGAAGAAAAGGTCAGCGTACCTGCAATGCGACTGGGGATGTACTTGAGCGCAGCCCAAGCATGCATGGCTCCACTTGAAAACCCCAACACCCAGAATTTGTCATTTACCCCGGCAGCATTTGCCAAGTCCACCATGTCCAAAGCCGATGTGTTGAGGTTCCTCTTTGGATGAGGGTCGCTCTCCCCAAAACCAGGAAGATCATAAGTTATCAAACGGACACCAAACTCCTCAAGCAGTGACTCTTTGACTCCCGGTATACCTTCATAGTTAAAATCAGTTAGAAAACTATGACTTCTTACTGAGACATTTCTGCTCCAAATTTATACCGAAAACACAAGTTAGACACTCATAAATATCATTTCCCTAATGTCTTCAACACTTTTAGGACCTATCTACCTGCAAGCCTGGAAGATAGAAATCCGTGTGGTGCAATCAAGGAATATCTAGCTCTGTCTCGTGGAACACCTTGCTCACGATAAGCCATGTGTCTACCATCTGGAAGTAGTATGCGTGTAGCGCTTGGAGGATGTATGTACACTTTCTTTGCCCTGGGAACCGAGCTATCATGTCCATTATTTACATTCAGCACTGCACATGTAAAATTGTCACTTTGAATAGATAATTAGTGTGAGAGAAAAGATGAAAAAAAGGGCAAACCCAGTGCACGAGGCTCCCACCATTGCAGGGTCTGGGGAAGGGTTGAGAAAAGATGAAGTAGAAGAGAAAAGCATATTTCCGTCAAACTAAGCAATGATATTCATCCTTTCATAGTATCTATTTTTCAAGTAGAAATGTCCAAGAAACTAAGAAAAAGAATAATACTGGGACATGAAAGCTTAAAGAACAATCCGGGCACAAAACACCTAAACATATCAACACATAGTAAGAAGAAGTATGTTTGCAACTTCAACATTATTAAATGCCACAAATAGGGGGCACAAAATCTGTGTAAAGCCAGCTTCGGTGGATGGTTAAGGAATCAAGCCGGGGAATGGGTGCTAGGCTACTATGGGAAACTCACAAGCAAATGGGAAGTGCTCTCTGCTCCAGGTGGTGAAGCAGATTCGCTGGA
Organism: Rhododendron simsii; assembly: GCA_014282245.1. NCBI lineage: Eukaryota > Viridiplantae > Streptophyta > Magnoliopsida > Ericales > Ericaceae > Rhododendron > Rhododendron simsii. The sequence continues at coordinate 341,584 of WJXA01000277.1, forward strand.
AGCAGTGAATTTAATCAACGAGGGATCAAACCCAACCCACCCTCATGGAGCTCTAATTGAAGATTCAAGATTCTTGCTCAACCGAATGGGCTCTACAAGTATCCACATATACCAGCAGGCAAACCAAAGGGCGGATCATTTGGCAAGGCTGGGTGCAGAATGATTGGAAGAATTTGTGGAGTGTGAAGAGTAACCTCCTTCTGTTATGCATTTTATGCTTGAGGATGCACTAGGATAGGTCACTTGAGGGTCTAAATGACTCCTGTTGTTGTAATTTGAACCTGTTTGAACTTTCTTTTCTCTTCCAAAGCACAAAAGAAAAAGAAAAAAAGAAAAACTTGAGGTGAAAGTGTTAGCCCTTGTTCGGTTGTGGGTTTGGATTTTCCAAACCCAAATCCACTCATTACCTATATTTTCAATCATTACTTTCATTTCTCTCTCCACTCATTACCCCTATCCCCAATTATTACCTTATTTTCTCTCCTCACCCATTACCCAAAAACCAAGCCCAAAAATTTTCCAAACCCACAACCAAACAAGGCCTTAAATTGTTAGCCATGTTAAGCATTTTTGTCCTAGACACGCTTTTGATATAAATAAACAGCAGTGAAGAAGAAAAGTCCTAATTCTCCTCTTTTCTTGTCACAGTGTACCGTTCCTCTTCTTCTTTGAATCATTCTAGATGAGTTGTTGACCACCAACAGATCTAGAAGCTTAAGCTCTTCGACGCATAGACAACGTTATTATACGTATCCACAACAGAAAGCCAAAAAGAGATTCTAAACATCATATGGCATATGTATAAGCAACAAGTTTACATCTCCAGCACTCTAATCACTATGCACTACTTTACGTTCACCAACTTTAAAACTCATTGTAGTTATTCAAGAACTTCTGTACATATTGGGCAGGAAGTGGATATGCGTAAGCCAGCTAGTAACTGGTCATCTGCAAACTTTGTTCAGATGCAGCCACAACAACACCAACAGGCCTAGCAGACAAGCAATGTCAGTATTCTGTTGTAATCATTCATGTTTACCTAGCAAGAAGTTAAGAATGTGTCCACTTGAAAGTTAAGAATGTGTCCACTTGAAACCTCCATCAGTCAACTCACAAACAAAACCTCACTTTTGCAATGTATGCATAACTACATGTGAAGATGTTGGCTCATAGCTCACTTATCCTGTATATTGACCAACAACTAGGCATGAAGCACAATGCTGGTTTATTGTTTGTCCACGAAATGCACCAGATGAGATGTTTTTCCACGTAATACGAAACATTCTGCCCACCAATGCATAAAAGGTGCTAAGCTTTTCAAAGACATGCCATTGCATTGTAATCCACAAAGAAGAACCTCAAACAATAACCCACTGTCTAAAATGGAGAAACAAGAAACAGCAAGCAACTTCCATAGAGAATCCTCCCGGGCATAACAAACCAATAACAAGACCCAAAAAAAACAGCACATGTTCCCCAAACAAAGATTACCATTGCATAATTCACCAATTTATTTCAGTAGCTCAGAGTGGTTTTTTCTAACTAAGGCGACCCAGGCCACCTTCATTTCAAACCTATAATTAAGCATCTCGTCACAACACTAAAATTCTAACCATGAGGGCAAAATGTGCAAAATAAGATTGAAGAATAATCATCACAAAAACCAATACAAAAGGTGCTAATATTTCAACAGGCTTATCCCACAAGAACCAGAACCAATGCTCAACTATGTCAAATGCTTATTTCGCTTGTTCAAAATATGATTACAGAGCAAATTTCCCAAAACTGATCCAAGAAAATTGAAAGTACCTGCACAGGCCAGGAAGAAGACGAGAATTATAACCGACCACGCGTGAAACGGGTCACGATCCTCCGGCAGATACTCGTTCAAATACCTTAATCTACCCGAAACCTTAGCCACCGGTCCTCTCAGTTTTCGCACGGCATACGAATCCTCGGTCAAATAGTTCTGTACCACTATGTCCTTACACCCTTTCCCAAATTCAAAAACCATTTCTCCCCAAGCTTTCGCAAACCCTTTCACGTGATCTTTAAAGCTCTCCGGTTCCCCCTCCTCCGCCTCACCGGTAGGGAATCCCGGCATTTCCGTTTCGAAAGCCGGGGTCGGAACCCCAACTGTATCGGCATTGTATCTCAATCCTGTGTCCTCTACCAGGCTCATGAGCTCATCTCCCCATGATTTCGAACTTGTAAATCCCGACATTTCTGCATGTATAGTATATGTACACACCCACCGATGAACTCAAAGCTCCATTGAAGCTAAAAGCAGGATCCGTATATATACATGACTGTGTCTAGGTGTATGTATACTTGTATAGCGAGGGGAACAGTTTCAGGAGTGAGACAACTATCTCAGTATGAAATTTTTCTTGAATCAGAAATTCAGAGACATACAACGAATGTTCATAGACTGCTACAGATCTAAGTCACGAAATGCGTACAAGCATGAGCGGAAAAATCTCAAAACATTAAAATTCGCTAAAGCCAGAGTTAACAAAGCGAGAATTAAGAAAACGAGCGAAGAGGAAATTGAGAGCGAGAAGTCCTGGGATTATGTGACTAAGCTATACGTATGTACTTATGTATGAATGCGTGCGTATATGTAGAGAGGGAGAGAGGGAACAAGCTAACACAAATCTCAGAGTGATGTCTACATCTAGAGAGAGAGAGAGAGAGATTGCTTAAGGTAGAAGCCTGTCAATGGAAGAAGTAATAATGATGGGATCACTAAATTGCAACTTTGTAAGCTTGATCATGAGACCTGTAAAATCCCAAAAAGTGGAAATGGAACCCTAACCGACCATTTGGCTAAAGTTCGGGGGAATCATATCTTCCCAAAAAAAGGTGTACATATATTACCAAGACAGGCAAAGGCAAAACTCTCTCTCTCTCTCTCTCTCTCTCTCTCTCTCTCTCTCTCTCTCCTCTTTGTACGTGCTGCTGCGCTTTTGCTAACCGATAACGACTACCGGACAAAATGCCATAATGGAGTAAACACACACTGAAACCGTGGTCCAAATCCTAGTACTAGTGGTACTAATGGAGGAGTAATTAAAAACTGCCTACATCGAATCCCCCAGCTTTATTCGAATGGACCCACCCCATTAAATGAAATGAATATGAATGCCTTTCTTTTCTTTATTATAAAAGCTACTTATTCTTCCACCTCATGTATGTCTCGATGCCGTGACACCAACGCCCAGGTTGCAGACCGTCTTGTTACACCAAAATCTCGATATTCTCGACCCAAAAAAAATAATAATTTGGAGACATTATTTGTCAAAATTCTTTTTTTAAAAAATCATTGTCGGATTACTTTTAAAGAAACCGGATAACAGGAGACTGAGGAAAGGAGACAAGTGAAGTCTACGAGAGAATAAATGAGTTCATATGTAATACTTTCTCCGTTTCAATTTACTTATTCCAGTTTTATTTTAACTGGATTAAAAAATTAGTTATATCTTTAAAGTGGTAATGAATTTTATATCCAATATGGATCTTGTTTGATAGATTTCGATTTGTTTTATAATTCAATGTTTTCAAAATCACTTAAAACATTATAAATTACAATATATAATTAATTAAAAAGTGACACAAACTCCAAAAAATGACAAGTAAATTGAGACGGAGAGAGTACTATGTTAGTCGTGTTGCATTTGGTTAAAGTGGAATAAAAAATTAGATAAAAATGATGAGAACTTGTTTTTATTATTGGACAGGTTAATAATACTAGTACTATGTTAAGTCGTACATGTTTGGTTAGATAAAAATGAAGATAACTGTTTCTTATCGATGGTGGGTTAATGTATATGAATACTACGTATTGTTCTCTGTTTTCTTTTGCCTTCATTTTTTTCTACAAATTAAAGAGTCAAAGCCAAACTTGAATTTGTTCCATTGCTCCATAAGTTTTTGAAGAATTTTTGCAACCAGAGCTTTATTTGTTCTCCTAAAAGATCTTTTAGAAATTAAGTACTTATAATCAAATTCCGTATAAGAAAGGGAAAGACTACAATACAAATCCCTTATTTGGGTGTATATCATATGCACCCTCAAAAATGTTATGAATTATAGAGAAAATGTTACGAATCGTATTGCTAAAAAGTTACGAATCGTATAAACGAATGAGATACACTAAAATGTTATGAATCATAATGAAAATGTTACGAATTGTACTGCTGAAAAGTTATGAATTCTAGAATAAAAGTTACGAAATATGTTAAAATGTTATGAATGAACCATAAAATAGGTGTATATGGTACACCCTTTTAAGGGGGGTGTATTGTAGACTTTCACGGCTCCACTCAATCTCACCTATCCATTCGTGCAATCAATGGCTGAGATGTGTTTTCAATTTTGACCAGGAAAAATCAAAATTGGTTTTCAAACCGGACCATTCAAAACACTTTTGAACGCATGTAATTTAGCACCGTAAATCTCTTTTACAGGACGCCCTGCAAAGAAGTTTTTCTCTTGCATTGTGTATTCGTTTGTTATTTGGCTGTAGAAGTAGGTTCAGTTCAGGACCTTTCAAGGTGGCTTGTTGCTTAACATGTGAGAGTTCTAATGTACAAACTGATTAATGATGCTACATTGCACAAGAATGACTGTGGGACGTCCTACAATATGCTTGATGTAAGAATGAAATATGTGATCCCCATGCTAATATCATATACAGGACCTGGACAACCAGATTTGCCACCCATTCATCATTCAAAAAAATGCAAACGACATATAAGCAAAAATGGGAAGGGGGTAACTGAAGTTAGATAACATCACATCTGGCCCAAATGCTAGAGTGGTTAATGGAAATCACGAACAGTCACTCTCTCCATCCCCATTTGTTGGTCCCAGTTAACACTTCTTAATGTCCTAAAAAGATTGTCCCCTCTTAAATTTAAATGGGCAATGTTTCAATTTTCTCTTCTACCGGTACCCTTCCCTTTTTAAATTAGGATTACTGACAAAGTAAGAAAAAGTAATGATTAGAGGGTAAAATGAAGAGAAAAAAAGTGATAAAAAATGCAATGATTGTGTTCTTTTATTAAGTTGGAATCCCGTAAAGGGACCAACAAATGGGGATGGAGGGAGTTTGTAAAGACCGTACTATATATCACATTTCATACCAGTGTCCTCTATCAAGCAATATCTTTACCAATACATCACACACGAGTTTAACCACAAAACACCTCTATAATCTGCAGTAACATCCTTTAAAATTTCCTTGGATTAATTTCATGGAATTCCCCACCTACTAATACGTCTCAAGTATGTTTGTAAGTAAAAAAAAAAAAAATTGAAATTACACCTGGAGAAACAAAGCATCTGACAAATTCCTCCTGTCACTCTCATCGTCAATGCCACAAGCAATTGTCCCCATTGAGCCACGTGTAATAACAAATGAGATTAAAGCCCATTAGTGATCCTGTTGGTAATATGTCCCGCATTTAAACACAACTAGAGCCACCAGACCCACCGCACAAAACTTAAGGATTCTCTAGTATTCAATAGGGAACCACCAAACCAGCGTTAGCTTCAAGCAAGGTCAGAAAGCTATATGACGCTGACTACTTAACCACATTGCATGTGGAGAAATTTTTCAGTGCCGGATAGGCATGGGACATGTGGTGCCCGGCATCATTCTCGGCCGTCCAATTAAGTTTTGGACGGTCCAGATCTGTTCGACAGCCGAGGAGTATTTTAGTCATTTCACACTTTAAAAAAACCGAACAGATCTGGACCGTCCAAAACTTCATTGAATGGTCGAGATGATGCACGACACCACGTGTCCCGTGCCCACCCGGCACTGAAAAATTTCTCCACAATGTTTGTTTCGTGAAAATGTCATGACTCAAGGAGAACTGTATTCACAGCTTTAAGCTTTATGGCACAGCTGAGAAGTAATTCTGAGCTGACTTACACTTCCAAACAAACATTACGGAAAATCAAGTTTATTGCAGTTTGAATAAAAAAAAAGGTATTGGGTACCAAGACTGGATTTCAACTTGTCGGTCTAAAACATACACATGAGAAAAGGCAAACATGTGCCAGAAACCCCCAAACCTAGCAAGAGCAGTACATGGCTCTCAACTTCTAGTTGAAGGCTACATCTTTTGAGAAATCATTCCTTAAGAAAGGGGCAGGCATGGTTCTCCTTTTGTAATTCAAACTGAAAGATTAGGACTCTCCGCTGTAAATGAGAAAAACAACAATACTTTTTGTTCATGTATGTGGTGATCAGCTTCCATAATCCCTTTCGGTTAAGCATAATTTCCATCGAATGTCTACAGCCCTCTCATATTTGCTTTTTCCCAAAATTTATGTACACAATAACTCGATAGCTTCTTTTCATCAGGCATCGTAAGATCGAATTCAGAGATAAAGTTCAAGTTTATAAGAGGCATCTTGTGGTTTTCACATCTGTCCAACACATCTATTAATGCATTGGCAAACCAGAGCTCTTGAAGTTGAGATTTTATGCAAGTCTTTTTCTAAGTAACAATATTGAATCAAAAGACTTCACAAAAGTCAAAAACCATAGGCCGAAAAAGGACTTCTTTCATAAGCCAAATGTCAAATACGTGGGAGGCATATAACTTGCATCGATTTCTAATGCCGAAAGCCATATAAAATCAAAACCTGGAAAGCTATTAGAATGTGGGCCAATAGAAATTGAATTAGATGCAATAACCACCCATTGTACATTAGATTGTTCCTCAAATTCTTGGCTGCAGATGTGTGGTTCTGTTGCTCGTGAGAGAGAAAGAGACGACGATGGGTGCGGTCGCGTGGATGAGTTCACCAGCTCCGATTGCCCGAGTCCTGAACACACATCTACCGGCTGACTCAATGATCAGAACTAGTATCGGCGAAGGTGAAGATCGACTTCGATCAGCGACGTTGCTGACCAGAAGGAGGAAAGAAAGTCTTTTCAAGTTGTAATCAAGTTTTCCCGGCTCACTTTTTCCCAATTGTTTTGGACATATATCGTCTCCAATTAAGTATCAAGATGTATGCGATTGACTTGATATCTTAGAAAATCATTATAATTGACAAGTTCTACAATATGGACAAATCGGATCATAAAAATCATTCCAAAATAAGGTTGAAAATTTCCAAAAACGAAAGAAACCTCCTCTTCTTGAGTTTCAAAAGGGTTGTAATTAAGTGTACCCAGCTAATTTTTTTTATTTTTTTCTGAAATATATATTCTCCAAATAATAACCATTTGGTACTTGATTGAATTTATATTTTACATAAACATTTCAATCGACAAGTTATACAACGAAAACAAATCGGATTATCAAATTAATTCCAAAATAAGTTTGAAAATTGCCAAAAATGGGTGAAGCCTTCTTCTTTGACACTTTGCAGGTTGGATAGGAAGTCTATTCACTACCGCACTCGTGTTTCTTAAGCCCGCTTTACTTGTTTCTCGGACGTGTTTTAATCTTCCAGAAAGCGAATTTCGTAAACACGATTTCGTTCTCAATACACATAACATGTTCAAGCGCGATCTTATGCCAATATGGAACTCGCGTTTTCGGAACACGGCATATATCAATACTTGATACTCCATTTATTTTTGTTTTTCAAGATTTTCCTCTCCTTCTACGTCAATCACCTCTGATTTCACTGACGCAAACAAACCTCCTCCTCCTCGATTCACTCTCTGACCTATGCTTGCTCAAAACTCAATAATATAATTTCATACAAGTCCGCAGTTTATTAAATGCAGTCTATTAAAGGATACTCGTAAACTTCTCGATGCAATGTCTGAACCAGACGTGGTTTCTTGGAGTGCTTTAGTTTTCGGGCTATGCTCAACTTGGACATGGAAGTATGTGGTATCTTGTAATGGAATGATCGTGGGATTCAAATTGAGTCAATGCTATTCGGAATCAGTGTTGGCATTTTAACGGATGCTTTCGCGAGGGTTAAAACCTAATGGGACTGGTATATCAAGTTTTCTCCTATGGTGGGGAATTTGATTTTGGGTAATTCATGGGTTTGTGATCAAGATGGGAATGGAATCGGAAAATGCATTGTTAGCGTCCTTTATCGACATGTATGGGAAGTGCGATCGTAGTTCACAGATGTCACAAGTGTCTGATGAAGTGGACGCGCTACGTATAGGCGCTTGTAGTACACTAGTTAGTGGGCTTCAGAGAAAAGGCTTCGTGGATGAGGCACTGATGGTATTTAGGCAATTCAAGGACAAAGGGATAGATTTGAATGCCTTGTCTTGTACGTCAGTGATCACTGCTTGTTCTCAAATGGCAAAGACATGGAGGCTTTTGGACCTATTCAGAGAGATGCAAATTGCCGGGTAAAGCCAAATTCATGAATCCCTTGAATTTACCAGCTTGTGGAACATTGCAGCATTGATCCATGGGAGGGCAACTGGTTTTTCTATCAGAAGTAGTGGGAGCTCTGGTGATGTGTACGTGGGCAGTGCATTGATTCGCATGTACGCTAAATGTGGAAGGATCGAAACGTCTCATCCTTTTTTTGATAGGATGCACTAGAAATTTGGTTAGTTGGAATGCGATATTGGGTGGGTATGCAAATGCATGGAAAAGCTAAGCTATTGAGATCTTTCAGTTGATACAGAAGAAGGGCAGTGACTTGGTTAGTTTCACGGTATATTATCTGCCTGTAGCCAAAGTGACTTAACAGAAGAAGGGCAGTGACGTGTCTATCTTCAACTTTCTCATCTTGTGGAGGAGAATCTACTGACAACAAGTTTTAAGGTAATTGTCTGCACTCAACTCTGTTGATTTATATTTGGTCCTTGACATTGTTTTTACTGGTTAGTTTACAGAAAAGTTTTTATCAGTGGAGAGCCCTTTTTCAGCATCTCCTTAGAATCGTGCAGATTTCTGATGGAAGAGGAAACATAGTCAATCAGGTTTTGTATGAGCTTCTCCAAGGTGGTGATTCAGGTCAGAAATACATGAGGCATCTGGAAGCATGAAAGTTGACTAGGCCGCGGTGCATCTTGTGGTGCTCGTGTGGCCTTACAGACTCACTCAAAGTGGGCTGAAAAGCACACATCTATGAAGCAACATATGAGATGTGGGTCATTTTATTTGCCTTGCGATTGCACAAGTGAGTTTTTTTGTCTTTACTGAGAATTCAGCTGCAACTTGTTTCATTTATCTTCAAATCGGCCTTTCACACTCCTGTTTCATTTCTAGTCTAGCAATTCTTGCAAATTTGTGATTTTCAATTCAGTGGATAGTACTAAATGTTTAATCAGTAGCTGTTAAGACACACCAAGAGACAGCTATGACTAGAGAACACATGCAATCATCACATGTAAATTTCATTTTGCTTATCAGGAGAAGAATCTATTGTATGGACCAATGTCTTCCATCTTTGGCCATTGTTTTGAGAAGCGTTGGTTTGGTGTTACTTGCAGCTCTGATTTTTTCAAGCCAATGCAAGAAATGTGGAAAGACTGCATGATGCAACTTATTAACAATGATAAGGTATTTTTCTCCTTGGCTTTGCTGGTATAGCAAATCTGCATTTTCTTATGTCTTGGGACTACATCGAGATGTCATTTTATCTTGCCGGAAAAACCAGTTGGCACAATGTCTTCTCACAGCAGACTCACATGGTGCAGTGATTTTAGGTTAGATCCAGAGCCCTCTTTTTGCTTCTGCAACAGATTGCATAAAAGTTCTTCATCTGTCAACGGAAACTGCTGAAATCCTCGGCATGTTCACTATACGGCAAGAATAGTCGCATATGTACACAATCATACTTGTTCTGCTTAAACTTTCTCAGTAGTACTATGTCAGGCATGTCTCATTGCCTACTTGCATGCATGTCATCGATTCTTGCTCAAATCCTTATAGCAGTCTAGGGAAGGCAAACCTTATACTTGCTATATCTCCAGGTTATCTTTCCCTTAATCAATGGATGGTCCAACTGGCTTGCCTGTTTGATCATTAGTCACTGCCCATGAAAATTCAGATGGAACCATCAAATATGGACATATTGATCAATTCTTCTTTGAATCATTGAGTAAATCATTAAAAGCATCAATTTCGTTCTACTGCATATCTTACCAGCTTCTGTACATTTTGTAGGAGTTGTCGCTTACATGTTAGTATCTTGTGTTTTTTTCCTGGCAGTTATTCAATGTAAAATAGCTGCCTTCACTGGAGTGAGTAGTGTCATATATTTGTGAACCCACAGAAACATTTGGAATAGTTATGGATGACTCTAACTATCAAGGTATCTTGTATAAAAAGGCATTTATCAGCAGTCACAGTATGAAGGTTAATGGTAAATTGGTTATGGAGTTCTTTGACAATATGGCACACAGAAGTAGCTCTCTGTTACGGTATGTTCATGCTTGTATAAACCTTTATTATTTTAAGTGTAGAGCTAAGCCTTTCTTTTGACTTCCTTCTTTGGGTTACACACCAATGTGTATGTTGGCTTTGCATGTGTTGGCCACTTGGCCTGTTGATTAGACGTGCTTTATGTTCCAAAACTTGCCCATGGCCTGTTGATTATTTAAAACTGCGCTAGGTTTCAGATGTTGAGGCAATTAGAACGTGTCTTTTGGATTCAGGCTTTCTAGAAGTTCTTATGACTAGCATCACGACTTCCCCTTTCAGGCAGAATATCACTTTGAAATTATGGAATTAATTTCCCAGACATGGGATCTTATTGTTGTCAATACTAATGCCAAATTTGAAACAACGCTAACTCTTGCCGATAAAAAAAAAACAACGCTACCTCTTTGATGATTGTTGCTTCTGTTTCGTTGTCCCGTCAATCACGTCCATGCCACTTCAAAAGAATTCAGATTTCTCGTTGTTGGAGTACTGTTTCTTTGTGGAAGAATTCAGATTTCTCGTTGTTGGAGTACTGTTTCTTTGTGGCACTATGACTACCACGTCAGTGTTCAGAAGACTATTTCAAATTCCTGTATCTTCTGTAGAAATGAGGTAACAAGAGGTAGATTGTGCTTCTTAATGGGTATATTGAAGTTCTTTGGATTAGTGAAGATAGAGGTATATTGAAAAGGACCAGTGCCCAATTTTCATGGATGCTCATTCTGACTAATTTTATTCTGAGATCCAAGCGCAAGGAAAACAAGCACTGTGAAGTGTGAACCTTATATTCCTATAATGGAAATATGAGAATGATGGAAATGGACATGTGGTAATTCTCTAGATTATGAATAGATAAGCTGTAACCTTGCTTTCATTACACACTTCGGAATTAGTTGAAGGACGCTCACTCTCTCTGGATGCATGTGTGAAATAAAAACTCTTGATTTTGATAATTTTGTGCAAAAACATAGTTAGATTAAAGTCACTATCTCTCTTGTGTTTAAACTGTTTTACCCGGTTTTAGATCATTGTGTTCGATTTTCTTTGCCCGTTTGCTGGGGATTCTGACTCCGATGCAAACATTGAAAAGAACCTGAGGACCAGACCATTGCCCACACCTGCTTACCGGCTATCAGTTCCGTCCATTGGCCATTCCCCCAAATAACACCTGCAACAAGAGTAAAGCACTTGTTTGCGTTTTGTAACTTTTGAGATTCCTAAATTCAGCAAGTCTTGAAACATCGAAGTAATTAATTATATTTTCAAGTCTTAATCTGTATTTGTATGCCCTTTTTTTTTTATTGCCCTTTTCATGAAGGCATGGATGTTAAAAAATATCTGGTCCCGCGACTAGAGATATTAAGTCTTGTTTTGTATTGATTCATCTACCTAAAACAGGGTTCATTGCACTGCTTCATCGGCTTGAGCGTATGGGCCACTAGGCTGTGGCTTGGGTCACACTCCTCAATGTGACTTTTCAGGGAAGAAGAAGAACAAAGAGTTGAAAGAGAGAAGAAACGTTGCATATACAAACATCTACATTGCATTGACTTGGATTAAAGATTACAAGTAGGAATGGCAACGGGGCGGGGCGGGGCGGGTTTTTGCATACCCCGACCCCGACCCGAAAATTATTACCCGCCCCCGGCCCCGCCCCGAACCCGACCGGGTTTTTTGGGAGTACCCCCGTTCCCGCCCCGATCGGGGAACGGGTTTACCCGCCCCGCCCCGCCCCGTAAAAATTAAAAAAAATTAAAGTATAAGTAAAAAAGTAAAAAAAAAAATCCTAATAAGAATAAAAATTATTTAGAAATTAAAACTTTTGAAATTATTTTTATGTCTTTTGGTATCACGGTCAAATTTAAACTTTTAATTGCAATCAATATTTTAGATACTTCATTCCATTTCTTTATGTGTAGAATTTAATATAAATATTTGAAGAAAACTTTTTAAAAAATCCACTAAACACCAATAAATATCAATTTTTATTTCTTTTTTAAATTTAATTAGGCTACTTGACATTAAAGAGACATTGTTTTTTGGATTAATGCTAAAAAAATGAAAGGACATGTATATAAGTATATATACATATATAAATAAATACATATATATATATATAAGTACACCGGGTCGGGTAATTTCGGGGGGGGGGGGGGGGGGGGGGGGGGGTTTTTGGGGGGGGGGGTTTAGGGGCGGGGCACTATTACCCCGAACCCTACCCGAACCCGGACGGGGTTCAAATTTTTTTTACCCGACCCGAAACCCGAAATATTATAGAAAACCCGCCCCGTTCGGGGCGGGTTCGGGGCGGGGCGGGTTGGATTGCCTAGCCTAATTACAAGATGTACATGAACTAAAATAGACAAAACCTAGGAAACCCTAATTAGCACAAAGACTAAACTACCCTAACACAAAACAATAAATGACAAATACATTTATTCTTCTCACACTCAAGACTCACAGTTAGATGCGTAAACCCTTACAGGCATTACTGACATTATTGAGCTGTGTTCTGATTTTGTATAGAAACGATTGGTAAGCATGTTTCTTCCAGCTCCCCGCCTCGCCCCCTTTCTGCTATGATTTTGGTAGGCACAAATCTGATCCTTTTTGTTTTTGTTTCACTATTTTTACAGTTGTCCCCAAAAGTTCATCTGTTTTTTATATTTAAAGCTGATAGCTGGAAATTCACACTTCTGGAGACAAACTTGCCTCAAGAAATATTGGACCGTGACATAAGGTTTATCGTGCCCTTCGGTTATTTTAAGTTTCTGATTCTGTGTTTGTGAGAGAGACCGTCTTTCCTCGTAATCAGGTTTGTAGTCATAACCAACCATATAGCACATAACACGTAGTTTCATTAGAACTTTCCGGTTACATGAGAAACCTCGTGTTATGTACGATTTATAGTCTTTTGTATCTGATCACGTTGTGGATGATTATAAGGAAGCTTCTGGCACTTGTCTTGTAGGGAAATACTATGCCTGCATCCAGAAATGAGGAAACTACTTAATTTTACGGAGCCTGTCTCTGAAGCATTGATGAAAAACAGAAAAAGTACTAAATTTGGCTAAATTTTCTCACACGCACTTGCTTTGTGAGTCCTTTTAACATTGCAGAAGTATGGCTTCATTTGTGACTAATAAGTAATAATTATTCAAAATAGAAGAAATGACATCTAGGAATTAGGATACTGTCCTAGAATCGATCCCACGCTCCGGTCATTTTCCCTTATGGATAGGTAGAAATTGTTAAGGAAATGTAGTCTCACATTGTTTGGGAGTGAAACGAGTAATCACTTAATATATGCTTGTAGACCTCTTCATTTATTGTCAATTGGTTTGAGAGGGATATAAAGTTTTCACATTACTCATTTTTTAAGCCGGTATTGTAAATTTAGAAAATGGTTTTCTGTTACCGCTTTTTATTCGTTTTCAAATTATTGGGTATTGCAATTGGTTAAAGAACAAACAGTGTTTTCTATTTATTTTTTTTCCTAACAGCAATGGAGATTGCAGGAACGTAACCGGCTAGAGTTTTAAAAGATATACATGCTGGTTGTGACGTGTGATTGTTCGAGGCTTATGTGCCAAGCTCGTTGTGATGTCGTTTTATCCTCTTGTCCCTGGAGTCTTTGTATATATTTCTTTTCAAAGATCAATAAAATTCTTCTTTTGATGTTCAAAAAAAGTTTTAAAAGATCTACAGCCGGCCGATTGAGAGGTTAGCCGAGGAGTTCTGCCAAAACGAGATACTTAGGTCAGGAAGATGATGTTATCAAGCCAACATGGTGTGTGCGCGACGAAGAAAAAACAGCCACCTAATACTTCATTTTTAACACGAAAAACTTGAGATCACATGCTGATGAAATGCACGTTTTGATTGGGACACGGCGAAAAATTTCGCTCCAATCAAAACTGGCTTTCCATCTCTAGAAAAGTCCAAACCACGACAATTCATTGTTTAAAAGAGAGAATTTTTAATTTTAAAACCCGGTAGGCCGCCACACCCATCGGCCATCGCGGCTGATGGCCGACGCAGCCATGCTAGTATTAGATGCTCTCATAATCCTGCTCACTCGAAAAGGTGCCCGTGAGAGGCGCAGGGAGCAGGATGGCAAATGCTTAATTTTGGATTCAAGCACCCGCATTTTTTTTCAAATAATAATTATGGGTGTCCGAATCTCTATAGAATCAATTATATCGTCCACTCCCGTGTATCATGTGTATTAGGCAACATTGCCACAATAATGTTTGGATATATAACACTCGGAACATGAAAATGTCTACGAAAGTAAACGAATGGTCCAGATTCACAACATGGACCGTTTGTTTCCTTTCGTGGACATTGTCATGTTCCGAGTGTCATGTATTATACTACTCCTCAAATTAAAATACTATAAGGAAGAAACCGGAGACAAGAATATATCGTGTTATATATAATGTGTGTTCTAGTATGACATTGACACTCACCCCTCTGTTACGTGGCCAAAAATTACAGCGTAAGATCAATTAAAATCTCTATAAATCAAGCTAAACTTTAGAAGTGAATAATTAATAATAGTACTTAGGAGTACTAATAATGTTTGTGCGAGCCGGTCCAAATATATTTCCGCCCAGGGGGATAAACGGGCCGAACGAGCCAAGCAGATAGTTGATCGAGTTTGGTTTGATAACTTAACGAACTTAAAAAATATTTTAGAGCTTAGCTTGTTTTTTAGATGAGCCGATCTCAAACGAGTTTTAATCAAGACAAACACGATCGATCTCAAGTAACTTGAATTTTTTATATACATAGTAAGCCTAACGAGCCGAGTAGTAGTTTGTTCAAACTTAATTTGAAATCTTAACGAGCTTTTAAAAAAGGTTCAAGCTTCATTTGTTTGTGTAACAAACTAATCTTGAACAAATTTTTAACGAACAAATACGAGCTCAGACTCGAGTAATTTGGTTCGTTTAGTAGCCGCTCCGCCCCAGATACCATCATACCGGCTCTTACTCGTAGTCGTAGAGATAAAATGGAAGGAAACAAAAGAACCAAAAATGGACACAGGTGTTAGTTTTTGGTGGGAAAACAAAACTTCATCATACAGGATCTAAATCTAAATAAGGACACAAATAAAAAAAATAAAAAAATGTCGTCAAAAAAGAAGTTACGATATGCGAACCGGATCCAGGGACGCTACCATGCAAACCCTGCCTAGCACCTCAAAACAACGCCGTTTTGACCACAAAAGGGACGTCATCAATACTATGCAAAACTATGTCGTTTTGAGTGGGAAAAATAGCACCGTTTTTGGAGCTAAAAAAGGGCTGTTATGTTGGTTTTAATTCCTCGTTTGAACCGTTGCGAAGATCTTATTTTCTGATTATATTATTCTAAAATGTTATAATTAGTTTTTGGCTCTAGGACTTTCATATGACGCCCTACGAATTCTGAAACTCCCTGTGAATTCTGAAACAACACTAACCGATATAGAATTGAGTTAATTTTTTTCAAAAACCTATAAAAAATTATTTTAAGAATAAGTTGTTTGAATCATATTTGTAGGATCCGTAATAAGCCTCATAGAAATAAAAAATAAGTATAATGTGTTGAGGCAAACCAAACAAGTAATAAAACCAACACACAGTAGCAATCCTGCCGTCCCTTTTGCATGATCAAACGGTGCTGTTTGCTGCTTGGCAGGGGACGCTTGGTAGCGTCCGCGGATCCGAACCATCTTACCTTGTGAAAGTGGTGTTAGGAAACCCGACATAAACACCGTCATCACCACCTTCACTGATGCTAAAAAAATCGAAAACCCCACTGTGAGATGTTGTTGCGCATTCCGTGCTTGGTAGCAGTGCCGAGCGTATCTAAATCGTCGATCCACCGCACAGGTGTCGCGGAGTTGAATATATATGTATAGTATAAATTATAATGAAGGATTTGATATAGTAGTGATAACCAAAATTCTTTATTAGGAGTAATTATTACCTCAACGGATACGTGTCGTGTGGTCGCATGACACCTGTATGAATTTTCACAAATACGTGGCGTCCATTGGAGCTTACGCTGTCTCCAGTAGTCCAATTATATAAACTTGTTCCTCTTTCTCATCATCATCATCAAATCATCTCTCCATTTTCCACAAACTAGAGAAATTATACTTGAGTAATCAGCTGCTAGTTATCAGAAAGAATCATGGGAACAGCTACCTTGGTAGAGATCTTGCTCGCTATTTTCCTCCCTCCTGTTGGTGTCTTCCTCCGCTTTGGCTGTGGGGTATCTCTCTCTCTCTCGCGCTCACGCTATCAATGTTTTTTCGGTTGGCTATTTTTTATTTTTTTTTTCCGGACGTTGGGGCCAGTTGTTTACGGGCACATTGACTAATTTTAAACTCTAAAGTTAACATCGAGCAAACTCTCTAGTGGAGAGACCCTGGTTAATTTGGAATGTTTGATCTCTGTAGGTAGGATTCGAATATACGATCTTGCACAGGACAAACAAACGCTTGTTTTTTTTCTCATGACGATAGAACGCTTGTTTATTTTCTCATGACGATAGATTTGGTCGAACCGCTTTGGGTCGGTTGCCTTATAAAAATAAGCGTTCCAAATATTTTGAGAGATTTGTTTAATAAAAGGTCTGTTTTGCTAAGAACAGTCAATTTTTTGTTATGCTAATCACAGCCCACTTGGCAGGCAGTGGGTAATAAACACAAAATGTCAAAATAGTTAAAGTTTCAATGCACATTTTATGAATTTCGATACGCTTTCATGGATACCTGTACCGGCTATATGCAATTCACAGAATTCATGCTCTTTGGCACAATAATCGCTGCCCGTTGGGTTGTGATTAGAAATTTTCGTATTGCATTTATTTCGGAAAAAAATGCTAACGACCACTTTTAGGATATTGGTCAATATGGTTAAAGTTACTCCCTCCGTTTCTAATCGTTAGTTCACCACAAAAAGTCGCTCTCCGAATTTTAAAAAAAAAAAAAACATTTTTTGTCTAATTTTAATTTGGTCAAAAAAATCATATAGGAAAATTCTTTATTAATTTGGTCCAAGGAGTGACAGTCTTTTTCAACTTTTCCTTCCTTTTATAAAGGAAAAGGAGAAGTAACACATTTGTGGGTGTTTTATACCAAGGTTCAGATTCGGATTCTCCTAGGTTCATGTTTTGGACTAGACAAGACTCCAAATTTGGATCATCCGTCGCTACAAGCAATGGTTTGAATTTGCTTAGAGAATCTTGCATGCTTCTTACCGGCAATTCTCATTGGCAAGAGTCTTTGAACCAATCTAAATCATTGACTATACCAATTCAGATTTGGGTTGTCCTGTCCAGTCAGTCCCAATTAAAGACCGGAGAAGATTCAATTCTTTTATACAAATGGGTTGTAATTGGAATGTGTTTTTTTTGGGGAAAAAAAAATTGTTAAGCTGACTCTAAAACTGTAAATAATTAAACAGGTTAATCTATTATTATATATAATAAGTGTGGCTAATAAAGTTTGTGGAAATTTGATTGCATGCAGCCGGAGTTCTGGATCGACTTGTTGCTGACAATATTGGGGTACATACCGGGGATTGTTTATGCAATTTATGTGCTGACCATTTAGTGCTTCATTATTGAAACTATTAAGTGGATCGATCACTGTATTAGGATGATGGCCTTTTAATTAATTACTTCAGTTTGTAATTCAGTTCGCTTTTGTGATTTGAACTTTCAATGTTGGGAGTCTGCATGTGTTCTTTGGTGTATCTCTCTTGGGTTATTTGCAGCAACAAACAATAAAAGTTACGGCTCTGTTTGTTTTGACGTAAAATGTTTTACGCATGAAAATATTTTTCATGTAAAATATTTTTTCCAAAAATAAAATTTCTGTTTTTGTTTTTCGATGTTTGGTTGGTGATAGTAAGATACTTTTCCAATGCAATTATATTTACCCCAATCAATTAATGGGAGAATTTGAAGTATTTTTTTAATTTATACTCTCTTGTAAAAGATACATGTGGGTGTATATAAGAATATACATTGTATGAGAGAGAGAGAGAGAGAGAGAGAGTCATGATGGGCCACACAAAGAAGACAAATACAGTTATTTTTTCTAAAATTGGCTTTAGGTGAAGAAGTGCATGTGGATGGGAGAGAGGTAATTCATGTGAGGGAGGGAAATGAATTTGGTTGGTTTAATAACTGCTCTGCTGGGTTTCGAGGGCCAACCATCGAAATGGTAAATTAACTTACGGAGTTTTTATTAGTAAGTTATTTTACCTCAATTGAGGGAAAATATTTTACTCAAGTTTTGTGCAACCAAACAATAGACAATGGGTAAAATATTTTGCGCAAAAATATTTTACGTTCAAACAAACGGAGCCTACATATCAAACTTATTGGTTGAATTGTCAACTGCATTAATGGTTGGTTCACTACTTAGTTGTCTGGTGGAAGAGCAAGAAAATATATTAGTAACGGCCCCGGGGTGTTTAGCACCTGTGCACAGCAGGAGTGTTGTGTACGGTCCGACCGCTCGGCACGGATTAGCGACTAAAATATGGACATTGATTTCCATTAGCGAGTGTGTATAATGGGGTCCTACGTCACACTGGCTAATCAAAAACTAAAACTAGTGACATTTATTAGTCACTTTGGTTGATTTTGTATAAAACAAAGCAAAGACCTTGCTTTGCTACTGTTTGAAGACACCTTTTGCTCTTTCTCATCATCCCTGCAGTAATAATTTTTTCCTTAATTATCGGGGAGTAATTTTCGCACTTCCCAAATTGTTAATCTCAAATTGTTAACCGCACATTCTAGGGGAGTGCAAAAATTAATATAGGATTGATTTTCACTCTCCCCAAATTGTTAATTGCACATCCTCGGGGAGTGCAAAAATTAACTCCTCAAATTATTGGTTAACAATTTGAGGAGTGCAAAAAACACTTTCCTAGTTGGAAATATGTGCAATGGAGCAACTTAAATGGGTTGGAGATACCATGTTAGCAATTTTTGGGACGGAGTATAACGGCGGGGGTCTAAATTTGGGAATTTTGTTAGTACAGGTATTTAATTGAAATAAACTTAAGTTTAGGTGTCTAAATTTGGGGATTTTGTTAGTACAAGTGTTTAATTGAAATAAACTTAAATTTAGATGCCTTTGTGACATTTGGTGCAAAGTTCATGTGTCATTTTGAAATTTTTCCCAATAGAAATATACCCATTTCAATATTTCAATAATGGACGCATTCTAATCTCAAAGATAAAACGGGACCTTAGAATAAAGTAATGTGAAGCAATGCACAAAAATTAACCTTGAATAATTTTCCTTTAAGTTTTGTCTGCATATATTTTTTTTTTGGCGTATCTTGAGCATTCCGGTCAGCTTACGCACATCTCAATTAACCCTTAGGGCACCAATTTCACCGTCCATCAGTAGAACTCACGCACATCTCAAATAACCATTAGGGCACCAATTTCACCATCCATTAGTAAGGGCTCATCTAGAGCTAGAGCAAATCTCTATGTCAATTGACCATACAAAGTTAATAGCACTGGAAAATTTTTGAACATGAGACCATAGGTAGAGACAAATTTTAAGTTTCAATTGGGATACTTTGTCTGCATCATTTAATGGAGCACTACTGAACAACCCTAAACATATTTTGATGTATTTGTTTAGAATCTTTAGAAGATTCTAAAAATATCTATGTGTAGAAGACTTAAAAAATACTCTCTCCGTCCGGATTTAAAAGTCCCTAGTTTAATTCTAACCAGGTAAAAAATGAGTTATATTTTTCATTTAGTAATGAATTTTATATCCAATATGGATCTTGTTTGATAAATCTTAATTAGTTCTATAAAAAGATGTTTTTAAATTTACATAAAATATTATAAATTACAAGATATAATCGATTGAAAAGTGGCACAAATTTTCAAAAAGAACTATTAAATCTGGATGGAGGGAGTATTTACGTGTAGAATGTCCTAAAGGATAGTATCTAGATATTAGTTTGGAATAGTCTAGATTATAGTCACATATTGAATTGCCACAAAAATATTTCTGTAAGAATATCTTAGGTCTAGAACCATCCAATGAGTAGAATAAATAGGGATGTTGTCCAGTTGTCCAACCATTTTGTTGACCTCTCCTACTTCCAAATCACTTCCTCCTTACAGGTCTTAGACATCCTACAACCAACATCACAAACATGTGTTTGCGTCAAAGAGATAGAGGACTTACAGTGAGAAGGAGGGAGATCGCGAGGGAGGAGATCGGCGAGAATGGCAAATGAAGATTGTAGTCGCGAGAGGAAGATGGAGAGGGAGAGGAGAGAGCAAAGTAAAGTGTATGCGTTATGCATAACGATCTGCAACGCGATTTAAAACCCTAACTGATACAATTGGTGATACGAATTGAAATAGAAAAGGAATGGAAAAGGATAGAAATGGAGGTATATTGATTAACTGGATAGAAATTGGAGCTTTCGTCCCAAGACTTCTCTTACTTCTTAACTGCTTACCTCAATCCTCACCCTTCTCCCATTTTATACAACTCACAGGGATGGAAAAACAGAAAAAGAAATTAAAAACAGAAATAACAAAACATAATTGTGACCTCAACTGAGCTCAGCAACCACATGCTAACCGACCCATACTTCCAAGCGAAATTATCATCTACGAACTACTCCATGCTCAGCTATGCACCACCCCTTGTATAGGCCAATCATACAAGGAGGTGTATTACTAACGCATATCCCATATGCGTCTCGCATATCCTATGTGCATCATGCATACTCCATATGCGTGCTAGCACGTCACGTATATGGCATATGCGTGATAGGATTTTTAAAATTAGTTTGAGAAAATGTATATTTTGGATAATTGTTTTAGAAAAAATGTATATATTGGCAAAAAACTAGACTATCTTCAGATGTTGAGCTTCAAGCTTGTCTTGCTCTTTCCTATTGTATGAGCTGCATGAGAAAGAAGTTCAACACGACCTTGTTGAGTGGGATAAAATGAAAGTCTAAGGAGATTTCCGAAGGGACTTTCGGGAAACGCCTACTGGAGGAATTGAAAAGGATGACAGATTGGATCAACAGAGGTGGCGGCACAACAAGCACAGGGTTTGCAATTGAACAACACCCTATCTGTTTCCAAGTTTACCGGGGATTCCCTTTGTCCTCAAGTGTAGGCAGACTGTCGAATCTTAGAGTTCTCAAAAAATGTATATCTAAAACATTATACAATTATTAGGGTTTTAATTTGTTGTGGAGACTTTATTAAACATTTTGTCCGTCTAGTCTATATTTGCTGTGGAGACTCGATATATACAATCCAATTCGGTTGTCTTGTTATATGCATGTGGGATCATATGAATCTGATTGTACTTAAATAATGTTTGCTTGATTGATGCAGCGGAATTCATAGGAGACTAGTTAGCGTACTTGTTCAAACGAGATAAATAATTAGCGTACTTGTTCAAACGAGATAAATAATTCATAGTCACAAGCAATCCTTGAGAACAAGGAAAAACTGAGCCAAAACATTAGGTTTACAACCCTTTTATAGGGCGGAACCCGAAACCCTAATAATAATAATAAGCCGAAAAATAAAAAGTCTCAAAATTTGGGGCTTTTAGGACTTTCCCAAAAAGAATCAACTAAAAAGAAATTACAGTCTAAGGGTTATTAACGAAACAAAACTTTCTTAAAACGGCAAAATAATGCAATTGAAGGGCTATATGAATGAACCGGGCCGAAATCCACCATGCGTCACGACCTTAGGGTGGTGTGTATTAACCGGAGCACGAAACTAAGTCAGCCCATCAAATTTGGGCCTATTCCAAGTTTGTCCAAATTTTGCCAAATCAAGTAATTGGAAACTAAACATCATTAGGGCTTCTGAAGGCTTGACACGGTCCAGCTAATTTGTAACGACCCGTATTTTCGTTTAATAAAATTAAATTGTTTCGTAATGATAATCGCGAATATTATGTGGAAAATTGTTTGAAGGGTTCAATATGTTAGAGTTTGAAAGATTTGGGTGAATGGAAAATATGCATTTGTGTGAATATATAAGGGAGGAGTGTGAGAAATACACTCACACCCCTCATTCTCATCTCCCGTTCTCTCCTCCCTCCTCTCGACTCTCTCCCTCTCTAACTCACTCCCACCCATTTTTCTACCAAATCACCTCAAACCCACAAAACCCAACCTCTAATCCTTCATTCCCTCGTGTATTGCAGTCCGTATTGCATTGGCTTGAGCTCAGTGGAGGCGTAATCCTTTCGTTTTCAAATTTGGAGCTAGGGCTTGGAAAATCTTTCGATTTCGTTCTTCAACGTTGTGGTAGGGAGTTCTAACTTACGATATATGTTTATGACATTTTTCTTATTGCTTGATTCTCGTTTGTGATCCTTGTTGTTGTTGTTGAAGTTGTGGTTGTTGAGAAACCCATGAAAATCTGCAGAAAATCTGATCGAACAGCCTTTGTTATCGATACCTTAGCCTTTGTTATCGATACCTTTGTGTTCCAAAACCCAGAAAATCACTTTATCGATACCATTTACCATTGTTATCGATACCCTTGCGTCTGGAACCATTTTTTACCAAATGGTATCGATACCTTTGTGTTAGGTATCGATACTTGTTGCTTATCTCCAACTTTTGTTGTTTTGCTTCGAACTTCATCGTTTGGGTTCCCAATCACTTCCAACCTGTTCTACTACCTCCCGAACGATTCCTTAACTTGATTACTTGTACCAAATGATTTGTTAAACGTATCCATGGCCTTAATGCTCGTTTGAACATGATTTTACGAAAATCGTTTTATGAACCAAAGTTGGATTTGAACGACACAGACTTGTTGGAAAAGGATTTTGAAACTTATGAACACAACGAGAACATATCAGGACATCCCGAATGGGTAAAGAGCCTGGCAGAGGATATCGGGGTCCTTTAATTGGCCCGGCATGAGCTATATGCTCGCAATTGATACTTCAGGACATCCCGAATGGGTAAAGCCCCTGGCAGAGGACATTGGGGTCTTTTAATTGGCCCAGTAAGAGCTTCGGCTCATGACACATGTACGAGACACGTATGACATGTGGTGTTTTCAAAGGTTATACGTTGAAAAACATGATTGGTTTTGGAAATGAAAGATCAAAATTGGATCATCGTTATTGTTGCTCTTTCCATTGGTTTTGGTTTTCATTGCTCACCCTATGACCGTCTTTACATCTCATATGCATACATTGTTAGATTAGAGCTTTCTGCTGGGCTAGTGTAGCTCAAGCTTTATATTATATTTCAGGTGCTAACTCCGGGCAATAGCTTCATGATTGGAGTGCATGTATTGTGGACACGATTTTGAAAACTAACACGTAGAAGAAGTTACTTAGTCATCTTTGTAATTTTACTTTTGAAAGATGAATTTGTAACTCCATTTGATAACTCGTGGACATGTGGATATTGTAAACCTTAATTCTTGTACACTTGATACTTCTGGTTGTATTTTGGAGCCGTTGGGCCAAAGATGTATTATTTGGAAACCTTTTGGACTTGGAAGTGAAGTTGTAGAAATGGAAATGTCGAATCATTTTGGGGTATTGTACGGAGTAATGTGAGATTTTAATTATGAAAATCCATTTATATTTATGTTGAAAATCGATGGCGTGATATAATTATACAATTGAATCTCCACATGTTCTACGTCATTGATTGAAGTAATCGTTCTCATTTCGTATTCCTTGCATTCAGATAGGAGTTAATGTGCTCTTTCCAGCTGTTGTACAGAGTTAGGATTTTTTGGGATTGATGGGTCAGAACCAATGAATGTGAGGCCAATTTGCGTTGGAGTTTACCTCAATTGAGGGTAATTTATGGTGTTGGCCGAGGTATATTTGTTGGTGAGAGCACGTACGATAAGTTGATTAGGGAGTTGGAGATGGGTAAATGAGTTGTGATATGGTTGGGTAATTGATTTCCATTAGCGAGTGTATAAGGTCTTACCTCACGCTGGCTAAGAGCATATGCATGTGTCTCGCTTCTCCTCATTTGAAACTAAAGTACCGAGCCAAAGATAAAAAAAGGCCTCACATCAGCCTCGTTAGTGATAAAAAGGTTTCGATCAAGCACTTAATGATATTTAATTAAGCTGATTTTTTGCATAGTTGTTTTACTCGACGAGCTCTACGAAGTGAACGCTTCCGATCATCGGAGCGAGACCAAAATGAGTCCAGAATTTGGGCACAACAGCAAGCTGCTGTCCCAAGAGACAGCACCACCCCCACCCCCCTCCCTGTAAATGGGATCCCTTCTATTGTTGATTTGTTTGGCTCAAATAGAAGGGGAAAGGAGCGCCCTACAGGGATTGTTGTGTGGCACATGGGCCGTCGATCTCGATAATGAATGGTTGCGATGCGTTTTTAAACTTTGATCGTTAATAAATCATCTTTTATCGGTAAAATATAATTTTTAATTTGGACCGTTGATTGATGGGATCGATGGCTGTGCGCGCACTTTAATCCCTTTAGGGCGCTCCGCCCTACAGGATCCCTGGGTTTTGCAACAATTTTTTGTATGGTTCGTTTCAACAAGAGAAGTCTAAAAAGTAAAAAATTATGCTAATGCTATGGTTTTTTGAATAAAAACAAAAAATAATCCATTAATCAGCATATTTTGAATTATGTTTTGTCTATATTAAAAAAATAATTTAGTTTTGAACATATTTATTTACTTTTTAGACTCTTATCGTTGAGACAAACTAATCATTTATAAAAAAAAATTGACACAAAACTAATAAATGCGTAATTGTTTTGAATAAAGACAAAATAATATCCAAATAGATTATTAATGCCAAATCTCCCCTAGGACCTCTACATAAAGCGAAGAAGAACTCTGAAGACTCTTCTCTTTCTTTCTTTTTTTTTTTTTTACAAGGTACGAATACTGTGAAGAATGACGGCCAAGGATACGTTTTGATAATTAATATCCACCAAGGACATTTTCAGCATTAACAAATATTCTTAGCTTGTCCTTGTCAGGTATTAATTATCAAAATACGTCATGGGCCGTCATTTTTCCTATTGGTAACAGGATATTAAATTGTACTAACATTAAATTAAAAAAACATATAGTTTTACAATTCATGAACTATGAAAATCTCCACAAAATTTCCTATACATGTACACAAATAGCACTGCGATTAAATTACAATAAACGTAAAGTGAAGGAATTTGATGATCAGTTATTTGAGTACTTTTTTTAGCCCAGTACTCGTATTTTATTCTTTATGTATTTGACCAAGTTCTCTATATATATAAGTATGGGGAAAAAGAAGCAGCAATGGCAGATATACATAGACATTCATTGGATAGGGGAAGCTGCTGAGCGACATCCCTGTAAAGCAGTGCCAAGCGGGGGTGTTTGGCAGCATCCCCCATTTCGACATTCACTGTATATGTTACTCATTCTTTTATTATAATCACATTGCTAGAGACGGCTCCTAAACGCTATAAGTTCAAATGAGACGTTTCTTTAATTAAATATATCAACGTTTTTAAAAAAATTATATTCTTCTTTTGAGATAATAAAAAATGAGCTTTTGTATTTGTATTTTCCTAACATATAACTTAAATTGATACTGTATATTTTTTCTAATGTTATTATCTGAATCTATCACGATTGACACCTCTGAGCAAAATTTGTAAGTTACCAACACTACATTTATATTTTAAAAAAAATGTCAAACATTTCTGAATTATATACTAGATTTTAGACAGATTTTTAAATCTTGATCTTCATCACTTTGATCTTCTTGTGTTACTTAAGTAGTCTTAAACATCTTTCACGATGGTAGTCTGCTGATTGAAATTAAGTAGTCTAAAGAAATCCTACAATTGCTAAAGAAATCCAATAAAAATAACTAAAGAAAGTGGTTATCCAATAAAAATAACTAAAGAAAGTGGTTATCCAATAAAAACAACTAGAGAAATCCAGACGACGGCATAAAAAAGTACTCCTATAAGAAGCAGTAGCAACACACATTTCTACTCCGTCTCACTTTAAATGTCTTATAAGGAAATCAGTAATAATTTTGTAAAAATATGATTTTTATCCATTTTTTTTTAAATATCGAGATAAAGCTTCAGAAGCCAGTTTTTTTGGACTTTTTAAACTTTTTCGGTTTCGGCTTGATGGAACGAATCATTAATCCACAAAAGTTAGGCGTGAAATTAACAAACGCGAGAAAAATTTGAATAAAGACAAAATAAGAAAAAACTCAAAAATCTTAGCAAAACTCAGCCTTAGATAGAAAACTTATTATGAACCGTTGGCAGTGAGAAAGGTCAAGTCTAGTGACCGAAGGCGGGCACAATATCTTTGCATCTCCAACCCACCCGCTAATCCTACATTTCTTTCTCTATTTCTCTATTTTGAAGGAAATTCATACTCCAACTTATTTCCTCCTCTAACTTGGAGGATAAAGTTTCATACTCCAAACAAGAGTATGAGAACAAAATAGAGGATCCTCCGGAATCACTTTTTTAAATTTAAAATACAAAAAGTAGTACTATTAGATTTGCATTGAAAGTGAATAATGATTGAAAGAAAAGTAAGAAAGTTTTAGAGCTAGAAACGAATATAGAGATTATCACTCCCATTTATGTCTGTAATAGATGATTTGTTTTGTATGAGAATGAGAGCGACATTAACAAAAATATGAGTGATAAAATTAATTCCCTAAAGATGTAAAGATTTGTGATTGAAGTTTGTATAAATAAATACTTTAGTAACCTTCTCTATATTCACTTTTTGATTGAAAAATATTCTTAATTTCATTCTCTCAATTGGAGCAAGAGAGGATGTTCTGTTGGAGATGCTCTCATAAGTCATAACGTACAATATTTCTCAAACTTTTTAAATACGCCATAGTTGAAATATTCAAAAAAGATTCAAAATTTTGTTCAAAAAGTTTGAAATTTTTGTTCCCCTCCCCGCAACTGACATCACCACGTGTGTGACGTACAGCGCAAGGGCGCGTGGGCATCAAAACTTCTGTATTTCACAAACTACTCCACTACTCCTACACAGCATAGAAGAGAGAGAGAGAGAGAGAGAGAGAGAGACAGAAAGAGGAGAGAGAGAGTGACTTGGGGAACTGGGCGCAGAAAGCAGCCAGCAGAAGTCACTCCAAGATAGAAGCCTTCCCCAATGCTATGACCGGTCCTCTTCTTCATCCCAAGACTAGGGTTTCTCACTTCTCCTTGAGAAACTCGAAACCCACCTAGCCTAGCTCCAAAGAAAATCACTGTCCTCACCCTATTGCCTCTGTTCACACTTCACACCACAAAATCCTCAGGTATGAACCGCCATTTCAGATTCCCATTCCAAACCCCCACAAAAAATAACCCGGGTTTTTCCCTTCCCATCTTCATTTTCCTTCGCGGGTTTCTACTCTTCGTTGTAACCGAGTCCATGGATTTCTGGTTCTTCGAGTCACTTGTTTGGTTTTTTAAATATTTTTTTTC
This sequence comes from Rhododendron simsii, assembly GCA_014282245.1. NCBI lineage: Eukaryota > Viridiplantae > Streptophyta > Magnoliopsida > Ericales > Ericaceae > Rhododendron > Rhododendron simsii. The sequence goes on from WJXA01000277.1 coordinate 369,490, forward strand.
TTGAAAAGCTCCTTTTTTTTGTTTTTCGCAAAAGTGGGATAGAGTTTTCTTTGGTTTTCATTTATTACACATATGTTTATATATCTAAAATACAACCTTCTGTGGTAATTCGTGAATGCTAGTTCGTTGACCAGCTGTCCTCTGCTTGATTGGCTCTGTAGATTGAGCGCAGTTTTTGAGGTCAAAACTACACATTTCACTGGTCCAGTTTTTTAATGGATTTTAGATGATTTTTAAAAATGTCTTCTTCTTCTTTTTTTTTTTTCATTTTTTTGTACGGTGGTAGGTGTGCAAGTGTAGATGATAAAATAAGCAAGGCACTAACAAGGAAAATGAGATTTTGGGTACTTTGACCTTGAAATCTTGCAAATATACATGTTCCTAGGAGTATTTGCGAGGTAATCATTTTTTGAATTGAGTTTATGAATTTTACGTTATACGTTTTCCAAGAATAATCGAATCGGTGGGAGTGTGGAAAATATGAGGATGAGGAGAATCAAGAAAGCTCTTCTGGGTTGATTTTTTGGTTTTCCATTTTCCAGTGTGCATATTTTGGTGTGATAGATTTCGGAATCTGCCGCCGGACAATCAAAATACACTGAGAATACGTACTGAAAAACCAGGGTGCCCAAACATGCCCTTAGAAAAGAATGTGGGTTTATTGGTGCTTGATTTGTGAGTGATAATCAATTAAATGTGGGTTTATTGGTGCTTGATTTGTGAGTGATAATCAATTAGATTTCATTCCTAGCTTAGGAGTGCATTAATCCCAATTCCATGCTGAATATCAATTTTTGATCTTTTTGTAAATAGCGCAATTATTGTCTTTAATCTCCTTATATACTGTTGGGTCAATAATGTTTTTGAGACATAATCTTAAGTACTGGAGTAAAAGGAAAGGAAAAAGATAAAGTATAAAAGATTGCTTGGATTATGATGCTTACATGTTTCCTTTGATTGCTACTTTCTCTCTCTGGAGGCGGTTTGGTTGGTGGGAGTGGAGTTAGTTTCTCTGGAGTTTCTTTGAAGGGATCTAACTGTTTGTGTCTTTTGTTTGCTTTGGCTTCACTAATGAATACACACTACAGGTTGGATGTCCTTCTTAAACCATATTGTTTGTCTGCTCTACATGTAGTATAAGATATGGTTCTTTTTCAACCAAATTCTTGTGAACTACAACAGGTGTTGTGGGTCAGGTGGGGCTCCGGAGTAGCGTGCTTTTCGTCTGCAGTATTTCAACTTTGAACCTAGAGGAGTTTTAAATATGCAAACACCAAAAACAAGGTGTGTTTTCGTGATTTGTCTCGCTTGCTTGAATTTTGGGCATTTGTTCTTCTGGATTTCTATAGCTGCTTGTGAAGCAATTTCTGTGTGATGGAATTTCAGTTGCTTTTATTCTTAAAAAGAATGGGTGGGCATCAACTGGTTTACCTTACCGTAAATAGTGTATAGACACTAAATTTAATCGGAAATAAGCAGTAGCCTTATTTGGACCCTTTTCTTGCTTCTGGGATTCTTTCGGCAGGTCGGGTTCATTAGTAGATTTTGGACGTTTGCATGTGATGGTTGTTAAGGCTCCGTTCTTACTAACTTTTTTGTCTAAAACTTTTTTTGGTGTGTATTACTTTTCACAACTTTTTGTTGAGCTTTTCGTCGTAATTTTATTTGTGGGGATTAATCATTCGTCTTCGCGAGAGGAATCAGAAAAAGTATAATAATGTGGACCCATGTTGAAAATAGTTCATATAAGACGACACTTTAGACCAAAAAAAGGCAGCTTTTTGGTATTTTTTTCGTCTTTAGTGAACTTTTTTTTGCTTTTGGTCATAATTATCTCTTTAGAATCCTCTCGTCAAGATGGATAATTCATCCAAAAGTTATGATCCAAATCTAACAAAAATTTGAAAAAGGCGAACAAAACACAACGAAAAAGAAAAAAAGTTTACAAGAATGGAGCCTAATGTCAATTTTGTTTACTTCTTTCTTTGCCCTGAGTCTAACTTGTTACAGGTGATACAGCTAAACAATTTCTGAGTTGATATGCGCTAGACAAAAACTGAAATTATTGTTTAGAAAAGCTATTTGGTCATAGACAGGTCAATCTCCTGGGTTTTGTATTATCTGGGATGTGGTATAGGGTCTTCCATCTTAGTCTCTGGTAGATGTTGTTTAAGTCTCTACTGTTGCAGATGAAGCTTTTAAAACCAGTATTGAGCGTCTTTTTTTTTTCCCTCGGCAGTACCAAGTGCTATAACTTATAATGCATTCATCTTGGGTTAGAAGCTTTCTTGTTTTCTACTTTTACTTCCACCATGCAGCAATTGTGATACTCTAATTATTGTTTCATACTATTGCAATAGTTGGTATTGCAGTTTTATCGATTTGAGGAACTATTAGATAACCGATGGAACTTGTTGAGACAATTCTAAATGAAAGTGGTGTGTATGTATTGGTCAAAGCTTGATATGCAGATTTAGCGTAACAGAAGAGGAATGGAGAAAGAGAGACTAGCTATCTTTCAATACTATTACAGTATTACGGGTTGCAGGGTCGGTGATGAATGAGGTTCTTTTGTGTTGGAGATTGTTGATGCGACTGGACGTAACGATCGTTACTGATTAGTTTGTCCATCCTTTTGACATTGTAATATTTGGTCATTGGCCACAAGTACTGGCCGAGTTGAAAAGTTCTGTACTACGAGAATTTCAGTGAGTCTCTTAAGATTTGGGCTTATTCATGTTGGCTGTTGGCATCCTCTTCCAAACTGGGAAGTGACCAACCATTGCTAAAATCACTTTCTATGTTTTTCTTCCATAGTCTAGTTTCACAACTCCTGATACTTCTGTTAGTACTTCACCTGGATTCCGACCTTTTTATGCAAATTTTCGTATGCTGATTTCATTCCTTACTTTCTGGGATCAGAACTGGCTCTCTGGAGGTGCCTCAAAGGACATCTCCTGCGACACCTCGAACTGCTCGACAGCTTAAGGCAACGGGATCTGATTCTGACTCAGTCCAATCTCCAAATCCAGCAAGCAGGACACCTAAGGACAGAAGTCCTAAAGTTGTTGAACGCAGATCACCCCGAAGTCCTGCTCCTGATCAGGTTAGTAACTAACCACTAGGGACATTTCATTTTCAAGGCAGTGGTGATAACCTACAGAATGATTCCCGCTGTTGACAACGTCATTCGATGTTACATGGACTCTGTTGGATTGTGGACGAACTTTTTGTAATGACATTATCTTTAGTGAACTTTTATTTTAGCTTTTGATAGAGAGAAATCCATAATTTCATTCCTCTTGCACAATAAGAGGAATTAGAAATGTGAAAACTAATAAATCCAATTCGTAAAAGTTTTTCTTTAGTGATCAAATTCATAAAAAGTATAAAACAGATAAAAATAAGTCAGAATTGTTGGCTTATTTTGGTCTTTGGTGAAGTTTTTTTTATTTTTTATTTTATAGTTTTTCTATCAAATGTTTTACTTCTCAATTTCTTGTTGTTGAGGCAAATTGGATTATGAGTATTCATGACAAAAGTTTGGGCTCCAACCGTTGTTATTGGCTACGGCCTATGAGTTAGCGATTTAAAACTGTTAGCTGGATTTGGCCAATTTGTATGCTAGATGTTTCTTAAATTCTTTAGCGATGATTGCATCAGAAAATACATGTCCACAAGTAACTTCTCTTCATGTTTGGAATGGGCTTTTTGGTATTCCCCAATGCAGCAAGACCTTTTGTTGTCCTTTGAATGGTTTTTGAATCATACACTGTTGTTGGCGAAACATTGATTGGTATTCAAGTTAATGTAATGTTTAGTTTTCTGCCTTAACAAAGTGGTGTTTCAAGTTCTGAAGTTCATTGCTGCTTTTGGGTCTCTCTCATTTACTAACTCGGCCTTTTGGATTGCTATCAAATTAGTTTGTTCCAAACAGGCAATTGCATTGCAATTTGATGCTCTCTTTTTGTGTATTAACTGATATGTCAGTATATATGTACATATATTTGCTACAATTTTTAATACCCTGCTCGATTTTTTGCGAGGTCCAGAAGAAACGCCCAAGCAAAGTCTCTGAACTGGAATCTCAGCTTGCTCAGCTCCAGGAGGAACTGAAGAAGGCAAAGGACCAGCTGAGCTCATCTGAATCCTATAAGAAGCGGGCCGAGGAAGAGGCTGAAGAGGCTAAGAAGCAGTTGGCTGCCACTTCAGCAATGCTCAAAGATTCCCAACAGCAGTTAATGGAGCTTTCTGATTCTGATGATGCCAGGGTCCAAGAGCTCCGTCAGATCTCCCAAGAACGCGATCGAGCGTGGCAATCTGAACTCGAGGCTGTCCAGAAACAGCAATCTATGGATTCTGCTGCATTGGGTTCTGCGATGGGTGAGATTCAAAAGCTCAAGATGCAGTTAGAAAGGCTGACTGAATCTGAAGCTGCTCAGGCTAAGTATGCAGAATCGGCACATGCTGAGATACAGAACGTAAGGCTTGAGCTCGAAGAAACTCTCTCCTTGGTTGAGCACTTGAAAACCCAGCTCAGTGATTGCAAAGAATCCGAAACTCGGGCCTTAGCATTTGTCAGTGAAACTCAAATGAAGTTGGAAAGGGCAAAGGAAACAGAGAAGATGCTCAGATCCGAAGGTCTTAATGCCATGGAAGCTTGCAAATTGATGGCTGTGGAGTTGGAGCAGTCCAAAGATAGAGGAAATATATTGGAGGAACATGTTGGCAAACTTCAGGCCGATCGTGCTCTAGCAAATGGATAACATGAGGATCCAGGGCAACTGAAAGAAGAGTTTAATAAACTGAAATTTGAAGTGGCTCAATTAAGATCTGCTTTGGATGCAGCTGAGAGCAGGTACCAGGAGGAGTATATTCAAAGCACGTTAGAGATTAGAAGTGCTTATGAACTAGTGGAGCACACAAAATTGGAGGCAGCTCAAAAGAGGGTGAATTGGACTCGAAGTTGATGAAGGCAGCCAAAGAGATTGAAGAGTTGAAGGCCGATTTAGTGGCCAAAGAAACTAAATTGCAGAGTATTTTTAAGGAGAATGAAGGACTGAGTGGAGACATTGAGAAAAATATGTGGGGCGAAAGTGAGTCTCTGTTGGAAATGGAGAAGAAGTTTGAGGTGGGTTTGGCTGATTTAAAGGCAAGTTTGTTGGATAAAGAAAACGAACTACAAAGCATAAAGGAGGAAAATGAGTCGATGAAGTTTGAAATTAGGAAGAGGGAGGTGGAGATTAATGAAGCGAAAGATGAGGCCCTCGCTTCAGCAGAATCAGCTAAAGCTGCAGAGAGAGAAGCTCTTATGAAACTAGGGTTTTTAACAGAAGCAGCTGATAAAAGTATCAGAAAAGTCGCTCGCATGATTGAACAGTTGGACGCATCACAGGGGGCAAATGCTGAGATGGAGGCAGTGCTGAGGAGGTTGAAGGTGCAGTCGGACCAGTGGAGGAAGGCGGCAGAGGCAGCTGCCGCTATGCTATCGACTGGGAATAATAACGGGAAGTATGTGGAGAGAACTGGATCTCTTGACTACCATACTATCGGTGGGAAACTTGGATCGCCACTTTCGAAAGATTTGGATGATGAATCACTAAAGAAGAAAAACGGTGGCATGTTCAAGAAGATTGGTGTGATGTTGAAGAAGGACCAGAAGTGGTCGCGTTACCTGGCAGGTTGGAATTGTTTTTGTTTGTCCTTTTGGTTGTGTTCGTAATTCAGGTCAACGGTTGAAGGGATTTATGGAGGGAAAAAGGAAAAGTGAAGGAAACCAAAAGACAATAAAGTGAAGAAGTTGGGTTTTCTTTTGGTTTTCCTATCACAGGCCCTTCCCCCCGAAAGTCCTCCACAAACCCGTGATCCAAACTTGACTTCCGTGTCTTGTTCGTGTCAATTGACGCATAAATTTGTTTCGTAACGGGTATTTGGAGGCTGTGGGACTGGAGTAGATTTTCTGGGAAACACTCTTTTGCAGAGTCTGTATACCGGTTTATATCTCGAAATGTGTGGACTCCTGTTGTTTTCTCTCCTGCCTTAAGTTGCTGATTTTGAGTACTCTACTCCCTTTTTTTTTTTCTTTTTGTATTATGACTATATGTTTAAGGCAATGTAGATACTGTGGGGAATTATCCAATGCACGATCGGAGAATCGAAACTGTTGTGTTAAGATTTCAGGAACGTTGCGATGCGATACCATTCTCTACATCTCCTGTTTGTCTCTCAATGAAAATGAATAAACCTAGTATGAAAACTTTATTGCCTCTGGGAGTATCCTCTTCCCAAAATGTTCTTGATACTGTTTTGTTAGCACTGTGATGGGAAACTTTCCACTAGCATTTTTGAAATCTCTTTTGAGGATTATTCAAAAAACAGAGTTTAATCTTCTACATTTTCAATGGTAACTGAATGTTCGAACGTGTGATCGTTGCTTGATTTAAACCGCGTGCCCTTTGTGATTCTTTGTATCCTGCTGCCTGCCTCTCTATTTCATGCGCAATCTGAAATTCTTCCGGCATTTTATCAACATGCGAGCCTACTAATCCTTAGTTTGTTTGCGAATGTAAAGCATCAATGCCTTCTAGCTCCAACAAGTTCGGCCGTTTTATCCGTAGCAGTCGATATGTGAGCTAACTACCTATTTCTGACCATAAAAAATGGTACGAAATGGGCATGAGACTGAATTTTTTCTATTAACTTTTCACGGTCAAAGTTATTATCAAACATCTCAAAATTCAATAATTGATTAATATTTACGGAAAGAGGGAATAGTTGTCCCCTTTGCAAAGCTCCAATTATTTGTTTAATAACCCAATCAAAAGATTTCTACCAAGTAATGAACACCTAAAAATAATCTAAATGATACTATTATCTAGAGAGAATGAAACACAGTAGTGAAAATAGAAAATAGAGGCATCTTAGGCCTCATTCTTCTTAAAATTATGATACTTTTGGTATTTTTCTTCATATTTTTTGAATTTTTATTAGATTTACGTTATATATTTGAATTAATCATCTGTCTCAATAAAAGGAGTCTAAAAGTAAAAAATTATGACCAAAAACAAAAAAAAAAATTGTACCTTGAAGACGAATTTTTTTTAACTTTTTCCAACTTCGTTCCACATATTTATGCTTTTATGATTCCCCTTGACACAAATGCTTAATCCCAAAATTACGATGAAAAATTGAACAAGAAATTACAAAAAGTAAAAAATACTGAGTACCAAATAAAAAATATTAAATAGGGCCTAGGCTTCAAATGAGCAGTTATGGGCTGGGCCGCTTCAACTCACCTTCGTCTCGTCTTTCGATCCATCTCCCCCGGCCCCGGCCCAAATAAAATACCCGATTACCACCACTGCCATCGCTTCGGAGTGCAATTTTGTTCACCTTCCTTAAAAAATGATGAACATTACCATCCCTCTTGTTGATTGAAATAGTGTAGATATTACTCGTACAATACACTTTTTGGTAAGTATGACATCACGTTGTGATGAGATCCATACCATTTCAACCGATAAGGAGGAAGGGTAATGCTCACCCTCTTAAGTGGAAGTGAACAAAACTCAACTCCATCGCTTTGTTATGGGTTTTTAAGGCTTAGTTTTGGGGCAATTGGGAACTAGGGTTTTATAGTGCCCGAGTTTGGCGCCATCTATTCTAATATCTAAAAACAACTTTTGGTGTATGCGACAGTAGTTTTTGAGGCTGACTCACATTTTGATCTTCCCAAAATGCCACTCAAACTAAACAAAATTTGCATTGTACTTCACCTCTACACCCAATAATTGTACGGGCAAAAGGGTAAAATAAATAATTCGTTTTTTTATTTCCCTGTTTTTTTTCCCCTTGAGTATAGCCTCTACAATTTGTAAAAAAAAAAATTTGTAAAAAAAAAAAAGGGATTGTTTTTACTCCGCATTTATGAATACTGGAGGCCGAGCCACACATGATGCGTGTGGACAAAATTTGGGAAAATTTGATCAAAGTATAAATGAAAAGCTATGGTTAAAATTCGACTTATACATGGATCAGAGATCTGCAAGTTTCGCTTCTAAATCTAGTCGAGGATGCCTATTTAATTTCTTTTTGTTTCAACTGGTGATTGATTTGTTTGTTTTTAAATTAGTTAGTTTTTTTTTTTCCAGCTTTGTAAATGAAATGGAGATGCTGGTTTGTCATCGTGGGGTGTGGATTGTAAATTTTTAAAATGTTGGAAGAAATGGGCCCCATGGAAACTTTATATCCAATTCAAAGCTAATTGGCAATTGATGGAGAGATCTCAAATATTATTAAGTGATCACCTATTTCACTTTCAAATAATATGAGACTCTATTTCCTTAACATGTTTGAGTCTCATTTTGTGTTAGATATAGATTAGCCATGAGAGGATCCACGCTTATGAGAGTTAGGGGGCGTTCCGCTTTCTTTTTAAACATTTTTTTTCAAAAAGAATGTAATTTTAAGTTCAAATATAATGAAAATGAAAAAAAATTTTAATTTTTTTTAACACTATTTAAAAGATCTCAATGAGATCTATCAAACAAATTCCATATGAATAGAAAAATTATTTGCATAAATATAATTACATTCCTTTTCTAAAAGTTTCCATTTTTTTATAAACCGGAACACCCACTTAGGTTGTCCCAATTGAAAGTATATGGTGGAACATGGTGTACTTAGGTGTCGTTCCGCTTTTTTTTTAAACCTTCTTTAAAAAAAAGAAGGTAATTTCAAGTTTAAATATGAAAATAAAAAATATTTCATATTTATTTTTTACATCGCTTAAAAGATCTTAATGATGAGATCTATCAAACAATATACATATTAGTAGAAAAATTAGTTATGTAAACACGGAGTAATTTTTACGCTTGAAATTTCATTACTTTTCTAAAAGCTCATTCTCAAAGAATCCGGAACACCCCCTTTTTTTTCTATAAATAAGAAGATAAGAGATTTCTAGGACACGAAAGGAGGAGAGAAACAGAAAATCTGCGTTTTCATTTGAGAGTTGGGTATGGGTACGTAAATGGGAATTCTCCCGCTTCTCTGTCGCCGTCATTGTTTTCTCGTTGTACATGTTCTATACTTGATTATTTTGTATTTTGTTATTCTTGTTCCTCAATTACTATTATCTTTAATCTATCTTCTTTCTTTTTTGAAAATCGGCACGTCGTTTGCAGGCAAGATTCGAAAGTCACGTTTCGTTCGCTGCTAAACCGTAGTAAGTTTCTATTTCTATGTATTTTCTTGTGAAATTGTCGATGTTTCATTCGTCGACAAATAGCATTCTAGCGAATTCTAATTACTTTTTCTTTGGTTATTTTTACAGTGAATGCTATTCCAACACCCACACTCGTCAGATTTTGTATTGGGTTTATGATCGCCGAGACCAGTTGTCCGTGGGTAAGTATTGTGTTTAACATTCCTCCTCAAAAACATTGAAAGATTTGATGCCTATTTTGTTGATGGTAACATTTTGTTTGTATACGTTTTTGGAAATTTGATTAATTTTGTTTGTATAGATTTGTGAAACTTGATGGGGTAAACATTTGGATGGAGGGATTTTATGGGACGAGAAATTTGGGTCGAGTATTTTGGTGAGAAATGGAGAGAAATTTATCAAAAAATGAAAAATTTTAATTGGTTCTTCCTCTTCCTCGCCCAATCTCACCAAAAAGTGTGAAGGGGCCCACCTTTGTTATATCATCCTTTCTTATCATCCATATGGAACATGTTCCTTGATTAGGGACATCTATTCCACCTAAAAAGTACAAAAAAGAAAATTTTTAATTTGTGCTTCCCTTTCTCACCCAATCTCACCAATAATGGTGAGATTTAGTGCGATTGGGCTCCCCTTTGTTATCTCATCTTTTCTCACCAACCAAAGGGGCTGAGTTGTAGGCCAGAGTATGGAATTTTTTCCTTGGATTAGGGACATCTATTCCACCCATATGTTTTCCAATATCATTCTAATGTATACTGAGTGACAACTGACTGAAAATTTCGTGGGCTTAATGAAGGATGTGTGTAATCACTGTAATGTATCCATAAACCCACAACATGTTTTCCAATTTTTGTATATAACCAAAATTCCGTAATAATTTACTTTTAACCCCATTGAATTTTTTTTTTGGATACACCAAAATTGAAGAGCTGAAAGTAATTAGAATTGGGAGAAAGCCAAACAAAAGAGTTAGAACTAGTAATAAAAACAGTGGGGAGGAAGGCCAAATAGAATGACAATTTAGGTGAATTGACCGATTCACCGATTCACTTACAATTCGCTGCTATTTCCGATTCAGGCAGCCGATTCATATCGATTACCCACCGAATCGTATCGAATCTCGAATCCTACGATATGAATTGTGAATATTCAAGAAATGTATACAGGTGTTCAATTCCTTAGCGGCTGGTTGTGCCGCCGCCGCCGTTTGTGATCCACCTAGTGATCTATCTCCTGAATTTCAGCCGTAAGCTTTGGCATTTCATTCACAAGGAATTTTCTGAACTCCCCTTCAGAAATCGTGTCCTTGGTTTATTGCTCGTTCATCTTTTCAAAAGCCGCAATGTTTTATTTCTCTTGTTTCTCGTACCTCTCGTACGCATAGTCAGACAGAAGGGCTACAACAGTCGTCCAAAACACGGCCCATTGGGCGGAGGCAGCAGAGTGTCCTCCTTTCTCCCCCGGCTGCCGGAGGACGGGCAGTATAGCCGTGGGAAGGTAGAATGTAGTCGTGGAGAGGGTAATGACGTGGTGGGGGGTGGGGAGGGGGGGGGGAGTCGGAGGAGAGGGCGGCCGTAGAGAACTGATCGACTGTCAAACAAAGCCATTAGGTAAAGGGGGTTCAATTAATGTCTTCGTTTGTCCGTCGATCAGTTCTCTACGGCCGCCCTCTCCTCCGACTCCCTCCCCACCTCCACCCTCTACCACGCTGTTACCCTCTCCACGGCTACACTTTACCTTCCCACTGCTATACTACCCCTCCTCCGGTAGCTGGGGGAGAAAGGAGGACACTCCGCTGCCTCCGCCCAATGGGCCGTGTTTTGGGCGACTGTTGTAGCCCTTTTGTCTGACTATGCGTACGAGAGGTACGAGAAACAAGAGAAATAAAACATTGCGGCTTTTGAAAAGATGAACGAGCAAGAAACCAAGGACACCATTTTTGAAGGGGCGTTTAGAAAATTCATTGTGAATGAAATGCCAAAGCTCACTGCTGAAATTCAGAAGATAGATCATTGAGTGGATCACAGGCGGCGGCACAACCAACCGGTAAGAAATTGAACACCTGTATACATTTCTTGAATATTCACGATTCATATCGTAGTATGATTCGGTGGGTAATCGATATGAATCGGTCGATTCACCTAAAATTTATCTTTGTGTTGTTCGAAAAGGGTTCAAATTTTTTTTTAAGGTCTTTAATATTGTTATCTTTTGTCTATGTCATATGGATAGATAATAAGAAAAGGAAATTTATTACGAGAGTGAATCAAAAACGAGGAAGACAAAGGGAATATAACAACATATAGACATTTTTTTTGACCCGCAAAATTGCCTCAAGGGCTGTCATTAAAGTCCAAGTTCAAAACTGATACAAGAGATGAAGGGGGGTTCGAAACCCAATTACACGGAAGAGAATTACATAAAGCTAAAGACGCTACTTTATGTGCCGCCTTGGTGGCAGACTGTCGTACCCTAAGGAAAGCTTCTTCCTTTGCGAAGTGCCGAATATCCATCACCAGGGCTTTCACATCCCATGGAGGGGCCAGCTCTGATACACTGAGAGGGATAGCTTACTTGTTGTCTGATTCAATTTCCACCACTTTCATGCCCAGCCTGAGTAGAACTTCACAAGCTGTTCTAATAGCGTGTAGCTCACCCATGAGACTAGAGCAAGCTGTCACTGTATTCACAACCCCCTCCAAAACATTCCCCTTCCAATTCCGAAGGACCGCAGTTGCTTTACTTTCATGCTTTGAAGCTGGAATGGCCACATTGCAGTTGGCATTGAATTTCCCAAAGTCTGGAGCCCGCCAGGTGGGAAAATCCCCCTGGTTTGAAGGGTTATCCATAAGGACTGTAGTAATCTCAGGAGCATTATAATGTTCCATCTCAGTGTGGAGAATGGAGGCTATGGTTTTTTGAGGATTAAAACTGTTGCCCGATTGAAGACAAAATCGTTTCTTCCTTTCCAAATATTCCAAGCGATTGTGGCCACTTTACTCATGAATTCAGAAGCGGCTTTCATTCCAGTTTTTCCGCCATGTCAGCAGCCCATTTAGCAACTGCTGCATTACCTCTCAAATCCCCAAATGGTTTAATGTTGCATCCAAACCACACCAAGTCAGCCCAAGGGCAAAGAAACAGCATGTGATCAATGCTCTCCACGGCTCCATCGCAAATAGGGCAGATGTTGAGGTGGGTTTGGCTGATTTAAAGGCGAGTTTGTTGGATAAAGAAAACGAACTACAAAGCATTGAGGAAAATGAGTCGATGAAGTTTGAAATTAGGAGGTGGGAGGTGGAGAGTAAAGAAGTGAAAGATGAGGCCCTCTCTTCAGCAGAATCAGCTAAAGCTGCGAGAGAGGTCTTATGAAGAAACTAGGGTTGTGTTCGTAATTCAGGTCAACGGTTGAAGGGATTTATGGAGGGAAAAGGAAAAGTGAAGGAAACCAAAAGCCAATAAAGTGAAGAAGCTGGGTTTTCTTTTGGTTTTCCTATCACAGGCCCTTCCCCCCGAAAGTCCTCCACAAACCCGTGATCCAAACTTGACTTCTGTGTCTTGTTCGTGTCAATTGACACATAAATTTGTTTTGTAATGGGTGTTTGGAGGCTGTGGGACTGGACGAGATTTTCTGGGAAACACACTTTTGCAGAGTCTGTATACTGGTTTATATACTGGAAATATGTGGTTCCTGTTGTTTTCTCTCCTGCCTTAAAGTAGCTGATTTTGAGTATTTTACTCTTCTTCTTTTTTCGTATTTTGACTTATGTTTAAGGAATGTAGTTATTGTTGGGAATTATCCAATGCGAGATTGGGGAATTCAAAAACTTTAACTTGCCTTCGACGAATCAAAACCCCGGAAGTTAGAATACAGGGTCCCAGCAGTTACTTGCGGAGTCAATGACTAAACTATTTGGAGAATTGAATCTGCTGTGTTTAGATTTCAGGAACGTTTCGTTGCGATACCATTCTCTACATCTCCTGTTTTTCTCTCCATGAATAAACCTAGTATGAAAACTTTATTGCCCCTGGGGAGTATCCTTCTTCCTAAAATGTTCTTGATACTGTTGTGTTAGCACTGTGATGTGAAACATTCCACTAGCGTTGTTGAAAGTATCTTTTGAGGATTATTCAAAAACAGAGTTTAATCTTCTACATTTTTACTGGTAACTGAATGTTCGTACGCGTGATCATCACTTGATTTAAACCGCGTGCCCTTTGTGATTCCTTGTATCCTGCCCTCCCTATTTGCGCACAATCTGAAATTCTTCCGGCATTTTATCCGTAAGGGTCAACATGCGAGCCTACTAAACCTTAGTTTTGTTTGCAAATGTAAAGCATCAACTCATTCCGTCTTGGAGCTCCGTCAATACAAAAAGAAAAAAGTGCGGATATTTTATCCATAGCGGTCAGTATGTGAGTCCACTACCTATTTCTGATGTACCCAAAAAAATGGTGCGAAATAGGTATGATACTGAACTTTTTCTATTATACGTCCACGGTCAAAGTTATTACTATGAAACATCTCAAAGTACTACTACTCCCTGTTTCCGTTGATTAATATTAGCTTAAAGAGGGAGTACTTGTCCCCTTTCCGAAGCTCTAATTATTTGTTTAAAAACCCAATCAAAAGATTTCTACCAAGTAATGAACACCTAAAAATAATCTAAATGATACTATTATCTAGAGAAAATGAAACAGAAAGTAGTGAAAATATAAAAATAATTAAAAAATAGAGGAATCTTAGGCCCCATTTTTCTTAAAATTTATGTTACTTTGGGTATTTTTCTTCATATTTTTTGAATTTTTATTAGATTTACGTTGTATGTTTAGATTAATCATCTGTCTCAATAAAAAGAGTCTAAAAGTAAAAAAATTATAACCAAAAGCAAAAAAAAAAAATTGTACGCTGAAGACGAAAAATATTACAGTAACTTTTTTCAACTGTGTTCCACATATTTATGCTTTTATGATCCCCCATCGACATGAATGCTTAATCCCAAAATTACGATGAAAAATTAAACAAGGAATTACAAATAAAAAAAAAAATACCAAATAAAAAATATTTGGGTTTGGATTAAAAAGTTGAGTGACTCATTTTTTTGTCCTTATTCAAAAAAATTTGCATTTGTTTGTTTTGCATAAAACTTTTGTGACTTACTAATTTGTCTTGACGAGAGGAATCGAAAATGTAAAAATTTTTGATCGAACCTCATAATTTTTTGAATAAAAACAAACATAAGTCAATAAGACAACTTTTTTTACTTATCTGTCTTTTTAAAAAAAATTATGAGTTTCGATCAAAATTTTATACTTTTTTTATTCCTCTCACTGAGATGAATCAATAAGTCACAAAAGTTTGATACAAAGCTAACAAATGCGATTTTTTTTTTTGAATAAAGACAAAAAAGTTATTGTTCTACTTTTTAATCCAAATCACCCCTTAGTAGGGCCTTATACTTCAAATGAGATTTTATGGGCTAGGCCGCTTCAACTCGCCTTTGTCTCATCTTTTGATCCATTGCCCTCGGCCCCGGCCCAAATAAAATACCCGAGTACCACCACTGCCATCGATTTGTTATGGGTTTTTAGGGCTTTGTTTTTTGGCAATTGGGAACTAGGGTTTTACGTGCTCGAGAGAGCACTTTTTGTTGTAAACTATTTTTTGAGGTTGACTCACATTTTGGTCTTCTCAAAATGCCACACAAACTAACAAAATTTACATTGTACTTCACCTCAACACCCAATAACCGCACGGACAAAAGGGTAAAATAAATAATCCATTTTTTAATTTCCCTATTTTTATTTTTCTTGAGTATAGCCTCTGCAATTTGTAAAAAAATAATAATAAAAAAAAAAGGAGGGATTGTTTTTACTTTGCATTTAGGAATGCTAGAGGCCGGGTATCGCGTGTGGATTTGAACAAAAGTTGGAAAAATCAGATCAAATTGTAAACGGGAAACTATGGTCAAAATTCAAATTGCACCCGCATTGTATGTGTGCCCCAGGTCCTAGTTGTTGAATTTAGTAAAAAATTGTTCAGATGAAATTCTTTCCGTTTAGTTTTTTTTTTTATTACTCGCGGGTACACTTAAATCATGTTTTGAACACATTAAGCGGCTCGAATCATTAAAATTCTATTGGGAAAGAGGAGGTGCAGAATTCGATTTTGTTCAAGTCCGAACGTCCGGATTTTGCTTTGGTCTGCACCTCCCCTTTTTTGAGAGAATTTCGATGATTCAAACCGCTCAATATGATTAGAACGTGATTTTAAGGGAACATGCGAGAAATCCACAAAAAAATGACTTCATCTGAATAAAAAACTGTTCAGATGAAGTCTTTCTCGGTTATTTTTTTTGCTGATTTCTTCTCAAGTATCTTTAAAATCACCTTTTGAACACATTGAGCGGCTCGGATCATCAATATTCGATGGGGACAATATTTAACGAAACATTTAACGAAATCCGTTAGTCATTTGGACAGAACGGGGCGATTTGATTAATCGAAGATAACATTGGGAGTAAAATTAAAGTTTTTGAAAGGTTGGGAGTCTAATTGAATTTTGGTGTAAAGGTTGGGGGTATTTTGAATTTTTCCCTTTTCCCATTTCTGCAGACGCGTCCGGCAGAGAGCGCGAGAGAGAGAGATTAGGGCGATCGGAGAAGAACGAAGAAGAACGACGAACGACTGGACAACCAACAACCAAACACGACAACCACCAAGGTATCTGTCTCTCGATCTATATCTCTCGATGGAACTCTCTCTCTCTCTCTCTCTCTCTCCCGGTCGATCGAAACCAGAGATTAGGGGAAAATGGTGGTGTTTGTTTTGTTTCGAACCAAAAAGAGGGGTTTTTTGAAACGCAAGATCTAATATATATATATATATATATATATATATATATATATCGATCTGGAATCTCAGAATTTCTCACAAATTAGGGTTTGTGAACAGTTCGTGACCACCAAATTAGGGCTGTGTGTGTGTGTGTTTCTGTGGGTGTTCTATGTTTGAGCCCTAAACTGAGTTTCTGGGTTACAAAAAGAATTAGGGTTTCGCTTTTTTGTAATCTCTGGTTCTAGGGTTTTCAGCGATTTATGAACTTAATCATGTTCTAGTATTTTCAGCGATTTGAAGAAGCTGAAAAGTTAGGGTTAGGGTTTGTGACAAAAAAAAATAAAATTTCCCGGTCAATCGGAAATTCGGTTTGTGACATTTGAAGAAGCTCAAAAGTTACAGAATGTGAAAGAAGTTCCAGAGAACATCTTCCCATTTTAGAACTCTATTAGTAATCTGAGGTCATACTGTTTGGGTTCGATTTTGAATTGTGATTGGTTATTTTGTTGAGGAACTGCATTGGTTATTTTCTAGTTTCTATAGAAAACTTGTCCCTGAATCATATATTGTCCTAGTACTCTCTGTTCTTCTTCTTCTTCTTCTTCTTCTTCTTCTTCTTCGGTGAACAAGATCTGCAATTTACAGCCATGACCGGAACGAACTGTAAGCTCCCGTCGCAATTCTGGGTGAAAAACGCCGCCGCGGGGGAGCGGCTTTCTGCAACTAATGGCTGGCTCACTTTTTAAGTTCTCAAAGTAACACATGGTTTCAACTGGTCACATATCACTATTAGTTGTGAGTAATTGAATTTTTTAGGATAATTCTATCAATTGATATAGCAGTTGCCTTTTAACCCCACTTGCACATTTTGCGGGCTTCAGTTACATGCTGGTTCCGTTGGATCCATCTACATGAAGCTAAATTATCACATGTGAGAGCAATGGAGGGTGGAGTTTGTTTTTTGACTTGACTTCCTCTTCTCCTCACATTAATTGTCATGCAGAATTTATAATAGAAGTAAGTTTTTGTGCTTTTCTTTGGTATGACTCTGGTTTTGAGATGTATACAAAATTATTTGGAATAAAATAACGCTAGTTCATATGGTTGGGGGGAATTGGGGAATTTCTTGACTTTTGAGTTTTAAATTGGTTGTATTGTGTTATGTTGAAACCATGTATCAAACGCTTGGTGAAAACTATCTCACATTGTTGAAATTCTTTTAACAGGGTGAATTCTAATTTCATACATGACTAGTATGGCACACCTGACCTCCAAAGGTAAAAAATTTGTCCTTTTTCATTTGTATGATTCAAACGTATTGGTTCTACTCTTGTTTGGGGTGGCGGCTTTAGCTGTGGTTGAACTTTCCCTTTCTGCGTATGAGAGGTATGAGGAACGAGTTCAAGAAAACCTTGTTCAGTTGGAAAAGTTGAATGAGAAAGAAAAGCTTGAACCAAATTCCTAGGAGGAGATTAAGGAAGGGGCTTTTGGGAAACTCATCCTGGATGAATTGCACAAAGGAGAAACTTATATGGTTGCTTCTGTGAAGCCATGAAAAGAGTGCAAAAACATTCTGTAACACAGTGTCTAATGCTGGGGGCCTGGGACTGTAAGCTAGCGTAAACCCACTTATTAAGGGCTCCAAAATAACAATAGAAAATCCATTGGTAAGCCATTAGAGTAACAAATGCTAACGTAATTGAGAATGTCCAAATGTGTCTAGATTAGACCCAACATAAGCAAATAAGATGTGATAACCAAAAGACCCTCAGTTCCCTAAGGAGTATCCATGTCTTGCTGGGTTTAGCAACAGGTTAGCTAGATGAACAGACCAATCTCAAGCAAGACTATAAAGTTGAACTTAAACAAGAGTTTAAAGAACCACTGATCTTGGGTCAATCAAAGCCCGGGTACATGACACCAAGAATTACAATCTACGTTAGCAATGTAGCATATGCTCCTTACGGTTGGTACTTTGGTTGAAAAAGAACCATTACTCCCGTTATCACCCAATAAAATACCATTTCCAAAACTGGACCCATTGACCCATTAACTAATGGTTGCGGGAGAGATGGCCTGGTACAAGCCAAGTTCCACACCAAGTAATAGCAAGTCTTATATAATTTCCACTGAACATCATAATTTACTCAGGTAAACAAAATTTTTGGGTTTTTAACATACAGTAGTAACTAGATCTATTTGATGAGTGAAAAGAATGTTAGATACCGAAACTCGTAGCAAGTGAAGTGACAGAAAGGAAAATTATTGAAAATGATTTTCACACAACCATTGATTTAAATAAATAAAAAAACATTCAAAATCGATCCACACTATTCGCTTGAAAAACGAATTGCAATAGAAGAGGCATAACATCAAGACTATTCAGGTTTTAGAAAGCCCACTTCATGGCATTTCTTTTGTTTAATTGCAAGAAACAAAAGTCAGCATGCATTCATGAATCATACAGGAATGTATCTTTTTCTTTTCTTTTCTTTTTTTGTGAAAAAAGCTAACTAATTTAAGAACAAACAAAACAATTGCCAGCTGAAGCAGATGTAGTCAACAGAGTATCGTACCTCAACTAGATTTAGAAGCGAAACTTGCAGCGTCTCTCTCTCTCTCTCTCTCTCTCTCTCTCTCTATATATATATATATATATATATCTATAATCAACAATGGCGCCAAAGTAGAGCACTGTAAAACCCTAGTCCCAATTGCCCCAAAACAAATGACAAAGCCCTAAACCCATAACGAATCGATGGCAGTTGTGGTGTTCGGGTCTTTTATTTGGGCCGGGGCCGAATGAGATGGATCAAAAGACAAAGGTGAGTTGAAGCGGCCTAGCCCATAACATTTCATTAGGCAAACCTGGAGACTTGGTGCGTGCAAAACTGTTTAGATCAAACTATGACAGATATAGGCATATGAAGTTTACTGTGGAGCCACTAAGCCAAAACACATCACTCTAATAAGCTTTTGTAATTTGCCACTCGCTGAAAATAGTCATGGAACATGGCACACTTTGAAATGATCAGTTGTTGACTTATGTGTCTTCTTCAAATATTGTGAACGGGGAAGAACCATCGGTTCCTGTGGTGTGTTGGTGTTGTGAATGTTGCGCTAGAGTTCAACTCCTTCGCTTTGTAGTTAATGTGGTCAAATGGGTGCAAAAACATGCCAATATTCAATATTGTAGGATTTGTTCTTAGTGTACAAGGTGTTATTTCTGTTTGGACAGAATTTTATGAACCGGATTGTAGGTAGAATCTAATGACTATTAACCACCTTCCAGTGCGTGGAAATGTGGAGTTATTTCTCGTACCTTCTGGCTGTATTCTTTTTAGTGCATGTTTTCCTTTCATAATTGACGAACCGTTTTTGTTCTATTTGTTGGAAATACAAATAGTGGGCCGTTCATTGTTCACTAGCCTCAACATCAATGCTCTTCGACTTGGTTCACAATCAACGTCACCTGAGATTACATGCAGCAGTATATTGTCTCAGGTTTGTGTATTGATTGTTGCTTCTTTCAATCTGCAATGTTCTGGCAATATCATCCTGCTATCTTGATTAAAGCTGCTTGGACTCCATGAGCATTATTTTCCCCTGGTTTTGTCCATTATTGATGCTCCTTAGTTTCAATGGGAGACATTATGCTAAAGGTACTCCTAATCCTTGTTTAACAATTTACCAAACTGCTATGATTTTGAAGAGTGGATAATCGCATTGTTTAACTGTTATTTTGGAAGTTGATTTTCGTATCTTACTGAGTACTATAGTAGTAATTTGATGGAACTGGTGAAAGAGAGATGTCATTATTATGTTCCATGAGGCATGTTTTTCCACGCTGAAATAGTAAGGGTTTTGCATGTTCCTGACCAATTATTAGGGACAAGGACTTTTGAGTGCTTTGAATTCTTTTCTTTTGTTAGTATGCCCTTTTATTTCGTGTATTAATCTGCAAAATACCATGCTAAAAAGCCCAGACTGAGGTCGACCTGTCTATGGACTAGAAATGTTTTGCAACACATGAATTTCTCTTAATTGTCATTCAAATCTGCTGTTAACTGAGTCAGTTCTTGATGCCCCAGAATTGAAGTGTGTTCAATCTTTTTCGATAAAGGTCTAATCTTCCTGCCTCATTTCCTTATTTTCCCTCAAGATGAATTCATTCGATAGACCAAGTTTACATTGGAAGTAGCTCAAGCAACTGATATACGAATTCCACTTATCAAATCTCCATCACTCACTTTCCAAGGATGCCTATTGCGCAACTAAGTTAAACCTGTTTTTCTGTTGAATAACCAGAACAATTCAAAACCCACTTGCTGTGACCCAGTTTGATCTAAAATCTTACTTAACATCTCTTTTCAATTGGATTCCAACAGCAGCAAAGGACTTTCATACAGATGAGGACCAAGCTGAAAGTGGTGGATAACTCGGGTGCAAAAGAAATAATGTGCATACAAGCTTTGAAGGGGGGGAAAAAGGGGGCAAGGTTGGGGGACTTAATAGTTGCATCAGTGACGGAATTCCAACAGCCTGTCAAAGGGAAAAAAGATGAGAAAGTGAAGGAATCCCAATCGGCTGACAAAGGGAAAAAACGAGAGGTGAAAAAAGCAGAGTTGAAAAAAGGATCTGTTGTTTATGCTGTTGTTGTGCGTGCTGCAATGCAGCGGGGCCGCTGTGATGGGAGCGAGGTCAAGTTTGATGACAATGCTGCAGTACTTGTTAACAAGCAAGGCGAGCCGATTGGAAAGAGAGTGTTTGGGCCAATTCCACATGAGTTGAGGAAGAAAAAGCATGTCAAGATTCTTAGTCTTGCTGAACACATTGTCTGAGGTATGGATACTTGTTGGTATATCTTTATGCAGCAATGTAATTGTTTAATTCTCTCTCATATTTTTAAGAAAGAGGTACCTGCAAGCTTTCTTTGGAGAAATATATCCTTTCTTCACCACAGATTGTAATTGTGCCCCTTGTTGGGTTCTGTAATCATTGGGCGTTGTTGACAATTCTAAGGCTAATTTTGTTCCTATGTTTCATCATTTCAACTAGCATTTTTGTATTCCAGGTGGAATTTTTATATATAACATATTGAGGATACCCCAGGCTGTACATAAATTGCGAGATTGAACACATATTCGGGAGGGGAGTTTCTCTCTCCAGCTTTTAGAAAGAGAAAACTCTCCCTATAATTTCCTTTGGGGAGTCGGATTGCCTATTCAGGCCCTCGACCTCTTTCCATCTTTTTCTGGGACACAGGCTTCACTCCCAGTTATTTGTTGTGGTTTTTTATCTGATTTCTGGAAACTAGTTCATTTGGGTGTCGTTTTGTTGCTGTGGTGACAATATTGAGATTCAGATGTGACATGGCTATTATGAGATCATCCCTGTTTCGGAACTATTGTCCGGCACGTAGAAGGTTATTTAAAAATAAAAAAAAGAGATGCCTAAATTCTTGAAGACACCAGCCAAATTTATTTTCTTGACTGTCTATTCAAGCTTCTGCAA
The DNA here is from genome assembly GCA_014282245.1 of Rhododendron simsii. Classification (NCBI taxonomy): domain Eukaryota; kingdom Viridiplantae; phylum Streptophyta; class Magnoliopsida; order Ericales; family Ericaceae; genus Rhododendron; species Rhododendron simsii. The sequence goes on from WJXA01000277.1 coordinate 391,070, forward strand.
CAAAATCTGCAATCTTAGGCTTACTCGAACTCGGCCCTAGTTTTGTTCACAGGTCTGTTTACGTTCCACCTGTGCAATGCCAATTTGCGAACATGCATTTTTTTCCCCTCTTCATTTGGAAAGAAATGGCATCATCGTTGGAGCTCAGGTTATGTTGTTTGATTATTAGTTTGTCAAAAAGAAATGGCATCATCATTGGAGCTCAGGTTATGCTGTTTGATTATTAGTTTGTCAAAAAAGAAAGGCATCATCATTGGAGCTCAGGTTATGCTGTTTGATTATTAGTTTGTCACTAAACCTCGGCCTCAAGGAATGCTGCCATCCAATTTTGTTTCTCCAGGTACTGTGAGTTTTGGTGGGGTTTCTGCTTTTCAGCAGAGCACTGTTTTAAAGACAAAGTGCCCAAAACACGTACTAGTGCAGTGATGGAGGGCCACAGATGTCTAGACCCCACATCATCAGGTGACCATTTTGTGAGTTTCACATATGAGGCGGCGACTGCAATCACAGATGATGGTTTTGGTGCCAGTTATGTTCACACAAGTGGTGACCCAAGGCTGACGAACTGTGGACTGGTGCGCGCATCCACGACTTTAGTGGGAATTCTGTCTAAATTCACGCACTCGCTTGTGCAAGTTCGCGAATTCTTTTAGCATATGACGAATTTCAACCATCAAACCATACCTGTACCTGTTCTCGAATGATTAGCGAAATTCGTGTCCCAGTTTGCAAATTCTTACAAGAACTGACCTCGCACGCGCACTTTCGTTCGTGAATTCGTAGAAGAACTGACTTCGAATGCGCACTTATACCGGTTCGCGAATACTTAAATATGACAGAATTTTGACTGTCAAGTGTCGACCCATAAAAACCGGAATAGCAATTGATGCTAGTTGAAGGGTGGATTTGGATTGTCTAGAAAAGTTTAACTTATTGACTTAATGACTATTTGGCTACAAAGTCATTCAGCAAAAAAGTTCCTGGGTTTGGCTTAAACTAGTTTACTTATTGTCTTTTACTGGGTTTGGCTTAAAAAGTGGAACAATAGCCTCTCTTCTTTCTTTCTTTCTTTTTTTTTTTCTTTATTAAAAAAAATCACATTTGTTAGTTTTGAATTAAACTTTTGTGACTAATTAATTTGTCTCAGTTAGATGAATCAAAAAAGTATAAAATTTTGATCAAAACTCATAATTTTTTTTAAAAAGACAGAGATAAGTAAAAAAAAGTTGTATTATTGACTTATTTTTGTCTTTATTCAAAAAAATTATGAGTTTCGATCAAAAATTTTTAATTTTTCGATTCCTCTCACCGAGATGAATTAATAAGTCACAAAAGTTTGACGTAAAATAAATAAATACAAAAAAAATTTGAAAATGGACAAAAAAAAAAGCTCACTCAACTTTTTATACAAGGGTCCCAAGTTAAAATGCATTCCGGAATAGCACCTCATCAACCTATCCCGACACGACACGCGACAACCCCCCAACGACAGCTATTAGCACTTCCAGAGAATAACTAAAAACTAAAGTTCAACAACCACATTTTATTTACATCTCCAAATAACTGTCATTCACAAACTACTCAATATAACTCGTTTTGGGTTCCAGTTTTGCAGGTATAGGTCGGTGTCCACTACAGGTCACGTTTGCATTTTGTGACTCGCTCGAGGAGTGCGTGGTTGAGGCCTATGGGAGTCTTTGTCTCCCAGCCCGTAGTTGATATTTGCTTAGTTTAGTTTTAGACAATAGTTGGTTATGTCCATGATTATAATCTCGTCATCAACCTTGAAAAGAAACCTTATTCTTTTTTTTGGGTCAAACGGAAGTTAAAAAGAAAACCTTATTCGCCTTCAGGCAGAACCGATGAATTTTTTTTTAGTAGAACTTGGTTATTTTGCTCAACTACGATAAGACAATGTAACCGATGAATTTTTTCTCGAAAGATCATCTATAGTAATTATTTGTCTACACAGTCGTAAAGCTAAATGATTTTGAATAAACCTTTTAGAAATGTCGAAGACCCCCCTTTTTTTTTTTTTTTTTTTTAAGAAACATAAATTTATCATAAATATCAAATAATACAACCCAATAGACAAGATCTCACTAAAAACAGAGCAAGGTAAACCAGAAAACAACACAAACCCCAACCTAAACAAAACAAAATGGACATCGGTTGAAGTCCTTTTGTACAGCAAAACGAGTTTTTGGAAGACTCCTATTTTTTGAATGAAAATCACTACTTTGGCGCGATCCTCGAAGGATACGTCTCTATGTATCAGTGCTAAAGACGTCCCTTCTCCAACTCTTTGTTGGCGGGATTGCCTCCGACGGGAGAGGACGTATTTGTAAATTTTCATTTCTTTTTAAAAAAAATTCAGGACTTCTACTACCTACAGAACATTTGACAGTTTTTTTTTTTATAAGTTTTCACACCTTGTTATAATGAGTTTTCCACGCTCTCATTTTTCGCTTTGAATCCCAACCCCCCTATGATTATGTATTATGTAGTACCCTATATAACAATAAATCAATCCTCGGATTATTAATCCCGACAGCCATTCCATAAATCGAACACTGACAACGCATGATCAAGCGCAATTAGTCCTATCCCAGGCGCCTAATAACTGCAAATCAAACCTAGGATAACGCAGTATATTGTGCATACTTGGGCCTTGGGCCCTACAGTCGTAATTTGTAGTATCGACTATAATACGGCCCAATCCACAGCCCATTAATTTGGTGGGCTGGGCCTCTACTGATGCTCAAAACCAAACCTAACCCTCTCTATATATAGACAGTCCTTGCATCAATTTCAAAACTAGGGTTTTCTCGGCGTCTGCTCATCTTCGTTCGTCCTCTCAAACCCTAGTCTCACTCGAAGAACCTCTCTTTCAGCAGCCATGGGGTATGATAGCTCACTATAGCATAAATTTTCCCTTTTTCATCTTCTGTATCTGTCCACATGTGTATACATCCGTACTGTAGATTTTAGAATATAGCGTAAGAAGTTTTTTGTGGAGGCTTTCAGATCATGGGTTCCACAGCTTTGCTTCGTATGTTTTGTTCGTAATTTTAGGGAAATGGACGTGGTAATGTTAAATTCCAAGAATATGAAGTTGTAGATTTAAATTGTCACATTTTTTTTCAGCAGCATTAGTGTCTCAAAAATTTTCTATTGGAAGTGTTTTGGCTGTACAAAACCTATGTTTAGTCAGATGGGACAGCGAGCACTCAATACTGAATTGGTTTTTCTATGGGTAATGAGTTAGCTTAACTTTAAACTAGTCATGGCGCCCAAGGCCGAGCGCTTCCCCCATGAGTGGCAGGGGTGGCGTGGTATTCCACGGGAGAGGTTTTAAATCGTGGCGTACACTTGTGTGCGATGGGCGTCTTTTAACAGCAAAAATCAAGGGGATTCCATGGCCGCTTTGCTGCTTCAGCTTTCTGCAGCTAAAGTGATGGGTTTTTTCCCTACAGTTACCACTTCTCTCTTTTCTTCAAATCGTCTTCTCTCACTTTTCAGTTTTTCTTTCTTTCTTTCTTATTTCCCTCAATTAAGTATTAATCCTGTGTATGCATATGTATATGGAGGTATGGTTTTTGCCTGTTAGGGCTATGTTTCTTAAGAAAGATTTATGTTTTTTTTTATCATGAGTGCTTGCGAGAGATTGATGAGTTTTTGCAATCACCTTCGCTCACAATAGGCTTTTATTATTATTATCATTTTTTCATGTACATACATATGGGTTCACTAGTTGTGGTTTATAGGTAAGTATATGGTAGTGCTGTGTTTTTGTATGTCGAAGGAAATAGATTATTGAGATAGGAGAGAATTAGTGGCTGGGATATTGAAATCATGATGTATTCCATAATATAAGCATGTTAGGAGTCTTTGTGATTGATGGATTCTGCTTGGCAATGGCCCAGCATGTGTCAAATTTTGTTGAATTTTGCATTATCATAGTTCTCTGTTGTCTATGAAAGACAAAACTTGCTTTCTGTTGGACCTAGTATCGGTGAAACCGTCATTTTCTAACAAAAATGAAATGGAAAACTCTTGGACTAATGGCCTCCAATTAATCAATCAAATCCAAGAAAGTTTTTTTCTGAATTAACATGGGCGAATTTCAACTTTCCTTTTTTGTCTCTAGTGTCATATGGACACGGGGTTTTCCGTCGTTGCTAACATGGTAGACTGGACGACACAATGTATGAAATTTATTTAGTGGGTTCCATTTTTCCCCCAGGGGACACCCCAATCGTTTTTTCCCCCCCTTATTCCCAGAATTAGTGGTTCAGGTTTGCATTATCTCCAGTTCAATGCCTTAACAATCGGAATATTTTGTGAAATAGGAAGACACATGGTATTGGAGCTGGTCGCAAGCTGAAGTCCCACCGTATAAGGCAAAGGTGGGCTGACAAGTCATATAAGAAGTCCCATCTCGGCAACGAGTGGAAGAAGCCATTTGCCGGGTCTTCTCATGCCAAAGGCATTGTCCTTGAAAAGATGTATGTCTCTTGCATTTTTTCATCTACTTCGTTGCTTTAAAAATTCCTCTTTCCATCTAGTACCAAGCTTGACAAATGGCTGACTGACATGTATAGAGGTATTGAGGCTAAGCAGCCAAACTCCGCTATCCGAAAATGTGCTAGGGTTCAACTGATCAAAAATGGGAAGAAGATTGCTGCATTTGTCCCAAATGATGGTTGCTTAAACTACATTGAAGAGAATGTAAGTACTTCTGAATTAGGCAAGGTTATTCGGTGGGTGCCTTGTTGGCTTAATCGTTCCTTTTTGCTGCAGGATGAGGTACTGATTGCTGGATTTGGACGGAAGGGCCATGCTGTCGGAGATATTCCCGGGGTCAGATTCAAGGTGGTTAAGGTATCTGGTGTCTCTCTTCTAGCTCTCTTCAAAGAGAAAAAGGAGAAGCCAAGGTCTTAAAGTTTGTTAGAGGAGATCATCATCTTTTTATTTTGACAGTTTTGTTGCAAGTATTGGAATGGTACTGAAGACTGTTTGAGCAGGATTTTGTTTCATCTTATTATCAACTTCCCTTTTATTGTATTGGCATGGAAGCTACATTTTTCAGTCAATGTTTCGTCCGTGGAAACTCTTCCCTTTCTTAAATTTATTATCAACTTCCCTTTCTTAAATTCATTTTTCAGTCAGGGTCTCAAGTTTATTATCAACTTCCCTTTCTTAAATTGTTGTGGTTTTTTTTTTTTTTGGGTGCTTTACAGTGTGTGGATACTTGGGATCATATTTATAGTTAGAGGCATAATGATCTCAAGCTATTCCTGTCTTTCTGAGCTTTTGGTTTTTGGTTTTTCTGTCTGTTGTTTCATTTCGTGTTATGGTTTTTGAACCAAATCATACTCACACAAGCTCTTCTGCTGGAAGATGCCATCTGGTGAAGATGTATATTTCAGTAGCGATGTTTGCAGAATCCAAACATAATCAACTCTCCATGTATGAATGAACGTGTTTTAAACATCACGTCCCTCATTCCAAATTCCGAATCCTTGTGTACGAAGCCCTTGATGGTGTTTTCTTCTGCACGGGACAGCTTCCGAATTTAAACAAGCCTTATTTCCTTTTTTCGATGATAGTGAGGGTTTCCAAAGCTTTGCCCTGATTACATGTGGTTTGTGACTGCTTTCCCCTTGGACATACTAAAGGAATGACGACCCTTATTAGTTCACCCATTGAGATCAGATCCGAGCCGGCCATTGTTTGGATCAGGGAAAAATCTGGAAGAAGTTGTTTCTTTGAGGTTACTCCATTTTTCATCGTAATGTTAGTAGTTATTTACTTATTCACCTGTATGTCAATCAAAATAATCTGATGCTAAAACAAATCTAATTTTTTACTCAAGTTTTTACATGTTAAGTAAATGAACCAAGATAAAGATCGCATTTTGAGAGACATAAGTTTTCCAAGCGGAGCTCCATTAGTAGAAAGTAGAAACTATTGGAGATCATCTCGTGATTAGTTTGATAGAAGGCCATGTGAAGGTTTTTTTTATTTGGTGGAAGAGGCCCAATGAAGTTGATTTAATTGATAAAATAAAATTTTCAAGGCAAATTTGGACGATTAGGTTCCATTCATCTTGGCCCAACAGTATTAGGTGCTAAAAGTACGGGGGTCTCATCCAATGTACTAACTATTCTTACAATATTAATTTGGCCTAACTACCTAAATGGTCCTTATAAAATACAAGTCGTGTCAATTTCATCCCTGCAAAATTTTTTGTTTCAGTTTCATCCTTACGTTTTTAGAATCAATTCAATGTTGTCTTTGCCGTCATATCCCTAATGGAAGAACCCCTTCCGTCCACCCCTACCTGGCCCACACACTTTTCCCCCCAAAACCCACCCAGCCACTTCCCCATCGGTTTCCCCAAGGGAGTGTACTTGTAGCACTGGTGTCTCGCCACACTTGCAAACCTTTTTCCTTCGACTGCTTGTAGTGCTGTGTGATGACGAAGTAGCCATTACTGAGGTCGATGATGCGCTTGCTAGGTGATGGAGAGGGTTTTTGGTAAGTTCGATTATGGTTTCTGGGGATTGCATTTAGGGATTAAAATGGGGAAGAGGACTCAGGGGAAGCCTTAATCCTTCATTTTAAAGGGAAACCGATGGTGAAGTGGTGGGTTTTGGGGGGAAAAGTGTGTGGGCCAGGTAGGGGTGGACGGAGGGGGTTCTGCCGTTAAGGATATGACGGCAAGGACAAAATTGAATTGATTCTAAAAACGTAAGGATGAAATTAAAACAAAAAATTTTGCAGGGACGAAATTGGCACAACTTGTATTTTGTAAGGACCATTTAGGTAGTTAGGCCTACTAATTTTTGTGAGGGAGAGAGGGGTCTCATCCAATTTACTAACTATTCTTACAATACTAATTTTTGAGAGAGAGAGAGAGAAGCCATATGTTGTCCATAGGCATCAGTGACCTCAAAAGAGCGAGCCATATATGTTGTCCCACAATAAATTGTTTTTTCTGTTATTGCCTTGATTCCAGCTTGTGGAATGAGGTAGAATAATAAAGTGCTTCTACGAAAGAGATACCCAACACTATAAGGCTCAATATGCTTTTCAAGTACCAATTTACCACAACAACTCCAATACATTTGCATAAACTAGCCATAGCAATGCTTAGCCAAAAAAAAACTACCCATCGCACTGACATTTCACAAACAAGATTTCATTGAACATGAACACCCTTTTTATTTTTTTTTCTTTCTTCTCTTTATAGACCTATACTTGCTGGACACGTACGAAAAGACAGAAGTATTTAACCTTGATAACACGTCGGGGTACCAAATCCAAAATTGAGGACACATGGGTGGTACCGAACATTTGTTACTTTTGCTTTAGTGTGTCTGGAGTTTTCTGTGTGTGATTTGAATTCGTTTGTAAAAGGTTGTTTGGCATTTTACCATAACCTTGTTTTATCTTTTTAGGTTGTGTTTTAATTTCTGTGCTCTGAGAGTATTTGTAAAAGGTTGTTCGACATTTTTCCGAAATCGTATCTTATTTTTATTATTTTGTGTTTCAATTCCAAAATTGAAGTCCGTCATGGAGTGTATAAAAGGACAATGCAATTGTCATGCAAGGGCAAAGCTTTCTCCCCCAACATAGTCTTTGTTTCAACTCTCAATAGTACTAGTCTATAAGCTCTCAATAGCAGTATATATAAGCTCTTATGCTTTTGTGCAATCTTTCCTTCATTGAATTGATCTTTCCATTAGTGAATAAAAGATCAATGTTATTTACCCAAAAAAAAAAAAGGGATCAATGTTTGAGTGTCCTAGAATTTCTTAGTTTTATTTATCTGAATCAGAAAATTCTTAAAGCTACCAAACTTTTGATTATCATATCCTGCATATTGGTCTAAAATTCATACAACCTGATGGTGAGAGAACAAGAGAGCCAATCTCAACGATTACCAGCAAGTGGTGACTGCTAGTCCTGGTCCCTGGAGCAGGAGAGTTCGCATAATCAGAGTTTAATCGCTTAGTATGATTAAAGTTATTTAGGAAGCATAGTGGACCCTTTTTATATTAAACTTATTTATAGGACATATATATAACAGTTTAAGGCTAAAATAACAATTTATAAAATTGCAAAGTAGTAAAATCAATTGATATAACCTTACCGTTCGTTTTGGGATTTTTGGATTTGGATTTAGATTTGTAGGTAATGAGTGTAGAGAGGAATAGATTAATGATTGAAAATAGGGATAATAATTGGAAAAAGATAGAGAGAAAAATGAGAATAATAATGAGAGTAAAATGACTTGGTTGCAAATAAACAAATTAGGTCTGTATAAATATTTTGTCCTACACTGAGGTTCTTCCTATTTGCGGCTAAAACTACATCGTTTTAGACCGCCATACCGGATCCCCGGATCCCATTTTGAGAGACTAGTTTTTCAAAACAGCACTCCATAAGTGAAAACTATTTGAGATCATCTTGTGATTAGGTTGTTAGAAGGCCTTGCGAAGTTGATAATAATAATAATAATAATAATAATAATACTATAAGCCATAATTGCAAACATTGGTCCAACGCAGTAAATTTTCAAGGCAAATTTGGACAATTCGGTTCCACTCAACTTCGTTTTGCATATTCTTTCTTGAAAAGGAGAAGCCAGAACCATAGGCATCAGTTACCTCAAAAGAGTGAACCATATGTTCTCCCACAATGAGTTGTTTTGTGGTATTGCCTTTGATTCCAGCTTGTGAAATGAGGTAGCATAGTAAAGGGCTTCTATGAAAGACACTTCCCATAAACTTACGTACCAAACAAAATAAGACGCAGAGATACCCAACACTGCAATACCATTATTCTATACTGGATCAATATGCTTTTGAAGTACCACTTTACCACAAGAACTCCAATACATCCACATAAACTACTCATAGCACTGACATTTCACTAACAAGATTTCAGTTAACATGAATACCCTGTTTGCTCTTTATATGTACCTATGTTTCTCAGTTCTCACAGTCCTTGTCCTGTTAGGCTCTTTAAGTTACTAGCAAAGTAACACCAGCAAAACCCTACCAAGAGCCTCAAATTCAGCTCTAATGGTTGATGCAGATGTACTGTGCTTTCCATTGTTAACAAGGTTTCTCATCAAAACGTTTCATATCTGCACGGAAATTCAATCCACCGACACTAGCAAAATCTTGAACAAACTTGATGGCAAAAATCTACGACAGATGTTCGCTGCACCAACAACATACAGAAATTTTGGTTAACTACATGATAGAGAAAATCTTCAAGGTGTTTGATGGGAATCGCTAGAAATCACGTTAAAATAAAATTGAAGAAATCAATTAGAAGACCATGTTTCAGATATGTTGAATGAGGCGTCACAACAAGATTTGAATCACTTCAAATTCTAGCTAGTTAGCAGGTATACAATGGCGGTCCATCTTGACATACCTTCAATTAGAATGTGCTCCGGCATAACTTTTCTCCCTCTGTGTGCTCTCTAGAGAAGAGACGGTAGTTGTCTTCTCTGCTACCCCAATGCTTGACCTGGCTGAAACATCAAACGCCTCACCATTGCAAAAGGAATTCTTAAGAGTAAGAGGAGTTCTTGTACTAGCTGTTAGTTCACAGGTGACTGGTGAAAGAGAGATTGGAGCAGGACCTGACAAATTGGTCTTTGATTCATTGTTTTGGGTAAAATCTGAGTGACAGAACTCAATTGGAGAAATAGCATTGCCAATGTGCTCTTTCTGTGTCTTCTGTTTTGAGCTCCCAGCACCCACATGGATAATACTGAGACCATCAAGTGGGTCTTCAAATGGGCCATTCTCCTTCTCAACATGAAGTGACTGCAATTCATTCTCGTCGCCCATTTCTTTGGATAACCTGATATTTTCATGACTAGAGTGGGATCTTGAACCAATGGTATCTTGTTCAATAGGGGCAATCACGACATCCTTTAAGTTGGTATTACTATGTTTCTCTATTCCCGTATCCCTCTTCAACATGCCTAGACTTCCCATCTTTTCAACATCACGATTGCTATCTGACATTTGATTCGGCTTATTGGGTCTTCTAGGTCCTACTTCCTCACCCTTCAAGCAACTTTCTACATCCATTCTGTTCTGGACTTGAGGCGATATGCTAACACAGTTCTTTACAGATCCTGAAGCACTAGAGACCTTTGTGGAAACATTTGATAGTTTTCTAGGTGGTGAAGGTGAAGTAGGTTTCCTAGTGTCGACTGTCGTGTCCCCTGCTGTTGTCGCTACTTTTTCAGGTTGAACCTTTGAAAGCATTGACTTGCTTGAGCCTCCACCTGGGCTGCAGACACCAGGTCCAATTTTGGGACCAGCTGGTATGCCATAATAAGACTGCCGACTTTTATTTGGGGTACGAACCAAAGATTTACCCTGCATGAAATGGAATTTCCCCACATATAGTGTTTGCCAAACAAATCAAATCAGTATAAATAGATTCCATAATAGTGCAGGGGTGGTTTTGCCTTGGTAATTTGTTCTGCAATAGTGCGTGGGGTACAAGGAAGATATTCAACTTTTGTATCCAAGCATGAATATACATCCTACGTGAATGTACAAAAATAAATATCAGGCGTATTCCCTGTTTCCTTCCCAAGTGTCAAGTGTCCACACAAGTAATTATATACTTTGTTTGGTTTGAAGTTTTGAGAATTTTTTTATGTAATGAGTGGAGAGAGAGAGAGAGATAGAGAAACTTATTGAGAATCGTGCGAAGAGTATTTTTTTTTTTTGAAAACTTCAAAAAGAACAAAGTGATATTTTTAAAGAGTCCATGTAACATAACCAGGCATTCTTCATATTAGTAGGTACTTCCACAGAATCACCTTGGCAAAACCTATCCCACGAACAGAAGACAAAATAAGAAGCAGCATTGGTAATAGCAAAAGTAGAACTAACCCCGTCAAAAAACCCAATCTTCGGTGATGGCATTCGCAGACCTGAGGGTTTTCCTGTAGCTGGCTGAGAAAGTGTACCAGTCTGCTTTGAAGCCGCCTCTGCATTGTTGCTATGTGGTCGAGTAGCCTTATTCTCATGTCTATCTGAAGCAGGAGGACTAGTATCAATGCTGGCCCTTGAAGTACTGGACGTCTGATTAACAGTAGAGGTTGATGAACATGACTCTGAAGACCATTCACTAATAGAACTAGCAGGGGATATATTAGAAGAGAGCTTTGATGACATTAAACGATCCGTGAGACCAAACTGTCCTTTATTCTTTAGTGCAATAGTCATTGGCGTTTTGAGGATTGAACTGGAGGAAGTTGGATTCACAGTTTTTCTTCTGGTAGCTTTCACAGGAGATATACCAACATTTGGAGATGAAGCACTGCCAGAGCTATTCGATGAGGCAGAAGATTTTGGTGGCCCTTTCTTAGTTGCAGTTGAAGAATTTGAACAAGAGGATTTTGAAGGTGGTACAGGCTTTGGCAGAGTCCTGCTGGAACCACCCAAACCTTGTACCTTTGATAGCGGAGCAACTTTGCCAGCAACTGTTGCAATCATTTGAAGGTACTGCAAGATTAGAACTAAAGCAACAAAATTCTGCTGCTCGTAAATAAAAACAGCTTCAACTGAAGATTAATTTACCTTTGGGACCTTTTGCATCATCATTTCCAGTTTTGACTTGGTTGGCAGCCAAAGAAGCCCTTTTCGATGGTGCAGACGAGATTAGATTAGGCCCACCAATGACCTTTGGTGCCTTCTGAAGGGATGAAGTCAGGCCTCCATTTCTAGCAATAGGCTTTATTAGACAATACATGAGTTGTGTCAGTTAAGCATCGTGTGAATCACAATTGTTTCCGTATGGGGTTGAACAGTTGAATTAAGACTGTACTCTCTCTCTCTCTCTTGAACAGTTGAATTAAGACTGTACTCTCTCTCTGTCTCTCTCTCTCTCTCTCTCTCTCTCTCTCTCTCTCTCTCTCTTAGTTGGCAAACTCTTGAGTACTGTGCTTTCTTGCCCCAAAAAGAGAGAGTTCTATGCATTACATATGCATCAAAACTGAAATAGAAAGCCAAAATATCTGCTAGATGCTAGCATTAAGATGAAAGTGGGATCTATAATTAGACAAAATGATCAAAAGAACACTCTCTGTGTCTCTTTTTGCTCAGATCAATAATCCATGGATAATTTTCTTTTGCTTAGATAGATTATTATCGTATTAGTGTGAGAGGCTATAACTTCCAACATAAATGACATAATAAGTCACATAGCTAAGCTTTAGCATAATGTAGAGACATGAGACATCATTTTAAGTGCACTAGAAAAGTACAAACCTTTGTGCCTTGTGGACAACTAGGACCCTGCTTTATCGATCTGCTTGTTCCTTGCATGCCAATGCTTTCTCTCTTGGAAGCAGGTTTTGGCTTCACCTAATGATTAGCAGTCACAACGTATCAAAATTGAGAAAAACTGATTTGGAGGTACAAAGATTCACACTCAAGTAAAATTTACAAAATCCATCGCATCTAACAGTCACCATTAACTCATGAACTTACCATATTGTTAGAAGCCAACTCCACCTTCTTTAAAGCTGCACGAAATACATACAATAATTATTCTGTATCGGTAGCCAAGAATATGTTCTTGTAGTAATTGTTTGGGTTCAAAAATAGAAGCATCCAACTAACGTTGGACTGCATCAGCAAACAAAAGATTACAGAAAGAACTCAAGGAAGCGTCATCTGCCAGCTCTAACAGATTCAAGGTAATGGGACAACCGACAGGAAATGTTCAAAGAGAAGGTAATAGTGACCAGAGGACTCAACACTTCCTGCTCTCATGTCACTGCAATGTATAGTTTTTCTAAATTAGCAACATGTGAGAGCAATGTTTTGCATCGTTAGATAAATTATATCTTTTGCTAGTTCTAATTATGATTCTATGAAGTGGTTCAAAGGCAACAAAATCACCATCAATGATTGTCCATGCTTACTAAGTTTTAATCCCGAGTCCCTGAGCTTGTTGGAAACTGAAAGCTTAAATTACATGAATATCAATTATCAAATTGTATATGAAGTGTGAAAACATTAATCTCACTCGCCAAAATAATCCTGTGTTGTAAATATACTATGCTTTGTGAGATTAATGTGTCCGTGGTCCGGAGATGAAGCAGGTTAAGATTGAAAGACTGAAACTGAAAGCCTAAAGCATCTGGGTAATGAAGCAGGTCAAGGTTGAGAGACAGAAAGCCTTGAAGCAGCTGTGGACTTTGATTCTAGAAATCCATCTAAAAGAGGTTTGACCAACATTAGTAATAGAACTGCATGTTGAGGTGGTGAACAAGTTTAGGAGCGGCGGTGCTGGTGGCAGAGCTTTCACAGATACAGATGATTTAGCAGAGACCTGGGACTGTAGACGATTGGCATAGGAGGCCGTAATCGAGGCAAAGGTGGTAGCAGAGGTAGCACCAGGGAAGTGTTTATGCTAGAGAAAGTGAAGGAAGAATGTCAGTAGAGGTGGGGCAATGTTGAAAATGCACGAGATACCTTGTGTTTCTGTCTTTGCAGATGCAGATTTACTAGAACTTGCCGTACTAGATGCTTTACTAGATTTCTGAATCGAAGCTCTGATGTCTTCAAATAAATCTGCTTCAAGGCTTTCCAGTGTCAAATTCTCACTTTCTAATGTAGATAATGTATCAGTAGATCTGCATACATCTTCTTCAATTCCGGGTAAAAACTGCTTTCCACCCTTGCCAACTCCTTCAATCATGCTAGACAACTCATCAGGCTCTAGAACACCTGGTAAGTCAAAACAAAATTTGTCACTATGAGCTTAAATTTGCAAGTAACACAAAAAAATGTGTAGTTGTACTCATGGCTAGACATAGAGCTCACATCCTAAGCATACCTTCACTTGTGAAGAAGGCAGTATCCCAAGCTAAACTTTGACGCAAATTATACTTGCCATGTTTTCTTGCCCTTTCTGGTTCCAATGGATCAGAAGATTGAGGCAACTGTTCCACCTTCAACCTTGCATCAGCTTCCATGGCTTTCTCACTAGCCACTGCCTCAAGAAACTCGCTACCTTTGTGGCTATTCTGCTTTTCTGAAGATTATCTTTCAAATAAGTACAACTAGGAAAATGACACAGCAAAGTACTGAGAAAACATGAATGTATGCTGTTACCATGCACCTTAATTAAATTTGACTATGCAGTCTGAAGAAAGCCACAACTATTTACTGACTTTGCTAAACAAAAAAAAAAAAAAAACTTTTAATGGCATGATTATAAGTTTCTAGCTATCTATTGTAACCAACTGAATCTGCATGCCATGTCAACGACTCGACATAGTGATTCAAATTTTTCACAGAGGCTTTTGAAGTTTTTAAGTTTTACCCATCTCCTGACTCATCCAACTATGAGGACCAAGTTTGAAGACAGCAGAAAGCTGATGCTGGAGTTGCAAATGCAGGAACAGCAACCGTAGAAACTAATTTGGGGGTTAAGCAAAGGAGCCAAAACTCTAGTTTTGACCTCAAAGCATGTTTTGTTCAAAGAAGTCACAGCTCATCAAACACCCAATGAAGCAGGAAATTGAGGGCAGGGACTAGAAAGCCTCCCTTCTGGGCCAAAAAGAAGGGTTTCTCAACTAAGGAGAATGAGCGCCACACATGCATTCAAGACACTGGAATGTGCATGTGCCATAACTTTGCAGGACTTTCTACACAGATTGCACGGGCTTTTATACACAGATGGTAACATTCTATATTGAAATTTTTTTACTAGCCTGAGTTGAAGAATTATGCAATTATCTATACCCAAACATAGCCACCAAAAACAACAATGTAAGGCAAAGGATATCCAGTTGTAGTTGAGATCTCCTCCCCTGGATCCATTTGTGAAACAATACATGGCTATGCAGACGTGTTGCATATAGTTGCAAGACTGATCTCAGCTCCAGATGATGTTATGAACTTGAGATTAATGAGGGATCATCAAGTCAAAAAGGTTAAGGTTACCACTAACTCCCCCATTTGTTCAAGCCAAATCCCAGCCAACTATATTAAAGCCATCCCAGAACGGTGCCTTGGCTATTTACCATTATTACACCATTAGTACCGGAAATGTGGCGTTCACTTGAGCATAAAAAATTTTTTTGGTTAGAGCAACTTGAGAGCCATCTTATTACTAATTACCAATTAGTTATACAGGAAATCCCCTTCATCCCCATTTAACAACTTCAATTTGTAGTTTGGATTGTGAATCTTTTTTCTTTTCTTGATAACTCAGAGTATCTGGGTTAGCTTATGCACACCTCGACTTATTCCATCGGCGACCAATCTCATTGTCCACTAGTGGGGACCAATTAAAGCTGGGGCAAAGCCTTTTATGAACTTGTACCACAAGAGTTGAAAAGCACCTAAAACGTTTCAAATCTGAGACCTAAGATGAGCAAACTTCAAAGTCTGAGGCCTTGAAAACTAGGCCTTGAAAACTAGGCCATGCCCTTGGGATTTGGATTGTGAATCAGTAACGGTTCCGTTTTTAAGAATTCCATAACGCACACCTTATGTGTGCATTACTTCTTCTTCTTCTTCTTCTTTTTATGATGAAGGAACCACCCATAGGAAGGCCACTAATTGGACCCACTAGCATAAACCTCCGGACGACTTGAATCAAACCACCGCTTTGACCCACCAGGTAATTTGTGGTACCAACCCTAGAGAGGAGTCGAACCCTGCCCAAAGCTAGGCAAGGGTCCTTTCCCTTCCGTGTGCACAACATCAACATCAAATGAAGAGATACCCATTGATAGTAACGTAATCATAACCCTAACGACAATTCAAACGATGAGGAAAACTTTTTCTGCAATAAGAGTTCACAGCAACAACAGAAATAGACGCAAGAACTCCATTTCGCACCAA
This sequence comes from Rhododendron simsii, assembly GCA_014282245.1. Lineage (NCBI taxonomy): Eukaryota > Viridiplantae > Streptophyta > Magnoliopsida > Ericales > Ericaceae > Rhododendron > Rhododendron simsii. The sequence goes on from WJXA01000277.1 coordinate 406,987, forward strand.
AAAAAAAGGGGGAAAAAAATTTTAAGGCTCAATTACGCTGATCTAGCAACTCGCCCAATTGCGAAAATTAAATTCAATAGTCAATAAGTGACGTAAAGTAGATAACCTGCGGATTGATTGCCGGAAAATTGATCGACAATGCTGAGCCCTCCGAGTCCAAGATCGCCCTCATCTTTCTCGTCCATTGCGCTGATTCACTGATCAAACTCAAAATCGAGAGATGCACAGATTCGCTTCGATGGTAATCCAACGAGACAAGAACTGAGGACGTAGAGAGAGAGAGAGAGAGAGAGAGAGAGAGAGAGAGAGAGAGAGAGCAATGGGAGAGAGCGTGCGCCAGAGGGAAAAATCTTGTTTTGAAACTATGAGCAATGGGCGGTTTCGAAATTCGAATTCAATTTCGTAATTAGATTAAATTAGACTTCGCCCCTTGAGCTTTGTGAACATTTCACTTCACCATATACGAAATCAAACTTTGACATATCCTACCCAAAATGTCAAAACTATAGTTATGGTTCACAATTTAAATTTTCGGGTGTGTTTGGATAATAGGGAAAGAAAAGGAAAGGAAGAGAAAATTATATTAGTTTCCTATTCATTGGTTGATTCCTTAATTTGGTTGATTCTTTATTTGGGACAAGAAAAGAAAAAATATATCATAACACATTTTTTACTCTCTAATGGCTGGCCATAGCGCTTGCTATATTCCAACATTTGCTAAAACTTTGGCCATGTCGCAATTGATATGTCAGCCAAACAAACAAATTCAATGAATTGGCTAGAAATGTCTATAAGCATGGAAAGTGTGCCCTTTTGTTCAAATTCTACAACTGGTATTATTATGCCTACAGCTCTATTTCCTTCAAAATAAGATCTTGAAGTTCACAAAAAGCAAAAAAAAAAAAAAAATCTTGCATACCACTGAATTATCCATTCTTCTTTTCTTTTTAAGCAAATGAATCATCCGCTCTCACTCTCTTCAAACATATGCACAATAAATTTGGAAGATTCCAATGAAAAAGAGAATCATTTAGCAAATCTATAGTCCATCGTTTTTGTTTGTTTTTTATTTTTATGAGGAAGCAGAAAATGCAGATATCCTAATAACAGAATTAATACAAAGGACTAAAAAGATGTCAGAAAATACCAAAAAACATTGTCTATCAATTGTTTCCAAGATAAAAGTTGCACGCCAGTAACCATTACACATATCCAGTCCACTGTTCTGAACAACAAATTGCTTCTGCTCCAAGAACAAAGGACTGTGTCGGTTGAAAAGGAATTGACTATTGCTATTGCCAGGCTTGTGCCACAGCAGAATGCATTGCACTGTAATAGAAAAACACCAGCACCTTCCTCGGACAAATAGGAAATCGGGAGGCCCTCCATATGGGCCTGGTCTCGAACCAGAAAGTGTGAGCTGAACTATTCATTTTGTGTACCTTGACGCCTTGAAGAGCCTTACAAAAAAAATTAAATTGATCACACATTGGTTGCTGAGTGATTGAACCGAAGTTCATTGCGGAACAGAGGATTGTGTCGGTTGAAAAGGAATTGGCTGTTGGTATTGCCAGGCTTGTGCCGCAGCAGAATGCATTGCACTGTAATAGAAAAACACCAGCACCTTCCTCGGTCAAATAGGCAATCGGGCAGCCCTCCATATGGGCCTGGTCCCGAACCAGAAAGTGTGAGCTGAACTATTCGTTTTGTGTACCTTGACGCCTTGAAGAGCCTTACAAAAAAATTAAGTTGATCGCACATTGGTTGCTTTAGTGATTGAACCAAAGTATCCTGCAATGAATTTATAGAATCGAATTTACCATTCATTTACTGAAAATAAACGTCATTGACTTACATATCTGATCAATTTGATTTCTGATACGGCTTCTTGGACAGTTCGGATCAAATATGCAGGGCACACAGCCTGCTATGCCTCTACGGATAAATAACCCATTTTTGCCCTGGCATTATTTATCCCAATTATCACGTTAAAAATAAGTTTCCCACTTACTGGATCTTACCTATCATGTTGTCCAAGAGAAAAAGAAAGATGGTTAAGCTGAGAATATCTTTGAAGAGATCCAGCAATCACCAATCACCAGTGTATATAATTTAGCTCAAACAAAGCTAGTGGTAAGTCCCAGTAATTAGAAGTACTACCATGACTAGAAACAAGCATTACCAATATTTCGCAATGTATATATAAGATGCTAATTTTTGAGAAGTCAATGCTGATTTTCAATCTGTCGCAATTTTTGTTTAGGATTTTATCTCTAGATGTGAATATCTGTCTATATCTTTAGATTTTTTATCAAATAGATTCTTCCAGAGCCCCAACGTGGTTAGGAAAAAAGTGCCTGGTCAATTCTATCAAGCATGGATAGCACTGACGGAAGGCTTCAAAGGTGCGGTGAGAAAAGCTCCTTACTGACCCAAGAATGGTACAAAGACTGTGTCGTGTCACGTGGAAAGTAAAGTGGTCAGTTTAGTGAGGGATCTATCCGTGAGCGCTCAAACGTCTAAGTGAAATAGGTTGTGCAAGTGTTGTCTTGTGTGAAAATGTGTAGTACAACTAGTTGTGTGTTACGACGCAGTTTCTATATTAGAGTCCATCAATGTGCCAGATTCAACCCCACCCCGCAATGAGTACACAATGCAGTAAATAACCAAAGTAACAGTATACAAAAATTTTGAAAACCCAGGGTCTAGAGTAATACAAGATTCAGTACTTGTTTAAGGTTTATTTGCTGCTGCAGCTGCAGCTGAAGGATTGGCTTTGAGTTTCGGGAGTTTGAAACAGCGATGACATGTTGTGGGAATTCAAGCATTTCCCTTTCTTTCTCAAGTATGAGGACTCTGAGGTTTGTTTGGTATTGCTGATCGAAACTTTATTGTATCGTTTTTGTTTACTCTATACATATATGCATGTGTTCGGTGTTGCAAGTACGTATATAGTTGAATTTCATTTGAGTGCTAAGAAGTTTTTGCAATGATGGAGTTATCTTGAAGTTATGCTTTGTTTAAGATGTGATACCGCAGCATAGTAGGAGCGTTCTTTGTTTAAGAAGAAGAAACAAGAAAAGAAAATTGCATTATGTTCAGTGGCTTAAAGTTTCCACCTTAAATGACCAAAAAGATGCTGTTAAACCAACTTTGGGAAATCTAGAATGAACAAGAGGGAAAGGTATAATTTGGCAATTTACACGACGATGATTTCACTGTCAAAAAGAATGCTAGAAAGGTGTCTTCTGCTTCCATTTCGTCTCAAGACATCCGGAAAGAAGATGGTCTAGTGTTTGCGCGACCGTGGTGGTGGTTGGTTTTCCCCCATACGGTATAATAAACAAATCGTATTCCCTTTGTTTAATCCAACATCTGCATTGTTTATGAACTGAAACGATTAGTTTAATCAAGAACTAAGTTGGTGTTTAGTAATGATTACGAACTAAGTTGGTGTTTCAATTACCGAAGTTGGTGTTAGAATTATGAATGGCATATACTTGATTTGTGCGATGTGAGTTGGGTTTAATTGTGTAATCTGGGTTGCTTTGTGTAATGTGAGTTGGTTTTTGTAATGCTAGTTTACTTGCTTTGTCTAGTTAGTAAGATGGGTTTTTGCTTGTTTTCTCATTGAATGGTGGTGCTTGGGTGCCACACATGGCTCTGTTTTGAGACAAAAGAAACAGGGACAAAACACCCATACATGGCTCTGCTTTCACATACCATTAACACATACATAATTTCATAGATAACCATAAGGGAATATTGCATACATAAAAAAAGAGGCAAAGCAGCCAACCCCTAAAACCCACATTCTTACATCACACCCTACAATTAAACCTAGAAGGCTAAAATGCAACAAAACAAAGCTTCAGAGCCTTCCAAAATATCCATCCATTAGTTAAACAAAGTTTTTCCCACCACCGCAAAGAATGCAGAGGTTGACCTCCATGGTTGTGCTATGAGTGTTCTTCATGGTTGAACTCTCAGTTGTCTTCATGGTTGAACTCTCAATGCTCTTCATCATCTGTTGAAAAAGGGAGGAGGGAGGGGAGGTTCTGGGGTTGAAGGGGGAACAATAGGCAGACTTATAGTCAAAGTTTTAGAGGGAAATCAATTAGGTTAAGTCAATTTTCCTTCGAAAATGTGAAGTAAAAGGTGGGTATTTGGATTGGGTGTATTGTCCCTTGTTGGTAACATATACAGTGGGGCCCCTTAACGGGTAAGAAAAGCCATGTCAGCAATTTTGTGAACATTTTGGACGGAGTATAACGGTAGGGGCCTAAATTTGGAAACTTTGTTAGTACATGTATTTAATTGAAATAAACCTTAGTTTAGATGTCTCTGTGACATTTGAGTCAAAGTTCAGATGTCATTTTAAAATTTTTCCAAAGAAAACACAGCCACCACAATCGGCGCCACCTCTGTCACCCGGTAAGTTCTCCTTCTCCTCCTCATATTATGGAAAAAAATCCAGTCAGTAGATGTTAATGTCAAATTTTGACGTATTGATGAATCAGAATCCCTAAAACGAACCCTAATTTTTAGAATTATATATCGTTTCTGATGTGATTTATCTATTTCACGGTATTTGTGAAACAAGGTTTAATATTACCACGCATTTTGCACAATTAGGGTTATGTTTTCTCTTTTTTGGAGGAAAATTAGAGATTAATCATGTGTATCAAGTGTTTCTTTATGCTTTCTTGTTTTTTAAGTGATGAAGATACTTGAAATACCAACCTTTGGCTGTCCCGAGTATATAATGTTGTTTCATATCAATACTTGAGTCCTCAAGTGCGGTTGCTGGTAAGTGAGGTTTAAATCCCATTCAAATGCATAGGAGTTTGTGGTGCCTACCATGGACTACCACTCCACTTGCCCAGACTCGAGGCACTTGACTCTAATACGTATTCGTAACTCCACTTGGGGTGGGCTTATAAATAGAATGCAATGGTTTGACAGAAACATGAACCACTTAAAGTTTTTTTTTGTTTTTTTGCACGCTTTGATCAGGATACCAAACACCTGCATTTAAGTTTTCGAAAATGATATTTGCACCGACGGTTTCCGTAGGGAAACCGTACCGACGGCGCCGGAGGGCCGTCTCCGGCCACCGGACGGCCGATCCGAGCCGTCCAAAAATTTTAAAAAAAAAACCGAGGGGCCCACGCGAGATTCAACGGCATCCGATGTGTGTAAGGTGCTTGATCTAAACACTCTTTTTTCGTGTATATTCGGTACGGTTTCCCTACGGAAACCGTCGGTGCAAATAGTAGTACTCTTAAGTTTTTTTAGCATCATTGCCGAAGCAATTGGTGCTTGAAAACTCCAGAAGTTGCATTACCTGTTAAGCGGTTATTGAAGCCAGTCAACATTGTGGGGTTGATGTTTTGGGCAGATCATTGAAGGTTGAGGACATTAATTGTTTGATATGAGAGTAACCCCGTTTCGGAACGTGAAATAAGTACTTATTTTTTAAGAATGCAATTTCAAGCTCAGAAATGATGGATTTATTGAAATTTAAAAATGTGCAATATGGATATTGTTTAAAAGATCTCAATGAGATCTTTAATATGGCGCAAAAAAAATTTGAAAAATTATTTTTCATTTACATTATTTTTGAGTTTAAAAATGTGAAATAAATACTTATTTTTTAAGAAGGTGTTCTGGAACGGGCTCTTAAAAGCTCAAATTTTCGTTCGACTGAGGAGATGCATTTTCTAGCACGTGATTAATAAGTAAGAGGCGTATTTGGTGTGGTGGCTCTACTTTTTGGTATGGGTAATCACATTAATACCCTCAAAGCATTTTTCACAAATTTGTAACTATCAATTTATAAGTTAATATCAACCATCAGTGTTCTAAAAGGCGGGATTAATCGTTGATTAATTGAAAATTCGGCCTAACTGATTAGATTAATATCTAATCATTTGAATTAGTCGGTTGGAGGATTAATTGGAGTTAGTCGCCGGTTAATCGGTTGGCGTCTAGTAGGTGATCAGTTGATTAATCGGTTAATGGCAGATTAATCAGTTAATGGGCGATTAGTCGGAGGCAAATCTGTATTTTTGAAAAACAAGGGGGTAACTGTTATTTACTCATACCAGTTTAATAACCTTCGAATCAGTCTTAGGGCTTGTTACCTGATCGCCTCTCATCTCTCTGGGAAGAAACCCAGTCATCGCCGACGCCACGCCCAGTCGATCGATCGCCTCTCATCGCCGACGCTAGTCAACGCCGCCGCCTCTCATCGCCGATCGCCTCACTGCTGTAATTTCTCTCTCTCTCTCTCTCTCTCTCTCTCTCTCTCTCTCTCGTAAGCAGAAGGGAAGGAGGGAGTTGCTCTTCCTAATTTTTTTGGATGCTTGATATCCGGCTTCTGAGAACTCCCACCTAGCAGTCTCTTTCTCTCTGTGCTGTATATTGTATCATTTATATTGAGTTATTGACACGTAGTAAATTTATTTATTTATTTTTTAATTTTAACTCAAAGTGTAGTATTGTAACTATTGTTTGGTGTATATATAAATAAAGTAATTATACAGTCTATACTGGTAGGGGTAGTAATTGTACAATAATTGTTTTTAAAATCTTTGAAATGTAGTTTCTATGTCTCTATATTTGAAATGTGGAGAACTGTTAACATTCAGAAGTGTTAACATTGAGTGTCCGATAGCCAAAGAGAACTAGGAAATTTTTTGGTAGAGAAGATATATCACATCAACTAGGAAATCTGTGATTATTAATGGTAGGGAGGTTGCAGAATATATATATATATATATTTTTTTAAAAACCCGACTAATTGCTAAAAGGCGATTAATGGCCGATTAATAGGTCTCGAAGCTTGAAGGTGGTTGGCTGCTCGCCTAGCGCTGAGTGCTTTTTAGAACATTGTCAACCTTTTAGCCAATTTCACTCCAAAGTTGAATGCACGGCACAATTGTTCCCAAATTTTGAATTCTCGACTCAATCATAATTTAGATGCTTGAACTTAACATGAACATATATGAATCCTGAAAACTTGATTATTAACAGTAACAGGTGATTCAAATAGGTTTATCTCAAAAAAGTTCGTGTTTCTTTTTTCTTTTCCTTTTTTCTCTCAAATAGTAGTTTAACGTATTGAAGTTCTCTTTCATATCACTATTGAGAAATACAGTGTTAAATTAGCAAAAACAGATTGATTTTCTAATATAACTTGTACAAGTTAAATTTTTAAATGACTACCCTTGTGGAAATTCTGGAGCCGCCACTGCAGACTTGGGTCAATGGTTAAACCTGAGGGTTCCAAGGGTGAAAACGTAGGTGGAGTATGACTGCGGCCCCATTATGCAAATCATGCAAAAAATAGGTATATCATGCCAGGACATTGGGCAATAACCTTTTGGAGTTACAACCTTCAACTTATCAAGGAGAATCCATTTGAGTTGATCTCACTTTTTGGGAAAATGTAGTGTATTTATGAAATATATCTTCAGTTTTGGTGATTGATTAAGTAAAATTTAGTCTCTTCTCCAAGCTGGTTAGTACTAGTCCTAGACTTCCATGGGTTTTGGATGGGGACTTTGATAGTATGCTTAGGCATTAGAATTGTGCTCAAAGGATATTTTATTGTAATCAAGAGGTGGAGGTCAAGGCAGGGCAAATGTTTTGTTGTGCAACATTCAGGTGAGGCACAGTGCATGTTGCCAACCTCTAAGTGTTTTGTAACCTCTTGTTGCCAAGAGAATGTGATAATTCAGTACAAGAAAGTAGTTATGAGTGTCCAATAATTATCTAGAGAATAAGACATTTTGCAACGGACGAACAACTAACTGAAGCCATATTTACCTATTTTTGATTGCCTCTTTATTGTTTAAGTTGATAGTAACAAGTCAAACTGGGGCTTGTCTTTGAAGAGAAGATTTAGGGGAAGAGAAGAAGAGAGATATTAAGTAATTGGGTTTTGGGAATTTAATCAACCTTCTCACCTGCTCATATATTTACATTAAATCACTGTATATCAGAATTACATATATTACTCTCAATACAGAAAGTAAACAAAATTGTAAAAACTAACCCTCGATTATTTTATTGAGCAATGAAGTTAACTGCACTAGTAATATTTTGCTGTAAAGGAGTTGAGCTAAGTTCTTTGTTTTGTGAAGTAGGTTGTACTGATAGTTTGATACACATATCTCTAACTTGTTCCACAGGAAAGATTTGAAATTGTCACTTTGTCATGGATTCAGTGGAAGCGAAAGCAGATTATGCAGCATTTGAAGAGAGGGTGAGGCGGACTGTTTATGTTGACAACCTTTCGCCTCAAGTCAACGAAAGTATTTTGAAATCAGCATTTGATCAATTTGGGAATGTCTGCAAAGTTGAGTTTATTCCAAGCTATGCAGAAGAAAGTAACATGTCACGCTGTGCATTGGTGGAGATGGACTCTCCAGAGCTGGCCAAAGAACTTGTACAGGCAATTAGTAATCAACCCTTCATGGTTTTTGGGATGCCGAGGCCTATTAGGGTATGTGCCGCTGAAATGGAGATGTTCGAGGATCGCCCACAAAAGCCTGGGACGAAGATCACTTGCCAGTGGTTAGAGCCACAGAACCCTGATTTCACTATTGCGAAGAATCTTAACGAGTTGACAAGGAGACATGCAGCTGAAGGCTCATTCTTGCATCAGGTGAATTGAGGTTCCTTCCTTTATCATCTAATGCAGCTGGTTTACGATGCATACTTCTTGAAAGTTCAAGTAGTTGTTTTTACTTCTTACTTCTATTTCCCCCGCAGTATCAACTGGAAGAGGAAGAGAATCTTGCAAAGCAACAGGCAGAGACCCTTGAGGCAAGTTATAAGAAGTATGAGCTGATAGAAAAAGTCCTCAAGGATGGCACAGCAAAAAGGTTGGGTCATCGTTATGGCATCAACGAATTTAATGCTTGAGAGGTATGTCGATACATTTGAATTGGTTTGTTTTCTGTAGAACTTGGAAGTAATTTTGTACATCAATATAAGTTCATCAGTGCCCCTTTTAATTCCTCCCCTAAAAAATTTTCTTCTCTTTCAGCTTCTCTGGTTCCTCATATTTTTGCAAGTCAACTCATTTTTTGTATGTTCTGTGCCAGTGTAATGGATCCAGCTCTTTTGGAAAACGAACATTTTGGGTTTTGTTGCTGGGATCATCTGCGGTATCTCTCATGATTTGTCCTTTTGGCTCTGGGTGTCTTTGGGTTTCTGACCTTGTAGTGAAGCTGTGAATATAATCATGGTTTAGTACCCATGTACTGGATTTTTTATTGATCTTTGTATAAATCTGCCCTGCTTCCTAATGCTTGCAATCTCTATTATGAAATGAAGCTTTTGCCTGTTGCCTGAAAACTTGTGTTTTGGATTACGGATTCTTGCGTTTGAATTCGATGGGCAATTATTTCATTGAAGGCAGGTGTTCTGTTTTTACCATTTAGCAATGCCCTTAGCCCAAGTGCTCGGGCATTTCCAGGGTTACCTCATTGGCCCGGTGATCAAACCTCGGTAACTTCTTGCGCAAGGTTGCTCCATCTACAGGGACAATAAAAGAATCTAAAATGACTTTTTTTGGGCCATTGTCTTTCAAGAGAGCATTGCTGCAAGTGGTGGATTTTCCAGCTTGTATCCCAAAGGTAGTAGCTTCCAGTAAATAAGCCATTGCTGAAAGAAGTAGAGAATCAGTATCTATACTAGAAAATGGCTCAACTTCTGAAGCATTTTTCTTGGTTATGAACCCGAAATTGGAGAAGTTTGATTGATGGGATCCTTAACACTAGAAATGCGCCTAGCCAATGGTCGTTCTATGTTATTTCGCTATTATGCTATCTTACAATCAACTTTAAAGAATGTGCATAGGAATTCTCTCTTTGACTATGCCGAAATGACCATAATTTTGTCATTGGCTTGCTTCTTTAAGCAGTAATTGCTCCTGCTTTTTGGCTCTTGAGATGATGAACTAGATGTCTTTCAGTGGACATCCTCTGAGCATGAAGCAGTGAACGTCACAATTTGAGTACGTTGAAGACAATGTATGCTTTGTAGATAGCTTTTTAGGCTCTTTTAAGTTAGTTATGTTTTACTTGTATACTCCATGTTTACAAAGCTTGTGCGCATATTGGCGTGTTTCTACGGAAGTACTATTGCTTATCAGAAGAATATAAGCAAAATTAACCATGTCAAGTACAATTTAAGTTTGTTAACGGTTTCTTTTCCAAGCATCTATCTTTGTTACCGAACCAATTTGCAAGCAAGTAATTTATTCCATCCTATATATGTCGGTTGGAAGCAAGTAATTTGCTCCCTATTCACTTTCCAAGTAATATTCCAGCTAAAATTTCCAAGCAAGGAATACTTTCTTTTTCCATTTTTGTCCTGTGGAGCATTTTGTGTCTACATATATGAGTGGGAGATGCAATATGTAGACTACCTTATTTCTTATTGTATTCAAGTCATCGACAGGCTAGGTGGCAGGCTACAATACACGTAAGGTTATATATTATTGTAAGAGAATTATATTTCCTTAACAGTTTTTTTTTGTTTGTTTGTTTATTGATAGGAGTATTTTTAATTAGTTTCCACTTCCCAGCTTTAAATTTTCATTTCAAGTGTTAGTTCAGTTTCTGCTTGTTTTAAGTTTTTTCGGAGAGAAGGAAAGATGGATAAAACTCGAACCTCGGTCCAAGCATGAGAGGTCATATCTTTGAGAAAGAAGTTTGAGAAAAGCCTTGCGTTTCGAATGACCACATGTGCATGTATATATTTTGGATGAACTGTGAGTTGCGCCCTGGCGCTTTCATAGCAATGGCTGTTTGGACCCCTTCACTTTAATTGGTACATTCTAAGCCCCAAATATGCAATCAAGTGTTCACCATTTCTAATGGACTTCTAAATACCACATTGAGTACTATTTGATACATCACCTTAAGACCAATCGCATGCCTCATGTTTGGCTTACAAGATGACATGGGCTGCCTCATCAGATGATAGCAAAAAATCATGTTAGGATAACTGCACTTGTGTACCATTTGATGGCACTTTATATGCTCCAAGTTTATGCGTTCTGTCATATCAAAAAGAAAAAAAAGAAAAAAAACCTGTCTGTGTTACGTGAGGTCCATTGCGTGACACGATTAGGCCCCGTTCTGCTAAAGTTCTTATTTTTTAAGTACTTATTTTTTATTTTACGATTGAGATAGGTCATTCTCTCACAATATATCACTTTTAATTCAAAAAATAAGTGCTTATTTTATTTCCAAGCTTAGTAAATGAGGCCTTAATCCCTTTTAGGACTCAAACTCAAACTGTAAGCAGATGTAATTCATAGATAGGGTCACCAAACCATAGCATTACCTATGTCCAATTAGTACATAAATGTGATCACCTTAACATAGCTCTTTTTGAAAATGACACCTTAAAATACTCTGAAGCCAACCCCAATGGGTTGATCTAGTGGTCAAGACATGGAACTTAAAGGTTTGTTCATTCCTAAGGTGTTAGGTTCGAAAACCCCTTGTATAAACTCCTTTGGGGCTAATTCATAAAGAATTTTGCTTTGACTTTAATTGAGACCCCCGCAAATGGGCGGTGGGATTGGTCCCCTATGATTAGTCAAGGTGAGCATAAGCGGCCCGGACCCAGACACATGAGTTATAAAAAAAACTCGAAAGTTGTTAGTTTATTTATTTGGAACATCTTAAAGTTGTTAGTTTGGGAGCAAGAATTTTGTTTTGTCCATTCTTAAAGATCTTTAAGCTTTACAAAACTGTAATGTTCCATATGGTAAAGTAAAGTAAATTGAACCTTAAACTTGTTTTAGTATCTTTTTTTTTTAATTGTATATATGTATAACTTTTTAAACTTGTATGTTGAAGACAAGGGTGTGATGGATCCAATTCCAGCATGGATGAAGAGATTCTGGGATGTGTGGGATCTACGGCTACTAGTTCTCCTTAGTCTTGTTTTACAGATCATTCTTTCACTATTTGGTAATCGCCGAAAGTACATATCGTCACCATGGTTTAGTCTCCTAATTTGGTCGGCCTATTTAATGGCCGACTGGGCAGCAACCGTTGCCCTTGGCAAACTCTCAGATGCCGAAAATGACAATGCATTGAAGGCCATATGGGCACCTTTGCTTTTGGTACACCTTGGCGGCCCCGACACCATTACGGCATACTCTTTGGAAGATAATCAACTCTGGAAGAGACACCTTCTCGGACTAGTGGTTCAATTTTCTGTTGCAGTTTATGTCACTCTTATGTCCTGGAAACATTCTTGGTTTTCAATTATGTCAATACCGGCGTTAGTGGCTGGATTTATCAAGTATGGGGAGAGAACATGGGTTCTCATGTCGGTGAGCCGTGATCAATCCGGAAAACTTGTACCGTTTTTCAATGCAGGCGAAGAACGAACAAATCTTGGCAATAATAACACATCGGAGGATAAAAATTCTATGGTCGTTTTATGTGTCGCCCATAGTTCTGTCAGGGTATTTAAGAACTTTATGGAGCTTTATGACGTAGGTGAGGTCAGTTACTCTCGGGGAAATCCTGTAGAGTTTGGTGACATTCATCTTTTTTGGAATGTCATAGAGGTTGAAATGGGGCTCATGTTCGATTTGTTATACACAAAGGTACCCATAAACTTTAGCAAGGGAGGATGGATCCTGCGCTGCATCACTTTCTCTTGTACGGTGACTGTGTTGATAGGATCAATCCTCCAACTCATTTCCACCGGAGAAGAGCGAGATAAATGGCATAAGGTTGACATTGCCATCACTGAGGTGCTACTGGTAGGAGCTCTAGCATTGGAGATTTATGCAATCATTTCGCTGTATTTATTCTCTGATTGGGCAACGATTTGGCTAACTAAGCACAATAGAGGCAAACAGATAATCCAGCTTAGGGGTAAAATTTCGCGGCTTTTTTTCCTCCCGAAACGGTACCGGTGTAGGATGGTGGGGCAATTCGATCTGCTTGATTTTTGGCTCAATAATAAGCCAGAACAAAAGGTGGGTAGAAGAATACTTTGGTCATTGTTGGGGATAAAAACGTGGGTAGAAGAATGCTTTGGTCATTGGTGGGTAGAAGAATACATTAAGGACAAGACTGCTGTCATTGTCCCTTCTCTTCTGTTCGATCCGGTTTACCATTGTTGTCTACGACTGACGAGTCGTAATCGACACCCTGGGAGAGCCGTCGAAGAGGACCCCGTTTGGAGAGAATTCTTCCACTGGTCTTTGGACGTGCAAATTATCAGCTTGCACATCGCAACAGAAATCTGCTACAATTTGGAAATGGAATGGGCCACTCCTGATGCGTCCGATCAAAACGACAGGGATAGTACTACTGTATCGCAACATCACATGATGCAGAACAGGGAACTATGCAGAACTCTATCACGCTACATGATGTATCTATTCGTTATGCGCACTTCTTTGTTGCCTATTGCCGCATCAGGCGATCTTGTGAGCGAAGGTATCCGCAATTCGCCACTAGATATCGAAGGTGCGCAAGATGTAAGGGCTGCTTGCCGATCTTTGCTGGAATCGAATGCATTTGGAACGCGTAAAATTCTCGGTCTGGTAAGGAGTAAACAGGAGGATGAGAGATGGGAAATGTTGAAGTTGATGTGGGTGAGGATGCTATGTAACGCAGCGAGTAAGGGTCAGAGAACTGAGCATCTTCGACAGTTGAGCCAGGGAGGTGAGTTTCTCACTTTCCTTTGGTTCTTTCTACCACAATCTCGAGTAGTGCGCACAGCCATGGAACTGGTACGATAATCGGTGCCATGCTCGATATGAGGGATATACTAGCGCTGTATTAGATCATTTACCCTCCAAATTACTTTTCTCGCCCACCTTTTCACTTGTATTTTCTTCCCTTCTAAACTTGTGAAATAGATGTTCTAAATATCAGTGGGCATGTTATTATCCCTGAACTGATAAGGAAGCTATGAGAGCTCCCTCATGTTAACATTGTTGTAAGAACTTAATGTTGTTTCTAAATTTTTTAGATTTACATTTTATTTGGTTGTCATTGATGCATCTTTATCACTTGAATGAGATTTTAGATGGGCTTAGTTGGATACCCACTTGGAATTGGTCGAGCATCTCCAACTTCGGCTTCAAATTTTTAGATGTTAACAAGATTTTGAATTTGCAACGAGAATTTTGTGTTTAAAATAAACTAGTAAAATATCAAGTGCGATGCACATGGACATTTTTCTGTAGTTTTTCTTTTTTAACAGGGAAAAAAGGAATTTATTGATCCTTGAATGTGGAATTACAAAGATTAAAAAGGGGCAAGGGCATTACGGCATTGCAATGGGGGACGCACGTCCCAACTATGTTGGTATCCATACCCCCAACAATCATATGCCACCCAAGAGCCCCCCAAGAAAACAAAAAACTCGTTGGTGAGGTGCCAACCAAACAGCAACATGAATAAGGGTGGTAAGAGGTGGTTTTCAATCTGTCGCGATGTTTGTTTAGGATTTTATCTCTAGACGTGAATATCTGTCTATATCTTTAGATTTCTAATCATATAGATTCTTCCAGAGACCCAAGGTTGTTAGAAAAGTGCCTGGTCAATTCCATCAAGCATGGATAGCACTGACGGAAGGTTTCAGGGTGCGGTGAGAAAAGGTCCTTAGGACCTTGCTGACCCAAGAATGGTATAAAGACTGCGTAGTGTTATGTGGAAAGTAAAGTGGTCAGTTTAGCAAGGTTTCTATCCGCGAGCGCTGTAATGACAGGAATCTGTCCGTGAGCGCTCAAACGTCTAAGTGAAATAGGTTGTGCAGCTTATGACACATCTACGTGAAATAGGTTGTGCAGCTCGCTGTCATGACAGGGATCTATCCGTGAGCGCTCAAACGTCTAAGTGAAATAGGTTGTGCAAGTGTTGCCGTGTGTCTTGTGTGAAAATGTGTAGTATAATTATTTGTGTGTTGCTACCCAGCTTGTATATTTGAGTTCGTCAACGAGCCAGATTCACCACCACCCCGCAATGAGTACACAATGCAGTAAACAACAAAAGGAAGAGTGAACAAAAAACATAGAAAACCCAGGGTCTGGAGTAATACAAGATTTGGGGCATTGGCAACACCATACATGTATACGGAAACTCGCACTGTAAACCAGGGAATAAGAGGTTCAAATTCAGCCACTGATCAAGCAACTATACAATAATGCCATATCCAAATACGCCTCTCTGCAGTCAAAATTTAAGATGTAAAGGACCATCTACACATCTCATCTCATCACAGCAAATCATTCGGTAAGGAAAAAAACCCAAGCTTATGAATATCTCAATCTGAAGGTCAATAAAATCTGCAAGGCTAGAAAAGATTTACAAAATACAAATGCACAACTGAAAATCTCAAACTACTCCTTACAGTGAACCAAATTAATAACATGGGTTAGTGTTCTAAGGATGCCAAGAGTGGCTAAGAACAGTGCTCAGTCCTACCTATTTGCGTCCAATTATTCCACTAATAAATCCAACCACGGGGACGATGAGTTTTCAAATGGACAATATTTGCACCTAAAGCAATTCGCGTCAACTATCAAGCACCGTTGCCTTCAACAGATGTTGCACCCTTTTTGCTTCGCTTTGTGGCTGAAGTAGGACTTTTGCGCGGTGTAGAAGGCAAGTAAAGGAGGCGGTAACTGACTAGTGAAGGCCCAAAAGTGCTGAATTTTCCAGAACTGCTGAAAGCAGTTTCAGCATCAGAACGCCTCTTGAAGACCACTTTCGCACGTTTGCTCTTCTTCAGCACCTCAGTGTCTGATTCAATCAAAGGTCCATAGCGGCTAAAAATAGCATTGAGATTCGATTCTGAAGGAACTGACTCCAAGTCTGCAAAGTTCAGTTTTAATGCAGTTGGAGTGTATTCTTCCTCACCTTCTGGCTTTATACCCGCTTCAGGGTTAATAACCTCAGTTTCCTGTTTCAACACCAATCCTTGACCTTCCTCACCTTCTGGCGTTATACCCACTTCGGGGTTAATAACCTCAGTTTCCTCTTTGAACACCAATCCTTGACCTTCCTCACCTTCTGGCATTATACCTGCTTCAGGGTTAATTACCTCAGTTTCCTGTTTCAACTCCAATCCTTGACCTGACTTGAGAGTTGCTTCTGTTACGACAGTGGGGCTACCATTTTCCTTTGGAATCTCGGGTTCAAATAACACTTGCTCTTCGGTGTTACTTTGAACAATCATGTCAGTCCAATAAGAGTCTTCCGTTCCCCCAAACCCTGGTGTTTCTGTAGTTCCCACGTCGCGGAAGTTTTTCCCACTCTTCTTGCTAGTTACTTTCCCAGTTGGTTTCTTGTCCCCTCGTGAAGTAGATTTCTCCAGGCAAAATGAGTTCCTAAACTCAGTAAAAAAAACAACACTGGAAGCCAAGAAGGTGTACCCTTTCACAGGATCTCTGGAAGCCATGTAGATTTGTGAGAGCATCTCATCTGGCGAAGAGTGCTCTGTTGGAATGACCTTTCTTCTTTGGGATTTCTCGGAATTACTCCTAGAAGATCTTTTGCTGCCACCTTTGTTACTCCCAGAGTCATCCTTAACAATTGGACTTGACATAGCTAGTTGGTTTGCAACCCTACACATGCTTTCCCCAACTCCTGGAAACTGCTTTTTGGTCGACTGAGAAACTTTCTTATTTTCCACCCGTGAGACATCAGGCACAGAATCAAGTGCTTTGCGTTTCTTAACAGAAGACGACGAATTCAAATACCTGCCTACTTTCACCTCCTGTTCACCCATGCCATTTGAAAAATTCGAGCGGCTCCTAGACATCAAGTCGGACAAGCATCTCTCTTTTTTGCTCGAGGACACACCAGCACCAGATATCTTACGCTTCCGTGAAGAAATATCTTGACAAACCAACTTTCCTTTTCTCAAAGGCAATAATTGCTCATTGACACAAACTGAATCCTCAGAATACTTGCTTTCACCAATTACAGGAATGTCAGCCCCATCCTCCAACCACCCACCACCAAGCATTTGAAACTCAGGCAAGCAATAAAAACCCCTCCAACGGCTGATGGCTAACAACTGGGCTCGTGCTGTGACAGATTCCAATCTATCAATTTCACCATATGGATATTGTGCTACAGTTTTCACATTTTGCAATAGGTTCACAGGCATAAAGGAAGCGGCACTTGAACTTTCATCCCCACCATCTCTTCTACTTGATTCTTCATGGATACCGGAATTAACAACAATCTGGGTTTTGATCTTATCATACACCTCTGGTGATAAACATGAACAACCAAGTCCAAACTCCACTCGTCTTGAGACCTCTTCCAAAGCACAATTCACAGCATGAGAAAAAGCTTCCGTGCTACCCTGCTTCTCCATGTGAGAGAAATGCATCTGAAATGGCTTCATCAGTGGCGCCTCGTTCCAAGCAAATGTCTTGTCCCCAAAAAACGCTATCAAAAACCCATCCTTTTTAGAATATCTCCTTGCCTTTTCTGATGCATCAGACGGATCAAATATCTGTCCAGGCCACCACGGATGGCTCTTTACTTTGGCCCAGACTAAATCAGACACCCGAAATTGACCTTCTTTTTCAGTCCGAAACTCCTTCACTTGGGACCCCTGTTTAACATTTTCAATCTCAATGTCTTCACCAGACACCGCAGCAACATAAATACTTTTTCCGCCTCTATCTACAACTGTTCCCTCGGAAAACACACTACAATTCTTCTCCAAACCTTCATTATTTTGTCCAGAACAAGTAGATAGACCACAATTCTTCCCCAAACCTTCATTATTTTGTCCAGAACACGTAGAAACCCCATGAAATGTATCAACATCCTGGAGATTACAATTTAAGCGCAAACCAATTGCACTATCACTTACCCCAATTTGACCTCCAACTCCCACACCAGCCAATTTCTCATCGCTCTCTCTATCTAAACGCCCCATCTCCGCTCCCGTACCGTTTGCCTTCTCTGCAGAGCCTAAGCCCTCGCCATCCCGACCATCGAATCCAACGCTTGATTCCGGCGCGTCAACCCCATGGACCCCGCAGTTCG
Source organism: Rhododendron simsii (assembly GCA_014282245.1). Taxonomy (NCBI): domain Eukaryota; kingdom Viridiplantae; phylum Streptophyta; class Magnoliopsida; order Ericales; family Ericaceae; genus Rhododendron; species Rhododendron simsii. Next base: position 425,061 of record WJXA01000277.1, read on the forward strand.
CGACGTCGGAGTTAAGGTCTATGTCTCCAAATCCCACAGACATCAACAAACCCTAATAAAAACACCAATGAACATAAACACGTTATTTCTATACCAAGAGCTCTGTGTGTGTGTGTGTGCGCACAAGTATTCGTATATCTAGCAGAGATATTTGAACCTAGTCAAAACAAAATCAATACGATACAATAGCATACCATTGAAGGGAGAGAGAGAGAGAGAGAGAGAGAGAGAGAGAGAGAGGGCGGGGGGGGGGGGGCATACCTAGTTTGAATCGCTGATTTCTTTTGATTTTCTGTTTGGAGAGAGAGAGAGAGAGAGAGAGAGAGAGTTTTGCGGGGTAGGGCGAAAAGTGAAACTTCTCGCGATTCCGTGCCGGAGGAGGTTGCTGAGTTTGGACTCTATAGAAGGAGGAACAACAAAATTAGTGTGAATTGACACGTGGCGTGATCGTACGGATGCATCGGTAACCCCGTATCGATGGGTTGAGAAGGTCCCACGTATCGATCGACCGCCATTGCAATTGTTTTGTTGTCTGTTGTTAAACTGAAGGAGGAGTTTTGAAACCTAACTTCTACCTTTTCATCTCGTCCAATTTCGGTTTTTTGGGGCTTTATTTTGTATATTCTAAAAAATATTTGAATAAAATTCATAATTTTAAATACTTTTTCGCTTCATTTTGATGAGACGAATAAATAATCTACAAAAATTAGGCATGAAACTAACATACGCGTTTTTTTGAATAAAGGCAAACAAGAAAAAGCCCCAAAATCCCTTAGCGGAACATAACTGTTTGGTTGGTTGGTGGGTTTGTTCCCCTTCCCCACACAATTTATTATGGTTCGAGCCTAAGCTAAGTTGCTCTAAGGGATTTTTGGATTTTTGGTTCTTCTTGTTTTGTTTTTAACTTTTTATTCAAGCAAAATTAGCATTTGTTAGTTTTGTGCATAACTTTTTATAGATTATTGACTCGTCTCGTCAAGATGGATCAGAAAAGTAAAAATTTTGACTTTTATCCAATTTATTTGAAAATATCCAAGATAAAGCTTAAAAATTTACAAAAGTTAGACACAAAACTAAAAAATGGGAGAAAAAAATGATAAGGACGAAACAAGAAAAAATTCAAAAATTTTAGCAGAACTTAGCTTAAGGGTCAAATTGCAAAAAAGTAATTTCTGGTATATTTTTTATCCTTGACATGAATGATATGCCTTTGACCAAATTGAAGAGATAATTAATTCCGGCATATGTAAATAGTCCGGACACCTTTAATCGACTAAAAACAAAGGCTCCAATTTTGCCTATGCAATATCAAGAGGCCCAACTTTGTTTATGCACACAATTTCCAAACACAAAATCTAAAAACAATTAAGGGAAATGGTTAAGAAAGAAAGTGTGATGATATGGTTCTCAACTCTCCCTTGTCTAGGAGTATAACAGTAGTATTTGGTTGAGAGTTTAGTTTAGTTTAGTTTTGGTAGTGAGTGGAGAGAGAAATAGAGTAATGATTGATGGTAGGAGTAATGATTGGAGAGAGATAGAGAGAAATGAGAAAGTAATAATTGGAGAAATAATGTAATGATTGAAGAAAGAAGTAGGGTAATAATGATTAGAAACAAAACTAAAACTAAAACTTAACTTTTAACCGAACAAAGCAAACATTTTTCTCTCTATCTCTCCATTTATTATCCCTACTATTTTTTAAAAAACTTTTCAAATACTAAACCAAACACAGCACAAGTTTTGAGAATTTTTTTTTTACTCTTTGCACAATTCTCAATAGATATATATATATATATATATATATCTTTTCACTCATTACATCAAATTTGTTTTTCAAAACTCAAAACCAAACAAAGTGAAAGTACTTATTTTCCTCCTACTTTATTTCTCAACCAAATAAGCGGATAATTTTGTTTCGACCCCGTTCGTTTTAGGATTTTGATTTTGTAGGTAATGAATGTAAAGATAATTGAAGTACTGATTGAAAATATGAATAATAATTGAGAAAATATAAAGAGAAAATATAAGAATAGTGATTAAAAGAAAATAAAATAATAATTAAAATCTAAAATCTAAAACTCTTAAACCAACGGGTGAATCCCTTTTTTTTCTTGTTTTCTTTTCTTTCCGTATGTTCGAAACAACCCCTAGCCAGCAACGCGCATGTTAAAAAAGAAGGACGTCCGCCTTCTAGTGTACGCCAGGGAGGCGTTCCCATCACTCTACCCCCACTCAGCAACCTACCTACTACAGTATATTTTTCTCCTCCATATTCAATTCTCTCCCGCCAAAACGGAGGCGAATTCCAGGACTGCTCCGCCTCACGCGGCCGATCAATCGGCGCCATTCGAGATGTACTCATCTCAGAGAGAGAACACGAGCACGAACACGAACTCCAAATCGAGTAATCGCTCGAAGAACAGAGAAGTAGACGTTGCGGATATCTTGCCCTCGTACTTCCCCGACGTTGATTTTTACACCGCCGACTCGAACCCGAAGATCAAGTTCACAAACGAGCTTGTTGCCTTCTTGTCTACTCCAACTGGACAAAATTTAGTCTCTCAGGTCTCTCTCTCTCTCCCCATAACCATAGATAGGAGAACGACTGTCTTTTTTTTTTTTGGGTGTGTGTGTGCCGTTTATACTTCTGCGCATGTGAGTTTTTATTTTATTTTTGGATAACTACGAGTAGGTATAATATATCATAGGAAAAGTACAGTTACGCATCTTTATGGTTAATGGTTAAGTTACAAATTTATGATTCACGTGTCATGCCTCTTTTATGGTTTGATTTGTTACTTATTTTTTGGTTCATTTGTATGCAAACGAGTCGAGCGGAGTATTTTCATGTTCGAGCTCGGATCGTTTACTAAACAAGTTCGAGCTCGGCCCTTAACGAGACAAGCTTGATTTATTTACTTATTAAGCCTCTTTAAATGAGCCGAGCTTTTGTGAGCCGAGTCAAGACGAGCTCCTGAGTGTTGAGCTCGGCTCGATTAGTAAACGAGCCTAAAACTCGAGTTCGAGCTCGGTTTTATTACTAATCGAGCCTTGCCTCAACAAGCCGAGCCACGAGGGTTCGTTTGCAGCCCTATTTATTAATTGTAACGACTTTTTTAATTATGGTATTTGCTACGTTATACTGGTCAGTTACAAATAGATAGTACATGTTAGGAATTAAATGAAAAAAACCAAAGACAAAAGGAATTTGAGCACGTGTCGAGTGGATCAGAAAGGGTCGGGTTTCCCTACAAACCATTTGATACTTTTGCTGGTTACGAAAATATTTGGTGTTAGTTATGAATGCTTTAGTTAGTTGTGCCATAGACACTTAACGTGGAAGAAATTTAGGATGTGTGGATGCAAATAACCATACATGTTAGGTATAGTCTCCGAGCATCAATACGTACATTAACTTGTGCCATAGATGTAGTGTTGAATCCAGCCATTGTATTATGTCCTTAAGTATCTGATTATGCCGTACTAAAATTAGTTTCCTGATATTGTTAGTTCATAATAGTACTGTGTCATTGAAGCAACCTCTTGTTTAGTTTTGAGATTGATTGCCTTCTAATATTGTAATTAATGTACTGGTGAGAACTGAGAAGTCTACTGATTTTTTACCGTCTTTAAGAATTTTCAAACATGTTATGACCATCTTTAGTATGAAGTCATTCACTTCTCAACTAAATGTTAGAGACCTGAGCTGGAACATATTGAATTTGACAGATTTCAGTTTGGCCCATATGGCCCAATGGTGCTGGGATTATGCCAATTCATCTTGATGAAGGATGAATTAATTTCTTAACAATCAAGAGAGAATATAGGGTGGAACTAGTTGCTAATCACCCAGGATATTCGCTAATAGTGAAAAGAAGAAATATTGATTCAAGACAACGCATGAGTTGCTCTTGAATTGGCCATAACCTTGGGGATTTCTGTTGTTTCACTGCATTTCATATATACTTGCTTAGTTTCTATTTTCTATGCCCATGGTTTCTAATGTTGACAAAGTCTTCGGTTAGAGAAAATTGATGTTTAAAGCATGCCATCAGGTGAAGGATGACAATGAGATATACTTTTTGTCGCTAGACTTCCAGCAGTTTCGGAAAATATGGGAACTCGGGGAATTTTATGCAGTTTTGGAGGAAAAACCTAAGGAAGCTTTGTTATGCATGGGTGCTGCAGTTCATAAGGTACAAAGTAAAATGGGAGGGCTTATTTGATATCCCAATGACTCAATCTTAATGGGCACTCATTTTTTACGTTGCCTTGGGTTTACTCACTTTGCACTTTTGTTCAAGGTTCTGATTGACAAATGGGGTAAAGACACATTTAAGGACCATGCAAAGATAAATATCCGCCTGCACAACTGTCCTGAATTGTTTATCTCTTTGAAGAACTTAAAAGCAGCTTATATTGGTAACTCTAAATTTCAGTTACAAGTTCTTGATTTATTTACCAATCGGGCAAAGACAATCTGATGTGAAGATACTGTATCATTTGCTTATATGACAGATAGGCTGGTATCCGTGCGTGGTACTGTTGTAAAAGTAAGCAATGTGAGGCCTCTAGTGGTACTAATGGAATTCTCCTGCACCAAGTGTCGAACCGAAATTACACAAAACTTTCCTGATGGAAAATTTACACCACCTACTAAATGCAAAATGCCTGGCTGTAAGAGCAGAACTTTTAGTCCGAATAGATCTACTGCTCAACTCTTGGACTTCCAGAAAATAAGGTGAGTGCCTTGACGTTGTATTTCCTGTTTTATGCCTTTATCTTTCTTTTGGTTATTCGGTTTTTAGTAAACAGGAAACCTGATGTATCTAGCTGTCTATCTCCCTCTTCTCTTTCTCTTCCTAGACTTCAGGAGCTGCTGAAGTCTGAACATCATGAAGAAGGTCGGGTGCCTCGAACCGTAGAATGTGAACTGACTGAGGATCTTGTAGATGCATGCATCCCTGGAGATGTGGTTACAGTTACCGGTATTATAAGAGTGATAAATAATTACATGGATATTGGAGGAGGTATGACATTACATTCTTTTTGAATCAATCCTTCTGGTTCTTGATGGTACTGTAGTTGAGTTTCTTCCCAATGTGGTTTAAATAACTAATCAAAGTGTTGGCTCAGCAATTTCCAATTTCCTTTTGCCTTTAGGGTGTTGTTGACATTAACTCTGCCATCCCTCAACGTATTAATAGCACAACAAGTGTGGTGCCTCAATCAATAGTCAGACAATCTTGCTTGTCTAATCACTTATATATATATATATATATCAGGCTCTTTTATCGAGTGCAATTATGTATTACATGGAGGGACTCATGTATGGTAAATGGTAGATATACCAGTGCCACAACAGCATACATTAAGATCCCAGTGCCACATTTACATGTATGGTTATTGGTTCAGGACTCCCAGATTCAGTTAAAAGAAAATAAGATGGGTTGTAGAGAAATCTACCTTTAGCCTTATTATATCAAAGATGTTCTTCATGGAATCTTAAATGAAAAGGCCCTAGAGTTTGTGGAGCTGTATGAGACTTAAATAGAAATGTAGAATCACTGGTGTAAATGAGTTATAACTGAATCTTGTCAACAAAGAACGAGTTCTGGCTTTAATATTTTCTTGGAGATTTTAGTTTCTTTCTTTGTCACATGATTGTCATTTGCAAATAGTGAAGTAGACTACCATTCAATAACAGTATAATGCCTATTATGATCAACAAAACTAATGTGGATTGGTGTCATGAAAGGTTGTCAAATAGCTTATGTAGGTTTTTTTTGGTAATAGCTTATGTACCTTATTCACTTATATATCCTTTTACTTAGTGCCCATCTTTTCTGTTGGGTCGACCCCGAATCCTATCAGGTATTAGTTAGTTTTCTTCTGGCAAATGACAAATAGTTCCACCCAGTCCCGCTGAAAATATGCAGTAGACAGCAAGTAGTGAGCATCTGTATCTCAGACTCCTAGCCTTTCTATTCCATTAAGCCAAGTGCTCCATAGGGGTATGACCAAGCACATTGCAGTGAGCTCGAAACGGGCAGGCGAACAAGACAGAAATGAAGGATCACGTAAGTAAGTTAGACTTATCCTAAAAAAGAAAAAGGAAAGAAAAGGAAGCACGTTAGAACTAATGTTTTGCACAAAGCAAAAGAGAAAAATTTAGTGGTGTAATGCTTGGAAACTAATTCCTCTTCTGCTCGTTTAACTGCACATAGAACTGAAATCTTATAGCGGCATCTGGCAGATAACATGTTTGGTCCTCTATTTCTCCTATCTCTGGGAATGTGTTGAAAATCACTTGCCCTCGATAAGGTTATTTCATTGTACTGTATAATTTTTCCTCAATTGCAGCCTAATGTTCTGATGTTATTTGCATTACTGATGGTTGGTCATAACTCCTAGGCCCTAGCACAGTAACCGTTGACGATAATACCTCTATCAAAAGTAACTACACCAGGATTTGGATATTTCAGGAAAATCGAAAAGCAAGAACCAAGGGTTATACTATTTGTACCTGGAAGTAGTTTCTATCAAGAATTCCAAGTCCCAATCTCAACCAGAGGATTTACAAGAAGGAGATGCTGATGCTAGAGCTACAGAACTGTTTGATTTATTTACATTTTCTCAAAATGATTTGGAATTTGTGGTTGAGTACTCGGGGAAAAACGGTTCTGACGTCTTCCGTCAAATACTTCAATCTATTTGTCCCTCCATCTATGGACATGAACTTGTTAAAGGTAGGTATGAAATGTTAACTCATTTGTCTCAAACCAGATGCGTATTCATCCTTTCTTTAACAGTCAACAATTATTGTCTTATTTGTCCATTCAAATGCTACTACACAATCCTCTGACCCACATTTCTTACTTTCACTGCCATTAGCCGTAGTCCATACCCAAAAATGATGGTATAATAGGATAACCATTACGACTATGCTGCAACTCCTAGTGAGACGTAGCGTTATGCCCTTGGTTAACCAGCTGACAAAGATGGTTTGGTGAATTGACACAAGCTTACCTTTTCCTCAACAGCTGGACTTACGCTGGCATTGTTTGGAGGGGTGCGAAAGCATTCAATGGATCAGAACAAGGTCCCTGTTAGAGGAGACATCCATGTCATAATTGTTGGTATGCTAAGCACTATTGCTTTAAAAGTACATGTTTTGAGTTTAAAGTCTTGATTCATTCAGAAGTTAAATGTAGACAGCACAATCATGATCAAATGCTAAAATTCTTTGGTAGGTGATCCTGGATTGGGTAAGAGCCAACTGCTGCAAGCAGCAGCAGCTGTTTCTCCACGTGGCATTTATGTATGTGGCAATGCCACTACAAATGCTGGCCTCACTGTGGCTGTGGTGAAGGATACTATGACAAGTGACTACGCTTTTGAGGCTGGTAATTGTTCCCTTCTTTATTTTCTTTGTTGATTACCTCATGATGTTATGACCATCATAGTTGTAGCTTCAGCGTATGCTTTTAAAGTAGTTAGTCTGCATAGGACTGTTATCTGCAGTCTCCAACCTTTTTTCGGGGTGCTCATCAAGCCTTAAAGTGCCTATCTTCTTGTTATGCAAACAACACAACTAATTGATCTACCATGAGCGATCAAGATGGAGCAAAAACAAGCAAATGCCCAAACACAAAAACACAAGATATATTTGACACATGAGATTGTGTGCCACTGTGCCTGCATCACGGGGTAAGGGAAGGGAAACCCACTAAGCGATAAGGATTACAATGCTCCGTGGTCACCCTCTCAAATTTGCCTCTTTGTTTCTCCAAGTTTCTCTGTGTGAAAACCCTCTTAACAGGCCCAGCCCGAAGTTTTTCAAGGCCCCAGACGGCAATTGAAAATGGGGCCTCATACATGTGTATATATTTGTTAGTTCAAAAATATAGCAAGATGGTATTGCGGTTCAGTGGCTAAATTGTGTACCTCCTCTTTAGAACGTGAGTTCGAGCCTCATAACAATCATTTTGAAACTATTTTTTGAACAAGTTACAAAACTGCTGGCATTAAAAATTGAAAGTAGTCATGGATCGAACTCGCGACCTTTTGCTAGAAGCACAAGTGTCTTACCACTGTACCACAACAGCATACTTAAAATATTCTTCACATACTTCTAATTTATTATCTTCTTCTATTTCGGGGCCCAATTATTTGGCCCAAAACTGGAGGCCCTAGGCGGTCGCCTGGTGGACCTATGCCTAGGGCCGGCCCTACCTCTTAAAACCCTAACAGGCACACGATGCCTATGTTTCGCATCGGCGAGCATCCGGACGGACTTAACCACTGTCCAGACAAAACAGCCGAGAGTTGCATGTCTGCAGCAAGAGTTTGTCCAGACACTCTGGATTAGCGTCCCGGGTGGGAATTGGCTGCAAACTCCTTTTCTTCCCCTAATGCAAGCCATCTCACAACACTTCTCTTGGGCCAGCCCTTAGGCTCTACCCTGGCTTTTCATTGGTTTATCCTGGGGACCAGTAGAAGGAGAGAGGTCCACCGTAAATACTTGAGCTTCCAGGTCTTATGGAAGCTATTTCTTACCAGTACTTGGTAACGTAACAAGCAGAAATTTATTATTGGAAAAAAAGAAATTGATTTTTGCTTTTTGCACTACCTTTTTTACTAGATGCACTCCTTTTTTTCTATTTTATATCCTTACGATGTGAATTCACTACACTATCTGATGAAGGACTGTTATTGCCGCCTACAATAGGAATCATGGTGGTTTTGGGTGGGGAAAGTAGAATATTACTTGGATAACTGCACAAAAAAGAAAGGGTAGAATGAGAAGAAGTAGAGGGAGAAAGAGAGATAGAGGTGCGTCACCCTTGCAAGGGTTAGGAAACCCCAATCACAATGGCCTCAGCCTTGTAACAATCAATTCATTTATCAATTCTATTCCAAATGAAAGATTACATCCATAATTCATGGAAAAGACTCTTCTAATTCCTAGAAGTCTAAGTGAAATGAAGTAATGAACCTAATCAATGAACCCATTTAATAAGATATTGAATGAACCTAGATATAAATGGATACATTGAACTGACAAACATATGTGTAATGCACCTAGATGAATATTAATGAAAGTACTATTTCATGATGGCCTAAAAACTACCAAACTACTATGGATGACCCTTGAACTACCAACTACCAAGGACACTTATTTTTGGACAGAAGACTTCTCGATGCTTGTGCTACCCTTAGCCTTTGGTCTAGGCTTCCAAAGCCTATGAGACTTGTCTAACCACTCCATCACTATCCCTTCATGTGTTAAAGAAGGGACTCAAGAAAAGGCTAGTAGTGTCAATTCAAATGAACAAGGACAAAAAGGGAGTGTGAATGGTAAAAAGGCAAAATCACTACCCAAAAAGAAAAGCCCACGACTTATGGCAAAACATACTTGTCATCATTTTGGGTAATCTTGAAATTTACCCCACTTTCTTAAAGTTTGGAGGCTGCCTTGCCGCTTGTGGACGATTGAAATTGTTAATTGCTATAGAGAAGTATGTTAGATATGTTTTTATCTTTTAAAAGATCAGAATTAGATTGAAATGTGTTGTGACTGATTCGGTTTTACACAACTCACGAACCAAGTGAGTTGTGCATTCGACTAAAGCAAATCTAACAGTTATCAAGTGCTTGAAAGTGCACACCGATTTCTGAGATGTGGATTTTACAGAAATCTTTAATGGCTTGCTCTGGAAATACTCCATTTCTCTTTTCTTCCTATATGAATGCTAATATGAAGGCTTTATGGTTTTGGTGAGGAAAATCAGAATCAAAGAAGAAAGAATTTGAACTTCTCCAGTGCCAACGACGACTTCCCAAAGATATGGCCAAGTCACTTGGATTCCCACATGATGTATTATGGAGAGAGAAACCAACATCAACTTCTACTTTTATTAGTCTATTTCTCATCTAACACACAATCTAGCATTTCAAGTAAGGCATACTATATGATTAATAAGCATGAAAACACTTTCCGTAAGGCATGTAAATGAACAGTGATAATGAAAATGCTTCCCGTTGAGAATATTTACGTCCTATTGGAGCTGATGCTGGATTGGTGACTGTAGAGTGCTCAGAGCTGCACGCTAGTCACCAGAGAGATGTATTATTCCGCCAGGTTTGCAAAAAGTTGCTGCTTCTAGACTTGAACCTGCATTCAAAATTTAACATTCTTGATTCTTAAGAGCCAATGCTTGCTCTTTGGTACCAAGCAACGGCCCCTAGAACGGCAATATTTCACTAGCCTAACATATTAGATTCAAAGAGCTTGTTATTAACTCATAAAATATCAAAATCTATATCTGAAACTGAATATGACATTTCCCAACAGGTGCCATGGTACTTGCTGATCGCGGACTATGCTGTATTGACGAGTTTGATAAAATGACTGCACAACACCAGGTTTGTCTAGATAGATTACGAAATATGTAGGGTTTCCTTTTAAACGCCAAGATTAAGCTTTACAGATTCTCCATACCCTCAGGCTCTACTGGAAGCTATGGAGCAACAGTGTGTATCTGTTGCAAAGGCTGGATTGGTGGCAAGTCTATCAGCTCGAACTTCTGTTTTAGCAGCAGCAAACCCAGTTGGCGGTCATTATAAGTATGTACTTAGTCTTTTCATTCAATTTATGTGTTATTTGTGTTGGGATGGACCTCGAGCCCACCCACAGCGGAAGCGTAATAAAAATAAACACGCACAAAGCACACAATATTTACATGGTTCAGCCCCAATGCCTACTCCACAGGGGAGAGAGAGATTCCACTACATAAAAAATAGAACATTAATGTTAGATGAAAAACCCTCTTTAAGCTCCTAACACTATGGCTCACACAGTGTTTTTCACTCAACCCCACATCTCTATTTTTCCTCTCACCTCATGGCTGGTATACCCGGCAATTCCCAAAGGGACTGCCTCCTCACACAAACAACACCTTCTGTCTTTTTTTCTCTCATGCACAAGGCTCTCCTCCCAAACCATAGACATAGGCATGACAAAGGCTCTTTGAAGAGTTGAGAAGAATCTGGTGCCAAGCATCAAATGCTGTTTGGAATTGGAACATGAACAGCCGGCATTAACCCCATATCAAGAGAATTTCCAAGGCAATTTACTCCAGCCAATTAATACACAACAAACCAACCAATTTTCCTTTTCTTTTAATGCATTCACAAATGTGCAAAAACACAACAATTCGTACCGAGCGAACTGCTATGGTGTTAATCATTGATGGGCTTTTTTCTGTAGTCCGTGGCAGACTAGAGTGATAAAATGGGGCTGATCATCAGTATATGAGTTTTCAATCTTTTTTAAGATTCTGAGGGTTCTCAGCACCACAATGAATAGTACAATTTACATTATAGAGGATAAAACTACGGAATTTTTAAGTGATTAGTTGGATAACTCAAAGCAATTTTCGTCACGAAGGATTTGATGAAACTAGAGATGCAATAAAACCTATGTTGCTGGGAAATGGTGGCGAGACAGCAATGAGGCGTCAAATGGAGAGGAAGACAGAAAGCAAAGCTACTCGTTATAGGACTTAAACACATATTTTAGCCACTTTGTTATGAACTATAGGGCCAAGGTCTATTCATAGTCCCCAACATTGAGTTGTCATAGAGAACAGTTTTACATCAGCTAAGAGCCTAAGAATGATGATGAGAATGAGATCTGAGTTTCGAATCAATTGATTTTCCTTTTAGATAAGGGCTTTAGATTTCTACTGAGAGAAAAGGAAAACAAACAGATATTGTTTTTCTTTGGGGATGGGGGTGGGAACTAAAGTACTAGCACTATTTTATGTGGACTGAACATTGTCGAACTGATTTCTACGAGAGTAATCACATGACAAAAAAAGGATGATAGCAGAGTTCAACTGCCTGCTACATTTATCGTATTTATTTTACATGCTGGCTTTTATAATAAATGTTATAAAATTCATTTGCAGCCGTGCGAAAACTGTCAATGAAAATTTGAAAATGAGTGCTGCTCTACTCTCACGATTTGATTTGGTTTTCATATTACTTGATAAACCTGATGAGTTACTGGACAAGAGGGTCTCCGAGCACATTATGTCTGTAAGTTATCCTTCCTGACCATTTTCAATTGGTATAATTTGGAAGGGCGATTCAATTTGAACCTGCAAAATTCTCTCTAACGTCAATTCTTTTCACATCCATTTAAATTTACTGTACTATGTTGTTTCCAAATTTTCTTTTCGGAAAGAATTTCCTTATCAAGTACTTGGATAGGTGACCTTTCAGGAAACTTCAATTACTTAACCGGCATTCTTATGTGAACAGAACTTGTTACCTATGACAGGTTCACATAGCCTCTTCAGATCAGTGAGTTTAAGAGTTGCAAAACCATTTTCTGTTTCTACAATCGCAAAAATGGTTAACAGATAGGACCATATCATCAAATTGATCACCCCGTGGTTGAACACTAGTAACCAGGCCTGTCCTTGAGGCATGGCGAGCGAGGCTTGCGGCTTGTGCCTCAATATTATTATTATTTTTTTAAATTAGGGCCCTCCAAATTTTGTGGGTTTTATGTATAATATGTATAAAAAATAACAATTGAGGGGGTTAGCTATGCTACCCATTGAAAAGGAGATCGCAGAAAAGACTGATTGTGCTAGCAGCTAGCGTAACTACTACTTTTGCCGCTAAAGATGCAAGAGGAGTGATATTCAAGTGATACTTTAATGTTTTTGTAGTGATCACTACTTTTGGAAACCTCCCTAGTTATACATATTCATTTTAAGATTGGTTTACTGTTTATTTTGATTGCTTGTGAAAACTCTAAGGGCCCCAACCTTGAAGTTCGTCTCAGGCCCCCAAAATGGCAGGGACGACCCTGCTAGTAATGAATTGTGTGGGTCAATTCTGAATTCCTTCAACCCAAGTTCCTATGGATGTGATGGAGGGGTGGGAGAAGGCTGGACCATTGATGGCTGGCTGGTGGGTTTGTGTAGTTTCGAATGGGTATAAATTTGTTGAAGGGCATTTTTGGGTTCCAATAATTTTAGTTGGCCGTGAGGAGAATTTGGGATTAGAGAGATTTCTGGGGGTTGATATAGAATCGCCTTTTTTTAATTGTCGTGCCATATGTATCTTGATCCTGAGTTTATGGGTATGACCTATCAAGGTGGTTGTCATTTACTCGTTTCAGATCAGGAATGAGATCTATATGCATTCATAGTCTGTTTTTAAACAAGCCTGTCAAACTGTTTAAATGACATTGTTCTTGCCTTAACATTAATGGTTCATATAGCCTTCATTCCAACCTAGGGTAGTTACCTAGAAATTTCAAGAGGAAACCCTCACTTGTTAAGAGTGTGAATTTGATTGACACACCTTCCTCGAGAACCTGAGGGAGATATTTACAAATTGGAGAACTTTGAGACTGAACTGGAAAAGGGAGGCTATTTTCTAGTTCTACCTCTCAACACGATTACGAGTTACGACCTCAATGGCATCTTTGAGAAATAGGAGAACTTTGTGACTTCTGACTGAACTGGTAAGATGACACCATTTCTAGCACCTTGTATGTTTGCCAGACCATGGTTTGTGTGGTTCCCAAGGTGATTATGCCACTTATATGAAAATTTACTCCACCAAATGTAATACATTATTCTCCCTCTTGCTTTTATGTTTTCCTTCTGGTCCAAGAGTTCTTCCTGTAACCATTATGTGTGTGAGCGCACTTTTGCATGCTTGCTATGTGAATTTGTGTTTATGAGATCGTGGCAACATGTAACCATAGAGCTTAATGTCTGAAGTTTATTTGAAGGCCGTGACAAACATATAAAAGGAACTTTATATTTGCAGCTTCATGCGGAATCTGGAGAACATTCACGAGCTGCAAAAAAGCTACGTACAGGTGATGGTTCTACTCTTGGTGTAGTAAATACTTTTGTGTGGTGAATCTCTGCCAAATGAACCGGCTATTGGTGCATATTGCAGCATCACTGACCGCTCGAGACGTAGAAATGAGTAAAAAAAGTGATTCTTTAGTTTCAAGATTGAGACTTGACCCCAAGAAGGATGCTGATTTTGTTCCTTTACATGGTTCGCTACTTCGGAAATATATTGCTTATGCAAGAACTTTCATCTTTCCAAGGTGATCTATTTTCCTATTAAGTTGCGTCATTTTCATCTTGAAAACTCAGTAATGTAGCTCCTTTGTTGTATCAGGATGTCAAAACCCGCAGCCGAAATCCTACAGAAGTTTTACTTAAAATTGAGAGACAATAACACATCTGCTGATGGCACACCGATAACAGCAAGGCAGCTAGAAAGTCTAGTAAGGCTGGCGGAAGCTCGAGCTAGATTGGAGTTAAGAGAAGAAATAACTGGCCAAGATGCTTTGGTGAGTTAATTTCCTTTTTTCTGAGACGAATTTCAATATGAATAGTCACTAGTCTGACAGAACACAGCCATTTCCCGCAAAAATTTGGAGAAATACCCTCTGGTCTGTCTATCTTACTATATGCTGCCCCTAGGTTAGGAGACGTTCCGACTTCCGTCTGAAAGAAAGTTGAGCACTTTGAGTGCTCTTGTAATTTTAGACTTTAATTTGGCTGGATAGGCAGATGAAACTTGCAACTTCTGAAGCACCGACACGCAAAAGTGGCAACTACCCCCCAAAAGAACATGCGGGATTACGTACCTTTCAATTTCATTACATTTAAGCTGGGAACAAGTTTGGGACATGCTGGAGACACACGACATATTACGACATGGTGAGGGTATAAGAAACTTCTTTCACGGGTTAAATTGGAAAATAAACTTTCACTTTTGCGTAGTTGTTTGTCTGTTTGATGGATCATCCATTAGTTATGGAGAATTAACGTTACTTTGTATTGTTGTGCTAAGTGTTAACGACTATAAAAAAATACAAACATGAATGATTATATTTTATCTTCATCGTGTCTACCGTGTCCTTGCTTCTTAGGCTGCAACCTTTGAAGGCAAAAGTTAGGGGTCCAACTACGCCAAAATGGTTAAATGGGTGGAGTAGTTATTATAAAATATACAGTCGTTTTTGAGGTTAAACATGAGTGGTTAATCTTTGAGTGGATGTAATGATATTGTTACAAATCAAAACCAATTGGCCAGAGGTGGAAAGGCTGCCCAGACACATATTGGTGTTGGAGGTGATAATTAATTGTTGTAGGACAAACTCTAGCAGAAGAAATGGCACAATGACTCTGTTCGTGTCTTGACAAAATTCTAATTTCTGCAGATAGAGTTTCAGAGACACTTCATCTGCTCGATTAACATTTATATTTGTTGTATCAATCTTATGATCCTGTGGAGAGTATTCATCTAGTTCTCCTTGATGTAGTCAACTAGGGCGGCATTTTACTAATTTCTGTTTACTGCATTAGTAATGAAATAGTCTATTAACTTCTTGGATGCCATGGTGGATACCAGGTTGACCATCGCATTGGGAATCGAATATTGTGATCAAGCAGTTTCTTACTCCCATTTGTGTGGGTTATCGCAAACGGAAGTATAACTGGAGTATTTGCTACCTTGCATAGTGCTTTAAGGAAAATCTTTCCCGCTGTTCTAGTTTTTTGTTGTTTGTTAAGGTAATCCATTAGACTAACAGACCAAAAAACATGGGCCAAGGGGAACTGTAAGAGTCCAACAAACAAACACAAAGGGCAAAACAAATAACAAAACGGAGCCGCCCTACTAACGGAAGAAACAAGCTAAAAATACTATGCCAAAAACAGAAACAAAATTCTGGATGCACCAGATACATGTACAGAAGCAACAAAAGCAATAGACAAACCATGACAACACAACCCTTCAGTGTTTTTGGACTACATTAGGCACTCCCCAATCTGCCACTATCTGCTGATTCTCCAAAGTGTTAGGGAAATTCCTCCATGAAACGATGTACAGTCTAATGCAAGTAATGCCCTTCTCAACCTCCACCTGTAGAGATTGCACATTGTGGCTACTAGCCTTAAAAATTACTGTTCTAACTTGCTTATCATTAGCCAAAATAATATATTTGAGAGTGTATCTACTTGTAATCTCAGATAACTGCTAAGCTCGCGGTCTGTGAACAGCTAGTGCAGTGTGACTGACGACTGATGAGATTGACAGTTGATAGTGACCATATCTTAGGGGGAGTAAGTTTTGGTTACTGCTTCCCACAAATTTAAATCCTTTGTTTTTCAGGATGTTGTTGAAATAATGGAAGAATCCTTGTACGATAAGTACGTCAACGAGCATGGTTGTGTGGACTTTGGGCGGAGCGGTGGAATGAGTCAACAGAAGGAAGCAAAACGATTTCTAAGTGCTCTGAATGCACAATCAGAGTTGCTGCAAAAAGATTACTTTTCCATTTCTGTATGCTCACTTGCCTTTCCTAGTACTTCTGGTAATAATAGTTTCATGTCAACTCAATTTTATGTTTCAATTTTCTCCCCAGGAAATATACAGTTTGGCAGATAGGATTGGCTTAAGAGTTCCAGACATTGACATATTTGTGGATAATCTAAACAGTGTTGGTTTTCTCCTAAAGAAGGGGCCGAAGACCTATCAGGTACTGTAAAATCTAGCTTTTGCATTATAGTCCAAAACCCCAAGTGCAACCAACTCTACTATTACTGTGGATACCGATCTGGGGTGTTCATAATTGGATATTAATCCTGATGTAGCATATACCAACTGTCTTTAAACAACCTGCGGCAGACTGACATCAAACCCATTTTTAAACCAAGAGAATAACTGATCAGATGCTAGAAAATCTCGCTGTATCACTTAGAATCTTGAGTTATTTCACACAGGTGCCATCATCATCTTATTCACGGAGTCAGTCGTCAAGGTCAAGGGGCTAAGTTTTGCATCATCGTCTTATTCACGAAGTCAGTTGTCAGGGTGAAGGGGCTAAGTTTTGCAGCATCTGAGAACAGGTCAAATTTCATTTGTATAGTTTCTCTCCTTCCTTTACCATGGGTAAAATACTGCAGATGTAAACATATATGTTTCCTTTTTGCAAAAAATTTCATGTAAGCAGATTTCAACTTCCATTTTTGCAGAGTACCTATAGAGTCCTCAATACTTTCTCTCTTCATTTCATCTCATTTGACTTGGCTTAATGGCGGAAATCCTCAATCTCCACTATGACATGATGGTTTAACATACCCTCTTCAGTGCAAGCTAAAATTACGAAAGCTCCCCTAGAGAATGCATCCCTTAAGTTGATTAGCCGTAGGATCGATGAACTCTAAGTGAGGTGAAAATTTTGAAAAAATATTCTCGTTTCAAGTCCCATACCTCTAATAATTCCCCACCTCTCAAAATGCAAGTTGGCATGGGAAACCAAAACAGCACAGAACACTTTCTACCAATTTGTGAGTTAGGGAAATTAGCTGGAGGGCCATTAAAGCCAATTTGAAATCTTTTGCTAAGTTTACTTCCCTTCTGGTGTCTTATTTTATGCCCATGTTAATAAAAACGAGAGGGCAATACTGAAACATACCTGCTGTCGAGTTATTCCATGAAAACGATAACCCACTCACAACTGGTATATATGTAGTCTTCCTCTCTCAGGTGCTAGTATCATCCATTACTAAGTTCTGTTACATGAATCACATTCAGCCCATACAAGTGACAATGCGAGTATTATACCAAAATCTTTTATCAAAGTACATATTACATTTGAAATTCAAGGTTCACAAAATCGTGATCCGCGACTATAGATACATCGCTATTTACCACTTAGATGCAGTGTACAACAAGGCAATGTTCCTGGTGGTTATATAGATCCAGAATACTAGTAATCTCCATCAGGTTCGAGCCGCCACTCACTCCCGTAATAAGAGTTAGGCAATCCCAACCAGAACTTAAACGCCTCTGCTGCTCTCTTCCTTTCACTCCTTCGGTCCTGCCTTGCTTTTGAGGCATGCTTACTAGTAAACATCCTCGAATGCATCTCCACATAAATTCTAGTGTACTTAGTCTTGTTTGGAGATATTCCATTCTCCTCCATGCAGGCAACAATCTCCAAAGCCTTCCTGAAGAAAGCAGCCCTCACACAAATATCAGCCAAGATATCTAAAAGAGCTTCATCAGGCTTAAGCCGTGGAATAGCCGAAGAAGAAATATTTTCCACACTACACCTCTCCTTCACTTCATTCCAAAGCAAAAGTGCTTCTCCTGGCTTTCTAGCGATTTTAATCCCGTTTGCGAGACTTCCATAAGTATTCACATTAGGGTAGAACCCACTCTCTTTCATCCTTTCAACGATCTTCTTTGCTTCTTCAACCAAACCCAGCTTGCAATACCCTTCGACCAACACATTCCACGCAACCACATCAATCTTCACTCTAGGGTCCTTGAGCATCTCATCAAACACCTTATTAGCTAGCTTCGGTTGACCCGACAAAGCAAAAGCTTTCATTAAAGTGGTGTAAGTAATCTTGGTAGGGGCGATTCCCCTCGATCTCATCTCGTTGAAGTAGGAAAAAGCCCCAGCACTGTCATCAACTAGTATACACCCGTCAATCATAGTATTATAAGAGACCGCATCAGGCTGAATACCCGAATCCTCAGTCATCTCCTTCATCACTTCCTTTGCTTTTTCCAACTGCAGCTGCTGGCAGTACCCTTTGAGGAGAATATTGTAAGTGATTCTATTAGCTTGAACTCCAATTCGAATCATTTCAGCTAGAACCTCTCTCGCCCTATCCATTGCTCCCACCTTCGCAAACGCTGACACAGCCGTCGTGTAAGAAACATGGTTAGGTTGGCTAGCACTATCTTCTTGGTGTCTCATTGCCTCTAGCATTCTCACTGTGTCGATGACTCTACCTTCTTTCATATAACCCTTCATCAGAGTTGTGTACATTCTAGAGTCAGGACTATACACCTTAGGCAACAATGGCGGCTCACTAGTACTCGGGTTGATCGAGTTGGGGAGCAACTTGTCAAACACATCCCTCCCATCTCGAATTGGGTTTTCGAAATTCGAGTCTCTCAGCACTTTGCAAATGTCTCTCCGGCCTTCCCTCATCGCCTGCACCATTCTCTCCGCTGCTTCTATATCCCCAAAGCCGACGTAAGCTGCGACAAGGGAATGGAATGTGGACATACACAAAGGAATTTCCTTCTCAAGAATCCTTTCCAATACAAAAACCATCAAATCCTTCCTACCAGCTCTTGCACACAGTTTCATCATCACATTGTAAGTCAACACATCAGGTTCACATCCAAACTCGGGCATCTCACCAAACAATTGGAGAAACCTCTTGGTGTCCCCCAACTGGGCACAAGCATTGAGCGCAGCGTTGAACGCGCCCGTGTCAGGCCTTGAGTGGGCCACGACATCCGGGTCCGCGACCCTGCGCACCCGCCGGGTGACAGAGTTGAAAATCTTGAGGGCCTCGGCAGGCCCGTCGTCGCCGGATTTAGTAAGGCAGCTCATGGCGGCGCTCCATGCCTTGACGTGGGGGAGGTAACCGGACTTAAGCATGGACTTGATAACGGAGGCGGCGTAGAGGGCGTGGCCAGCCTTGGCGGCGGCGGCGGCGAGGAGGTCGAGGGAGTTGGCGTCGAGGAGGTGGAGCAGGCGCTCATGGTGGAGGCGCTTGATGATGGACTGGGCACGGTTGAGGCTATTTTTGGTCTTTTGCTGGGATAATTGGCAGACTAAGCGGCTAAGGCAGGTGGGACCAGGGAGGTGTGGGGACTGGAGGTATGTTAGCCAGGCTTGCTCTGTTTCCCTTTGGCTGAGGAGGGTAAGGAGTGTTTGGTCTTTGGAATTGGTTAGTGGGTTAGTGGAGGTGGTGGTTGTGGTTAGGGGGTGTTTTGTGGTGGATTGGGTGAGAAATGGGGGCCTGAGTTTGGGTTTGTCTGGTGTGGTGGTGATGGTGGTGGTCAGGAGCTGGCTTTGGGTTAGAAATGGGGACCTTGGTTTGGGTTTGTGTACTGTTGTGGTGGTGGTGGTGAAGAGAGTGGTGGAGGAAGGTGGTGGTGAAGCCCAGTGGAGGGAGGTGAGGGGCTGTGGAGATGGGAAGTGGTTTGCTGTTGGTGGTGGTTTAGTGGTGGTGGTGTTGATGGTCATGACCGGTCCATGCGGCTCTATGTTAAAATTTGAGAGAGAGAGAGAGACCTTGCAGAGGAGGAGAGATGGGGAGAGAGAGAGTGTGTTGATAAGGGGGGATATTTTACAGGGTAAATTTCACTGACATCCCCATGAATTCTACTACAATCAGAACATTGCCCCTTGCGGTTTTTGAACTCATATTGACATCCCTTGTCAGAAAATGTTGTTTAACTTTGTTAAAACACCTATTAAAGTTATTGAAATACCCCTCAATATTTTTCACATCTCTCTCACTCCATTAAGGCATGTTGACTACAATTTTTGTTTATTTTATGGTCAAAATATTTAACCTTAACCTTTTAATTTGTCTCAACGAAAAAATTAGAAAAGTTAAAACTATGTGCCAGACTTAAAAAAATTTAGAAAAGGCAATAAAAAAAAAAACTTCTCTTTAAAAGTAGTTTTATTTTTTTGTCATTAGATGTTTTTTTAGCTTCTGGTTATAGGTTTATATACCTTTTCTATTTCTCTCGTTGAACAAAAAAAGAATAGAAACTAAAAAAGGCAAAAATAAGCTCAAATAATTAATTTAAGCCAATCAATCTCTTATTTTGACTAATTTGGTAGTGGTTTAAGGCATTTGTGTTGATGTGTTGGTTTTACATTTATTTAGGTCTAATTAAGTAGTTATATGCCTCGTATTGTCAAGGGGAAAAATGCTATTAATGGGGCTATTTCTCTTGAGATCACACACTTTTGTTTGGTTAACTAACGGTTGAATCAAAGATGGATTAAAGTGTTGCACATAATCTAAGTCACATAATTCTTTAAAATGCTCTGTGCACCTGCTCTAGTCCTCAGCACTACGTTCACGCTCTCAATGTTCGCCCTCACAGAATTAGTATTTTGAGAAATGTTTCAAAGACGCTTTCACGCTCGCACTTTCTCACCCGGGCGCATGCGGATTATGTGACGCAACACACAATACTAAAGTAGGGAGTGCAGTGTAATTTCAGAGAATAAAGGCGTTAATGCGTGATTCTTGTAATATTTAGGGACTGTCATTGAAATTTCCCCTCTATTTTTTTTTCCCCCAAAGGATGGGGTTCTAGTTTTTGGGTGGAGATGGGATGTAATACGTCGAGTGTATTCAGTCCACTTGTCACTGCTGTATTGGGTGGACGCCCTTATTCTATCACGCGTTTATTTATTTTAAGGTCCTCATAAAAGCACAATTTGATGAGCAGACCCAATAAGCAAATGGCCCGAGCATTTCAAAAAGAAGCAAATTTTGGATATTTGTTATGCATAGCCAGCATGCCTTTGTTGTAAAATACTGTAATATATTCTAGGAACAAAACTAGTGCTGATATTTTTTTTTGCTAGAGTTTTGTCAAAATATTTGGGATTAACACGTTAGATAAAAATTGAATAAAATTTATATAAGACAAACATAAAGAGAATACTATAAAAGTTGTCCCTTTTTTTTTTCAAAATTTAAATTTTGTTTATAGTGAACCTTTTGAGGTTTCTGATCATAGTTTTCTTTTCTTTATTTCTCTGGTCAAAACAAATTATTTAACTAAAAAATTTAAATTTGATAAAATTCAATAAAAAGATAGTTATGATAAAAAGATTAATAAGACGGTAACAACAATAATGAAAAAAGTTAGCCAAATACGCCCTCAGTCTTGAATTTTGACACGTTTACAGAGTGAGATATTGCTTTTATATTAATATTTTACCTTAGTTGCGATATTTTTTGTTCCGGCCGCGATAGAAAATATGAAATATGGTATACGGCCCTTTGAATCAAGTTCCTCTTACTTCCCTTTCTCTCTCTCCCTCATTCTCTCACTTCCAACTTCTGCTCTCTACTAACATTTCTGTTCACTATCTTTTATCATTGTGATAATTTAATTTTCTTTTGCCGATTGGGGAAAAAAAAAATGTTCACATCTTCAAACCCACATCAACCCAATTTCATGTTCCATGCCATTGAAACTTGAAAGGTAAGATATAGATCCGAGGCAACATATATGGGCTCTTGTGTAGCATCATCACACTTTAAATTTTGTAGTTGAATGCTCCTACATTCAAATCTGTCATTAATAATCTTGCACAATTGGTCCGACTTACATGATTGACTATAACACCAATTATCTAAATATTGGCACATTGAGTTCTCTGTGTGTGTTGTGTTCTATAAAATCTGGAGAGGTTATATAAGTAGCTAAAAATGAGTACAAAGAAAGCCAGCAACAGGAAAAAAAAAAACACTAGCAGTTTCAATTAATTCAAAAATTGACGGGAGGTGGATGTTGAATTGGCTTTGAGGGTTAGAGCAAGTATACCAAAGGAGTTAAAATGCCAAAATAGCTATTTTACAGAAGAAAATCAGGAAAAAAAGGTTTCATCAGGTGAGTCAAAAGGAAAGGTAAAATAGAACCGGTAGAAATGGTTAGGTATTAATACCGATGCAGTATTCCTAAGCAATGCTTTAACAATTAGTTTCTCTCTCTCTCTCTCTCTCTCTCTCTCTCTCTCTCTCTCCACTCCAATGAAAAAAAGACTTCAAATTGAAAAAATGTATACTTTAATAGGTGTTAGGTAAAATTGATAGTATTGGTGTAGTTGTGAAAGAAAAAGTTGATAGATAAATTAGAATTGTGTACTATTCACATGGTAGTTTAGCTCTCTATTGGTGTACTTGCTCTTAAGTCCCGTTTAATAATAGTGATAGATGGATGGAATTAGGATTGAAATTCGTAAGAAGAAGGGATTGTTAATGAGAAGGAATTGATAATGAGTATGTTTGTTTGGGATGAGATTAGATGACGAGATTATTAATATCATGTTTTTTTGAGATGTGATTAGATGATGAGATTGGATTGATAGAAAAAATTGGTAATGAGAATTGATTGATAATGAGAAGGGTTGGAATTGGACTACGAATACCAAGTCCCACGGGGTATTACTAATACCCCCTATGGAGCTCACTACTAATCCCAACGGAGTAATAATCCGGTTATCAAACGGGGCCTTAGGGAATAGGAGGTGGCTGCCTGGCTGGAAGTTGCAGCTGCTTGTGGCGAGGCTGGTGGAGGTGGTGACTGGCAGTAGGTTAGGGTTGTAGTTATATTGGGGAAGGGATATACAGACAAGGGCAAGAATGTATTTTCATCCTGTACTTTACTTAAACTCAAAGTTGGTCCCTGGAATCCAATTCTGTTAGTTTTGATAGAAGACGCGACTGTGACTTTGTCCATAAAGCACGGGAAATTATATGCGCACGTCGAGCAAACCACATGGGGTGTAAGTAAAGTTTGCCCAAAAACAAATACAGCCGGCCTGAATATGACTAAGAAATGAGAGACAAAATTCCTCGTGAAATTGAGGATCGAATATGCATACAAATGAAGACTTAAGAGCTACAGAAAGCACAAAACTGCAAATTGCAACAAAATTGATTCCTCGGTTCATATGCACTTCCTCGCACAGGACAATAATTATGACTCATACCGACATTCTTTTGCCATAGTTGAAGTCCACCAATTTGAATACGTTGAACTGAACATTAAATCACCTGTAACCTGTTATGCACCTACGCCGCTTTGATGGCTTCTTTAAGCTTCGGTTTGCTTTTGGGTTTGCTCTTGGGTTGACGACGTCCTTTCACTTTTTTAGTCAACAAAAGCTCTAATGCTTTCTCTAGGGTTATATCCCCGGGCTTTATTTCCTGCGGACAAGGTTTAGATAGACAAAAACCCGCTAATCAGAAGACTTGAATTATGTGGAAACCAATGGAGTATTACGGAAGCCCACATGTATAACAAAAAGAAAAAAATATTTAAAGAACTATCAAAAAAAAAAAAAAACTGACAGATGCATATCTGATATGAAAGAGCTGCAGAGTCATTGGGCTGCCTACCGTTCATTAGATGACTTTACAGCCGCCCTTGCCTCTTGGGTTATCCGGATTCCAACCGCTATTCTAATTAAATTGAGGTTTTAGCTCAATTCAATATTATATGGTGGGCAAAATGACCTACCACTTACACCTCAAAGGATTGAGGCTTATGCCTCAGTTCCTACGGATAAAACGTCTCGCCTTATGAGAGACCCCCAAAAAAAAAAATAATAATAAATCGCCTTGCATGTATAGAACACTCTCTGTAAATACTTGTTATACAAACAATGAGTACTATAACAGGAGATCGAAGCTAAAATTCGTGCATAATTTTATTGAAGATATCATAACAATTTAATAGATGCATACCTCAGGTATAGACACGCTCGTTCGCTGATGTCCAACAGAAAACCCAAATCTCGCAAGCTTCAACATTACTGGTTGGTGACTGTCAGGATGGTTTCCCTACAATGAAGCACCCCCAAAATTGATTTTGACGAAAACAGATGAAACAAAAGAAACTTGATTTGGAAGAAGACATACCAACATCACGGGATATCGCAACAACTCTATAGCAACTTCTAGGGTAATGGAATCTACGTCTTTTACCTGAAATAAGAAACGTTTTCAAACAATTGTGGATTACAAACTACAAATTAACAACTTCTCAAATACAAAGCTATTATAAGGTTACAACAAACAAAGGCCATTAAGTACAGTAAGAAAACGTTTTTTGCCCCCTTTTCTCCCTTCTATTTTTTTAATGCCATTGTTTGCTTGTTCTGCTAGTAGTTGTGTGGCTACAGGGATCTTCGGAGGATTTCCCTTGGTGAAGATCGGCGGAGCAATATCTCACTTTGAGGTTTCCAATCCTTGTTGAACTCGAAACTCATGTAAGCTGCTGGTCGGAGTCCATGCTAGAGCACTAGGGGACCATCTTTGGCGAGATATCAAGATCACGCCTAACTGGCTAAGCAAGATGTATGTTTTTTCTGACCCATCCTTTATGAGCTTTAATTGTTTACCTAGAATTACGGGTGTAAATATCAAATGGTTGGGGCTCATATTTAGGCCCTTCATTGTATTGATCAACATAGTTATTAATAAAAATACTACTTCCTATCATAAAAAATAAAAATAAAAATAAAAAAGAGGTGGATGACAATAAGATGAGGTTTATCCTTCATTATTTGTTCTTTTTCCAAAAGGAGGTTAGGGCTAAGAAAGAGGAACATTTACTGACGCATGAATTGTTGTATCAGAACAGTTTGTAAAAAAGTTCAAAACTGAAGCAAGCATGATCCTGTTCATAGAGAACAAAAGAAGGCATGGATCTCGTAGCGGCATATATACACCAAGAGACCTTATAGAACATCTCTGTAACCCATATTTTCACTATGAAAAATTGTTAGAAAAGAGCGAATTTCACTAGCAACCCAGAGGTTTACCCTTTGCTCAGATTTCCCCTCCTAATTCCTATGACTTCTTCCCTCCTGGAGGTTTGAATTTGCATTTCACTTACAACCGAACAGAGGTATAATACCAAGCCGACCGAGTGGCCATCTCATGTGACAGATCATAAAGAGGTATAATAATGCATTAACAACAAAGGAAACTAATTATATTCAATGCCCCCCGCCCCAAATAAATTAAAAATAAATAATTATAATAATAATAATAAAATATTCAGTTGATTAATTTCCTAGTACAAACACCAAACTCATTAAGCAACCATTTTATCCCCGATTTTGCAATACCCACACCAGTGCCCAACTTTATCCACCACAAACAACCATCCCCTTCCCGATACCCACAGCCACCCTGTCCAACCACCCTCCTCACCCACAGACGTTGCTGCCATCCAACAAGAGAAGAACAACAACTTGAAATCGAGAACCCATAATCAAATCCCGCCTCATAGATAGCCAACACCACTACCCTAACTCAACGGCACCATGGCCGCTATCCCAGCCATATGCACCACCAATCAAACCATTTCAAACCCATCAACCATTACCCAAAAATCTGCACATACCCATTTCTCTTGTCTCCAGCAAAAACTCATAAATCATCTGTGACAAAACTCCCTACATTGTTTCCAGCCACATAAAAACTAGGTCTACCCCAAACCACTCAGTCAACGCCTTCAATTCATTTCGATACCACCCCTATCCCCATTCAGTTCGCAAAAAGTATCTGTTCGACCTGAGAGTCCCACAAACTTCCCAAGTTCAGAGGATGTGGCTATCGCTCATTGCAGTTACTCTAAACAAACGCATAACATACAGAGTACCCATCTCATGTGATAGATCATACAGAGGTTGAGAGGTATAATACTGCATTAATGACAAAGGAAATGGGGGAGGGGGTGAACTTTGAGAAGGGCTATCAATAAAAGAAGCCCAATACTCAACCAAACAATGTAGATTGATAACTCAAACATTCACAAATGCATACAAGTGAGGCATATACGCACTTGGGAAACAGAGGCTCTTTTCGGCACACATCCCTTGCTATCCTCACCGAGTTGAAGATAGAAACCATAAGGTCCCTTCTTCAAGAGAATCTGTAAGTACATAAACTTCTTGAGATGATGAACATTCATTTTGCAGTTAATTAACTGTTAAACTAAAACAAGTAAAACCTTATCATTTGATCCAGGATGAAGGCCTATCAATTTTGGCTCCACTGCTGTGGGGTTATTTTGAGAAGTCACCTCCTCATTGTCGTCCCTGTACAATGTCTTAGCAATGAACCTGCGAACAACCACAACCGAAGTTTGGAAGAGTGACAAAATGTATAAACTTAAAACATATTACTATTAGTACTTATTAGTTACACTCACTAGTATAAGAACATGGAGATAAATAATCAAATAACTCCCTTCACATCAAACAAAGTGTTTCCGTGTAACTTATACAATTGATTTCTTGTTTAACTAAAACGCCATTAAGAGTTAATATTACTCATATAATAATTCCAATTAAATCATAATTTAACTTTTGAAATGACTAAATCACACCATAATTGCACTAAGGTTATGACTGGCGTACATTCCATCAAGAGAGATAACAAGACATGAAACAAGAGTTCAGAGAGAGTGAAAAATTAGAACAAAAATGGACTCTCCGAAACCACACAAAACTCTCAGCAAATTAACTGTGTATAACCTTACTTTTCTTTCGTAATAGGGGACTCTAGGGTAAAATCAAACGAGACTTTTTAAGGGGGAGTATCCATGTCGACTGTCGTAGTGACAACGCGCCACTAACACTGGCAGTGGATCTAAAAGTTTGACAATAGGTAATTTTTTGATGTCATTTTCTGAATGATGTTAAAAAAAAAGGCCATTGATTGTTCAGGAGCAGTAACAGTGGCTTAATTTGTTGTAATGCTGACAGTGGACCAATCTGAATCAAAACAAAATTGCTCTTGGAATAACCAAAGGTGCAGACCATTTTATTAACCATATGATGCAGGGCCAAAGTTCGTAACTTTGAGATTTTGTTCAACAAAATTCTGCTTTGATTAGACAGCCAACTGAAATTCATTCTTGGTGGAGATCATAAGAGGCCTACTCGAGGACTGATACATAAAAACTTACAAATAGTAATCGCAACTCTTCGTATAATCTCCAATAGAATCTCTTATACAGTTCGTTTCACATATTTGGTGTCTGGTGATTCTCTCTGTCCTTATTGGTTACCCTAAACCACCTTTGCTGGAACAAGCATCTTCCAGGAGTTTACAACTTCTTGGTTCATAAACTACTACTCCACCCAAGTTATGTTTAACACAATATGCCATCCGTCAAAACCTTAACAAGAACAAAGCTAGAACCACACATCACCAAATAGTGCCTGAACAATCTCAAAAACATGGACTTCAACAAAAGCAAAGACAGCACAAAGAAAAGTTTGGAAAATAAATAAAGGAGAGTAAAAACACAAGTGAGCACATAAATACATGCAGCCATACATGTATGCTAAGTATAAGTATGAGACTAGGCAAGAAAAAATCAAATCATAAAACAATGTACTCACTTGCACTGTGGGTGTTTGTCACAGCCTAAAAAATAACCAGCACCAAATCTACTAACTTTAAAAATCAATGTGCCTTCCAAGCAACTTGGGCATGTCCTGCTTTTGTCCGGGAGAGAAGCAAACAATAGATCCCCAAATGTATTCTCCAACATCTTCTCCACCTGATGAATATGAACGCTAGCAGCAAGATCGCAATACTTCCTGAATCGTGTCCAATAATCTCCAAGTAGTCCTTTCCATTCAGTCGAGCCGGTAGAAATATTGTCAAGCTCTGACTCCATATCAGCAGTAAAACTATAATTCGTCACCTCCGAGAAATGGTGTGAGAGAAATGCGGAGACCATGCGACCACGAAATTGCGGATAGAGTACTCTGCTTTTAACTGTTACATAATTTCTGTCCTTTAAAACTTTTATTGTAGATGCATATGTAGAAGGTCTTCCTATGCCAAGCTCCTCCAGCTTTTTAACCAATGATCCCTCATTGTAGCGTGGAGGTGGCTGTGTATGGTGTTGCGTGAGTTCCACTTCACCAAGATACAATGAATCCCCTCGCCTCAGGTTGTCGAGAACTTTGAAAGTTTCAATCCTGTCATATCCTCCATTTGCATTAGATCTTATTGTTTCAGCTTCTATATCCTCGTAGGCTGCCAAATATCCAAGAAACCCCACTTTCGAGCATGTTGATCGAAGAGCGATCGATTGATCAGCATTACCAATATCAACTTGTATCTGATCAATGGTAGCGGATTTCATTTGACTTGCCATTGTACGAGCCCAAATAAGAGTATATAACTTCAAAGAATCTTCATCAAGTATGCCAACCAGCTTCGAGGGTAATCTCCGGATATCTGTGGGTCTTATTGCCTCATGTGCCTCTTGAGCATTCTTCACCTTCTTTAAGTACTTACGAGCGCTCTGTGTTGCAAAATCATCTCCATATCTGTCAATGACCAAGGAGCGAATGTCCTTTGCAGCTTCATCAGAAATGTGCAATCCATCTGTTCTCATGTATGTTATTAATCCTGCTGCCGTGCCATTCGACAACTCCACTCCCTCGTACAGTTTCTGTGCCAACCTCATCGTGCTTGTTGCCGAAAAATGCAATTTGTTTGCAGCTTCCTGCTGAAGTGTTGATGTTATAAACGGAGGAAGAGGGTTTTTCCGATTTTTTTTTCTCTCCAACCCAACCACTTCAAAGTTTGATGAATTAATCTTCTCTTCAATGTCCTTGGCCTCTGCATGAGAACTAACTGACAGTTGATTTAACTTCTCAGAATTGAAGTGGGTCAAATATGATGAAAAAGAGAATTCACTCGTCACTGAACCCAAATCGCTTATGTTAAACTCAACTTCAACAGTCCAATATTCCTGAGATTTAAATTCATCAATATCTTTTTCTCTGTCACATATAAGAGATAGAGCAGCAGATTGGACTCGTCCAGCAGATTGGCAACCAGGTAATTTCCTCCACAATAATGGTGAAATGTTGAATCCAATCAAGTAATCAAGGGCGCGACGTGCAAGGTAAGCATGAACCAAATTCACATCAATATCTCGAGGAGCCTGCAGGGCACTTTTGACAGATGACTCAGTTATTTCATTAAAGACAACCCTCGCTACAGTCATATCCTCACGTAAAGCATCTTGCTGCTGCAAAATCTCAATAATGTGCCAGGCTATAGCCTCTCCTTCACGATCAGGATCTGATGCAAGAATAAGATTTTCTGCTCTGGGTTATGAGGCAGAACAAGTAAGAAATGGCCCCCACAAATGGATGAAAATGGTAAAAAGATAGTCTACTGAAAAAAAATCGTGACAACAAGGTCTAAATAGAATTGTGGAGTGCATTTGGAAAGCACCTAATACTAATAAAGCAAACAATCGAATTGGAAAGCCATGCAAACTGTTTTGAGTCTTTTAACAACAAGTATTGAAAAGAAAGAATATGTCATACCCGCTTAGAGCAACCTTGATACTTTTAAGATGAGTTGAGGCAGCAGATGAAACCTCCCATATCATACTGAAGTCATTATCAGGCCGCACAGATCCTGACCTGGCGGCCAAGTCTCTTACATGACCATAGCTAGGTAGCACTTCAAACATGTCACCAAGATAGCCCTGAATAACTTTTGCCTTTGTAGCAGACTCCACAACCACAACAGATTTGCCTTTAGGAGGTTGCAGAACCGGCAACTTCCTTTGACCCCGAGGCTTAGATTTGCCACCTGCAGGGTTTTCTTGTTTCTGCACTAACTCATTTCCAGATGAAGCTTGGGGAACATGGGCTTTAACTATAGAATTAGCTTCCTTCTTCGATTTTCCCTTTCTACGAGATTTCTCAACTGTCCTTACAAACTGCTGCTTCGTAGAAATAGAACTGTCAGGCTCTTCAATGGGTGTTTCCCCAATAGAATTATTCTGGAAAACCGTAAAAGTAAGTTTACAAATTACGGTGAGATACAAACTAAACTTCATGATTTTGGAAGCGAAATCAGCTCACCTTTGCAGAAGCTGAAGGCTGATTCTTTTTGGCTGATTTGGATGTCTTTGCTTGAGAAACTCTTACAGAGCCTCCTGTCTGAGCAGCCGCATCAGAAGCAAAATTAGCACCAGAACATTGTTCATTGCTTTTTTTGCTTCTTGACTGCCGCTTCTGGTTTCCTCTAACTTTGGAGACTTGGTTGTTAATACCAACAGGTAAACTTGAAACCGAATTAGTATCATCCTTGCCTTCCCCAACTAGCTGCTCATTTGAGCTCACCGTATTGGGATCTTTAATAGCTGACTTTTTAGCCTTGGGATCATTCATCCCCAATGCCCGAGTAGAAGCTGCAACTCGCACCCTGCCTGTGACAGTTCTCTTGTAAGCAGCCAATGACTTTGCCTGCTTCCCATCCTTATTAAAAACCTTGAATCCTGAGGTAATCCCACTTATCCTTCCATCTATAACACCAACACCATCATTTTTTTTCATTATGGGTCCTCGTATGTGAGAAAAATACCTCTTACCGGTATAAGGCGATATCAAGCCATACCCCGCAAGATTCAAAGGCATCATGATACATGAATGCCCCAATTTAAATTGGGGTTGACTAGTGATGGCCCACCTACACCCATCAGAGTTTCTAGAAGTAGGGCTTCCTTCAGAAATAACTCCTGGTTGATTGCTTTTGATAACACAAGATACATTGAGCTTCCTAAATCTAATCTGGAAGCATTTCTCATACTTACGACCAATGCAAAATGCTGAATTTTGCAAATACGGGCAACTGTAATGTTGCAACACCCTGCTCTGCAACTGTAACAATTCCACATGACAAGTACCACAAAAAAGAAAGGGAAAAAGTGAACAACATGACAAATAACAAAGAAGGATACATCTTAAAGGTAAGGCATTCATCTTACAAATCAAACACTAAGATTGTTTTCCATTATCCGAATAAGTCCTTTTCTCATTGGTCCATACGGGGTTTCCCAAGCATTAATTCGTATTTTTCCAGTGGAAAAAATCGTAGGAGCTAAGAATAATTCAGACATATGGAATGCATGACATACAAAATATTTTAGCAGTAGTAGTAGTAGTATCACCCTGAATCCGCCCTAGCTCCCCGATCCTGCGCTCCCATGTTAGAATCTCCTTGAAAACTCGCTCCCATCAAGGAAGAAGCACACCCCCAACTAGGATAGAATGTCCCACGTAGGAATCTCAAAAATAAAAAAGTACAACTTCCCAGCAACAAAAATATGGAACAATAAGAGACCAGAAAGTATTTACTCATATTTGCTCAAGCACTTGGTATAGGCATAAAATTTGAAGTCGAAACACCAATTACTAATTGATACGTGCACTAGAACAAACAAAAATATTTTTTTTTTTAAAGTATCTACAATTTTATTACACATAGTGGTGGCCGCCACAGCTTTTCGGAAGTATTCAGTTGAATACCCTCAATTATGATACAAACTGTATAAATATAACATACGTGTTTTGTATTACCTCAGACCACTATAAAATGAACACCCGACCTTCAAATGTAGAACTTGGACACTCATCTTAATCCCAACCGTGGAGCTAATTGTCATTATTGTCCATGTTGGTTCAATTGATTTCACCGCAGAGTGAACAAAGATCTATTCAATTGGTTTCATCACAAACAATACTAGACAATTATTTTACTAAATGTGATGGGCGAAGTTTACGTAAACTCTTTCCTTATTAACGCTATAAACTTAATTCTTCAAAACTACCCTCAAGAAATTTTCTGGAGCCTCCATTATTACACATTTTATCACGCTCCTATAGACACTCCCAACTTGATATACTTCTATATCCTCTTGCTCCTGGGCACTGGCTCCCGCTCCAATTGCATGTAACTAAGAAAAGTACTAATTATTCCAAGAACACACGGGCTATGCAGTGAGCTATGCTATGAAAGTGGATGCATAGGCCATTAGGCCTCCTATCCCCTTCCAAACAAAGAGAGTCTCTTATTGTGCCTTTTTTGTTGGTGGCGAATCGTGCAAACATCTAGTAATTATGATCACTGGGAGGTTAACAAAGGGAGCCAATGCACATAGCAATCCTTATCGATGAATTGGAAATTTCCTCCTGGCAACACCGAGGTTGATTCCCCGAGCATTGGGAAAAGGGTACTAAAGTCCAATCTATGTCTATTGGTCAAAATATAAACCTTTTCAGTATTGAGAGAGAGAGCTACCAAGAAACCTTGATCCCTTTCAAGTTTTCAGCATGTTGCGGGGGGCGGGGGTTGTGGTGTGTGTGTGTGTTCCAACCAAGCTTTGTCGTTAATAGCTGGATGTTTCCGGTTTCGAATTTCATCAAGTTCTACGGGGTACAGGAAATAGCCATTAGGGAAAGGGGTTGCGGCCATTTTGTTTATACTGCACTCACCTCTAGATAAAATCACTCAATCCAACAGTACATTAGTTTCATTTGTCATTTTATCAAACATAACAGGAGTTATGAGGGGTATATGCACACACATACACAATACGTATTATCAAACATAACAGGGGTATATGTACACACACACATATATACAATACGTAGTATAATTATACAGTGCAGGACAGAAAATTCACCATGACAGACTGAAGCTGAAACGGGCAGGCGGCAGATTTTCTTGAGAAAAAACGACAACTGCTGGCGGCGGCGGCGGCGGGAAATAAGCGGTGAGCAGTGGTCATTCAGGCAGTTGGAATGTGTGATTCAAAGCCGAGCACCATTTCTGGAGTTCAGATGCTTTAGGGAGAGAAAAGAGGAATACTTACCACACGGCTGGAACAATGATGTTTTTTTGCCAACTATGTGATGCTTTTGCAAGCAAGCATTAGTCGTCCCGGAGAGAGAGAGAGAGAGAGAGAGAGAGAGAGAGAGAGAGTAGGGTTTTGGAAATGTGATGAGCTTATCTTCTTCTTACTTCAATCCCTACAAATTCCAAACCCCTCGAAACACTTTCCAAAACCCACAACGATGAGTACGATAAGTCGGATAACCTTCAAGGTCTCAAACGGGCCGGGCCTTTCAGCTTGTGTCGAAAGTGCTTTGTGTCGTGCTAGTCCGTTAATCGTGTCGTACAGGCTTATTCACTAATTTGTGTCGTGCTTTGCGCTTTTAATCATGTTATGCTGTGTCTGTGTCGGTTCATCTCCAATTGAGTTTTGTCAGGAAAAAAAGAGTGCAACAACTAATAGCTTACCAATTGTTGTGCCGATCCTCGTGCCTATGGTTCTGCCTAAATTCTTGTCGTGTCGTGTCGTGCCCATCTAAGATTGGTTTGTGCCTTGCCATGTCCGACTTGTCTAAAATCGTGATCATGTTGTGCCACATTGCCATAGTACATGTAAATGTGGCGTGCCACCTGGCCCACAACTCTAAACTATTAAAATTTTCGACTCCGTTCGTTTTGAGATTTTTGATTTGGATTTACAGATAATGAATGTAGAAAGAAATAGAATCATTATTGAAAATAAAAGTAATAATTAAAGAGAGATAAAAAAATAATAGCAATAATTAGAAAAAAATAGGATAATAATTATAATCCAAAAATAGGATAATAGGATACTAATTTTAGGCTTTTTAGCCTATGGCATTCTTAAACTATCTGATTTTGTCCCAAGTATTTTAGGGTGCCCTTGATTTCATTTTTGCTGTCTTTTCGATACTTTTTTTTTCTTATTATTTTTTATTAGATTTGGGTCATATTTGTTTAGATTACATAATTTGTTTTCGGAAATTGATATTCGCGTTCCACTTGTTCTGATGGCTATCCATTTTGTTCATTCACGTTAGAATTGGAAAGCTATTAATGAAAAGTGAAGCGCAAAAATCAGTTTCCTTTGTTTCAAAGGAAAAATGAGAAAAATATAAAATTGAGAAGATGTTGGGCGCATCAATTTGTCACACCTCTCTTACATACATGCGTGTGAATCCCTAGCATTTATTGAAATTCCCATACATGCTTGCGAGAGAGATATGTTTGGGGAGTGATATATTGATGTGTTCTTGCCATTTCCCAAAAATTGTAGCCGAAGTTAAAAAAAATTCACTACGTTGTGTAAAGACTTTCGGCTTTATTCAAATTTTTCTGGGTTTCAAATTTGTCTTGGTTCATTGGGAGCAAAGACCTCTCTCTCTCTCTCTGTTAGGGGAAAGGGAGGAGAGGCGTTTGGTGAGAGATTATCGGAACGATCCCTTGTTTAATCATAAATAGAGAAACACACTCTGAGTAGGTAGAGAGATGGATCAGATTTTGAATAAAGTTGGATCAGATTTTGAATAAGGTTGGATAATACTTTTTGGCAGAAAGCCAACAAGAAGCTCAATTCCGTTGGCGAATTGAGCAGAGGCCCGTTCCGCTACTCCAAAAATATTTTTTTTTTAAAAAAAATGTAATTTCAAACTCAAATATAATAAAAATAAAAAATAATTTTTTATTTTTTTGCATCATTTAAAAGATCTCAATGAGATCTATTAACCAATATCCATATTGGTAGAAAAATTATGGCTTAAAGACTTATTTGATCCTTACAAATAAGGATCGATTTCAATTTCATCCTCCTAAAATTTTTCATTTCAATTTTACCCTCATAGTTTTAACACGATTTCAATGTTACCCTTCCCGTTAAATTTGGATGGAAAATGCTTGTGTGACAAACGGTTGGTGATTAAAAAGAAAAAAAAACCCTAAAAACCCTATAAAAGATTTAAAAAAAAAAAAAAAAACCCGTAAAAGAAAAAGAAAAAAACCCTGTAAAAGATAGCCTTTTTTTTTTTAATCACGGATAGATCTAAATATAAATGAAAACAGGACTAAACAGTAATTAATTAACTTCTGGAATTAAAAACAGGTTATCATCTACAATAGGAATTAAGTTTTAGTCCTAAACTGCATTAAAATGCAGATTGAGTTACGGGTTTCCGGAAAACTATCTCAAACGCGATTCTAAGTTCGGGTAAGTGTCGTACACTGTCCGTAGATCGCCGTGGTGGTTCCGAAATCTTAAGGCGGCGTCCGGCGGCACTCCGACGGGGCCCGCGGCGGCGGCGCTCGCACGAAACTCACGGCAAACACACACTCACAGTTGTTTATTTTTATTTTTTTAAAACCACCGGGTTGGAATTTGGAGGAGCGAGGGAGGTGTTTCAGGTGGTGGGTAAGGGCTGGAGGTGGCGGGTGGTCTTTGGTCGGAGGTGAGGCCGTACGGTGGAGGAGGTGGTGCCGAGAGGTGATGGAGTCGGAGAGTAGGAAGGGTGGAGGTTTCTTTTATAGGTTTTTTTCTTTTTCTTTTACAGGGCTCTTTTTCTTTTACAGAATTTTTAGGGTTTTTTTTTTCTTTTTAATCACCAAACCGTTTGCCACACAAGCATTTTCCATCCAAATTTAACGGGAAGGGTAATATTGAAATCATGTTAAAACTATGAGGGTAAAATTGAAACGAAAAATTTTAGGAGGACGAAATTGAAACCAAGTCTTATTTGTAAGGACCAAATAAGTTTTTAAGCCAAAAATTATTTGCGTAAACACGTGATTTTGGAGTTTGAATTACCTTCCTTTTCTAAAACTTCATTTTTCCGGAATCTGGAACGGCTTCTAAATGCTTTCTGGTCATAAAGTTGTTTCTTTAACGTCTTATCAGTGAAACTACTAAGAGTCTTGCTAGCACCACAAACACATACACACCCAAATACACACCCACACTCACATGAGTGGTATGTGTTTGTGGTTAATGCTTCTAGAGTAGAAAACGTTGAGCTAGTTGGGAACCCCTCGACGGCTCTTCCTAAATAGAAATAGAAATTCTCATTAAGATTTGAACGTAAAACTATAATTTGCTTAAGAGATGTATCATTGAATTAGTTAGTCAATCCGGCCACTGGGCAATAGTCTGGTTGATAATTCAAAAAGTAAGCCCTTCGTCCAATTTGATAGTCCCCTGTACGTTTTTGGAACGTCCCAAAATATATGTCCACTCTCTAAAATTAACTATTAAAACCTAGTAAAATTTCATTATTACCCTGATGTTTGAATTGAGTTATTACTATTTACATGAGTCTACATCAATCAAATCATGGGCTTAATTGGAAAAATAAATTCTTTTTTTGATGTAATCATTACGTTCCCTTAAAAATTTGAAGTCCTAAATGGGAATATGAAAATGGGACGGAGGGATTAGAGGGTGTTCCGGTTTTGTAAAAAGGGAATTTTTAGAAAAAGAAGTTAATTTTAAGCTCAAAAATTATGTGTTTACGCAAATAATTTTTCAACCAATATGGATCTTATTTGATAGATCTCATTAAGATCTTTTAAGCGATGCAAAAAAAAATGAAATTTTTTTTTCATTTTCATTATATTTGAATTTGAAATTACCTCCGTTTGAAAATAGAAACTTTTGGAAAAAGCGGAACACCACCTTAGTTTTTCTTTCCACCGTATCTCTCTCTATTTTCACGTGTGTACTTGTGACTGTTGCTGTTCTGAGTGTCATCTAACAGATTATGTTTTGGGTTTGTGCAGTTTTATACATTTATGCAGTGGTTGGTCTTGAGCACAATGGTGGTGAAGGGAAAAAATAGATTCTAAACCATAAAAATGCGGTTGGCTGACTTGTGGAGTTTTAGCAAGAGAAAGAAAAACTCAACAAAGATTGCCTAGATAATATACTACCCCCATCTTGTAGAATTATGCTTGGATTAATTGTCCTATCATAAAATTTCGTCTGCAACCTTAGTTTTTTCTTCGACAGAAGTAAGGGCATCTTAACTCAAACCCAACGAACCTATATCCTAACTCACAACTTGTACAAATCAACATGTTTAACAAGCACATGTAAAACTGATTAGAGAGCCAAATCCTCATAATCCGTGCTAGTTAACCACAGAATCCACGAACGCGAATCCGAGTCAAATATAGGCAGTTGCAAAAAAGCACTCAATTACAAACTAAATATTCGCCGAAAACACATGTTTGCGTGGATGAATCGCAAATCCAGCACTTCAAGACAAACGAACCATCCTTAGCATCGACAGTCCCTCTTCTTATTTGAGAAACTTGATCATCACCGAATCTCATCATTTCAAATCTGTTTAACTGCCTCCAATTGGAATGACAAAATCAGTTTACATTACGACCCATGATATGATTTATACTATCATCTAACAGTGTCTTCAATGTATCCTATAAAATACTCAAAAGTGTGAATGGATCCTATAAAACACT
Organism: Rhododendron simsii; assembly: GCA_014282245.1. Classification (NCBI taxonomy): domain Eukaryota; kingdom Viridiplantae; phylum Streptophyta; class Magnoliopsida; order Ericales; family Ericaceae; genus Rhododendron; species Rhododendron simsii. Next base: position 462,857 of record WJXA01000277.1, read on the forward strand.
CAATAGTGTAAAATGGCTAAAACTTTAGCTAGTGAATGTGCAACAACAAGCTCTAATGGACTAGATAAGATAGGTCATTAGTCTATCACTCACTCACTCTATAGATTTTGGCAATAAATTTTGTGGGCCCAATTTTTAGATTAAAAAATTATTTTAGATTTTTTTTTGGGATAAATGGTGATGTTTCGAAATGTTGTTGCAACAACGTTTTTGGCTGGAAACAAAACAATGCAGCTAAGAAAGAAAAGGCATATGTGAAGTACTCGACATAGATTCTCAATTGTGATTCATATACAAAACTCAAAGCAAAAAAATCACCAGTTCCTACCAAGGAAGAGATGCAGAAAAATGATTGGAAGTTTTGCTAGAGATACCAGTATACCACTCTCTTGAAGCAAATACATAAACTAAAATTAATCTAGTCACTAATCCAACAATAGCAGTCGAAAAAGAGACGGGAAAAAAAAAATTATTATGTACTCATTTTGCAATACGAAAATATGACTTGGGAGGTAGACTTATTCACGGAGCCGCTGTAAATAAGTTAGTATTTACAAAGTCATCCAATCTCACCTATTTGTTTCGATAATCAATGGTCCGGATTTTAAAGATTTTTTTTTTTGAAAAAGAATAAAACTCTTAAAAATTCGAATCGCCCAAAACACTTTTAAACGTGCGCTATTTACTCCGTAATACCTTATTAACGTAATCCTCCGTAAATAAATATTTTCTCTTTGGCAACATGAACAGTGACTTACACCGTGAACTCATCACCGTATCAGTTTACAGTAGTTCATTATTAAGTAGTTCTAGAGCGCGGAATAGTGTCCGTACTTCTTCTCACATTACATATGGGATCAACGAGATGGACCCATAAATAACATGTGGGTCTAGCATTTTATGTAGGAGGGAACACGGACACTATTCCGTACTCCTGAACTACGTAATAATTTTCGCTCTTTCAGTAGTACTATTTCAAAAAACAAAAAAAAAAGGACCGTGGCCTCTCACGCGGGTCCGAATCCGGGTTATAACAAAACCCTGTTCTCCTTCCAGTCCACGCGTTAAAGAGAGAGAAGAAAGAACGAACGGCAGACGACGAACGAACATCGATCTCGACGAACGACATCCAACACCAAGGTATCTCTCTCGATTATTAGGGGTTCGAACCAGTTTAGGGCTTTTATTGGTTCGATTTGTGCTGCATATGCATGACCTTATTTTTGGGCAAATCTGGAAAATTAGGGCAAAACCCGAATTTTGTATATGCATAAACCAAAGTTATTAAATCCGTTCCGTACCGGCCGGTACGTACCGTACCGGTCCTTAAACGGAACGCAAAAAGTCATGTTCCGTTCCGGTTGAAATACCGGCCTGTTCCGGCTAATACCGGGTGTACCGGACAATACCGGTCTGTTCCGGCCATTTTCCGGTGTTCCGTTCCGGTACAAAATTACAATTTTTTTTTTTTTTTACATTTTGTTTATGTTTACACTTAAAATTTTAAAAAATGGTAGATATATATTAAATATATATATATATAATATTAATTGCGGTAAATCCGGAACAGTACCGGAATACAGCCCGGTACCGGTACGTCCCATTCCAGTAGTGAAAACGGTACGCTGGCCGGTACGGTATTGATAACTTTGGCATAAATCTGTTTGGAACCCATGGAAAGGAAACGAAAAGAAAGGAAAATTTAAATAAATTTCCCTTCCATTGTTTGGTCAGGAGAGAAAGTGTGAAGAAAATAAGAATTTCAAATGTAGTGAATAGTAAATTTTTCCTCTCATTTTCCTTCTCTTCTCTTTTCCTTCCCTTTCCATTTGGTTCCAAACGGATAGCTTTTTGTATACACCTACCCAAGGGCGGAACCAAGAATTGATTTTACCCTGGGCTAACCCAAAATCAGTGTTTTCAATTATATAGATCGTATTGGGATACGTATCGCATATCTTAAAGATACGTTGTTGGAAGAGTAGAAATTTCTATTATTCAGTTGAACAAGATTTTTGGAAAAGAGAGAATACTAAAAGAGTGGGGAATTAGACACTTGAACTCAACCTTTTTTTTTTGGTTGATACAAAATAGGTAGAACTCATTCATATTTATTCTACTCCATGGAAGACTCTGGTACAAGGATATTTTCATGCAAGATAAACTTTGAGATAATTCTAGAATTACACATGAACTAATTCTCACAAAAAAATCTAGATATTTCACAAGTATATTCTAGAGCTTTTAAAGCTAAATATTTTAGAATTCCTAAAAACTAGATAACATTTATATTTTCTTCAATAATATCTTCTATCTTTGGGTTTTGTCGATTGGACTTGTTTGGACATAACTTTCTTGTATCAAATACTAAATTTCGTGTATACTTCAACAATGTTAATCATAATTAATAGACAATTAAAAAGTAGATACACCTAATACCACCTACAAATTATGGTTACATTTAAAAAAAAAATTAAGATGCAAAATTTCAAGTCTCTCAATTAGAACCTATTACATTAAGGTTTTCTATACCCTTTGTTAGGTTCTTTCTTCTATATAAGCCATACTTTGAGGCTGGATGTCTATCAAATGGTTTGAAAGATTCCATAATTAGATCAAACGGTTTAGATTATGCATTCGGGGTTCCACTTCTTGAAATAAAGTCCAACTTTTTCTCAAAAAAAAATCAGATGATACGTACCGAATTAGATCGAGTATGCTTGGATTCTGTAATCAAGTCTATCTTCATCTGATTATCATACGTACCGAATTAGATCGAGTATGCTTGGATATTTGCCAGATGGCGCAGGTTTCAATGGAGGGGATTCAATGATGGTGCAATTCGACACAAAAAGAATATCGGGAACGAAGATCGAGTATGCTTGGATTCTGTATCAAGTCCAAAGTCGGCTCTGAAGTTAGCGTATTTTGAATCACTAAATCTATCTTGAGTTTGTAATAGCTAAACTTTATTTTAGAAAATTATAGGAGTATTTATTTAGCAAATTTTCTTAAGAAAATTATTTTATTTTGCTCTCGAAAAATCGGGGCGTTACACCTTAATACATCTACAGATGTTCAAGGACTTAGAACTGCAGTCTGGTCTAAATCCCATATTGTAATTGTTCATTGGGTCACTGACACGGAAATTGCTTCTTGTTTATTCAATGTAACCAAAAGAATTACATGAAAAAATACAAACTGCAGTCTGGTCTGAATCTGTTGTCTCATCTAATGATGACGAGATTTAATCTCACTAATAATGATGAGATTTAGTGCGAACGGGCTCCCCTTTTTTATCTTATCTCTTCATACCAACCAAAGGGGCTGAGTTTTAAGCCAAACTATGGAATATTTTCCTATGGTTTGGGACATCTATTCCACCCATATATTTTCCAATATCATTCTAATGTATACTGAGTGACAACTGACTCTGAACATTTCGTAGGCTTAATGAAGGATGTGTGTAACGTATCCATAAAAACCCACAAAATGTTTTCCAATTTTCGCATGTAACCAAAATTCTGTAATAATTTACCTTTAACTCCATTGAATTTTTTTTTGGGTACACCAAAATTGAAGAGCTGAAAGTAATTATACTCAGCTGAAGAAAAGAGTTTGAACTGGTAATAAAAGCAGTGGGGAGGAAGGCCAAATAGAATGACAATTGAGCTGGAAACTGAAGCGGAAGAAAATAAATTGGGTTACAGTTTCCAGAAATTTTTAGTTACTTATAAAGAGAGTTGGTTTTATGATACTAGATGATGTTTATTCTTGTTATGTTCAGTACTTTCGGCATATCTTTTTTATTGTTGGGAAGTTGATTCTGCTGTGAATTTTGAGGCTGCACGAAGCGGGAGTGGGGAGCAGAGGTACATAAGTTCCTTAGATTGGGATCGGCTATAAATATTTTTATATATTATATATTATATATATTTCACAATTAGTGGGCAGTGCAAGTTAACTTATGAGCTCCCAACTATGACCAAAATTCACTTAGTTTGCTTTTTTCTTTCTCTCTCTTATTCATTTAAAAAAAAGGAAAAAAAATTACTCCCAAACACCATTTAAGTATTAAGGGCTCGTTTGATAACAGTGATAGATATGTGAGATTCGTAAGGAGATGTGATTGAGATTGAGATTCGTAATGAGAAGGGATTGATAATGAGGATGTTTGTTTGAGATGGGATAGGATTAAAAGATGAGATTATTAAAATTGTGTTTGTTTCATATGGGATGGGATTGGATTGATATTTTAATTTTCGTTTTTGCCCCCCTCCCCTGAAAAATAAAATACACAAACACACAAAAAAATAAAAAATACAACGCACAATAAAAAAAGCCAGCACACACACACACACCAGTACCACCGCTCCTCTCTCTCTCTCTTAGTCCACACACCCCCACACAGAAAAACCCAACCAAGCAGAGATTACAAAGACGATAAAGACGAAGACGATGACCCAACCAAACTCATAATCAAGGTCTCTCTCTCTCTCGGTCTGCGCATATACATACATATTTTGTGTGTGTGTTTTGTGGTGGTGATCTTCTTCTCCAGTGGTGGTGGTGGTGATCGATCTGTTTCTCCGGTTGCAATTTTGTCTTTCTATTTTCTTTCTTTGTTATTCTTCATCACGAAATGCTGTTTCCATATCCCACATGTGGCCGACCGCCGATTGGGGGAAGCCATCAACGTCTGTGGGTATTTTGGTATTTTGGCCGACCGTCGATTGGATTCACAAGGCCCGGATTGTGAATACCAACTGCAAGAAGGTATTATGAAAACCCCTAATACCCACTTTGATAGTCCAAAGGACTACTAACCAACTTATTTTGGGTTACCAAACACAATATTAGTAGTTCCATGGGATTGGTAATTCAATCCCAAGAGCTAATATGGTTATCAAAACGGGGCCTAAAAATACATTTGATTCTTTTGTTTTGCCATTGAAGGATAACAAAAGCCCATGAAAATAACTTTTTCAGCCCAGAATGAATTATAATTGCCCAAATATTTGTCTCAATACACAAGCCCATTAGTAGCCCAACAAGAATAATTAGGCCCAACTTTGCAGCCCAAAGAATAAAAGAAAGAAACCCTGAACTTCGATGCTGATGGTGTACAAAACTCTATCGTCTTCCATGCAGCAACAAACGTCGGCTACGATCCTGACGATTGTCTTCCACATAACGACAGTTTTTCTGTCGAACCAGGTACTCTCTTCTTCTTCTTCTTCTTCTTCTTCTTCTTCTTCGGTGAACAAGATCTGCAATTTACGACCACGATTGGAACGAACTGTAAGCTCCCGTCTCAATAGGAATGCGCTCCCGTCGCGATTCTGTGTGAGAAACGCCGCCGCGGGGGAGCGGCTTCAAGTCAGACGATTCCTGCAACTAGGGGCTGGCTCACTTTTTAAGTTCTCAAAATAACACATGGTTTTAAGGGCGGAACCAAGAATTGATTTTACCCCGGGCTAACCCAAAATCAGTGTTTTCAATTATATAGATCGTATTGGGATACGTATCGCATATCTTAAAGATACGTTGTTGGAAGAGTAGAAATTTCTATTATTCAGTTGAACAAGATTTTTGGAAAAGAGAGAATACTAAAAGAGTGGGGAATTAGACATTTGAACTCAACCTTTTTTTTTGGTTGATACAAAATAGGTAGAACTTATTCATATTTATTCTACTCCATGGAAGACTCTGGTACAAGGATATTTTCATACAAGATAAATTTTGAGATAATTCTAGAATTACACATGAACTAATTCTCACAAAAAAATCTAGATATTTCACAAGTATATTATAGAGTTTTAAAGCTAAATATTTTAGAATTCCTAAAAACTAGATAACATTTATATTTTCTTCAATAATATCTTCTATCTTTGGGTTTTGTCGATTGGACTTGTTTGGACATAACTTTCTTGTATCAAATACTAAATTTCGTGTATACTTCAACAATGTTAATCATAATTAATAGACAATTAAAAAGTAGATATACCTAATACCACCTACAAATTATGGTTACATTTAAAAAAAAATTAAGATGCAAAATTTCAAGTCTCTCAATTAGAACCTATTACATTAAGGTTTTCTATACCCTTTGTTAGGTTCTTTCTTCTATATAAGCCATACTTTGAGGCTGGATGTCTATCAAATGGTTTGAAAGATTCCATAATTAGATCAAACAGTTTAGATTATGCATTCAGGGTTCCACTTCTTGAAATAAAGTCCAACTTTTTCTCAAAAAAAATCAGATGATACGTACCGAATTAGAATACGTGTATAAATCGTAAGATACACGGTCGTATAGTGTAATTTCTATACAAAAGGGATAGAGGGTGGAATACGTACCGTTCTCCGAATGAGACAATGCAAATCGTAGTATACATGTCATGTATTGTAGGTTTTTAGCAATTATTGACAAAATGGTGTATATAGTATGCATACGGATACGGGCAATCTCTAATAAATAAAGTTTATAATCCAATCCATGCACCGCACGTATGGCTAGTATCATCATACCATTGACCTTACATATTGTGAACTAGTGCTTGCCCATGCCTGAAGGTATAGCTCGAACGCTCAATTAAAGTTCTACCGTATATGAGTTTTACTTCCATAAAATCAATATGGATTGTATCGATTACCATATATATCAACTAAAGTTCTGCTTCCATAACAAATAAAATCAATCCAAAATCAATCGTTTTAGATAAGTAAGTGTTTGAAAACTTGATTTAGCCGTCGGTAGTGGATGATCTAGATTTATAGATACTCTTAACACTTGCTAACCATTGGATTTAGAAATGAAGGTCTAAGTTTATAACTACGTGTATAAGATTCAAAAACTGAGCTCTGTTATTATATAGATGTTCAGATTGTAACGAGTGTGAATATTGGATATCTATTTCTTAGGAGTTAATATAGTGGTGTCTTTAAATATATAATATGAAAAAGTCGCTCCCAAAAAAATTCTTGGACATCAACAAATCTCAAAAAATGCTTCAGATTTTTTGTTGTTATTACATTATAATTTAAACCTAAAAAAATAAGATTGTAAGAACAAAAAATTTAAGCACACAAAGCCCAATTTTTTGGTTTAGCATAAACCCTAAATGTCAGTCCTTCGCCGATTTGAAAGATGGTAGCTTAATGAACCAATTTTAATCGACATCTTGACCAATGGATGGTTTGAAGGCGCTTTTTAGGGTTTTTCTTGTGGCATCCGAATCAAAAGATTGAGCACCATGAGATTTCATGAAATTCCTTGAGTCAATTTAACTGAGTTTTCAGCTCTAAACAATCAACAACAACCCCTGCCCTTGACGGTAGTAGAAAGGGAGAGTATAGGAGAGAAAGTAGGAAAGAGGGAGAGAAAATAGGTGGGTGGAATGGATTGGGCTAAAAAAAAATGAATTAAACAAAACTTGGGTGTGGTGCGGATCCCCTGAGGGATCCCGGATTTGGGTGTGGTGCGGGACTTTCATGTGGTTCGTTGGATTGAAATCAAACGGCCAGGATAAGAGATGGCATAAAAACCCCAAGTAATTACACTTTGCCCCCTAAAGCCCTCACACTTCCCCCCTTTGAGCCATTCACGCAGAACAGAGAGAGAGAGAGAGAGAGAGGCGACGCAAGAGAAACGAAGAACGAAGCTGCTGTCGACGATTGAAGCCCGACGAACGAACGAATATTCACCCAATCGTTCGTTCGAAGATCCACCGAGGTTTGTCTGTCATCTTTTTCTCTCGGAAAAAAAAAATTTTTCTGGATCGTAAGAAAATTTTTCTCAAAATGACCTAGGCTATAGCCTACCTTAGCCTTCAAGTACTTCCGCCGGCCTACCCTAATTTTTTTTAACATGAATTCTGGTTTTAAAAAAAACTCTAATCCTGATTATGCACGTACAATTCTAATTCTGGTTTAAAAAAAAAAACCCGGTATTAGGGAATTAAAAAAACCAGATTATGCATATAAAAAAAACCCAAATTCTAAATTTTTACATGAATTCTGGAATGGTGTTAGGGTTAGGTTTCATTTTGATTATTAGTATGGCAATTGCTGGAGACGCACAGTTGAGTTAGTTATACTCATCTGATTGTTATTATTAGGACTCGCTTGATGCAAACTCATGTAACCATCTGGTCTGAATCTGCTATAATTAGGACCATCTTTGGAATTTTGTTGATTTTGGCATAAGGCAAATCTCATGATTCTAATGTTCAAGGGCTTAGAATTTTTGTCTAATGGACAAAATGTATGCAGAGTGGAGATGCAGTAGTTAGCCTTAATTTTAGTAGTTGTAATCTTGTTATTTTGACTCTTCCAAACTGCGTAAGATGGTAGACACTGTAGGCAAAACTGTCCTTCACAATTCCAGAATCTTCATATACCTACTAGTTGCAGACTTGCAGCAGATTACAGAGATGTCATCTTCTTCCTCCCATTTCAATAGCAATAATGAAGGCCCTCCTTGCAATTTAAAGTCCACTCTATCTTTCCCTTCAATTTATCAATCTACCCATAGTAGCCACTCTTCTGCGTGTGCCAATTTAACCTAATAATTAATGAAGCCAATTATGAAACGCTCTTAGTTTTTTGAGAAAGAATACCGTGACAGCAGTTAATCCCCTTACAGCTCTATTGTTTCTAAGAGAACCTTGTTAGAGGGATTAGAAGGAAACAAAATGCACAAGTTTGGGTCTATTTACTTGAAGTGATGTTTGCACTAAACTTGATTTTCTCTTTTTTCTTTGTTTCTTTTTTTTAATTTTCTTTCGTTCCGAGTTTAACTTGTTTTCCGTGCATTTATAGGGCGAATGAGCATTTGGGATATCAAGCAACAACCATGCCTTCGAAATTGTATCTGCAGGCGGCTTAGAGTGCATGTGGTACTACTACGAAGTGCACCAGTGGATGCTTAATCTATGTTCAAGTAAGTTAGATTAAAACTCTGTCGTGACAATTACCCATTCCCAGTGGCGGCTCCAGGAATTTGTAATAGGGACCTTAACTCTACTAGCTAATCTATTAACCAATAATATATGTACAAAATCTCATATAGTAGTATAAATAGTGCGGTCAAAAAACATAACCTCTATTCTAAAACAATTAACTACGAGACGAAGTGAGAACTTAAAAATACATACTACGTTTTTAACATAAATTTAATTTTTTTTGAAAGTTGTTGTATTGCATAGTAGATAGTGTTTTGACATTGGATGGGGTAAAATTTTATAGTTGTCCTAGATGAGTTCTCATATTTTGTGCCAACGTTTAATCAGCATATTAATCTACTAAAACGCTTTTGAAAGAAATTGTAGCGAGTGCGTTGGGGTTGACCTTCTCGAATGTTGTTCTTTAGAATGACGTGATGAAATTTTCTATCGTAATCTTAAATTCGAAGAAAAATTATTTAAGTTAACGGGGTTTGCAATGTAGTTGAATTTTTTTAAGTAAAACTTTGTTCGTAATTCTATAAGCTAACTGGACAAAAAAAGAAGTGAAAGTACTTATTATCATAAATGCAAAATTAACACATTTAGACCATCAACAATAAAGATGGAGAGAGAACTGCGAGCATAATATTTACACCAATAGATTATTCTTTTTCTCTTTCTTTTTTCAAATTTTTTATTATGATTATGCACTTTATTTGAGATAATATATTAGGTGTTCAAATATGAATTACCTGGATTGATGAGCTGAAATTGGGTTATTATTGAGTGTTCAATTGGTTTTGGGTTGGGTGTTAAATTCTTTTTGGGTTAGATGTTCAAGACTATTAGAATTGGGTGTTCATTAATATTTGAGTTGAGTGTTCAAAGAAATTCTAGTCCATAATTTTTACATGTATTCTACGCCAAAAAAAAAATTGCCTGGGTGTTCAGTTGACCATGGAATGGTCTACTACATAGAGCCGCCTCTGAAGCCATTCCCTGGTTTTGTGATTGTTGCAAGTCAACATATGCTTGATGAACATGTAAACCACATCAGGAAATTAGGTTTGTGGATCAATGGCATATCTGTTTGTTTTGGGATATCATAGCCTAATTAAACTATGGAAGTTGGGTCCTATGTTATGAATCAGCATTAAAGATGAATTGGAGGTGTTTGATGTCTTTTCTCCTTAGAACGAGACTTAGTGAAATGAATTGGACGGTAGTTTAAATGCTTCTTAGTTTCAATTCCTCGAAACAAAGCAAAACAATTATAGCAAGACAATGAAGATGAACACTACTTTCATATCTATTAGATCGAGAGAAACAATAAGCTCAAGCATCCAAATGCTCCTTTTAACTTTGTTAATACAGTATCTATTTGCTTGAGATATGTAATTATTATTAGCTCGAGAATATCATAAATATGAATCTTTCTCCTCTTCCTTCTTTTTTTCCTATAAATTTTCTCAAAATAGATTCCAGATCACCATGACGCTCACAACTTTGACCGATGTTCCCTTAGATCTCTCTCTTGCCCTCCTGCCATCCATCTTGAGTTTGTATAAATTCAAACAAATTTTGTTTTCCACAATTAAGATGATCAAGACAAATCATTTTGATTGTAATTATCCATCAATTTTTGCTCCCAAACAATACATATGGTGTAGTCTTCAGTCTTAATCATTAGTTAAAGTCTTCACAAATTCGACCGTTGCCTTCTTGTGCTGCTATACATCTCTATAACAGACTCTTAAAGGGCTTAATTCAGGATGAAACCCGACAAACATAGCTTATTCCTTTCAAATGGGTTGCTTTGATCAGTTTTTCCCCATGCACTTGGATCATTGTTTAGGACAGTGGATATAAAATTAAGTTCTTCGGACATGAATTATTTTGCTTTCTTTCTCTTCTTTCTGCCTATGAAATTGGGTTTCCTTCTAATAAACTTCGTAAAATCAGTGATGATGGGCCATTCGCCTTCAACAACATGCATGAATTCTCCGCAGCCGATGGTTTTGTGGAGATAGCTGAACGCTTGGCAGAGATGATAAAATACGCTGCCAATGAGCCTTCTGTAGGGCTTTTCTACATTCAGCAGCACACCCAAAATGCAGTGCCCAACCTTATCAACCTCAAAAACAGTGTCACAGAGAAGTCTCGCGAGCTAACTTTACATACAGAAGATCTTGAGGATTCCATCACATCAGTGGGTTCTATGAAAGAGTGTGGCTTCCCAATCGCTGACGAAATGATCAGAGACATCACGAAATCCCTATCCATCATGTCATCAAAGCAAGCAAAAAGTGGGTTGATACGAAACCCCAGTTCGGGGTTCCGAATGGGTAGGACTAGCTCGTGGGGTCCATCTACTTGGGGTCGTAATGTGGGTTCCCAACGGCAAGATGGGGAGAGAAGTAATTATATTTCATCTGTTTTCAAGTCGGCTAAAGAAAGAGCGACCAATTTCAAGTGGACACAACTGGATTCTAGAGAAATGAGACAAATTATGGTGGAGAGAGTTGCGCCTCGTTCCAGTACACCGCCACCGGTTCCAGACAAAGAAGTTGACGAGTTGCCTTTATCGAGTCAGATTGCTGATGAGCTACAACAAGAAGAGGACTTCTCAGTTGATGAAAGTTTTTCAAAACATGAACCGGTTTTGTTACCAGAAAACTTTGAGGAATTTAGGGATGATAGAGAAGCAAAACTAGAGGAGTGGTTGGGTAGGACTGACAACAAGGATGGTCGTGTGGTGGGAGGAACTGGTGCTATTGTTTAGCTTGAAGGTGGTTTGAGTGCTGCAGAAACATTGACTTTGTAAGTAATGTTGTTGTACTATTTTTTTTGTGCTTGGTATCCCCAACACTGAAATAAGGTCACTTCATTTTGATTTCTCAGAATGGAGATTCTGTTGTCAAATTTCTGTTATCGATTTTTTTTATCTGCTGTTCTTTTTGACTTGGAATCTGCAAAGCATATGATCATGTCTTTTAGGAGTGTGGTCATTTGTTGATAACTTCCTTCTGTTGTAACTATGGTGATATATATAGCATCTGGATACATTCTACAGTAAAATTCTAACCATGTCCCAATTTTCACTTGGAAAAAAGGCTAGAGACACTATCAAATCTGATTCATTCTCCAATTATATAGCAAGATCCCTTTTTAGTTTTTATTATGCTTCTGATTTGAGACTTGCCTGGGGTGCAAGGTCATGCCGGTTTTGTCCCATAGTTCGCGAAAGCAAAGACGCCTTGTATACTGCAATGGATCATAAGTGCGTTCTTTTATTCAAGCTCAAACCAAACAAAACCAATAACCCCATAATCAAATCCAGGCTGTACAAACTATTCATCTTAGGAGAGCAAAAAAATTCAAAAAGAAAAGGACCAGTAGAGCATCAAACCTCACAAGAAAAACCAAGCTGCAAAGTCTGCTCACAAACTAACGAGAGAGTACAAACAACTCAAAAACAAGGAACCGAAGGCAAAGGTTACTGTTAAAGAATGTGTCTTTCTGAAAGTTCCAATTGGCACATGAAGCTTCGTTTACCAGCAATGGTTTCATCCCTCTCAGAGAACTCCAGAAATCCCTTGTGGAATTGATATTTGCCAAAGCAATTTGGTGACTGTTTAGGGCTTTCTGCTGGAATACCCAATGATTTCTCTCCCTTCTAATTTAATTGACAGCTGCAGCCAAGGACCTCTTAATAATTCGACTTTTGAATCCATCCCCTTCCACATTCTGGCTAAACCAATCCAGCAAACCCATCAAATTAATTACTAGGACCCCTCACTGCATTCCATACACTTAAGTAGAGAAAGGGCAATCAAAAAACAGATGGTTATGGATTCGGTATCATTACTGCACAAAGGGCACATTCATCCCCCAATGAATTAGTCTATCTTTTCGTTAGTGCTCAGTCTCTGTTCTACAACCAACCAGAGAATGAATGCCCATCCCATCTTGGGACATTTCTAGTAAACCATATCACCTTTTAGTCCATGGCTGAATGGGGAATTTGTTTCTAACTGCATGCTTTCCCGAGCTAATCTAGCAGCATAATTCCAGTAGAAACGAGTTACTCTTAATTAAGAAGCACAACGAAGAGCCCTTGCGCACGATTTCTTTTTGTCTTCATCTTGTACTAGTACTTTTTATATGATGATGACTTCTTCTTTGCCAGAGAAAAAAGCTTGGCAACATAATGCATGTTCGTGCATGTTCCTCTTCCACCACTTTCGGCCCTCAGGGTTCAGCTCTCATCCATTAATTTCCTCTGTCGTCTGTCATAACATTGTGCTTTCCGAAAATTTCAAATGCCAAGAGTGACTGGATGAGCAATATCAACAAAAGCAAGAACCATTTACCAAAAAGAGAGAGAGGAGGAGGAATTAAACAATGAATTTCCTAAGATCAATTCGAATTTTACTGTTCTAAGAATTTAACGGTGAAATTTTGAGAAATCTTGTATCCTTTACAACAAGTACGACACAGTAAGTATCTCAATGATAGCTAGTGAACCGACGGGAGTATAAACTTCATTGTGGAGGGGGAAACCACCAAGATTACCAGCTAAGAACCTTAACACTTAAAAATGACCGCTCGGTTATACAGGAGACGGTGTGCAGAAAAAGTCACTGAAGATTACCAAGATAAGGAGGAGTATTATACTACCCCCATCTTGCAGAATCATGCTCAGACTAATTGTCCCAACATAAAATTTCGTCTGCAACCTTATTTTTTCCTTCAACAAAAGTATGGGCATTAACTAATAAGAAACGCAACGAACCTATATCCTAAAAAAAGGAAAAGAAATAGGAATCTAGTTAAGATCAAAACAGCCTTAAACTACATATCCTTCTTAAAACCATGTCACAACTTGTACAAATCAACATGTTCAACAAGCCATATGTACAACTTGTAAGGTCTATAACCTTTACCTTCTGCATTTTTGCTGCACCAGCATAATTGCATGCCATTGAAATCTTGATTATTCGAAATTTGAAATCTGAAAATATAATCGAATTGGTACCTCCTAAATAGAAGTTGTGGAGTAATATTCCCATTTGAGCTGGTGGGAGACTCCCGGAAGAGTGAACACGGCCGAGGAAGATGCAACAATAATTATATGGAAATTACTAAATTCATTTTGTTTGTCATTGTAATTGCATATGTAACTGCTTAATCTTGTTTGTCATAATCTTAATGGCGCTTAGTCTGTAAATTTTGTACCCATTTATTCGTGTTCTTGGACTTGAGGCAGGTACGAAAATCATGGTCATGGTTTGCTTTTTTGGGATCGTAGAACAGAGTTTTAGAGCAGGAACATATTGTATCCTGTGATTCTGTATCATTCTCGGTCTCCAAATATTGGTATCTTTCTATTTGAACTACTAAACGCAATCATATCCAAATATTGGTATCTTTCTATTTGAACTACTAAACGCAATCATATTCCCAAATTCACGTGTCATGAGATTTCAATAATGTCCTGTGATTTTATGCATTTTTAATACTGTCCCTGTCTAATTTGGACAATCATTAAACTTTAAAAACTAAATTGCAAACTTTTTTGACAAGTAACTAAATTGCAAACTGATACAACAGCAATTCTGGTGTATCAGTTTCAATACTTGTGGGAAGTCAGCGTAACTTAACCTTGAACCCAAATAAAAACAAACAATTAAGAGCAAGATCGTTTTTGCCGGTCTATGACCTCTTCACCATCGGTTCTTCACGTTTTCTGAAGAGGATAGGTTTCACCAGCGCTCACTCCCAATTTTAAGCCCAAGTTTAAGTATGATACACCAGTCGGGAGATACACAGTCTGGATTACAAGCCATTCAGATTGTGGCGGGGTTTTGCGTATCAAAAAACAAAAAGATTGTTGTGGGGGGGGGGGGGGGGGGGGGGTGGTGGTGTTGGTGTTGGTGTTCGAAACCTCCAAGTGCAAGGAGGGTAGTGCCTCACAATGCTAGAAATTGAAACAAGTAACAAGCTTAAACTAGATGCCCAGTCTCGAGAAAGCAAAATTCCAACAAGCCACCAATTGCAGACCTTGCTTCATTACCAAAAGCAATTCTATGAATAGCACTATCAATGAGCCAACACAATTAAGTGAAGGGTCATTCAACAATTTACTAGGAATATAGCAATTTTGCAGCATTAGGCATGTTAATGAAGCTCAAGACTGCAAACCAGAAGAAATGCATGAACCCCAAGATACCGAGAAGACATTCTTGAAGAACAAAACATTACTGTAAATATCCAACTCCCAATCTGCTCAAACGAAAATTTTGTCCAACTAGCCAGGAAAATTGTGACACCAAAACAGGGAAGGGAAAAACTCAACTTAGATGAGTCAACTATTGTTCCAGTAATTCCCTTTCCACCTAAACTCAAATTCAAGTCTTGAAAACTGGCAAATGGAAAACCAAACAGACAACAATTAAAGCTGGAAAAAAGAAGATAAGATAGTGCCTATAAAGATCAACCCAAAGAAGTGATCTACTGGGAGACTCCCAACCACTTTGTAAAGTTCTCGAACTCGGTGTAATCACTGTCGGATATCATTGTCTGGTACCACGCCTTTCCAGCAGCCTTGATTGTGGTAGCCTCCTCCTGCAAAGGATGAAATTGTCAAACTTGCAGTTCTTCCCAAAGAAAATGAATTGTTAAGAAAACATAATGCCACTTCAAGTTCTTCGACTTCAAAATAACACAAAAACACTGAACACAGATAATAACAGCACAAAAATAAGGCAATGTATATCCATCTGACAAACAGGTAAAGTAGAAACGCCATATATTCATGCAAGTAAAACATGAATTCATATTAAATATTGCAGAGCAAATTAGGGAAATAGTAAATGTACCTTTGAGATTTGTTTCCTCTTCTGATCAAGCTTCTCCTTCTTTGACTTCACTCGCTGAGCCTCAGCCAAAAGTGCCATCCTCCTCGCAGCCTTGGCATACGGGTTCAGCTTCAACATAGCATTCAAATTCTTCAGCGGGTTCTTCTTCATTGGAGCCCTCTTCACCTCCTTCTTGATTGGCCTCACCACAGACTGCACCTCATCAGAATTAATTATCCTAGGCAAATCTGCGTTCACCATCTTCGCCCTTGGCAACAAGTACCCCCTCTTCTTCTCTGAAACCTTGTCCACAGATCCGTAAATCGAATCTAACTTCTCAAAAGCTGACTTAGTCCAGATAACAAACCGTCCAAGGTGTCCACCAGGTGCAAGCTTCAACAGATTAAGACGCTCAACGTTAACGACCTCAACACCAGGGATGTTCCGGAATGCCTTAACGAGCTTTGATCCCTCGGTCCCGTAGACAATCAGAGGGCCTTTCCTAGAAATGTAGCGACGGTTCCTCATTTTACCTGCAAGGCAAAGCAATAAGATTAGTAGTAACAAATAGATGAATTCAGTACCTTTGGAAGGTGCGATTTGGTGAGAAAGGAAAGGAATCAATCAGCAAAAATCATTTTGTACACTTCTCAACATTTCTCACCAAATCATTACTCTAATCCAATTTTTTCTGTTTTCTAGCGAATCATACAGACACAAATCTCAGTTACGTGTTGCTATTGCTACCTTCACCATTTCTGACCGAATCAATCAAACCCTAATCCCTCTCTTATAACAGCATCAAAAACCCCAAAACAGCTCACGGACACCAAGACAAAGAGCTCAGTCACATTTTAAATCATATTATTCCCAATTTTACCTTTTCCAGGACGAATGGCCTGGCTATCCTTGGCCTTCTCCGCATCCGCATACGCCCCAACCTGCTTCAATGCCTTGATTGCCGTCTGCGTCTTCTCAATACCCTCGGCTGAATCCCCAACCACGAGCGGGATCTCTGGCACCTCTTCAATCCTGTGCCCCCTCGCCATCACCAGGCTTGGCACCGCTGAAGCCGCTATAGCACTTGCCACAGCATACCTTTTCAAATTAAAAGGGTTAATGAATATTAAGTCAAAAATTTCACTACCCTTGACCCTTTTTTCTTTCCAAACCGAATCATTCAATCCCAATGGTTAGTTTAACTCAGGAAAATTGCTAAAACAAAAGATTCACGCAAATCAAGACACACATCTCAGTTACACGATTCTATCTTCACCATTTCTGACCAAATCACTCAAAGTGTAATTAATCCCCCTTTTTTCTTTTCAAAGCAAAACATTCAATGCAAAGGGTTTTTACTTGTACATTATAACACCAGAAATGCCCAAAAATTGCTCATGGATCATTTGTGCCCATCTCCCACCAAAACACTACTCTATTCGCATTATACCTTTTTTTAAGGTTAACAAATCCCAGTTCCATACATGTACCTCTCAGTTACACGATACTGTTATCTTCTTTTTCGAAAGTAACAAGCGGCGAATCTTCTTTTCCAAATCCTTTTTCTCAAACCCTCTTTTCATATTTATCCAAATCCTTATTTAGGTAAAAATAAGGGTTTATTAGCATTGGAGATGCCTTACCTAAATCAAGCATTTAACCCAAATCTTAATCCAAATTCGTGTTTAAAAAGGGGTCAGGGTTATTAATGCTCTCACACCATTTTTCAAAATTAACATGCTTTTATTTTCTTGGTTAACAAAGGAAAAAGGCCAAAAAATATCAATCTACACGAGACACCAATGCTTAGTTACATAGTTACCCTTTCTCACCAGATCTCACCATTACCACCATATCTAGTGAAACATGTTGAGAAAGGGAAAGGACCCAATCAATGAAAATCATTTTCCTGCATTTCCTACCATTTCTCTACCAAATCATGCAATTCGAAGTGGTAAATTATCTAAGTCAGCTAAACAGAGGAAAATAGCCAATAAAATGGTACATAAAGAGAGACACAAATTTCACTCAATAGTTACCTCTTGAGGTTGACGGGTACCCTCCTATGCCACCTGCGCCAGGTCTTGGTCGGCGCGAACATGCGTCCTCCGCGGCACATATTCCCGAACGCTCCCTGGCCGGCGCGGTGGGTCCCACCGCCAGGTACCCTGGGAATTCGTGACACGGCGCGGCCGGTTCCCCAGGACTCGGCGGAGGTCTGGTGGCCGGCCTTCTTGGATACGGCGTAGGGCTGGCGGCTGTTCTTGGAGACTAGGGAGTGGACTTGGGTGACGATGTCGGGCCGGATCGGGGCCTTCATGACGGCGGGCAAGGCGAGGGTGTCCTTGTCGGTGGACATGTCGGAGTCGAAGGTTTGGACGGACACGACGGGGCGGGCGGCGGCGTAGGACATTTTTCTGGTGGTTGGAGAGGAGAGAGGGGGGGATGGGGGAGGAGAGAGAACGGGGAACGGAGGCTAGGGTTTTGTGGGGAGTGACGAATGGAACTAGGGTTAAGAGAAAAGAGGGGAATATATAGAGGTGGAAATGAGGGGTTATTACGAGTTTGCCATGGGCACTGTTTGGATTGGGCTTCTGATGAAAGATAAATGGACTAGAGTTTAGCCTAATAGGTAAGAAGTTACTATTGGGCTTTTGGCCCAAGCATACTTGCAATCTATAAGCCCAATTCCGAAAGAAAATGTTTTTAAGCCCTAATCCATATCTTGGGTTGTTGATAAGACAGTGCAAACGAGTGGAGTCGAGTTTAGCATGTTTAAATTGGTTTATTGAGTTTTTAAAGAACGTGCCCGACCTCAATAAAAATTTAACTAGATGGATTCAAGCCGAGTAGACCTAGGTTTGAGGCTGGAGCTTTTGCACATATTTTAATGATTGCCTTTACCATTGCCACGGGTGTTTGCTTGTTAAGGGGTTCATTTTGGAGGATGGGTTTCGATTGGACTTGTGAAAGATCATTTCTCCTTACCCTTGTGTGTGATAAGTTACAATTCGGGTTTTATTCATATGTCGTACTGCTGTAGCCCTAACATAGCATATCCATACTCCAATATTTTGTTTTAAGTTATAATTTCTCTAGGTTGCTCGTGAATTATAACTG
Organism: Rhododendron simsii; assembly: GCA_014282245.1. NCBI lineage: Eukaryota > Viridiplantae > Streptophyta > Magnoliopsida > Ericales > Ericaceae > Rhododendron > Rhododendron simsii. The sequence goes on from WJXA01000277.1 coordinate 481,785, forward strand.
CAAATGAGTTGGGTCGGGTCGAGCCAAAACATAACAAGTTTAATTTTGTTTATTATATTTGAACGGATCCAAGGCCGATACCAATGAAAATTTGATGATCTGAGCTGGTCTAAGTTTGTATCTTGATGAGGAATATGTTTAAGGAATCAAGGGCAAAAAAAATCAACGGCAAATCAAGGGAAAGAAGCACATATGTACACTCGAACAAAGTAAATTTTATGAATTGTCTCTCAAACAAATATTATTTACAAGTTAACCTAGTTTGCGTGCCTAATCAAGTTCATTACATTTAAGCTTAGGTTCGCCTCATTCATTATACAAGCCTAAAAATGTGGTTGGGGTTTAGCTTGTTTAAGAGACGAATTAAACTTGAACGAGTCCCTACCAATCTGAGTCTCCAACAGTTCTTGTGCAGTTTGATCCATTTGCAACCCCACGGCCATAACTCTCTAGAAATTAAACCAAAAAATAGTCACAAATTTCATAGCCGGCTCAATAACAATGACAACACTTCTTAAAAGAGTTTACGGGGATTATTTTCTCTTCCGCCCAGGCAACGTATTTTGCTAAAGAGGTAATTTTCCGTGTAAACATCGACGAAGATGCTAAACAGCATACCTTAACTATGCTCATTCTTTGAATTCTGGAGTTAGTTGCAGATTATAAATTTCAAATATCAAAGTTTAAGCTGCATCAAGAAAACAGGTTAGTTGCAGCATCTGCTCCTGGGGAAAAAACGTTCTGGCTCCTGGAAACCACAAGCTAAACAGCAAACCATGACCCTGTTCACAGTGAAACACGCAATCAATAGCAAACTACACCACCTTTGCACGTACCAGCACCCGGTACTCGGCTTCTCTCCTACCACCAAAATAGTGCATTCACCTGTGTTTGAGATTTCACAGTACAATACCTCGTACGAAAGCTGTTGATGTCCAACTGATTAACTACCTGCGCCTTGGACTGCAATCTAGGTTTCCAAAATACAAAATTGAGACCAAGTGATTCATTGTCTAACTTGAAATCAGAATGCAAACATTACACCATCTTAACAAGCCAAAAACGTTTGGTACCGCGAGTTTTTTCCCCAAAAGAGAAACATGTAAAGACTTCTCGAGCAAGGATGAGAACTTCAGTTTACAACTCGTAATCTGGTGTCCAAATTATACAGCTTAAGTTCAAAACGAGAACTCTGATTCTAGGATTCCATGCAGATACGAAATTTTTGAACAAGCATATTGATCCATAAGAATTGCACAGCGCGCATGTAGTTAGAAACTTAGAACAAGTTCATCATCTTCCAGTGTGTCTACAAACCAAATAAACTACAAAGAGAACAGAAAACTCAAACATAAGCAAGGCCAACTCTCAATCTTCATCATCCGAGCTCCCCATGTCAGTACTATAATCACTACTATCATCATCAATATCAAGCTGAACATGTTGAACTTGTATCGTCTCTGGTGCTTTAGGTAATCCTTGAGCAAGAATCAGCCTAGGCGGTTGCTCCTCAACTCTACCAGGAACGGAGAGAAAATCCAATGGAGGCAATGGAACTGGATCTCCAGGCTTCCATCCAAGCGGGGCTACAATGGGTAAATCACTTGGCAATTCCATAGGCATCCCAGGTTTCCACCTAGATGGAACCACAATGTTTGGAGGAACAAGCCCCGGAATTGCAGAAAAATTCGCAAGCGGATCTATCGGGTGTACCTCAATCAATGGGTCGTTTGTTTGCTCCTTGGTTTCCACCGATTTAGGTAAACCGATGTCAAGATCGGCAAATGCATACAATTGAGAGGCGCGCATTTGTTCCTCCTGAGGAGCAGGCGGGAGGGCCCCGCGCAAAGGAGCCTGTCCAGCTCCGAATTCCGACGGAGCAAATGTTGTGTAACTTATCCTGTGGGCATAAGACAAAATGTCTGGTAGATTCAACTGAGTAGAAATAGACGTGGTACAAGAATTGTCTGTGTTATCTTCTGATTTCGATCTTTTGGGGCGGCGATAATTGGAATAATCATCGACGAGGACGTCGAGAACCCGTTCGGCTTCTTTGAGTTTGCTAGCAAAGGAAAGCATCGTGGTATCTTTAGACCGAATTTCACAAGCGACTTTCTGATTAGAATCTTAAATGTCCAAAATTTCTTGTGAAGTTTCGCAACGGCTTCAAAAAGCTGAGTTTGGAGGGTTATGAAAAGGGAAAGGATTTCTTTGGTGGAGGAAGGAGAAGAGTCCAGCGGACTTTGTGCTCCTGACTGAGTTCGGGGAAATAGAAAGGTAGGGAAGGAGCTTTGAAAGGCACTAAGCCAGTGAGACTGATTTGGTGAGACTTTGAACAGTCGGGTGCGAGTGAAGACATATGAAGGAGAAGACATTGGACTCTAGACAGAGGCGGAAGTAGGGTTGAGGATGTGGTTGTGGCAGTTGACGGATTTGATTGCTGACTGGGGTGATGAGATATGGGAATTGGAGGAGAATATAGGAGGTATAGGATTTTGTAGAGAGGATGAATTTGGATTTGACAGGCCTAGCCTGGTTGGTGATTGTACCATTTGGTGTGGGACATTTTGTAGCATCTTGGACTTTCACTACCTTTCACAGAAACCTAAAACAACAAAGGAATGAGAATATACATCACTATAAATCACGAGATAATAAAATGTGGACACAGATAAATATTTCAAGCAAAGAATCATTAGTTGACTTGTGGTGAAGGACAGAAATTCAAGGAGAATAGAATACTACTTATTAGCGATTCTTGTGGGGCAAGTTCAACCATTGAAGCAAGCACTGCTTTTCAAACTTAGAAAAGGAAACCAATGTTCTGTTTCCTGGTGTGTCATGTTGGAACATAAGAGACAAAACAGTGTAAACAAATAGCAACTTTCCCGTAAGGAACAATGTTCCAGAACAGTGGCCATACACACAAGTACATATACACCTATGACCTATGCATCATACACAACACATACACCACATCAAGCATGTTTAGACATGAATCTAAGAGCAATCAGAAATGGAGATGGAAAAACACTAACACAACACGAGGAATGTTGCATGTAATTAATGGCCAAATTCAAAACAACACTTCCTCCACAATCCGCTAGAGAGATTCTACGTTCATTAGACAAATCATCAAACTCATGTGGCACCACAACATACCAACAAATTTTATCCTCAGTAATTTGCAAATGACAGAGACATCAAAACTAGCCAAAATGTGGATATATACTAGATCCAGATTGAGAAAAAGTATGATCATGAACTGCAAAATGAAAAACCATATGCAAATTACAGATTACAGAGGCCCTATTTGCCACCAATTAGTCTATGCTAAAAAAGACAATACACAACTGGAAGCTAAAAGCACCCCTCCCCAGCTTATTTAATTCATTTATGGGTTATAAGTTGTAAGGTGAAGTTGCGACAACCTGCAGGCGCAAACTCCCAACATGAAAAGAAACAAGCTGCAACAAATAGAGCAAGAAAGCAACATGCCTGAAGATACTAATTATAAGCATTATTCCGTGCTATCAATTATAAGCATTATTCCGTGCTGAATCCACCAGAGCAATCAAATCACTTACAAAGAAAAGGGAAAAAACACAATTTCAGCCTTTACTGAGAACCAGCAGAGCCCCTAATGCCTACCAACTACTAGGGTAGGACAGGAAATAGTTTGCATCTAAAGAATCTTGCCATCTATTTCACTTCAGTAGAATAATAGGTTGAGCAGTTACTCCTCAAAATATGGGCTTCCTAAAGTGGATCATTGAAATGACAAAACCTTGCATCCAATTTTAGAAGTTTCTCGAGTGGTCTTTGAATTATTTCATAGTAACCTCGCGGGGTTCGTGCAAGGGATTAATTGTGCTACTGCCCTTAAGCTGAATTCTGGGTAGTTTACGTGGGCCTTCAAATGGCCTGGGATCAGAGCAATGGCAGACCTAGAATAGTGCATAGTGGGGGCACACATGACTCGTAATGGTGTTTTTTTTTTCCATCCTTATGGAAAAGGGTAGCAAATAATAACATTTGTATGTGAATATAATAACTTCACCTTATGAAAACAGAAACGAATGGGTGCGGAGAGGGGGTGCAACATTACTAGTTTATGAAAAAACCTATTATATATCCGAATGGTCCGAATCTAGAAAATTTAGTGCCATTATATGCACGGGCCACTAATTTTACAGAGCATAATACAATTATAAAGGATATAAAGATAATGCTACAAAATTGAGTGGGGAACTGTGCCCCTACATAAGTTCACTGCTGGATCAAAGTCCTAATAATGACTCTACGGAGGCTATTCAACTAATCGTGCGGCAAGTAACTTCTCATATCAGCTAATTTCTGATCATAAATGTGCAGGTTTTAATGGGCAAGAATGGGACTGCAAAATTCAATATTCCCTAGGAAAGCAATGGGTGTGCTGATCAGTAAGCTTGAGATTTAGTCAACACATCAGGAGAAATTTAAGTCCTCACCCACCACGAATGGTTCAACCCGTTTTAACTTAGGGGACAACCGGATGGGGAACAACTAGAAGTGTTATGGTTTAGGTTTTTCTTTTCGGCTTTGACCCCTATCGGTACCAAAATGTCATGTGTGATAAAATTTTTATAAGTAGAGCAAAAGACAGGTCTGACCAATGTCCATATAAGTATAAGTAGAACTCCATGAGTGCCCCTCTATGCATCAACAGTCTTCAAGCACACGCAATGCATGCATGTATACATCAACAGTATTCAAGCACATACACTGCAGGCATGTATATTGAGGGCCTGAGGGTATGCAGTTTTCAAATACCTATGACTTCCCTTCCATTATCTTAAACCATATCAAACGGAGCATAAGAATCGAGATGAAATCATGAAATAACCAAGACAGTAACAAAATCTACCAGATCACTAATAGTGTACATCCATATGTGGGTAGGACATATGGACCTCATAACACCACAATAAAACCATAAATGCAATAAACAAAGCATTTCAAAGAAAAACAATGCATACACTTTTCTTTAACCAAATTATTTCTTTGAGTAGCTAATCTTTTTAGGTGGATAGCCACCAAAGGCATGAGAGAGAGAGAGAGAGAGAGAGAGAGAGAGAGAGAGAGAGAGAGAGAGAGAGATCAGATAGTCTAAGAGCATCTTCAATACCACTGGGGATTTTGCCTAGCCACGCCATAGCTATAACAAAAAGTACACTATTGACATTAGTTACCCACTTTTTCATATATGGACTCCAATGAAACTCTATTTTTTAGATATCAAAACCCTAACATTTTTCATAAGGAAAAAATGATTGTTGGAAACATGGTGGTACCGGTAGTATAGCGGTGATGTAAACAAAAATATAGCATTTTGCAACACTCATAGTTAAAGCAAAACAATAATGAACATATCTCCCCAATCGTCATATTCCAAACAAATCACAATTTTTACAAGTGGTCATACCTCTACAACCTCATCGGCGTTAATAAATACCATTTCTCCTCCAATGCTACAATCATGGCATGTTGTATGTGGTAATGGAGATATCATTTGGAATGAACCGGACCGGCCACAACATTTTGTTCAAATGCAACAGTAGGGCTCCATTTCTTTCTATGTAATATATATATCGGAAGATATTTTACATGTAAAATGATTTTATCAAAACAAACTTTCCGTTCTTCATTTATGGCGTTTGATTTATAGTTGAAAAATATTTTTCCACTACACACAATTCACTGATTCTGACTCAACCCTATAAGAGAACTCGTGTTTTTCAAACTTCTAAATGAAATATTGATAACATTTCTACATCCATCTATCACCCACACCATCAACCTCAACCCCAACTTCGTCTCTCTCTTCTTCTCCTTCCTCTAGTGGTAATAAACTATTGTGGTCGCTGGACCAATTCATTGAGATATGTGTGTGTGAGAAAGAGAGAGATGGGTCAGAGGAAGGAGAACGCAATAGAAGAATTGTATGAAAATTGGCTTCAGGTTCAGAGAGAGAGAGAGAGAGAGAGAGAGAGAGAGCAATTGATTTTAAGCATGCACATTGAATCTTGAGGAAGAATAAAATGATTGAAGGGTTTGGTTCTGAGAGGGATTGAGATTGCCGCAGTTGGTTCAGTGAGGAATAGAGATCGTATATGGAAAACGATTTAAGGAGGTTTTACTGGTAACACATTTACAGATGTCTACAGCCAAATACTCAAAAAAATGGTGGAATATTTCACCGGAAATAATTTATGGTCAAATAAACAAGCCTAGATGTCGGGCTAAGACTTCAACATTATCCATTGGACCACCTGTTTCTGAGGCTGGTTTGGCAACAATGGTAAAGATCATACATCACAAGACTGAATTAGTTTATCAAAAAGATGAAGAGCAAGAAAACTTAAAACTGCAAATCACAAGCACCAGCTTCAATGTAGTTTCCGTTTGTACGAAAGCATGACGCATGTGAAGACATCCTTGTGAGCACAAATATTGAGGTTAGAATACAAGGATTAACGAGAGGGACAAAAATCACCCAAGAAGCAATTATATTCAAATTAGGGCAATTCAGTTCCAAAAGGTAAATACTGACACTGTATTTTCACATCCTAGGTCACATAATCTCGACCATAGACACTTCATTCCTGCTCTCAATCCTCGTTATTGCAGAAATTATTACCTTGATATTTTTTTTCGAAATAAGCTTCCATGGTCGCGCTCGCACTCACCCCATTACTTATGCCGAAAAAATATTATGCAAGCTCAAATGGACCATACACAAGATTCAACAAAACGGAGAATTGAAAAATTAAATACATGTGATAAATCGAACAAACTAACCCGGATGACTGGAAACAGAACTCGTGACTGCCTCCTCAATGGCTGCTAGTAATTGTCTGTAAATGACCACCGATCGTATATTAAGACAAGTGAATTTAGGTCCAAGATCAGAGAAGGAGAGAGAGAGAGAGAGAGAGAGAGAGACGTTAGTCGTTCGTCTAGAGTTGTATTTCAAGGCTTTTATTCGGAGCGCCAAGAAGCCTGGAGGCTTTTTCTCTTGTTTCTTCTGATCACGTTGACAGGGAAAAGGTTGCAATACAATCCTTTTAAAAATGTGTATCATATGCATTTATTTTAAGGTTCATTCATAATATTTTAGTATGTTTCGTAACTTTTGTTCTATAATTCATAACTTTTTAGCAGTATGATTCGTAACATTTTCATTATGATTCATAACATTTTGGTGTATCTCGTAACCTTTATATGATTCGTAACTTTTTAACAATATAATTCGTAACATTTTCTTTACAATTTATAACATTTTGGGGGGTGTATATGATATACACTCAAATAAAAAGTGTGTACTGTAGTCTTTTTTGTTGATAGAGCACGTTGATAAGAACACTAACCCAGAAAATATATCCACAAATTACTCCGAAAAAGGTAAGTCAACAGTACAAATAGCTGGAAATTATTTTGAAAAGATAAATCAAATTTACCCCAAAAAATATATCTATACTGTTGATTTACTTTTTGGAAATAATTTTGAGTTATCTGTACCGTTTGTTACCTTTTTGAAATAACGGTCCATAAACGTGTTATTGATTTGGAATGAAACAGATCGTGCTAGTTAACTGTCATGATTATTTCTTTGCTAATAATTCTTTGGAATGAAACAGATGGTGTTGGTACTTTCAAGAGTATTTCTCTGCTAATTCTTTGGGTACAACAGCTGTGATTTTGAATGGGGAAGGAAGCCCTACCTCATGGAGGAAGCCTCCGGACGGGATGTTCAGGATTAATGTGGATGGATCATATAAGAAAGGGAAGTCGAGAGGGAGTCATGGCTAGAGGCTCCTGTGGTGCGCAAGTTCTTTAGTTACATAAGCTGTGGTAGTTCGGCATGGCATTTTGTTGGGATCACATCTTGAGTTAGGGTCAATGATTATAGAAAGTGATGCTCAGTTGATGGTAAATATGCTTCATGGCAAGCAACTATCACTCAAGAGGTGAAGGTCATTATTCATGATATTCAGGTTTTGAGCAGAAATTTCCACTGCTGTAGTTACTCTTTTGTACATAGGGCTAGTAACAAAGTTGCTCATGTGTTGGCCGAAAAAGATGTGAATGGTTCGGAGTCTTGTTTTTGGACTGAATTTCCACCGTTGTGGTTACTCGATCCTCTTTGCTGAGACAGGTCTTCTGCTTCATGTTTCGTTAGTGATTTTAATAATACTATCTGTTGTAACGTTGTGGCAAAAAAAAAACTGTCATGATTAGTATTTTTATCGATAGGTCTGTTAGAAATATTTTCCTTCTTATTGAGCTGCATACTAGTTTCAAATACTCACCAATCCCCAAACTACAAAATCACGAGCAACAATCTGGATAGGGAAGGATACTGTAATTTCTAACCCGTTTCGTTAAAATTGGGCCTTGTTCGTTTGATTACTTTGGGTATTTTAATTTTGGTAGTGGGTGGAAAGAGAAATAAGGTAATGATTGGAAAGAGGAGTAATGAGTGAAGAGAGATAGAGAGAAATGAAATTAGTAATTGAAGAAATAAGGTAATGATTGGAGAAAGATATAGGATAATGATTAAAAAACAAAGTTAAAACAAAGTAAAATTTGGAAACGAACAAGGCCCTTATTTTTTGAATACTTATTTTTCACTTTACGAGACATGTTATTCTCTCACAATACATCATCTTTAATTCAAAAAATAAGAAATAAATACTTATTGTAGTTAGCAGAATAGCAATATCTGCAACATAACACAAGCACAGCAAAGGAAGTGTATCCCAAGGGCAGACATAAACCTAAACTGGATTCTTCTTGCGTCGATGCCCGAGCAGAGAATGGGGATGGGACAATTTGATAATTACACGCAAAAAAGAGAGGACATATATTTAGCAGCCCAAACTTCGTAGTTTATGTTCAACGAAAAACATTGATCACCATAAGAGGCTCATGATCCTGATTTCCAGTCTCTCTTTTTTCATCATAGATAGAAAAAAACATCCTGATTTCCAGTTAAGCGAATGACACCAAGCTCCACAACAGACTGCGATTTTCTTGCCAGAACATTAAAAGACTAATTTTCATGAGGATAAAATTTCACGGATCCAAACAAGCACCGAAAAGTCGTTCTCTCAAGAGTTTTCGTTTCGTAGTAATCAACAACAAAAATTAAGCCGCTCAAAAGGTGGTTCTCACTTCAACTTTAAAAAAAAAAATGCCCTCGCAAGGTCAGTATGGTATGGTATGAACAATATTCTTAGGCTACAAATTTTCAAAGCTACATTACCTTGGAAAATTACACTGCACAAAATTGAGAGCGACGCTATTCTACTGGCAAATATAATACGGCCATAACAGCTCCTACAAGAAACAGAAGCACTATGCTAAAGTACCCAGATTACTAGAATACATATACACGTTTCTGTTCGGCCTCGGGAGGTTGAGATATTGAAAGGCTTGAGACTAGGGGGAATGTTTTCCTTTCATCTAACAAATTCTCAGCAGCTGTAGTATCCTTGAACTGGTAGATCAGATCATGCCGCTTCAGAACTGTCAGATCTCATCTGTTATGCTCATGAAGAAAACATAGATACCAGTTAGATGTCAAGATAATGACCATAAGATGGAGATCTTTCCACTTTCTTCTCCTTACTGAATTTAAAGAGTGTTGGATATAAAAAATTCGGGAATACATACTACAGGGCAACTTATGAGTCCTGCTCGATACTTGGACATGACGATGGCTCATCGATCAGAAACTGCAACATTTCCTGCAGCAATTCCTACAGTTTTGGCGTCGACATCGTAGGAAGACAAGACCTCTTTCTGCACCAGCCAATGAAATAATCTCCAGGTTAAAACTACATAACATAGCACTAAAAATCTCCTAATATGAAAAGTCTTAACCAATGTGCATCATCTGCAATAGTGCCTAGAATCCAGTTGCTATGACTCCTTGAATTTAAGGCACAGAGCTGCTGTTTCTTGACATAAAAATTAACGTGGTTAAATCAGATTATTCCCTATCCTATAAACATCATATGTGCCTTATCTTAGAAACCGGTTAATGTAGAAACAACCGTAGTTATTCATGTCTTACGTATTGGCAGCAGCAGGGGTTGATCTCCAGTTTCCCCAGGTGATAAGCACCCAATAATGTAGATTCTTGGTGCTTAAGTCCTCTAGTATGTTGTGTTTATACATATATGTTGTCATTTTTATGCGATATTGCATGTAAGGTGTGTTTTAGTATTTTCAGGAAAATTGTGTGAATAAGGCGCGTTTGAACGCCAAGGAATGCTCCGGGTGCACCAAGTGCTCAAGGCCACGTGGCACTCCACCACTAAGTCCCAAACTTCATGAAAAAAATGGTTTGGAGGTTGCTCGGATAGCCCAAGGGTCAAAGGAATTGAAGGAGATGTGAGGATTTTTCCAAAGCAACTCATCTTCTGACCAACTGAGGGTAGAATCGTCATATCTTTTGATGTACGAATTATCTTGGATCCAAACCACTTGGGTTAGAAAGTAGACTCAATGAGCTTTCCAACGGTCCAAAGAACACCCAAATCCGAGTTCGGGAGTGTCTGGAACGAGCCCGCGAAGTTGTCCAAAAATCTGTCAAGCAAGACCTGTCACAGTACTGTGGAAATGCCAGTGCCGGTACAGCCAGTCCAGAGGCTGTCCAAATCGGCCAAAAACACCTGTACCGGTAGAAGGAAAACCGGTCCTGGAAAAATCTACAGATTTTTGTAACTTTTTAAACCCCCCATTTATGGAAAGTTTCCACTAATGCAATGTTTTTGGGATATTTTGGGGGACTTTTTGGTCCTTTGTAACTTAACTTTAGAGCCATATAAATAGGTTTGTATGCCTTTTATGAAATAGATGGCCATATAGTTAGCTTTAGGCCTAAGTTCATAGCTAGATCTTTACGCTTTTAGTCTTTTCTTCTTGCTTAAGAAACTCCATAGCTCTCAAGCTTTTCGAGTGTTATTTCCTTAAGAACTCAAGTAAGTTTAGTTCGTTAGTTGTTTTCTCGTTTGTTAAAGTTGCTTGTACAGACTAGATCCTCGTATAAATCAAGTTTATTTCAGTTTTTATCGGTTAAATCTCATGTCTCGTTTTTCTACTATGTTTTGCTCTTTAAGCATGGTTGAGTAGTCTTTTGGCTAAGTCTTGGGCTAATCTATCCCAATGATTTAGGTTGTTGTTTGTTCTCGAACTCTCAGGCTTAAAGAATGATTTTTGGATTAGAACTAATCTTGCAAGTTTCGGTCTAAACTAGGATTGTTAACTTCTTTAAAGCCGTGTCGACAAGCGGTCTTGGCACATGGTATGCTTGGAACTCTGTCATCCTACGTATTCGATTAATTAGTTCAAGCAAGTTAGTTTGATTCTGGTAGAATCATATCATTTTGATTAAATGTAGTTTTCAAAGCTAAATCTTCCAAGTGTGAGCGCGCGGTCGCGACTCTCACTTGATTTATATTCGAGAATCGTTAACGGCCTAAGTCACGGGATGGAAACTCATTTCTAGTCTTTTCGAGAGAAATCTCTACCGTTCAAAGCAAAACAGACAGTTGGCTGTCTAAACGCCGCAAACTTATTACACAAAACTTACTTCCAATCAAGCTATTCGAAGCTCTCTGTGGGTACGATTCCGATCTTACCGGATATTATGCTGACAATGACCTAGCCCTACGCTTGGGGTATTCAACCTTTTTCAACGGTTAGGTTGTGGCGAAGGACCAGGTACCATACGGCATACACACACAGGAAATAAGAGAGGGAGAACACAACTTCTTCTTTCTGTAAGTTTTGCTCACTGTTCCCTTAGTAAAAATGTTAAAGCGACTGTTTACTTATCTATCTTTTATACATACACTAAAGCAGTACCTATATACATATTGGATCAAAAGTTGTCAGCCTAGATTCACATATGCTAATGAGTGGAGTATTTCAGAGTGCAGAGGAAGAACTCGTTAGCTACACTAAAAAAACATGGTTTTCTAGATGCATGTGGTGAAATGAATGGCTTAAAACCGCATGAATTGTTTGACATGGGATGGGACAAAGTCCAGTGACATATGCACTCATTAAGTTTTCAGGAAACGATATTCCAGTGAAGGAATTATGGGAGAATGGTATAATATCTGACCATCTTCACCTAAACTAAAGGCATGCGACACATTTAAGCATGTACCAATGCAACTAACATATCTTTGACTGCGAAAGTGAAATCCATGAAACAACGATGTATCTGTACCACAATGTGATTGAGCAATCTTGAACTCTCTAGTTAGAATGTTGGATTCAATAAGGTTCTAACTTTGACATCTAGGGTAAAACCAGAGGACAAACCAGGCATGGAACAGCTATCAACTATAAGTAGAAAGTATGAATTGGATATTAACACTGTTGTTATCACAATGCTCCTACAGCTGCAATTCCTAAATCTGTTCACAGAAACCCAAGTTCTTAGCAGGATTCACGTTTTTTCTCCCTTTTCCTGTCTCCCAAGCAACAGAGGAGAAGATAGTAACTATGAGGTCAATGCGAATGCCTGCCAACGAATATTGCAATGCGTGCAAAAGTTAATGATGTATACATGTGAAAAACAAGGATAGTACCATTATACAAAATCTTAGTGCCTTCAAATTATATTTGAGGGATTATACCCTTGATGATGTTCGCTGTGAAAATATGCATTCAACTACAGTAACCCAAAATGCATATTCACAGCAAGCTAAAGCTTTTAGAGGAAATGAACAAGTTTATTAATGTAATTTGTATTGCAACTCAATCAAGTCCAGAAAAAATCCAGCATCGTAGACAGAACAGGACATGTTTCATCACGGAGGTGTGTCAAATGAAGCAGCATAGTATTCAGAGGGGGAAACTTACAAATGGCTTGAAATCAGGACTTGACAAGTTGATGGTGAGGTTTCTCATCAGCAACAAAACCTAAATGGCCAGGGAACCCAAAAAAGCTATCAAAGATGCGCACTTGCCAATTAATATCCTTATAATAGATGATAGAGAACTTGTACACTATACCTTAACAGGCCTACAAAAGAATACTCTAACTAAGCAGATACATGAAAAGTTATGCACAGACAATAAGTTTAGGATTTCATGTTGTCAGGCTATTCTGTGCAAATGCAAGCAACATGCTCCAAATCCCATTAAAGGCTCCACATCATTCACCATGTAAATTTAGATATCATTTACAAATTACTGTAAGAACAAACACAAACAACTCCTGAGGGATCCGTATTTTCTTCTTGTTCCACGTTTTGTCTTTTTATGGCTCAAAGATAAAAAGTTTTTTAAGGGATCCCATCTTATTTCAAGCAATCATTCTGGAAACGAAGCTGTGTCTTTATTACCCAAACCACAATCTTGCTGAAGCTAAAATATATTTTTCCTCATTTGGCAAGGGGGAAATCATCACAATACCCCAAACTGCACTTTGCCATTTCATGAAACACCATGGGTCATCATCTGCCTAAAATACAAACTAGAAACTGGAAAATTTTAAATTAACTCACAGTTTCGAAGTTTATAGGATCCATCTCCTTGAGCTTCTGCACATGACCATCGGTACCAGGATCAAAGACACTTCCAATGAAGCTATAGACTTCAGCAAAATCAGGTTTGCCTGCAAGCAAATTCTTGGTTTGATAAGTACAAGTATATGTGAGGATACCAAATGAGCATTCTAGTCTTGAATATCATGTAGTTCAATCAAAAAGTAGTATGTCAGACCCTTTGCTTCAACAATTCGGAACAGATATGAGCATGCCTGACAGAGACTTCAGAATACATCAACATCGTCAAAATATAGATAATTCAGACTTAGATCTGAACGTGCTTACATTCAAGTCCATGTGAGGTAGTCTGGTGAGGTAAACTTCACAAATGAACAGTATCACAGAATCACAATTTTCCAAGGCTTATGTCAGATCTCATCGTTTAAAATTGGGTAGACAGGTAAGGGGACAATTGTGAAGCTTATAGAACACTGTTCCCATGATTACAAATATGACCTTATGAGAGACACTTACAAGACCAGCATTTATCATGCCAGCAAATGTTTAACAGCCTTTATATGACATGTTTTGGCAGAAATATTGAGGATTGCATAGTTTACCAACTAAAATCCAAGAGGATTAGACATTGAGAACTAAAAATCTCAAGGACAATCGAAAATCAAAAGCTTTTAATGATATATGCTAAACCACAGCAATGCAATAGGAGAGTAGCATAAAACGTAAGTGTGTACTACATACTAGAATGCAAAGCAGATAGATGACATAGAAAACATATATACCACATGTACTCTATAGACACCCCAATCTGGACTTCCGGATTGCTTTTTCTTTCGTTTTCGGTTATTGTTTTCCTAATGATGAAATGGATCAAGAACACCCCGGGAATAATAGCATATTTGAGCTTTGAGCGTTTGCAAAACCCTTAAACCAAGCCAGAAAAACCACCTACATGTGGGGGCCTCGGCTATTACGTCGGTGACCGGGTCGGACTTTTGAGCCAGCATCTCCTTGGACCTCAATGGTGAGCCGAAGAGTGTAGTTGACTCCTGACCCTGGGTTCGGTATCGTGCCCGGGTATACGCTTTGGTTCCAACTCTATCCAATGCATCAGATCGAGGCAGTTACGATGGGTGGTCCCCACTTCAAATCCAATACAACAACAATCATTTGGATCAGGTCATGTGCTCCGTAACCGCTTTATTCCCTTCGTCATGAATGACATCACCCGAAGCGGTTACCTGAGCGTGACCACCACGCGTTGGCTTGAAGGCCAAGTAAACCTAGGTCTATAAATATAAAGGGAGGCTCACTGAGAAAGGTATGCCATTCTTCCCCAATTCTAGACCAAAAGCTTCACCCATGAGATCTAACTTGATCGTCGGAGGGTCACTGGGCAATCCAAGCCCTAGTGACTTGTTGCAGGTTCAGCCGCAGGAACGGAGGAGGAAGCCTAACCACATCCAGTCTAGGTCCTGATAATTCGAACCCCTACACTACACATGTTGGTTCAAAACCAGCGCGCGTTGGTTTAAGTGCCACGTGTTGGTTAACAGTCAAAGTTTCACTGTTGACTAGTACAGGGTTGTTTGGACCTGCGCTGGTTAAAGTTGCAGCCGACCTTTTACTTTCTATTTCTGGAAGGTTTCCATTAATGGAATAGTTTCCATTAATAGAATGCTTTCCATTAATGGAGGGTTTCCATTAATGGAGGGTGTTTTCCCTATAAATACCCCCCTTTGTTTCCCTTTCAAGGGGTTACAAATTTTCACACCTAAGGTTTAAAAAAGTCCAAGTTTTCCAAGGTTACAAAAAATTCACACTCCTTTTTCAACCTCAAACATCAAAGCTCAACCATAACTCAAACTCAAACCAAAGGTACAAACACCTACAGTGATACGGTTCTGATCCCTGAAGGGGGCTGGCAGGGTCAAGGCTAGTAATTAATATCCGTCTTGGCCCTAAGGTTGACAGGCTCAAAAACCGTGTGAACAAAGGACCTGCGCGCGTCGGTCCTTAGCTCGCGCGCGCTACTCTGTAGCTGAGCGCACGTATCTGCGTGGGGACAAGGACCTTGTTCTTTTATGTTGTTTTCTTTGTAGATCATCCCTGTGAGCATGTAAAACCAAATTATTGCTTTCCTATGTTAAAACTGCTAGCTTGTATTTCAATACTTATTTCTATTCTATTGGAACACCAACTGGGGTATATTTGGACATGTCCCAAAGCCCCAATCATGTGAGAACAAGTACTGAAAAATAGCAAGGATGGGCGCGCCCAAGTTCCTAACCTGCGCGTGCAGGTGCTCTTGTTTCAGTGGCTTTCCATTGCGTTGCTCTTGCATGGGTAACTTGGCCTTGGGCCATTGTTTTGTCCCCATACTGTTCATGGGGTGTTTTGTTCATTTGTTGGGCCTTTCAGCCTTTAAACTGTGTAGTGTAAATACTATAAACTGCTTGGTTTGGTCCTGGGTGTGTACTGGTCCTTCCAGAGCCCAGAATGGGATAAAAACAAAGGCTGCGAGCAAAGCAAACACGCGCGCGCAGGTTCAAATCATATGCAGTGATCCGCGTGAACTGGATCAGTGCATGTAAATTCTTTCTTGTGCACATTAATTCGAAACAATTCGTTGGGTTTGCTATGTTAAACAGAACCTGGTCTTTATCCCATTTACTACTTTCTCATCCATGTTATCCATTCACTTCCTGCAAATCGCATTACAGCTTTAATCCCCATTCACCTAGCAAGCAGATTTTGTAATGCGTTTGAGCCATGAACACTTAGAACTCCTATAATATGCATTTATCGCATTACAGCAGCTTGTAAACACCGTTATCCTTGCAAAAATTAATAAAGAATAAGAATATTGGTGCGCATCATTGTGTCCTTGAGATGGAAATTCGATGGAGCACAATTAGACACAAGCCCACATTAATACTATACCCACGTCCATGTAACATAGGAAAACATTGTGAATGCAGAAACCTGTGCCACTTGAGCATAGCACTGTAAGGCTTACACTTGACGAAGACCGTCTAACTAAAACTAAAACAACAATCGAAATGGCAAGGTTGATGCAGCCAGGAAGATTACCATGAAGCAAAGAACTTTGTTTCCCTTGTTTTTCTAACTCAGAAGTAGGTAGGGTTCCACCAGAGCTTCCACCACCATCAATCCTGCTGTTACTAAACCTTGCTACCCCCTTCGATCCAGTATCAGCTGAATCAGTAATATTGTAGGTATAACAAGAGTGAGAAAATCCCTTAACGAATGGTTAGTAAATATATCCACAAACACTTGAGAAACAATACAACTAAAGTAATAAGCATGCCTTCAACTCCAAGGGCGTATTCATCTTGGGATGCCATGGATCCACCCGACAGAGTGTTTAGCAAGTGAGTGTCGTCCCATGGAGAATATCCAGGTGCAAGGGGATTCAAGGAAGAAGGATAAGCCATGGAAGCATTCACAAGTGATAAAACTGCCAATATCAAGAGACATAGCATGTCAGGATGATCAATATTCCAATGAAATCTTCCGCCAATGCATTTATACTTACCATTTTTGGGGGCCTTTTGTGGGTAAGGATGAGCCGCTTTGCGCTTTGGGCGAGGTGGTGGCACATGTGCTATTGTACCATTTTTTTGGACCTTCAAAAAGTATTTCTGGGCATGACTTCGGATCTGCAAATGAAGTAATTTAGCAAAGAAATCTAAGAGCTTGTGCTAATAAATTTCGCAAAAGGAACATTGTTCAGAACTATAAGTAAGAACAAAAGGATACGGTGAAGACCAAAAAATATTGACTACAGAGACAGTGATGAACATCTCTATTCTCTATGGACGACAAAGATCTTGGTGCTTGACAGTTCTGCAAATCAAAGGCACTGAGAGCAGTTTCAAAATCTTTGATCATGCTGATTCTTGGTGGAAACTACTGTCGTTTATTAACTACAAGTCTCATGTGATGCTAGGCTACCCACAGGGCATCAAGCAATCCTGGCCGCTGGGCTACTGGCAAGTATACACCTTAACTGCAACAAGGCAACATTAAGGGATAGAACTAGCGTTCACTCAGTGAACTTTCTGGTACAAAAAAGAATTAAACTAAAGGTTATTGATCGAATGATAAAAGCACTAGATGTGCAAGTCCTACGTTATTGATAGTTTTCAAGGTCTAATTCGTATGCCCTAGGCCACAAGAATACCATACAGCTACAGTAGTGCTCCTTGTTAAAAACAAATGAACAAACTAACAACCAAAAACTGGCGTATACTGACGTGATAAATGCCAACTTTCTAAGAACCTGATGAAAGTATTTAAAATAACAGTAAACCGAGACAATCACATCGATATGCTGAAACTGACCACTTACAGAAATGATTGACTAAAAGAGGATGCAAAATAGACTCTCTTTTGTGTTGAGTTTATCCATCACTCACCCCACGCAAGAAAACCATAAAATAGGATAAAAAAGGAGATCCCAAAGCATATCTAAGACTAATCGTAATTGATAGTATTATGATAGATTAGATCCACACATCTTTACAGTTCGCGGATAATCCACAAATAAATGTAAAAACAAAACTTTATACCAAAGATAAGTTATGGACATCATAACATGGGGCATAAGCACCTGAATGACTGTCTTTGAACCAACAAAATCTTCAATTTTCTTCCAGTCACGGTCAAACCTGAATAGTGCAGAGGAGATGCAAAAGAACCATATAAGAACACACTTCTCTATATATTTAAACTTTCCAATCACCCAATAAAACAAAGGCATATAGTTCATGTTTCTTTCAAGTTCACGGAAGTATAATCACCAATAATTCAACGCTTTGTTAATGTAAGAGCAATTGACAATAGTAAACGCAGCAATATACATATAATTATATATATTCCCAAATCCTAATAACACAATCAACCAAAAGTAATACCCCAGTCCAAACGATAGCAAGTCGTGCCATTCAACTATCCTAACTCAATACCATGAACCATCAAAATGCAGCAATTTATTGAATCACCCACAATCTAATAATTTCGTTACTTGGCTATGAGATATCCGCACGTAATGGACCACCTCTACCAAAACTATGCAAAGTTGCTGATTGATTGTCTAGTTTAATGTACTTCTCACCTAGTTGTTATTGCAATTTGCAAAGACTAATAAAGAAAAAGAAAACCACCCAATTTTAAGTCCTCAAAAGTCAAACCATATACACTAAAAATCCCCCTCAAAGTATAGATAACCAGATAACTAAGCTAAGTTCAGAGAACCAAAAATCACCCAAATCAACTGCAAGAAATTTTTAATGGACAACAAACACAACGGGTACAAAGTTCGAAATTCGCAAAGAACAAAGAACAAATGAGTGGAAATTGAATGCTAAAAGAAGGCAGTGAACAAAAAACTGATGATGACTGATCCATACATGTACCTCAAGCTATAGAAGCGTCACTACTCATACTAATTTCAGTAAAAATCTACCCCTACTCGTAGCTTCATTTTATTTCACATGAAGCCTTCCAATGTCAAAACTGAGAAAATTCAGTCTTTTTTATGACTTAGGTGTCCGGACCAGCTTACGCACACCTCGTTGAATAATTCTGACAGATTGATCTTTATCGTGGACTCGGATTCTTGTAGGGTATGAACTCATCCCGGGACAACCCCACCATCCACAACCGGACTCAACTAAAGTCGAAGCAAAGCCCATCTGGATTGGGCCCAAAAGAATTGATAATAGCTAGCGGTTTCAAACAGACCCCAGGAGGGAGCAAATACTTATAGGATAAATTTGAGTTGAGAGAAGGTAGTTTTCTAGAATTTGCAACTTTGGGTTGGTGCTGTGCAGTGAGGTGCACAACACCGTGTTGCGCACTTCTGAGCCGTCGGACCATGCACAGCACCATTCCCCAAATCTATAATATATATAGAAATTTATGTCTTTCTTAATATGATTATACTGTAGCTTAGCAAAAAAAAAAAAAAGATTATACTGTAATAAATTTGACCAAAACCAAATTATATAAAAAGATTTGATTCAAAAACTGAAATGGGTTTTTATGGGTTTTTTTTTTTAAGGGGCTTAAATCTTGGTTTCTGAGTAAATCTCTTGCGCATATAAAATCGGGCAGAAGGAGAGAGCAATTTTGTTCACCTCGCTTTGTTCACCCTGGGCGAGGGTATGCTTATTCCGTATCTCAATTTGCCAATTTAAACCTTTCAATATTTAACCTTTCAGTTTTTCCAGATTCATTTTCTAGGAGAACCTGAAAAAATTCAGCTCAATTGAGTATCAATAAGTCTTCATCTATGAGTTTATTCATTTCACTACAATTCTTGACTGAAAATTTGAACTTTCAGATCCACCCTTTGCCGATACCCAATGAAGTTGAATATTTTGCAGAGTCTCCTGACAAATGAATTTCGACAAATGAACGGTTGTGATAATCTTGATGAAACACGGAATGAGCATACCCTCGCTGGTGAACAAAATTTCTAGCAGAAGGAAGGGGTGGGAGAAATGGGTTTGATTCAAATCCTACATAGATTTGATTCACAAACATAAATGGGTTTTAACGAGTTCTTTTAGGGCTCAATTCTTGGTTTCTAAGTAAAGCTATTACATATATATATATATATATATATGAGAGAGAGAGAGAGAGAGAGAGAGGAACAAGTAGTACAGTTGAAGAGCTTCAAGGAACTTGTCGTGTTCTTCATCGGTCCAGCTCTCTCTGGACTTGGTAATGGTGTAAGGCTTCCTCACCTTCTTCCCATCGGTACTTGGACCTGAGTTGTTCGCCGCCATTGATAACGACGATTGGGAGATCGAAGAAGAGCTCGAGCTCGAATTCATGGGTGGTGGCAATCGAGACGAATAAAGAAGCTATAATTCAGATAAAGTAAGTCAGAATATCGGCTGTTCATCGATAGACGAAGCTCTCTCAGACTCTTCTGGTGGTGACCGCATAGACTACCACGCACTCCTACAGTACTGTACTGCTTTCTAGAGAGAGAAAGAGACAGGAGAGAAACATGTGGCCTTAAATTCGCGCGGGCGGGTTTGGCTTGTGTTTCCGTGTGATGAGACAAGAGTGATCCGAGGCCGTTCGATTAATCGATCGCCTGACTCTCTAAATGGGTAAGCTCGAATGTGCCGATTTTTACCTTGTTCGGATTCAAACTTTAAAAAAAAAAAAACTCAACTCAAAAATAGCCAGACTACGACCACCACCGCATATGTGTTGCGGTCACCGTCCACTAGATGGCTTGTGGGACCCATTCAGGATCTCATAAGAATATAAAAAAATATTTATAAATTTAAAAATAATATTTTATGGGACTGTGTAAAAAGCAGCTCTAACAGATATCGGTAGATATGCTTTTTGAATTTATAGGGGCAAAAATTGCGAAACTGAGTAGTTTCGCTCCTATAAATTCAAAAAACATACCTATCAATATCTATTGGAGCTGATTTTTTATATAGCCCCATAAAATATTATTTTAAAATTTATAAATAGTTTTATGTATTTTTGTGGGGTCCATAATGGGCAAATTTATAAATATTTTTCTGTACTTTTGTGGGGTTCAGAATGGGCACCAAAAGGTGTGCGGTGGACCGGTCACCACATGGGATGCGGTGAACCTAGACTTTCTGACTCAAAAAACATTCAAAACTCATATGGCATATACTTCCAATCATTACTCTCATTTCTCTCTAAGTATTATTCTCATTTTTCTCTCTATGTCTCCCCACTCATTACTTATATCCCCAATTATTACTCTAATTTCTCTCTTCACTCCTCACCTGAAAACCAAATCAAATTTTTTTCAAAAACTCATCCAAACAAGGCATTATTCGTACCAGTTTTTTTCCCTTTCTGCAACATGGACTCTCACTCTTAGATTATGGGGTGTTTCCGGCAGACAATCAATTTTTTTTACGGCGATAAATAATAACTTAAGAATTATTTGTCATTGTTGAAAAAAGATAATTTGTTTTCACTAATCATAAGTTGTTCAAGTCGTGTTAACGATGTCCTCTCAAACTTGATCCTTCTACGAAGCTCGACTTTGGTCCACTCGTCCTTGGTGGGGCGATAGTTGCTACGGTTTTTTGATTCCTTCTGAGTTTTGAGTCCCTATGGTCAAGGGCGAAGCTATGTTGGGGCCCAGAGGGGCTCCGGCCCCTCCTTCCCGAGCATCTGAGTTTTAAAATTTTTATTTTCTATATACCTGATTTTAAATATTATTGATAATTATTCGTGTATAGCTACTTATAATCGCAATAATTTTGGTTCGATTTGATTTAAAAACGGTTATTTAACAGACTCGTTTCTTAATTTCTTTCATTAAAAAAAATAAGCACGTAATAGTTGATGTAGTCTAAAGAATTATTTTAATATACAAATATAATGAATTAGAAATCAAAAACTTTATGATAAATAAGTATACGTTCTGATAAAGAATATATGTCTACTAAGCCAGCCTCCCCCACCTCCCCGGGATTAAAATCCTGGTTTTGCCACTGCCTATGTTCACGCCCAATGGAGCATTGTTATGCCCAATCGCCGCCTCCTCCTCCGGCCTTTTTTTTTAGTCAAGAAGGAATTGGAGAAAAATTATAACTTATTTTTTGAACTTTACTTTCTCTTTCTCTAGAAACCAAAATGGTGGAATAAATTTTTTAGAACTTTTCTCTTTCTTTTCATTTTTTTCCCTACGTTCCAAACACATCCTTATTGATCTTCTTTTCCAAACTTTTAGTGGAGACTAGCTTACACTTTTCTCATTTAATTATTTGTGAAAAACCTTAATAAAAAAATATGATGAAAAAAATACAAAGCGCTTCAAAAAAAACAGGAAAGAGCTTAAAAAAGATATTTGCACTTTCATTTTGCTAGTCTTATGATAGTGCAAATGTCTTTTTTTTAGCTCTTTTTGTAGTTTTATTGTATAAATATAAAAATATAAATCAAAGTTAGTAAAAAAATCATACAAGACAATGAAATTTTTTCATAAAGACGGTCATTCCTTAATAGAGACGAACGTTGTGATATAAAACTTATCCCAATCTAGATTCCTTCGGCCCGTTAATTCATTTTGGGATTTCTAACTTTTTATGGAGTCCTAAACATCACGATTACTTTGTACAGTTATTTTATTTTCAAGTTTACCATTCAATCAATTAACTCCAATATTTGAATTCAATGGTGAAAGAGTACAATTGACACAATTACTCATTGACTTTCAAACATAGACAAACATTGAGAGACGAAAAAAATATGTTTGTAGACTAACAAATACGGATGAAAAGAATAGTAAAAATTTAAGAGGAAAAAAATCAAAGAAACCATGTCGAAAAAACCGCAAAAAAATTGGATTAAAGGGGCCTTCCGTGACATTTCGCACCTATTTATGTTTCTAACATCAATTCCGTTTTAGTATGCGAAAACTGATCCGGACACTTAAGTTAGACGTCAATTCTTTTTCAGGAAAAAAAAAAAAAATCAATTGTGTTGATTAGTTGATAGCCCGCTGATGTTTTCCCCCCCAAAAGCGACGAGTAATCGCCAGTCTCCCCGCGAGCGATGGGCCCCACCTGTGATTTCGTGACGCTACGTACGAGTCTCTCTCCTCCACAAAACCACTGCCGTCGCCACTATAACTTTTAGATTCGCCCCTGGGAATCCCGCCGTCGGATCGAACGAAATCTCACGGCCTGGAATCACTGGTCTGTAACTTGTGGTGGATAACTGCCGTGTGGGGCCCACGGGCGGGTACCTATTAGATAAAGTGTTCTTGTGACACGTGGTCGGATAGTAATCTTTCTTGTCGGTGACCTGTGAAATGGTTTTTAGGCCAAGTTGCTGCCGTGCCTTGGCCCTTGGGCTAGCAAAGTGGGGGCACCAAAATAGCCCCAAGGATTAGTCGATTTGGTTGATAGATTTGATTTTTCATATAATTGATTAGAGTCGATTATTGATGGATTTGATTTTTCAAAAATTGATTAGAGTTAGATTATTGAAGTCAGGATATTGATAGGAAAGCAATTTTTAATGAATTTTTTAGTCTCACTGGTTTGCTTGTGACTGGATTGAATAGTGGATTAGTTGAAATGCTGATCTGAACAGCTGTGATAGTTGGGAAAAAAAAAAAAAAAGTGGGTCCATCAAATGCTTTTGGCCAAGCCTCCAAAATGGAGAGGTCAATAGTGAATACATGGCAAGTTGTGAACGTCGACTTCATTTCAAACGTGGCCCAGTTTGGGTTATCATAATCTTATTGAGATTAACATGTGGGGAGACCTTAATTTCTCTACCGACGTAGGTACAATGGGTACCATACAGATAAATGTGTGGTGTGACGGAGAATACTCTCTGATTGAGATGACACGGTAATAATGTATTAAACACACTTGGTGACCTTGTTGTCCTAAGGGGATATCATAGGTGTTGGCTCAATTCAGGCCGTCTAGATTTGGCAATGACAACTCACGTCTCAACCGATTGAACAAATCTCAGGCGTGGAAAAAATTGAACCGTCCATTTCGAAGTATGAACGATCCGAATTGAGCCAACAGGCCCAACACACAGTGCGCATCCACTCCGGGGCCCGGGTTATCACACCTGCGCTCCTCCTTTATATTAAAGGAGAATGATACACCCATCGAAGGAATCCCACCGCACCGCCCACCGCACGCTCGCCGGGCCCACTCCGGCCACCGGACAGTCGATCCAAACAGTCAAACAATTCTATAAAGAAAACCGAGTGGGCCTGCGTGAGAATAAAAAGTGACGCATTGCAAGAGAATTATATGTCTCGTAAAATGAAGAAATAAGTATACTTAAAAAATAAAAATCTTAGCGAAACGAGGTCTAACTATTTTGAAAAGTTCTAATAATACAACAATTTACATGATATTGTGCATGATATGCTGATGGAAATATTATTCCATTTGGTGTCATAGAATAGCGTCCCACGAAATTACCAAATAACATTATACCATGTGACCATGCTGTGTACGTCAAATAAAATGAAGGATATTGTGTACCTCATGTTAATGGCATTACACATTATTTTTTTTAAAATATGAAGTAATATGGTTTGCTTTAGTATAGTTTGAAAACAAGTAATTATACAATACCATACAACAACGTGTGCTAATGTGTCACTTCGGCATTAGTGATAGGATTTTAGTTCAGACGTAACAAAAATGGTAAAAGAATACGATATACAAAACTTCCTAAAGAATGTGTATATTTATTTTATTTTTGTGAAGCTATATTACCTGCTTACTTACAAAGTAAAGTGGATTTTCCTTTGTTTTAGCCACGTAATTTAGAGCAGACAATGTTTACAATAACTTAAAGAATTGTAGAATAAATATAAACTTTTTTAGTATATTTTTGAAACTCAAGGGGTTCAACCCCTTATGGTACAATAAAATTTTGCTCTATTTGTTCCAAATTGAGAGTATATTATTTTATTTTGAATTGTTCCAAAATGAAAGTCCTTTTGAAAAAATGAAAGAAAAAATTTGATGATTTTCCATAAGTATCCCTCACATCTATATATAAGTGTTAAAAATTAGGTAGAATATAGGGGTAATGGTGGAAATAATAGGCATTGTAGACATTGCATGTCCTCTTAAATAGTTGGAATTCCCAAAAGGGCTTTTCAATTTGGGATGGAGGGAGTATCAAAGTGCGAAATGGTAATTCACTCAATCTAGATTGACATTTGGGCTCCGTTTGTTTCGATGTAAAATGTTTTATAATGTAAAATATTTTTTCACAAAATAAACTTCAAACTTTTATTTTGCGGTGTTTGGTTGGTATTTGAAAATATTTTCAGAAATCAACAAAATAATGTAGAGAGAGATGGGGAGTTTAAACGGTAGAGAAATATGAGATTATGGAAATTGAACGTGAGTCAGGATTAGCGATCGAGAAAACTGAGTAGTGAGAATTACAGTAGAAGGCAATTGATTCATTTCGGAAAATAAATAACAAAAAATTTAAGGGTAAGTCATTTTCATCTAATTGATAGAAAATGTTTTACATGTAAAATATTTTCCTCATTTTTTACACAATCAAACACTAAAAAATAGATAAAATACTTTACTGAAAAATATTTTATGTCCAAACAAACGGAGCCTTGATTGCTTGTGGTTGTCCCATTCGATGTCCTAATCCTTGGCCTTCCAAATATTAGGACATTTTAAGCGTTTTTCATATGTTAACCAGTTTGATTTATTTTGTTTCATTTCCAGTAGAATAATTAATCTCAAACAACTTTGACAAAATAGTTACTATAACGAATTACTAAAGCAGAAAAATTAATTTATGTCTGCCTCGATAGGAGCATTAAATTTCTATTCTTCCGCACTCCAATTTACCCAAGGTTTTTGAATACCATACCGATGGTGTATTGATTTTGTTATTGGTACGGTATGTATTTGTACCAGTGAGTTCTAGGTATTGTTTTAAATTTATCGCTATTGGTATTATTTTTTCCTACATCAATGAATTTAAAAGTAGTTCTGTATTGACCGATACCAACCAATATTGACTAATGACTAATTTCGTCCGGTGCAAGAAGAGGGGAAACAAATTACTCCCTCAGTTTCCATTTAATAGTCATTTTTAGAAATCCGTGCCACTTTTCAATAGTTTACATGTCGCAATATACAATGTTTTATATGGTTTTGAAAATATTGTTTGATTGACCTTTATCAAACAAGATATATATTGCATATAAACTTTGTAATCGATTTGGAAATATAACTCATTCTTTATCTTGGTTTTAAATATAACAAGGGATCGTTAATGGGATCGGAGGGAGTAAAAGTAATCCGATGCCATTTTATATTACTCCTATATCGGTACCGAACGATATTTGAACCGAAACAAAATTAGAGCTACAGGTTATCGATACCGGTAAACCTAACCGATCCAAATGACCCCGACTCTTTTCGCGTGTTGTTCCTGACTTCCAGAGTTCCAGTCCGATAAGAGAGAGAGAGAGAGGCTGAGATCAAGAAAAACCCTACACCATAGAGAGAGAAAGATATGCAAATGGATATTCGATTCCAAACCCTAACTTTCCTAATAGTTACAAGGTCTCAGTTTTCGCGGTCCGCTTCGAGGAATCGACCGTGTCTCAAACCCTCGTGTTCCAGGAGAGACTCCCAACAACCCTCCTCACAAGGCGGCGGCGGCGGCGACGACGGCAACCAAAACAACAAGAACAGCGGTGAGTCAAATCTTCTCCTTGTTCCTCGATCATCGCGCCTCCTCTTCGATTTTGAATGCGTTTAGGTGTCTCTGTTTACGAAAACTGATATAAATTGAATTTCAAACTGGTGATGTTAAGACAAATTAGTGTAGTTATTTATGCCAAAGTAATTTGTAAGCTATAAGATAAATCCAAGGAAACAGGTAATAAACCAGAACCACGAATGTTACAGAAGTAACAGAACAGAAGAATAATCAAGGCGTTGACACTATCCTTGCGACAGAATTCATCCCGCGTTTTGGTGCTTCCTCAATCAGGGCATCTCTTCAGTTTCTGCATACGCTTATATATCTGTCTGTGTGTTTGTGTGTGTTTCGGTCCTAATTATGGACACAGGTGTTGATTCTTGTATACTTGTTGCCAAGTTAATTAACTAGGGGTTGAGTTGGTTATTCTGTAGGATTACGCTGAAAATCAAATTATTTGTCTGTACTTGTTTGCAATTTCTCCTTTGCGTTGGTGTGTCCTTCCAATTGATGATTGGTTGCTTGGTGTGATATTTTGGACCCGCTGCTTCCAAAATACTAATGCACAAGCTGTTAGTGCTGGTTGAAATATTAGGATACTTTTCATGTCACTATGATAGTTCAACAATAAGATCGAATTGGATAAAACCACAAATAAATAGAACCGCGAGAAATCTTACCAGATGATCAAGGTTAGTTTTTTATTTGATGTCTACAAGACATAATTGGTCCGCTGCCACGATGCTTATGAGATCTCGCATGTCTGCCTCTCAAGATACAAGGATCGGGCTTCCTAGAAAAGTAACACTGCGATCAATGCAACTTTAGCAAACTGAACAAGATTTTGTACCCTAAACATATATGAAGTGACTGAGACTGAATGCACTAAAAATTAAGTACCAGAAACAAAAGATGGGGCTCAAAATAAACAGATTTGACGAGCGACTGGAGCGGTGACTCTTAACGCATAGAATCTAACCTCATCCCCGTCACTGGGTAGTTCACTTGCTCTTTGGTTAATGTTAAACCCTTGATATACGCATTTTTAGTTTGTCTTTTGACCGTATGTATTCAATGCTTATTATTCCATTTGAGTGCAAATGTTTAACGGTATTATGTCTTCAACAGAGATCTACCATTCTTGTCATCCAAGCATCTTGTTCTGACTCTTGTCCCTCCAAGACGAAGTATTGTACATGCTTACCACAGGCTGAGTGTGCTTTAGCCATAGTGTCAGTTAGAGGTGTCAAATGGGTCGTGTCGTGCCGACTGCACTTTTATTTTTCTGCATAGCATGCTTGTGCCTTGCCTAGCGTGGTCCATTGATTGACCATGTCGTGATGTGTCATGACTCATGACTGTGCCTGGCTATTCCAATGCCCATGTTGTGCCTGACATGTTTCATGTCTGTGTTTAATCGGGTATTGTAAAGCTAAAAAAACAAGTTTTTGTATGGCTAAAACAAAAAAATCTCAAATACTTAAAATAAGCTCTGCATCACTAAAGTTTAGTTCACCCCAACTAGGATGGTACCTATCCAACTATCAATCGTTTGCGTTTCTTAGAATTTAAACTATTCAAGTTTTTCAATTGATTGTGGGAAGAATAGATCTCATTATACATAATTAAATTTAATGAGCAAATCTCATTTATACATAAAGTTTACATATTGTATTTACATATGGATTTTCCACTGCTGCTGTCTTGAACTCAATAAAGTTTCACTTAGGTTTTGGTTGGTATTTTGACCAAAGGTGTAAATACCAAATCTTTGTCATTGTGGATGGATTTTTTGCAGTATTTTTATTTTTCAATTTGTTCTTCAACATATAACTATTTTTGCCATAAATATTTGAAGTTTTAACATAAAAAAGTACTTAGTATAATTTCACTATTTTTTAACTACAAGCAAAGCCAATGAAATGTCTTAAGACCAAATGGGGGATTTGCTGGACACAATCATTGGCGAGATGTTGGGGGTCGTTGAAATATTAGCCGGCCAGAGATGTTTTGCCAAAGTACTTGACAGAGACATAAAAACAGAAACCATAGTTCGTTGGAGATGGGGTGGCCGACCAGAGGTGGGGGCTCGCGGAGATGGTCGTTGTCAGAGTTGGTCGCCCTCATGGAGTTTAGGTGGCCGCCGGTGGCAGTGGTGATGATAATGTAGCGGGGATATGAGAATGATTATTTTAGTGGAGTCTAATTTTCTCCTAAAAATGCTGTTGTCCTTAAGCTCAATTGTTTATTAGGCTTGTCTTTACAATTTAAAGGTAAAATTAGGAGGGATTTCGACGAAGTTTCTGTTTAAAGAAATAGCAGCAAAAAAGGCAACGCACATTCTTTTAAATCACACAATTGACTGCATGTATCATGTTTTTTCTAATTGCTAAACGTAAACTAACAGATTCATTCTTTAAATGAGAACTCAAATGGGTTGTGCTGTGCTGGCCTATCCCATTATTTTGTGCCTAACATGCTTCATGCTGTTCTTAGCCCTAGCCATTTACCAATTGTCTGTGTAGTACTGTGCCATGTTAGCATACTTTAGGCCCACCCTGGCCCATGGGCACACCACAATCCAGGCATGTGCAGTGCTTATCTCTTGTCTATGCCGTGCCTACTGTTGGCCGTGGTGTGCTCGTGCTTTGCTATGCCCTCCCTGTGCTTATTTGCTTGTAAAGGATAACAAAGTATGTTTTAAATGTGAAATGGCTGTAACAAAAATAACATAATAAATGTGAAATAGCCATCATTGAATTTATATTATCTTGGCTTTGCACTTCTATTTTATCATTTTGAATTGTGCATCTTGAATCATACCCTTGTGATGATAAAGAAGTAAAAGAATCAAGGGTTCAAAACTCTCCAAGTTATTCAATGGATTTTATAAGAAATTATCTAATCCTTATGTAATTAAATTTAATGATTCCCAGTCTCAATTGGACAAAAATAGAAATGATACATCTGTGCCTGTGCTGTGCCCATGTTGCCTTCCCCTAAATGACAGCCCAACCTGGCCGAATAAGTGTGCCGTTCTGTGACGTGCATAGTTCTTGCCTGTGCTTGTGCAAGTCCTGCCCAGTTTACACCTCTGGGTGTCAGCTTAGTCCCCTTGGATCATCCCATCAGTCTCATTTGATCTCTTTTTTGCAAGTGTCAAAATGCTAATATTCCCTCCAAGTTTGAGAGCAGGGCTTAGGAATCCCCTAGAGTGGTGCCTCTGTCATGGGATACCCGAGCAATACATGATGTCGTTTGAGACACAACTAGAGGACTTGAAGCTTGGAGTCTAGGGTCGCGGGTTCGTTGAGTTCTCGGGATACCTTATCTCCTCCTTCCTTAAGCATTTGTTGAGTCGAGGTGGTAATGATGCAGGGAATAGAGAGGGGAATGTAGTCTTATTTCCACTTCTAGCTTAGTTTTTGAGCTTGGTATTCTCTTTTGAGGAAGCTTTGGATATATACATGAAGAGTGAACACTGTAATTTGGTATGCTTGCTGAAAAAATTAGGAGTTGACTGTCTACATCACCACTGTGATTGGTGCATGCAGGCTGGTCCAATTTATGATTAAGCAGCTGATGATATTGCTGGCTACTTGAAACCTAAGAAAAAGCTCACCCAGTTTTTATCCTTTTCTTGTGATAGTAACTGCTGTAGATTCATTGTGATCTTTTGCACATTGTGTTATTTGATAAGCAACTACACATATAATTGAAATATTGAGCCACCATTTCCAGTGGCACCCACCACAGGCCCTGACACAAGAGGGTTCCTGTAGAAATATGCTGGATTTGGTCAATACGGTTGCTATAGTCACCCATTACATATTTTCCCTGAATTCTATTGGTTTGCAAGTTATAGTCAGATCAGCTATGTGCAAGACCTTTGAAAATTTCTGTCTACCGGCTCAAAATTTTGGAACCATTTCATGTTCAGGAAGTAAATCATAATTTGTTCCCATGTAGTCCATCTTTACAGGTAGATGCTTGTTTAAATACGTATACAATATTCTCACATGTTTTTTGTTTGCATATTCGCAGATAAGTTCTCAACAGATTGGGACAAGGCCTGGACGAGATTCAAAAAACAAGGGAAGAAAACAATCTTTTCAGGGTTTTCCCCGAACAAGTATGTCAGCTGGAATCCCAGGCGTTCCGACTATCCTCTGTCTGAGGAGGTTGATCCCATCAAGAGAACAGAGAGGTCAAACCTCATGTTATGGACCAGTCCTAGTTTCACTCTTGGTGGAGGCATTGTCATAGTCACATTTCTGTTGGTCTACACCATTCTCTATCCACTCAAGTGAATTCTTTCAATTCCATCCCACAAGCAGGTCTATGCTGTAAAGATTTTATATTGTTACTAAGGCAATTGTTGAAGAAGGAATTTGTAATGTTATAGCCACTACATCTCTAAGTAAATTTAGTTAATCTGTGGACCATCATTCCACTTTTATTCTTCAATTAATTATGCTTTAACTTATGTAGCACATGATTGCTTGAGCTCAAGTGATTTTGTTGGTTTGGGACATCTTTGTGACATTATATGAGGAAATAGGAGATGCACAATGTCTCCTTCTATTCATAGACCCCTAAATGTGTAGGCTCTTGAATAAGAAGCTGACAGTTTTCTTAGGATGGATTCATGCATACTGCATGGAACATTTCTTCTCGAATTACCATCTGTCACTTAAATTTGGAGGAAAGGATATTGACCAAGGTTTTGAATCCCATTTCGTACCGGCCGGTACGAACCGGTATTGACCCAATTTAGTACCCTATTCCTCCAATTTCGTTTCGGCTCAAAAACCGGTCGGTACTAGACTACTTTTGATTTTTTTTCCCTTGTCAATAGATGTATATTTTATGCTAAATTTTTTGATGTGGGAAAATAACATTAATAGCAATAAATCCGAAAATAGTACAATATCTCACCGGCACCGGTACATACCGCACCAGTAGGAAAACCGGTACTCTAGCCTGTACGGTATTCAGAGCCTTGATATAGACAGAATGCACTAGGGACTCTAGTGAATAGAACTAGTCCTGATACTTGGATTGTAGTTTTATATCACTTTGCTCCTTGAAATCTGGAACTGTCTTTGCCATTTCTTGTTTTTCAGAGAATGCATCTTTCTCATAACTCTATTGGCCGTACAAATTTCATCTTCTATGTTCTCCATTAAGCATTTGGATACTGTTGTAACGAGTTTGTGGGAGCCAGGTTGGCTTGGTGGAAATCTTATTGGGCTGCTCCTTCTATCCACATATTCTACGTGGCTTTATTATATAATGCAACGTGGCTTTCTTTCCTTTTATGTTTCCTCTAGTTGTGGTCCCATAAAACACCATTTTTACTGTCTGCTGCCCCCTCCTATCAGAGCTTTCCCGGTCCTTTTCATAGGGAACATAATCTTGTGGGAGATAAATTGTGGTGAAAATACAATGAACTTGCCTGGAGATACAGCACTAATGAGTTACTATTTTGGCGGCAGAAGACTTGACTTTTATCTACATATCAGCAAAATTTGTACTTTGGATTTGAAGATGTTTATTGCTTGTTTTTATTGTCATCTTGCTTAGTTATCTAACTGCAGGGGTGGGCCCAGAAGCTATGCTCCTTAAGGGTTTAATCACCATGTATCTTCATATTATGCACATGGTCAGCACCACTGTTCCCAGATGTACTTTATGTACGTATATGTTGGTCTCTTGATTTCATTCGCTATAAATAAGCTTGTGTTCTTCATTGAATATCAGAGCACCTGAACAAAACATGTTTCAGCAGTATTGATGCATAGACATGCATTCCATCCTTTCTTGTTGCATTCTCTCATCCACCCTCATATAATCCTCTTTGAGACTGAAACCTACTGAATCGAAGTACTACCGAATGCCTTAAAAATTGAACTTCTACTATTTAGCGAGCTTTTTCTTTTACGCTTCTGTTGGAGACAGAATTCTCTTTGTTCTTTTTTGTCTCTTAACAGGACTTCTGACTCGGTAGCGATGGACGTGCTCGGAGGATCTGTCAAACACAGCAAAGGAAGCAAGGTAATGCTTCCTCCAAAGAGAGGCCAGGTGAAAGTTCGTATTGCTAGTAGTTTTGTGAGGATGGTAAGCAAAGTCATTTCAAAGGCTGTGGCACTGGGAAGGAAAACGAGGAAAGAAAGGACAGTGATCGCAGAGGAAGTTTGAATGCCTAGTTGAGAATGGAAGCTAAGCATCTTGTACTTTTGGATTCACAATAAATCTTGTTCTTGATCTTTGATTCTGCATTTCTCAGGAATCGCCATGAAGGTTGAGAATGGTATCACAGTATCTCTAAGATTAGTGGCCGTTTATCCTACGATCCATACTCTCTCTCTCTCTCTCCCTCTCTCATCATCTAGCTATACCGTTAAGGCTTATAGTTATGTATCTTACAATAACCATGTTCTTCTGTAATTCTCTGTCGCTTATCAAAATGGAAATCTACCTTTCTTTTTCGTTACATCTCTCTCTCTCCTCTCCCTGTGTGTGTAATAGCCATGTTCGGCTGTAGTTCTACGGAGCTTCTTCAAACAGAAAGTTGTGCATTGAACTGTTTCGAACATAATTGTGTTTTAAAATTGTGTGTACCATTGCTCTTCTTCAAATCATAAATGGAAATGTGTACCTTTCAGTGCACCATTGTGCCAACTTCTAACATAACAACTGTGTCTGAACCGTTCGATGTCTGTACTCA
Organism: Rhododendron simsii; assembly: GCA_014282245.1. Classification (NCBI taxonomy): domain Eukaryota; kingdom Viridiplantae; phylum Streptophyta; class Magnoliopsida; order Ericales; family Ericaceae; genus Rhododendron; species Rhododendron simsii. The sequence continues at coordinate 515,361 of WJXA01000277.1, forward strand.
TGTGCATTGAATAGTTTCGAACATAATTGTGTCCGGAATTGTATTTTAAAATTGTGTGTAGCATTGGTCACCTTCAAATCATAAATGGAAATGTGCCTTTTTCATTGTCACTGGTGCTAAGTTGGATGATGAGTTCTTGTCTGGATGAAGCTCGTATTTGGATGTGTTACCCTTTTTCTCTTTCCTCCTTTTGTATGATTATCAATTTTGGAGTGGCTTTAGATTGCTATGCACACTTGCGGTGGGGTCCAGCATGTCATTATTAGTAGTGTTGTTGGGCGGCTCTTACTCACATAATACTTCAAAGTGCCTTGGGCTCTCGCTCTCAATTTTTACATTAAGCTCTCGTTCTTAATTCTCTTTTGAGTAAGTTTTTATAGTTTGATATGTGATTCAAATGCACTTTAAGTATGCTTTCACGTTTGCTGTGAACAATGTTATCAATACCGTTTAGTATCGGCCGGTACATACCGTTTTTGACAGAATTCGGTACCATACACCTCTAATTCCGTTCCGGCTCAAATTCTAGCCGGTACTGGACATACCGATCAGTACTGGCCAATACTAGATGGTACCGGACTACTTTTAAATTTATTTTTTCTTCAAGTACCGGTCAATTCTGGACGGTACTGGGCAAATACCGGACGGTACCAGACAAATACCGAATTTTTTAATTTATTTTTATTTAAAAAAAGTGTATATTATACTATAAATTCTTTTAAGTAGGAAAATAACACTAAGAGCGATCAATCCGAAACGGTACCGGTACGTGCCATATCAGTAGGAAAATCGGTATTCTGACCAATACGGTATTCAGAACATTGGCTGTGACACACACGAATTGGCCTTGTTTGTTATAGGGTCCCAAAATCTATGAGCATTGTCTATAATAATTTTTTTTTATTTGTCTCTCTCTACTCATTACTCAAAAAAATCTCTCTCAAAATCTAAACCGATTAGGGTTAATTTAGGTTGGACCTTTTTTTGAGGTGGGAGACCAGAATGTCTTTAGGATTTGATGTTTGTCGTAAGAATTGATGATCAGAAGGGGAACATGACCTTGTCGAACATGACCTTGTCATGTGGGGCATTTGTGTTTGTTTGGTTTTTGCAGTAGACATTTGATACTCCATGTTTCCTTGGCTATTTCTGGTCAATGGAAGTTCTTGTACGTTCAGAAGTTTCTCTGGTTGGTACGGCGTACGTACAACCCGCGTGTTGTGGGATTTATCGGAGAGCAAAAATCTATATAATATGAAACAACGGTTTTTGAATTTTCTATATTTTGGACTTTCGGATTTGTACGTATTTATTTCTATGGTTGAGATTTATAGGTAGTAAGACTAGAATTATGTTTGGAAAGAATGAATATTTGGAATAAGAACGAAATAAAAACTAAAATTGATGTTTCCTATTCTTATTCTGATTCATTATTTTTTATTTTTCCTTACTTTTCTAACAGTTATTAGTAAAAAACGATTATCGTGATCTAGAGCTGTCTCTCTCTCCCTCACACATTAATTCCAAAATGGATTTCAATTTTGAATCCAAAACTGTTTTCTTTCTCACACTTACGTTCAGGCGCGCGCGCGCTCTCTCTCTCTCTCTCTCTCTCTCTATATATATATATATATGTGTATGTGTGTGTGCGTGTGTGTGGGCCTTCTCATTTTTTGAAATGTATTCGGATTGCTATGATTAGTTGGTTGAGTGATTGAGGGAAAAAAATTGATTAATTATATATTTGGTTATTTGATTCATTACAATATGTTGGTGTCAACAAATGTATTGATTTTGTTGCATCTTAATTCTAAGTCATAGTTTTATCTTCGCCTTCTTCAGGTTGAAAGTTGAAAGCCAATGAAAATATACATGGGTGCCTATGTTTCCGTATTGGAGTTAATTTTTTTTATTTAACTTAATTTTCTAAAGTACATAACCCAAGGGTACAGGGCCCATCCATACTTAATAAAAGACAAGTTGTTGTAATGGATGATTACTTTGATCCAATAGTTTAGGCTCATTCTTCTTCTTTCAGTAATGTGCTCACACTTTTTGCACATATTAGACAATTCGCGTGGGTTTATTTACTCAGAACAATTGTACATTAATGTCTCTGTGATTTTAAAAAAAAAAAGAAAAAGTACCAAAACTTTTCAAATTCTGTGCTAATTTGAAGAATCTCTATTATAAAACAGAAGGGTGTGGGGACAAGTTGTTAGAATGGCTAGGATTCATTTGATCCAAGGGTTGATGTGTGCTTTCCAACTCTCTTAAGAAAATACTCACACTTTTACAAATATATTACAAAAACGCCATCAATTTATTTATTTTCATCCAAGAGCTTATGTGTGCTTTCTAACTCTCTTAAAAAATACTCACATTTTTACAAATATATTACAAAAATGCCATTAATTTGTTTTTTTCCCTACCAATCATCTTCCGTTTGTTGATAAAAAAAAAATTCAGTAGTCACCGCCCCATCTCTCTTTCTCTCTCTCTCTCTCTCTCTCATCAAAACCTCTCCTCTGATTGTCCGGCCACAAATAGTCATCGCCCTTGCCAGTACTTGGAACTCAAAACCCGGAATCCACTGTCTTCGGTAACATACTCTCTCGCTCTTTCTCATATACGTAGCACTTTTTTTTGTTTCGGTTATCCTTTTCTCTATTTTCCTTTATTTTTTCTACAAATTTTATAACTACCTAAAAATTGAAATAATGTTTAGAGCCACCATCAAGATTCAAATTGTAATTTCAATTCCAATCGAGATGGGTAGTGCTGTAGGCACAGGTAAACACTAGTGTGTATATATATATATATATATATATATATATATATATATATATAGGAGAGCGTTTTGGGGACAAAAAAAAAGACTCTCCATCTCAACCGTTGAGCCAATATATGGCTGAGATTAGAAGTTCGCAAAAAATTACTCCTAGCAGCAAAGAATTACTTTTGGCCGCGATAAATTACTCTTGCCTGCAAAGAATTACATTTGGCCGCGAAGAAATTACTCCTGGTCGCAAAAAATTAATCTTGGCCGCAATGAATAGTACGTGGCTGCAAAGAATTACTCTTGGCCGAGAATTACTTTTGGCCGCATCGAATTGCATTTGGCCACATTGAATTGCATTTGATCGTATTAAATTCCACTTGGCCACATCCAATTGCACTTGGCCACATCCAATTGCACTTGGCCACTACGAATTACTCTTGGCTGCATCGAATTGCAAGCCAAGTGCTTGCAATTCGATGTGGCCAAGTATAATTCAATGCGGCCAAGTGCAATTTTTTGCGGCCAAGAATAATTCTTCTCGGTTATAGTAATTTTTTGTGGTCAGGAGTAATTCTTTTCAGCCAATAGTAATTCATCACTGCAGGAGCAGGAGTAATTCTTTGTGGCCAAGAGTAAAATTTTGCTGCCAAGAGTAATTTTTTGCAGCCAATAATAATTCTTTATGGCCAGGTGTAATTCTTTGTGGCACGAGTAATTCTTCGCACCAGGAGTAAAATTTTGCGGCCATGAGTAATTCTTTGTGGCCAATAGTAATTTTTCACAGCTAATAGTAATTTTTCATGGTCAGGAGTAATTCTTCGCAGCAGGAGTAATTTTTCGTGGTTAGGAGTAAAATTTTCCGGCTAAGAGTAATTCTTTATAGTTAATAGTAATTTTTCACAGTCAGGAGTAATTTTTCACGCCAGGAGTAAAATTTTGCGGCCATGAGTACGAAGTAATTTTTTGCGAACAATAGTAATTCTTTGCATCAGATTTTTTTTTCTTTTTAGCTAATAGGTAAGAGAACAAAATTATTGTTCAATAAAACTTGAGCTGTTGATTTTGATAATTTGGAGTTTCATGATCTGTCTGGAATTGAATATTGTAGGTTTTTGTTGGAGCCTTTTGGGTAGACAGAATTTCAAACTATACTCCTTACTTGGTTATATATAATCTTGGAATTATTTTGCTTTTCTACATTTCTCTAGGTCAGTTAAAGAAACAAGTGCAATAGGGGTGTCACTTTTGAGTGAGTGGACGTTCAAAAAATTGAATTCGAGTTGGAATCCCGTATAATTATACTTTTTTAATATCTCTAATACTATCCCTGAATGCAACTAATGAAATTAAATAGATTTGGTAACATTTGTTGTGTTAGACTATTTTATGAACTTGGTTAGATAGACCATGTTTGTAGCTTATTCTTAAAATGAAAATTTCCGAGAAGTTGATTTTGTTGAGAGAAAGGTATTTTTTCTAATTCACGATTATTTGTAATCCTCCTCTCACATGAGGTGAGATCATACACATATTCGAGACGTTAAAAAGAACTGTTGTATCCACAAAAAACTTTGAAAAAGTGGGGCTTGATACTTCATTTAGACTATGTATAGAAATAGAAAGTATTGTGTTGTGCACAGGAAATTACTAGTGTATACATAAATGAATGGTGCAGATCCAGACTGACACATGTACGTGTTTGAAACCGTCTAAGATGTGCAATTGTGTAAGCTCCACATCTACCTTGTGAAACCATGTGCATTAGTATTTCCTAACAAATTTGCGCGCACATCCATCTGTGCGCGCTGCTCTTACTAGAGAAGTCCCTAACCAAGATCGTTCAATTGTCAGAGAGCAGTCTGAGGCAGTGAGGCCTTGAATGATGTTGGGAGACTAATCTATGGGCTGGTTTGTTTGACCAAATACAAGCGTTATATTACACAATATTTATTTAGACGAATCACATATCTGGTGTTTGAATACAATTTTTACGAGTCGAATTAAGTATACATCCGATTTATAATTCCACAACGTATCATATGAGATGTATAATACCACGAGGAATTATTAACCTCATCACTACGAATTTCATAGGACAATATATCTTATCAAAATTTATCAATTTCACTATTTATCTAATCAGACAAACGAGCTTATATTTGATCAGGAAATGAGGGAGAAAAGGAGAGAGATTAGAAAAACAACTCAATATCGTTACTGACGATACTTATAGATTACATTTGACGTGTAGAGTAGTCAGATAGAGCGGGTGACCTATTTAAGTTGAGACTGTACTATGTATGTTCTGACATAATGACTTTAGGTAAGGGGAACCGCTGCTACAAGTAATTTGGTATTTGTTTGTGCCTATTAAGAAGGAAATGATTTGACGATCACAACCTTAATATATTTATAAGGATCGGACTGCTGTGGATGTTACTTTATTTGTATGCCTAGACATTTTGTAAGAAAACCGCTCAATTTTGTATTATATATAGTTTTGGTATTCCAAGTATGGTAAGAATTTGCAAAGGGAGAAAAGGGAATTTGAAGGATGGAGATGTTATTTGAGCACCTAAAACCTTACTAAAAAATAAGCTACCAAATCTCACACCTCATATGTTTTGTTTCAGAGCATGAAAGTAGAACAGTTGAAGGTGTTTTCATGTCGCTTTAGTGGAAAATGAAACATAATCCGGACTGTTAGCCACTTCTCATATACACACCTTGGGTGTTTTGTGCTTTCGGTGACACCTAAACCAATTAACCCCTCAAATTTGTCCCTACCACTTTATAACCGTTGCAGGGACCATTGAACCACGTACCCCTCAACTTTCATGCTCATTGCTCTATTGCTACACTCATATAAGTATGGATCTTTTCCTATCCTCATGTTGGTTGGATCGGACGGTCCAAATTTTGACCACCCATTTGACCAAGTAATGGTCTAGATTTGTTCATAGCAACTTATCGGTAAGAGATTGATCTTACGGTTAAGAAACTATCAATACTTTTTGCACAATTGATTGGCGAGATGAGCGACTTAATTGATATTTAAACCGTCCAGTTGGCCTAAAATAAGGACAGAACCCGTAGCAAAAATAGTACTCCATGCAGGTAGAACCGGATTTGAAGGTTCCATCACATTTCCCATAAGATAATTTGGTGAAGCTCACACAAAAATGTGATAGAAAATAATTTGGGGCACTTAATTTCTTCTTTTCTTGAAGCTTTCATTTATTTAAAAACAAAATCGATCCAAAGAACATGCAAATTTAAAATCTAGTTGACGTCCTCAAATTTGAAGCCAATGTTTGAGATGCTCGACCAAGTCCAAGAGGGTATCCAACTAATTAAACTCACATGCAAGTGATAAAATAAAGATACATCAACGACAGCCAAATAATGTGTAAAGGTAAAATATCAAATTAGAAAATAAAATTTAGTTCTTACAACAATGCTAACACAAGGGAGCTCTCACAGCTTTCTTGTCAATTCAAAACATTTATTTCACAAGTTTAATATGGAACAACATATAAATGAAGGGTAAATAATTGATTACGGTTGTATCATGAGCTCCTTAGGTTGTGGTAGAAAGAACCAAAGAAAAGTTAGAAACTCGCCTCCCTGACTCAACTGCCGAAAATGCTCATTTCTCTGACCCTTACTCGCCGCATGGCATAGCATCCTCACCAACACCCACTTCAACATTTCCCATCTCAAATCCTTCTGTTTACTCTTTAAGAGTTTGACAATAGGACCGACTAAATTGCTTTCCAAAAAATATCGGCAAGCTGCCCTTACATCTCGTGCATATCGGAGTTCGCTTTTTTCAATAAAGCGGAGACTGCCCCGGATGTAATCATGAGATGCGGCAATAGGCAACAATGAAGAGCGCATAAAAAGTAGATATATCACGTAGCGTGATAGAGTCCTGCACAGTTCCATGTTTCCTTCCCACGACGAGGATGAATCAGAGGCGAGTATCGTGTGTTGTTGTGATACAGTACCATCCCTGTTGTTTTGATTAACTGCATCATGTGTATCCCATTCCATTTCCAAATTGTAGCAGACTTCTGTTGCGAAGTGCAATTTAAAAATTTGAGCTTCCAAAGAGCAGTCGAAGAATTCTTTCCAAATGGGGTCCACTCCAATTCCAGGATGAATTAAATGAATACGACACTTTGAAATCGGGTCAAACAGGAGAGAAGGATCAATAACAGCAGTCTTGGGTACATACTTCTTGAGCGTATCCTCAAAGTATTCTTCTAACCACCTTTTGAACCCCAACAAAGACCAAACCACCTTTTGGTCTGGCTTATTGACCCAATTATCAATTACATCGAATTGCCCCACCATTTTACACCGGTACTCTTTTGGGAGGAAAAAAAGCCATGATTTTATTTTCCTAAGCTGTATTACTTGTTCGGCTTTGTTATTCTTAATTAGCCAAAGCATTGCCCAATCGGAAAAGAGATACAGTGAAATGATTGCATAAATCTCCAGTGCCAGAGCTCCCACTAGAAGCGCCTCAGTGATGGCAATGTCAACCTTGTGCCATTTCTCTCCACCTTCCCCAAGTCGAATGATTAATCCTATCAACACACCCACCGTACACGAGAAAGTGATGCAACACAGAATACATCCTCGCTTCCTAAAGTTTATGGGTGCCTTTGTGTATAACAAATCAAACATGAGCCCCATTTCAACCTCTATGACCTTCCAAAACTGGCTAATGTCATCAAGTTCTATCGGATTTTCCAATTCGAACTCGTTATTCTCCATGTCATAATACTCTGTAAATTCCTTAAATGCCTTGACACACGTATGGGCAATACATAAACCGTGTATAGAATCTTTATCCTCCAACGTGTTATTATCGCCAAGATTTGATCCACTGCCTACATTGCCAAACGGCACAATCTGCCCGGATTCATCACGGCTCACTGACAAGAGAACCCATGTTCTCTCCCCATACTTGATAAATCCAGCCACTAATGCTGGGATTGACATAATTGAAAACCAGGAATGTTTCCAAGACATAAGAATAACATAAACGGCAACAAAAAATTGAACCACTAATCCGAAAAGGTGCCTCAACCAGAGAGGGATATCTTCCAATGAGTAAGCCGTAATTGTGTCTGGACCACCAAGGTGTAGTAACAATAAAGGTGCCCATATGGCCCTCAATGCGCTGCCATTGTCATAATTGACTTCGGCATCTGAGAGCTTGCCTAGGGCAACGGTTGCTACCCAATCAGCCATTAAATAGGCCGACCAAAGAAGGATACTAATCCATGACGACGATATGTACTTTCTACGATTGCCAAATACGGAAAGGATGATCTGTAAAGCAAGACTTAGGAGAACCAGTAGCCGTAGATCCCACTCATCCCAGAGTCTCCTCGCCCACACTGGAATTGGATCCATCACACACTTTGTCTTCAACACATAAGTTGGAAAAAAGAAGAAGGAAAGTTACGCAAACAAGTTTAAGGCTCAACTTACTTACCTATATGCAACATTTCAGTTTTGTAAAGCTTAAGATCTTTAAGAATGGACAAAACAAAATTCTTGCTACCAAACTAACTACTTTAGAGTTCTTTTTTATAACTCAAAATGACTGGGCCAACTTATTCGCACCTTGAATGATGGAACTAATTCCATCGCCCATTTGCGGAGGTGTAAACTAAAGCCAGAGCAAGGGTTGTATGGACTGGCCCCAAAAGAGTGGATAGAACCTAAGAGCATCCTCAATGGTCTAACTAAAATTGGATAACCAAAAGTTGTCACATCACCTTTTGTATTCATTTTAAGGGATTGCTAAAGTAAATGAAATAGACGCCAATGATGGCATAATAAAATTTACTATATCACTTTTTCGAACTATAAGAAACTAAAAATTGTGAACAAAGAAAATAAATTTTCAAAAATAGTTTCAAACTAATAAAAACGGTTTATTAGAAATAGAAAAAATTGAAAAAACTCTTTAAAAAAAAATTCTAAAAGAGTTTTTCAAAAAAAAAAAAAACAGTTTTCTTTTATGAAGAAAAATAATTTTTGAAAAAAAAAGTTTTTGAAACTGATTTTTTAAATATTTTTTTTGAAAACAGTTTTCACGTATGAAATTTTGAAAAAATGAAGTTTTTGGAGAGAGAGAGAGAGAGAGAGAGAGAGAGAGAGAGAGAGAGAGAGAGAGAGAGAGAGAGAGAGAGAGCATTTTCGTGTGATGATGGTGTATTTAATTGAGGAGATATGGAACCATTAAATTTGGTTACCGTGAAAAGGTTGCTAATTTTGTTATTCCTGAGCAAACAATGCTAACTTTAACAACGTTTCAATTTAAGAGGAAGCAAATTCCTAAGTCTTAGATCTTGCCCAATAGGTCTAGAGTATTTTAAGGTGCCACTTTCAAAAAGATCTATGTTAAGGTGATCACAAAGAGCTAGCTAAGTTAAGGTGATCACATTTAAGTACTAATTGGACATAGGTAATACATTGGTGACCATATTTATGGATTATAATTGCTTATGGTTTGAGTTGGGGCCTTATGACAAGCACGTAAATATTCACATTAGCGCCTCCTAATTTATTATTGCTAAGCCTTTTTATTTTATTACTTGGAGTTTTAGTGCTTAATTTTTGTATTATAGGTATTTGAAGAATTTGATAAAAGAATATGTAAAATAAAATTATATTAAACGGTGTTTGATACTCGGCCGTTCAGATCAAATAATTAAAATTGCTGTACGGAGTAACGATTCACAAGTCAAATTGGCCGTGCGATTAGATCTTCATTGAAGGAAAATATAATAAAAGGGACAAATTTGAACATGGGCCCAAGCTGTTAATGGAAAGCGAGAGGGCACCGAATTTCAGTCCTAATATTTTTGGAGATTTGGTCAAGGTGTATAAGAGCCAAATTGAAGATAGTTAGATATCTAGTTGATTTGAATTTCTAAACCTAGGCTAAAGTTCTACGTAGGTTAATTAGGAAATCAAGGGGTATTCCAAGATTTAAGAGAAGTGTATCAAAGGAAAATTTCTCTTTACAAGGAAACTATCGGCACTTATAAAATGAGGTAGTGGGGCTGTCGACAGGAGAGGAGGACGCAAAGACGGTAGAAACCAAGAAGACTGCCGAGATTCAATATTGTTTTAGTTTTTAAGTTTTGTTCAATTACTCGCACTTCGGTAATTCGTTTTAATTTTCGTTCTTCATAAACGTTATTCGTTTGTGTTTTCTTAGTATTAATTTCTTGTTTATTTTTCATTTTGCGTAATAGAAGCATGTTTCAAGTTAGGATTTCTTTTATATCATGTGCAATGATTAGTGAGTAGTCGTATAGGTAGGGTCACAGGGTGATTAGCACACCGTGGCCAGTTCGGGCACTGCTCCTATTTTCAAATAATAAAAAAATGTTGGAGTCCATGTGAACAGGGGAATGGGGTTCCAAAACTCATTCTCCGCTGCGGATGGGTAAACAGCGACCCTAAGATTTCGTATCTTGTGGGGTATCTTTTTCAATCTAAAATTGAACGTTTTTAAGAACACCGAATGGAGTAGGTTAATCCAGACTTGTTGCGAGTGCTATAAACCCTACGACCGTACTTCCTTTAATTTTTTGAAAAGTACAATCAATTTTTAGGTTATTCTTAATCTCCACATAAAACGACAAGAGGTGGCCCATTAACTTAGTAGAACCTGAATTTTTAGTCGGCACACATCACTGTCTTTGTGGATTCGACCCCGGACTTACCGGATATTGTGCTATGTCGGTCTCAGTCCTACGTTTAAACAAGCAGAAACTAAACTAACACTTAAACTGGAAATTTAAAAACTGGGAAGTGTAAACTAAAATGCCAATAAACTAAAACAACCGTAAGGCAAAATAATTCCCTTGCAATAATGTGAAAACCTTACCTGTAGTGTAGCCTACTAGTCTGTGATGACTTGAAAGTTGAAACTGTGATGACATGAAAACAATAAGACAAATGGTGCTCTACATATTGCGCCCTCCCACTCGTATATATAGGAACAAAATGTTTCACAGGACAGGAAAGGAAAGAGAAAACAATTCCTTGCTTGGAGATTTTAGCTGGAATATTACTTGGAAGGTGATATAGGGAACAAATTACTTGCTTCCAACCAACTTACTTTGGAGGGAACAAATTACTTGCTTGGAAATTAGTTCGGAGATACAGATTGATGCTCGGAAAAGAAACCTTACCTGCGGAACTCCCAAAGCGAATACTTGACAGGGTTACCTTTAGGTTAGTACTCCCGTAGAAACACGCCAATATGTGCAGAAGCTTTGTAAACACGGAGTATACAAGTAAAAACATAACTAACTTAAAAGACAAAAAAGGCTCTCTACACAGCATATATTGTCTTCGGTGTACTCAAGTTGTGATGTTCAGTGCTTCACGCTCAGAGGATGTCTCTCATCATCTCAAGAGTTAAAAATGATCAGGAGTGAAATTAGGTTCGCATAATCTAAAAAAGAGTCAATGTGGAAATCCGAGCTGATTCACGTACAAAAATGGAAGTTAGGTTCCGAAATTCCCAACAGAGTAGTAAACTTCCAACCCGAGACCTCCAGTTCTACATAGTCGATCTGATGAGTAGAAAGAAATAATTGGTTAACACATTACATAGTCGAGTTGGTGCAAAAAGAAAGTGAGATTAGGTGTGTTTGTCTTAGTTAACAGTGAAATCAGTGTCTTGTACCACACTGGAAATGCAAGTTGTACTAGCTCTTGTAGATTGCAAAATCATACCTTTCCCTCTTGTTCATTCTATATTTTCCCAAGTTGGTTTAATAGCATCTTTTTGGTAATTTATGTTGGAAACTTTAAGCCATGGAACAGAATGCGATATTCTTTTCTTCGTGTTCTTTTTCTTTTCTTGTTTCTTCTTCTTAACAAAGAATGCTCCCACTGTGCTGCAGTATCTCAAACAAAGCATAACTTCAAGGTAACTCAATCACAGCGAGAACTTTATAGCACTCAAATGAAATTCAAGTATACTTCCAACACTGAACACATGTCAAGGATCACCTGGTTTAGTGTTAACCAGGTGACTCAGTCACGTGTTCAAGTCATGATCGGACTTGTTAAAAGCCAACAATATTTTTACAACTTGTACACGGTTGTTGGTGAGACTCGATGTCATGACCAGATTTACCACTTCAACACAAGGTAATCTTGGTCTTCATTTCAAACAACTAATACATATACAAAATATTTAGAGGCTCCATCATTAAAACTCGCCTAGGGCTCTGAAAATTTCAGGACCGGGCCTGTGGAGGTGGATGTGGACGGGGCCGCCTGACTGAGAACATTTGAGATTGTGGTATAAAGAACCAAAGGAAAGTGAGAAACTCACCTCCTTGGGTTAACTGTCGAAGATGCTCGTTTCTCTGACCCTTACTTGCTGCGTAGCATAGCATCCTCACCCACACCAACTTCAACATTTCCCATCTCACATCCTTCTGCTTACTCTTTACATGTTCGACAATTTTTTCCGTTTCGAACTCATCTGTTTCCCACAAATAAAGGCAAGCTGCACTTGCATCTCGCGCACCATCCAAGTCTGCTGGGGTGTTAATGTTTCTCATCACATCGTAGGTTGCAGACATAGGCAAAAACGAAGGGCGCATAAGAAGTAGATACATCATGTAGTTTGATAGAGTTCTGCATAGTTCCCTGTTGTCTTCCCACGACGAGGACGAATTAGAGGGTGGCATCGTGTGGTGTTGTGACAAAATACTATCCCTGCTGTTTTGATCAGCTGCATCACGAGTATCCCATTCCACTTCCAAGTTGTAGAAGATTTCTGTTGCCATGTGTAAGCAAATAATCTGCTCTTCCAAGGACGTGCCGAAGAATTCTTTCCAAACCTGGTCCTCTTCAATGGCTCTCCTACGGTGTAGATCAGGCATAGTCAAACATTGACAACAATGTAAAATCGGCTCAAACAGAAGAGAAGGGACAATGGTCGAAGTTTTCTTCTGTACATACTTCTTGAGCATGTCCTTGAAGTATTCTTCTAACCACCTTCTGAACCTCATCAACGATCGAAGTATTCTTCCACTCACCTTTTGATCCGATTCAACACCTCGATCTGGCTCGATGACTGAAGTTTGGTTTTTGAGCCAATCTTCAATTAGATTGACTTGCCCTATCGTTTTATACCCGTATTGTTTCGGGAGGAAAAGCCACGAAATTCTTTCCCTCAGCTGGAATATCTGTTTGCCGATATTGAGCTTAATTAGACAAAGCATTGCCCAATCAGAGAATAAATACAGTGCAATGATTGCGTAAATCTCCAAAGCCAGAGCTCCAACAACCAGAACCTCTGTGATGGCAATGTCGACCTTGTGCCATTTATCTCCATCATCCCCAGTCGAAATGGGCCGGAAGATTAATCCTACCAACACAGTCACCGTACAAGAGAAAGTGACGCAGCGCAGAATCCATCCAACCTTCTTAAAGTTTATGGGTGTCTTTGTGTATAATAAATCAAACATGAGCCCCATTTCAACCTCTATGACTTTCCAGAAAAAATTCATGTCACCAAACTCTAGAGGTTTTGCCTGAGAGAAGCTGTCACAACTTGAGTCGACATCATAGAACTCCATAAATTTCTTAAATACCCTGACATATCTATGGGCAACACATAGAACAGTTCTAGAACTTTTATTCTCCCATGGGTCATTATTATTGCCAAGATTTGACGCTCTGGTAAACGGCACAATTTCCGCGGATTTATCACGGCTCACCGACAAGAGAACCCACGATCTCTCTCCATACTTGATCAACCCCGCCACTAACCCTGGGATTGACATAATTGAAAACCATGAATGTTTCCAGGACATAAGAATAACGTAGACTGCAACAGAAAATTGAACCCCTAGTCCGAAAAGGTGTCTCATCCAGAGATGATTATCTTCCAAAGAGTATGCTGTAATGGTGTCGGGGCCGCCAAGATGTAGCAAAAGCAAAGGTGCCCACATGGCCTTTAATGCGTCGCCATTATCGCCTTGGGCATCTGAGAGCTTGCCAAGGGCAACAGTTGCTGCCCAGTCGGCCATTAAATATGCTGACCAAACAAGGATACTAATCCATGGTGACGATATGTACTTTCTGCGATTGCCAAATAGTGAAAGAATGATCTGTAAAGCGAGACTGAGGAGAACTAATAGCCGTAGATCCCAAACATCCAAGAGTCTCCTCACCCATGCTGGAATTGGATCCATCACACTTGTCTTCAACACATAAGTTTAAAAAGTTACATTTGGAAAAAAAGAGAGGAAAGATACGCAAACAAGTTTAAGGTTCAACTTACGTAACCATATGCAACGTTACAGTTTTGTAAAACATTTTCAACGAACCTTTTTTTTTTTTTTTTTGTGTGTGTTTAATGAACCCAACATCTCCTCAATCAAGTACAAGTTTACTAGTGTGTACTTAATTGAGGAGATGTTGATTTCATTAAATTTGGTTAATGTGAAAAGGTTGATAGTTTTGGTTATCTAATGACAAAAATTTGGTTAGTGACTAAGGGATTGCTGAGTTATTTTAATGTGATCACTTATTTGAGCAAACATTGCTAACTTTAGCAACTTTTTGATTTCTATCAATGTTCTAAAAGTCGCTCGGCGCTAGTCGGGCGGTCGGCCATCTTCGAGCGATTAATCGGTGCATATTAATTAGTAATCGGCGATTAATCGTTATTCGGTCCTAATCGGATAGGCCCCGCCAGCTATTAATTGGTGATTAATCGCCGATTAATTCCTTATTTTAGAACACTGGTTTCTATTAAGCTAAAACTTAGAAAGAAGCAAACCCAAAGTCCCAAAATTTAGGTCAACCCATCGGGGTTAACTTTAGAGTATTTTAAGGTGCCAGTGTGCCACTTTCAAAAAGAGCTATTTTTTTTTAAATCGGCAAAAAAGGATTTATCAGGAACACTTGACAAAGGGCTATGTTAAAGTGATCACATTAGAGTACTAGTTGGACATAAGTAATGCTATGGTGACTATAAGTAATGCTCTGCTATGCTATGGTGACCATATCTATGAATTACATTAAATGGGATTAAGCATGTCACGCAATGGACCCCACATAGCACATAAAGCTGCTTAAATTTTCATCGAAACGCAAGATATGACCTCTTACGCTAGGATCGAGGTTCAAGTTTTATCCATCCTGCCCTTTACTCTATCACTCCCCACAAAACTTAAAACAAGCACAAACTGAACTAAAACTGGAAAGTGGAAACTAAAAAATGTCAATAAACTAAAACAACCGTAAGGCAAAATAATTCTCTTGCAATAATGTGAAACCTTACCTGTAGGCTGTAGTGTAGCCTTCTAGCCTGTGATGACTTGAAACTGTGATGACTTGAAAACAATAAGACACAAGCTGCTCTACATATTGGGCCTCCCACTCGTATATATGTAGAAACAAAAATGTTTCACAGGACAGAAAAAGAAAGAGAGAACAATTCCTTGCTTGGAAATTTTAGCTGGAATATTACTTGGAAAGTGAAACAGGTGACAAATTACTTGCTAGAAATTAAATGGTTCGGTACGTAAGAAAGATTGATTCTCTCGGAAAAGAAACCTTACCTGAACTCCTAAAGCGAATGCTAGCTACTTGACAAGGTTGCCTTTTGGTTTGTATTCAAGACAGACAAGTTGAAGCAAAGTATATTCTTCTAACAAGCCAATATGTGCCGAAACTTTTGATGGTTTAAGAGATGTTTGGTGACTTTGTTAACGTTTTGACATGTACGGGTTAGCATAGTAGAAATATTATGGGATGTTATCACATATTTGCTTAAACATTCCAAGGCATTCATATACTAATACGTTTTGACATGTGTGGATTGCCACGTGGCCGCGCCAACTCGGGCCCACTTTGGGTGCCGTTTGGGGGGTGGGGTGGGGTGGGACAGATTTTGTTGTATAGATTTGGTATCCCAAGTATGATATCCGTATACGAAGAATTTGCAAAGGGAGAAAAGGAATTTGAAGGAAGTATTAGGCTCCGTTTGTTTGGACGTAAAATATTTTACTTATTTTTCGGTGTTTGGATTTGTAAGAGCATCCGCAATGGGATTTGGTATATTTGTGTGTTAAAATGTTTGTCAAAAGGTATATTAGGATAAAAATGGATCCCACAAGTGTGTATTAGACATTGATAACATAGAAGTGTGGTAGAACATCTACAATGAGTTTGGTAAATTTATGTGTTAAAATGTTTGTTAGAATAAAAATGGGTCTCACAAATGTGAGTAGTGGATATTTATATTTTATGGCTGGAGTTTGAATTATAGATGTGGGACCCACTTATTGTTTGCTAGCATAGTTGCCAAACGTGACACATATGCTAGCACACTATAAGATTTAGGGCAAAGTACAGATTACCACCTTGAGGTTTGCTTGTTTGGCAGATGACCCCCCTGGGGTTCATTAATGATCACATCGCCCACCTATGGTTTTGGAGTAAAGTGCAGCTCCTAACTCCGTTAACGTCATAAGTAAAAAGACCACAATGCCCTTTCTTAAATAAAGGCCTTTACCCTTGAGCATCTCCCAACAGCCTCCCATTTTGTTCATATACAGATATGAACCAGCAAGCGAGAAAAACACACACACATGGATGTTGAGTTGCAGCTTGTAAATCTACATCTTTTGATCGGCATCTACAGTTTTTCCTCGTTGGTTCTGGGCTTTGAACCAAGTCAACGTGATTATCGTCATTGGAGGGGAAAACAACGAGCACTTTCTCAATTAATTTGGCAGGATTTACGAGCCAATGCTTTTATGGACAACAAGAACAACAACTGCAAATGATGATCCTAGCAAGTTTGCTTAAATTAATAAAACCCGATGATTGTGTAAGATCACCACAATCCCAGCATTATATACACACACACACACATTCAAAATAACTCGCCGGAGTAAAGAAAACAATACCTCGCCGGAGTAAAGAAAACAACACCGAACAAAGTGAAATTGGAAACCCACAAATCTAATTCGTCCTTGTTCGCGATCAGTCCCACAAATCCTACAAGCTGAAAACCTAGATCTGGGATCAAATCCCACAAATCATAGAAGAAGAGAAGTCTTCACCGGAGCCAAACGACGGCGACTATGCCGACAACGCGAAGATCTGCTTGTTGTGCGGCGAGGAGAGAGAGAGAGGAAATCAACCCAAGCGACCGATTAGAAATTGGGCAGCATTCTCGGATATTCGCGCTATGAATTTGGAGATTTTCTTCTCCTTCTCCTGGTGTGCGAGAGAGAGTCCAGTAGCGTTGTTTGGACCATGGACAAAGGAGTCGACGGGATGCAGAGGAGATGAATAGTGGGTTTCTAGATATATTCTGGACAATGGTGGCCCTTCTGCCAGAGGGTTTTGTTGTTTAGGTTGGGGAAGATGATTGAGAAGGGTAGTGTGGTCATTTTACCCGTAAACCTACATTTATTTAATTTCTTTTTTCATTGTCACTCTCAAAATAGGTGTGTGTTTTACACCTTCCGTCAATTTGGAAGGAAAATGTAACGGTAGCACTTTAGTCTGAAATCATAGGGAGGCAAACTGGTCATTAGTAAAACACATGGAGGTCATCTGCCTAAAGGCCAAAATACAGGGAGGTAATTCATACTTTGCCTTAAGATTTAACACATTCGAACACACAAACATAAAAGATTGATACTCAAAAAAGAAATTAAACCTTACGTACTTAAAAGAGAAGCATATTTATTTATGAGAGAGATTTATTCCCCCGTGAATAAGCTATTTACAGCGGGTGAATCCGGACCGTTCAAAAGTGTTTTAGACGGTCCAAAAGTGTTTGGAACGGTCTAGAATCACCTTCGTAAAACTTATTTAAGGAATCCTCCGTAAATAAGTTTTCTCTTTATTTATATTCTTTTTTTGGGTCAAGCCTCTTAATTTATATTCTTTTGATAAGCAATAGTACTTTTGTAGAAACACGTCCATATGCGTAGAAGCCATGATTTTAAATCGCTTGGCGTAACGGTCGCGGGTATCGGTCAATGTGTATCAGAAATTGGAGACCTCAGTTGAGAATTTTTTTAAAGCACTAGCATATGATAAAAAAAAAAACCATTGATACACATGTTCTATGATAGATGATTTATACAATAAGTTTAAGAGTTTTTTTTGAAAACATCCCTCCAACTATTCACCAGATTTTTACTTAGTCCTCAAACTATCAAAATGCTTTACTTAGTCCTCCAACTATTGACTTGCATCCTATGTAGTCCTTCTGTTAAGTTCCAAACGGGCACAGTAGCGGACGGCAACGTTTTGTTTTAAAAAAAAAGTTTCCAACAACCAATTTGCAATCGTATGGAGTAGAAACGTGATTATGAGAGCTTTAGAGACAAAGTTTGATTATGTCTCTTTAAAATAATATGATCAGAATAATAAGATCTTCACACCCATTCAAATGGATTAAAATTTGAGCACTTAATTTTTTGAGACGGTTTATATATTAAAAAATATAGTTAAAAAATTAAGTGCTCAAATTTTAATCTGTTTGAATGGGTGTGAAGATCTTATTATTTGGATCATATTATTTTAAAGAGACACAATTAAATTTTGTCTCTAAAGTTCTCATAATCATGTTTTTACTCCATAGGATTGCAAATTGGTGGTTGGAAATTTTTTTTTTTAAACAAAACGTTGCCGTCCGTTGCCGTCCGCTACTGTGCCCGTTTGGAACTTAACAGAAGGACTACATAGGATGCAAGTCAATAGTTAGAGGACTAAGTAAAGCATTTTGATAGTTTGAGGACTAAGTAAAAATCTGGTGAATAGTTGGAGGGATGTTTTCAAAAAAAAAACTCTAAGTTCAAAAAAGAAATACAACAATTGCTCTGAATCTAAACTTGTTATTGTAGCTGGCTACTGATTATTATTAATTACAGTAGTAACTGGGTAATTTATGATGTTACTGTCTACATGCTTCTTCTAATTGTATATTTGTCTATTAAGGCGATGCAATTTCTAAACTATATTTAACTGCGGATTCACCGCTTGCTAAACTAAATACTCCTCAGAAAGAAGTTAATTCTTTTTCCTTTTACTTTTTAATTTTTCCAATGTGATTATACGTAAATGAAATTATGCTTGTTCATGCAATACATATGCTTCTTATATCGAAATAGAGTGATTAATAAACAATGATATGCATTAACCAGTAAATCTTTGAGAGCTCGATCTGGTTTTTCAATTTCTTACTGCCTTTCCTAGCTCCCTTCTTCATGTACAAGTAAACAGCTAGCTGGCTAGCTACGTCAAACACCCTCAACACCTATATATCCATCAGGATTGGATCCGGTCAATTTGGCTTCGGATCAGTTCGGTCCATTCGGTGTATTTGGATCGTTCAAAAGTGTTTTAGACGGTTTATATTTGAAGGGGTGTTTTTTTCGGGCCCCATATCCATGGGCAAACACTGGTTAAAAGACAACCATGCACACATGACTCCACAAGATCCCTCTGGATATAAAAATGCTCATTCGGTTTCTGAAATCAAAGTCAACTCAAAAATCTGGGCAATCTTGACATATATATCTGATATACTAATACTATAATATGGAGAAGGCCAGGAGTGAAAGAAGATATATACTTACAATATTATATTAATTATTGCTGAAGTACTGAAGCCTTTCTACGTACAAGAACTGAAAATGCTTGATTACAAAGGATTAATTGAATTGCAGGAGGAATACTTCTGTATGAGTGAGTGAGCACTTCATGAAATTTCAAGGTGTCTAACAAAGGAAACGTAACTCTGCCTATTTATTCAATGAAAAAGTAAGTTATTCTACCTACAACCGGCTAACAAAAGGGGTCCGGTTTCTACTTAAATTAAGGAGACATGTATGCCGGGTGCTCTGTATTGGGCTCCATCGTCACATGTTGGAAGGGGATGATGTCATGAAATGCCGGTTGTATGTGTTGTATTGGGCTCCAATATCTTCACATGTGACGATGTCATGAATCCGATGGTCACGTGCTTGCTGTAAAAATGACTCAAGTTTTTACCAAAACTTGTTAGTGAAAACGGGGCCTAACTCACTACTTGAACACACATATTTGTAATCAAAACAACATAAAATCAAGATTAAATTATTTACGCTGCGAGTGTAAATATTTATTTTCTCTAAATAAATTACATCACGCCACGTCGTCATATTCTATTAATTGAAACCACTATTCTAACAACATGACACAATATAATTGATTTAGAAAAAATAATACATTATTTAAAATCAAACCACTGGGACAGGGACCACCCATGCAAACCTACTTGTACAATTCTCATTACTGATCACCTTACAAGCCAACTGGATTGGCCCCCACACACAATTACTCCCACCTGCTCTCTTGTCCTGCAACTTTAATTACTACTCCACACACAGACACATCACACATGCAAACAAACCCAGAGCAAAGATTATCGACAACAGAATTTACTATTGGGGTGATCACATTTGATACTAATTGGACAAAGGTAATGCTCCTTCTCTTGCATATGTACACATAGCAGTATTGTATGGAAATGTCCATGCAAACTTGCGTGTTTTCTAACATAATTACAGATCGGTGCTATATTCTACGTTCCCATTTGAAAGTCAATGTTTGAGATGCTCGATCAAGTCCAAGAGTGTGTCCAACTAACCCACATTATCAATGAGATTACTCTCTTTAATTAGGAAGACACCCTAAATCATGTGCAGGGGATAGATACATCAATGACAGCTCAATAATATGTAAATTTAAAATATCAAATTAGAAAAATAAAATTTAGTTCTTACAACAATGCTAGCACAAAGGATGGAGTTCTCACAGCTTTCTTATCGATCAATTCAGAACATTTATTTCACAAGTTTAGCATCGAAGAACATATAAATGAAAATATTGGCATCAAGGGTAATTTGAAGGGTAGTATCGAGTGTGGAACCAATCATCATGGTTCAAGGACCATCATGATAAACCCTCATCTTTGTATGTGGAAGAAAGAAACAAAGGAAAGTGATAAACTCGCCTCTCTGACTCAATTGTCGAAAATGTTCATTTCTCTGACCCTTACTCGCCGCGTAGCAAAACATTCTCACCCACATCAACTTCAAAATATCCCATCTCTCATCCTTTGGTGTACTCTTTGCCTTTGCAACAATTCCATTCGTTGCAAACTCATCTGATTCCCACAAAAATTTGCAAGCTGCCCCAGCATCTCGCCCACCTCCGAGGTTTGGTGGCACACTGCGGATAGAGTCGCTCACATAATCATCTAATGCGACAATAGGCAACAACGAGGAGCGCATAACAAGTAGGTACATCATGTAGCGTGACAGAGTTCTGCATAGTTCCCTGTTGTCTTCCCACGACGAGGACAAAACAGAGGGGGGCATCGTGTGTTGTTGTGATACAATACCATCCCTGTTGTTTTGATCATCAGCTGCATCATGAGTATCCCATTCCGTTTCCAAATTGTAGCATATTCCTGTTGCGAAGTACAAGCAACTAATTTGCTCTTCCAAAGACGTGTTGAAGAATTCTTTCCAAACGGGATCCTCTTCAATGGCTCTCCTAGGGTGTAGATCAGAACTAGTCAAACATCGACAACAATGTAAAATTGGGTCAAACAGAAGAGAAGGGACAATGTCCGCAGTCTTGTGTACATACTTGTTGAACATGTCCTTGAAGTATTCTTCTAACCACCTTTTGATCCCCAACAATGATCCAAGTATTCTTCTACATGCCTTTTGATCTGGCTCAATGACCGAAGTACGCTTTTTGAGCCAATAATCAAGTAGGTCTAATTGGCCCATCATTTTACACCGATACTGCTTTGGGAGGAAAAGCCACGAAATTTTCTTCCTCAGCTGGATTACTTGTTTGCCTCTATTGTGCTTAATTAGCCAAAGCATTCCCCAATCAGAGAATAAATACAGTGAAAGGATTGCATAGATCTCCAATGCTAGAACTCCTACTAGTAGCACCTCAGTGATGGCGATGTCAACCTTATGCCATGTCTGTCGATCTTCCCCAATTGTAATAAATCGGAGGATTAATCCTATCAACACAGCCATCGTACACGAGAAAGTGATGCAACGCAGAATATATCCTCCCTTCCTAAAGTTTATGGGTGCCTTCGTGTATAACAAATCGAACATGAGCCCCATTTCAACCTCTATGGCATTCCAGAACAGGCTAATGTCATCATGCTCCAGAGACATCTCCCATCTCAACCAGTTTTTCTTTATGTCATACAACTGTGTAAATTCCTTAAATGCCTTGACAGATCTTTGGGCAATACATAGAGCGCGTATAGAATTGTTATCCTCCAACGTGCTGTTATTGCCAAGATTTGATCCACTGCCTACGTTGCCGAAGGGCACAATCTCCCCGGATTTATCACGGCTCACCGAAAAGAGAACCCATGTTCTCTCCCCATACTTGATAAATCCAGCCACTAACGCCGGGATTGACATAATTGAAAACCAAGAATGTTTCCAAGACATAAGAATAACATAAACTGTAACAGAAAGTTGAACCACTAGTCCGAGAAGGTGTCTCATCCAGAGATGATTATCTTCCAAAGAGTAAGCCGTAATTGTGTCAGGACCGCCAAGGTGTAGCAAAAGCAAAGGTGCCCATATGGCCCTCAATCTGTTGCCATTGTCAGAATCGGCTTGGGCATCTGATAGCTTGCCCAAGGC
Source organism: Rhododendron simsii (assembly GCA_014282245.1). Classification (NCBI taxonomy): domain Eukaryota; kingdom Viridiplantae; phylum Streptophyta; class Magnoliopsida; order Ericales; family Ericaceae; genus Rhododendron; species Rhododendron simsii. The sequence goes on from WJXA01000277.1 coordinate 537,918, forward strand.
AACAGTTGCTACCCAGTCAGCCATTAAATAGGCTGACCATATAAGGATACTAATCCATGGTGACGATATGTACTTTCTGCGATTGCTAGAGAGCGAAAGGATGATCTGTAAAGCGAGACTTAGGAGAACCAGTAGTCGTAGATCCCACACATCCCAGAGTCTCCTCACCAATGCTGGAATTGGATCCATCACACACTTGTCTTCAACAAATAAGTTTGAAAAGTTACATATGGAAAAAGAAAAAGGAAAGATACACAAACAAGTTTAAGGTTCTACTTAACCATATGCAATATTACAGTTTTGTAAAGCTTAAGATCTTTATGAATGGACAAAACAAAATTCCTACTTCCAAACTGACAACTTTTGATTTCATTTTTATAACTCACGTCTTTTTGCTAGCTTATTCGCACCTTAACTGATCCCACATAGCATGTAGTTGGTGCATATAAAGTGCCATCAAACAGTACACAAGTGCAGTTATCCTAACATGATTTTTGTTAGAACATGTGTGAACGAGTTGAGTCCCATATCGGATAAACAGAAAAAAGAGTTGAACCTTAATATACAATTTGATGGCTCACCACTTACAAGGCTTAGCCTTTTAAGTAGATATGAGTCATTCAATTTATATTGGGCCAAGTAATGTGTTGGACTCTTTGCCGTTACTCTCATACAAATTGGGCCTTGAGCACGCAGTGGCGGGTCAATACATCAGATGAACTCCCAACAAGTGGTATCAGAGCTGATGGCTGACGATCTATGGGAAGTTTCTCAGCGTACTATTGAATGGGTTTGCACAGAAAGCACTCGTGGAGCGGTATAAAATCCAAAGGTGACTCCCGATGAAGCAAGGCGGCTCGATGTTGGAGTGCTATATTGGATGGCTCATTGTCAATGGAGTTGACTCGTCGGGGAGCATGGTGCTATTGAATTAATGAGCACATTGGCTCTCAATGAAGTTCTCATAGGGGAGCATAGTGCCGGTGGCTAGGCATGTTGGCTCCCAATTGAGATGACTCTGAATCGATGGAGTGGGTGCAGAATAAGTCCAGTTCGGGAGATAGGGTTGAGAGTTGTAGATCAGAATCAAGGGGGAGCTTGGATGCAGAGAGAGGTTAAGGCCTAATGTTCGGTTCACACATGAGGGGGAGATTTGTTAGAACATGTGCGAACGTTGAGTCCCACATCGGATAAACAAAAAAAAGAGTTGGACTTTAATATACAATTGGATGACTCACCACTTACAAGGCTTAGCCTTTTAAGTGGATATGGGTCATTCAATGTATATTGGGCCCAAGTAATGTGGTTGACTCTTTGCCGTTACTCCCATACAAATTGGGCCTTGAGCACGAAGTAGTGGGTCGATGCATCGGACGAACTCTCAACAATTTTTACCTATAATCTGATGAGGCAGCCCATGTCATCTTGTAACCCATACACAAGGCAGATTATTACCGGTTAGTATAGAAAAGTAGTCCTGAATTCCGTTTAAGGATGACGGAAGGCTTTTGTCAAACTTTTTTTTCTCAAAGATATGACCTCGATCTCACGCTAGAACCAAGGTTTGAGTTTTAGACATCCTTCCCTTCACGCTATCACTCTCCACAAAACTTAAAATAAGCAGAAACTGAACTTACACTTAAACTGGAAACCTAGAACTGGGAAGTGAAAACTAAAACGTCGATAAACTAAAACAACTGTAAGGCCAAATAATTCTCTTGCAATAATGTGAAAGCTTACCTGTAGTGTCGCCTTCTAGCCTGTGATGACTTGAAAACAATAAGGCACAAGGTGCTCTACATAATTGCGCCTCCCACAGTCCCACTCGTATATATAGGAACAAAGTTTTTCACAGAACAGTAAAGAACGATTCCTTGCTTGGAAATTTTGGCTGGAATATTACTTGGAAAGTGAAATAGGGAACAAATTGCTTGCTTGCAAATTGGTTCGGTGAGAAAGATTGATGCTCGGAAAAGAAACCTTACCTGAACTTCTAAAGTGAATACTTGACATGGTTACCTTTTGGTTAATCATTATTCAAGACAGACAACTTGAACAAGAGAAATTACCGATAGAGTTGGTGCAAAAAGAAGGTGAGATTATCTTGGATTAATTAGTAGTGCTAAAGAAATCACTGTCTTGTACCACACCGGACTTGGAAGTTTACTAGCTCCTGTAGATTGCAAAATTCCCTCTTGCTCATTCTCTGTTTTCCAAGGTGGTTTAACACCATCATTTTGGTAATTTAAAGTGGAAAATTTATGCCCCGGTACAGAACGCAGGATTCTTTTCTTCATGCATATTCTTGGTTCTTTTATTGTTTCTCTTCTTTAACAAAGAACAATCCTCCTCCTCCTCCTCTTTAGTCTTTACCAAAAAAAGAAAAAAAGGAAAAAGAACAATCCTCCTACAGTGCCGTGGTATCACATCTCAGACAAAGCATAACCTTCAAGGTAAGTCGATCATAGCCAAAATCTAACAGCACTCAAATGAGATTCAAGTACACTTGCAACATTGAACCCAATGTACAGAATACACTAGAAAAGATACATTAAAGTTTCAGCAATAACGAACAAACTTCAGATCGATGATCGATCCTCCTACTTGAGAAAGAAAGGAAAATGCAGGAATTCCCACAACATATCATGAATTGCAGCTTCTAGACTAGAAGGAACATTTAAAAAAAAAAAAGAAGGACTAGAAGGAACATTTTATGGTACTCCTTGTGACCTTCGACTTCTTGGATTATGTATCAGATTCACGTAAAGGCCAAAAATTAACGACCATGTGTTTTGCATAATTGCATCTACGTATACGATTATACATCTTATTATATGTTTGTAGGCGCGGTCAAAGTCAATAAATTGGAACCGGAGAGAGCGACTATTTGACTCTCCAATTGCGAGCAAACACGTGGCAGCAGTTGACTACGCTGACCAACCAATGAAGCTGTGACGCGTGGAGCGGCGGATCGAAGGAGGTGGACCGCGGGAGTCGCCCGCGGGGGAGTTATTGGATCCACCGCGGAACTCACCACCGCGGAACTCGCTTCCGCGGGTCCTCTTCGCGGTGCCATCTGTCGGTTTATATCGAGATCCCGCGCGTCAGTCCCCGGAAACGTCATAATAATCAACTTGTCGTCTCGCGAATTCTCCGCGGACCTCTACCTGAGGCCCAGAGGCAGGGCCCGGGCGGATCTCCCCGGGGAGATAACGATCGCCGCGGGTCGCGACCTTGCTCAGCGGGAATTTGGGGGGGTTTCTTGTGGTTTGGCGGCTTGGAATGGGAGGTGACGCCGCGGGAAAACGAGCCCTCCCGCGGAAAATCGTCCGCGGGAAGGCAAGCTTTCCTGAGGCCAAGAAGTACAGGAGGGACACGTGTCGGGGACTAATAGGAGCGCCGTTCTGGGCCTGACATAGGCCCAGGAGCCCTATAAATACCCCTGACATTCCCAATGATGAGAGAGGACCTTTTTCTGGAAAAAGTGAGTGAGCACTGAATTTGAGGGAGGAGAACATTCTTCCTCAGGGAAACGTGTGACCTCACTTGCCAGAGCCCGGGAAAGGTTGAGTACCCCGCGGAAAACGAAGGAGACACGATGCCTCTGTCCTTCCTGTGCTTCTTGCTCACATTCCTCTACCCCACGAGATCTCACTCATCTTCCTTCGACTAATCATCAACCAATCACACCTCTCCAGCTCACGGATAACCACACGTAAGCGATCTCATACGAACCCCATCACCCACATTTAGGCGACTCTGCTGGGGAGGTGTTTTTTGGTTTATGGTTAGTACTCGGTCCAAGGAATACGTCGAGCCGCCGCGCCGAAGAGTAATGGCGACACCAGAAAATACCGTCCCAACCCCCGAGGACGTAGGAGAAACCAACAATGCCGGTGCGTCTGCACAAACACTACGCGCCCTTCAAGAGGGTCAGCGCCAATTTCTCGAAACGCAGAAACAACTGCTGGCGGCCTTCACAGGTCTCACGGAGCTCATTTCGGCAGCACTACCACGAGCCACAGTTAGTCAAGGTGACGATGTACCACAGAACCAGGCCGGCGGGAGTACCAGTCAGACGGCACAACACCTGCAGCCCCAACTCCCCTTGTCCTCCTCGCACCCTCTGCGCGGGGTCCTTGTTGGTGGAATCGCTGCAAACTCTTCCGATACCCGAGGTAAAGAGCCCGCCATGGACGGAGCCGGTGTACCCTCGATGGGCCCCTACATCACGTTGGCAGAGGTCCAAACCTTGCTAACACAACAGAAAACTGTCGAACCAAGCCAGAAGGAGGCTGCTGTCGCGCAAGCCAGCCACACCGTTACTGCGGGACAGTTTATGACTCTAGCAGATGTACAGGCCCTCCTCAACAAGGAAAAGGCCAGCACGGTCCTACCTTCTTTGCCGAGCCCAGACATTCGCCCTCCCTACCCTCTTGCTGTACTATCTTCACCCTATCCGGAAGGGTATACCCCCCCCAAGTTTGTAAAATTCGACGGCAAGGAGGGTAGCGCCCAGGAGCATGTCGTCCGTTTCATTGAATCTCTTGGAGCCCACGCATCGGACTCCAACCTCCGCCTCCGCGAATTTTCAAAGTCTCTCACGTCGCGAGCTTACACATGGTACGTCAATTTGGAGCCTTACTCGATAGCCACTTGGGAGGAAATGGTGAATAGTTTTTACGCCAAATTCTTCCAAGTACGCGAGAAGGTGACAGTGATCAGCCTAACCAAGGAAACACAGGCAACTGGAGAGGATGTTGTCGATTACATCAGGCGATTTCAAGACCGTGCAGTAGACTGCACTGAATCAGTTAAAGAGGCCCAACTCGTTGAGATTTGCATTGGAGGAATGATGGACGAATTCAAGATGCTCCTGGTTAATTTGAGGTTGGGTACTTTCTCCGCGCTGCTGGAATCCGCGTACAATATTCGCCACGTGGTTAAGCCGCTAAAGCGGGATAGTTGGAAGAATAAGCCCGCGGTAGCCGCGGTTGCTGCCGCGGAGACACCGCGGGGACAGCAAGCTCTCGGGACAAGAAAACGAAGAGAGCGCGAACCGGGGCCCGCGCCGGACTATCCGTGCAGTATGGATGAAGTCCGTGCCTTGGTAAACGCATGGATAGCGGATGGCGAACTGGAGCTCCCTCCCGTGGAGTATGAACCAACAAGAGAAGACCGTGAGAGCCCCCGGTACTGCATGTATCACAGACACACCAGACATCCGACCAGCGACTGTTGGTCCCTCAAACGACTGTTCAAGCGCAAGCAAAACGCCAATGAGCTTCGGATAGGGCGTCGCGACATCCGTGTCGAGCCCTACCCGGCTCACGGCGACAACGACGGCGCGGTAAACATGGCAGAATGTTATCCGTTCATGTATGAGGAAGCATGGGATTCAGATTATCACCCTTACTCCGATGAAGAAGCGGACGGGTCCGCTTATATGGTGTATTGCCACGAGATTGTCGACGAAAGCGAAGACGTAGCAGCCCCCATGGTCGCACCAGATCCTAGCAGCTCAGCCAAAACCTTGCAGAATAGCGTGAAGTTCCGTACGTTCTTTGACGGGTTCGGCTTTACCCCTGCCGCCAGACTAGAAATAACCAAAGCCATCGTCAGCATCGCGGAGATTCACCAAGAGGCATGTATGTCCGTCGAGGGGTCCTTACCACGGACCATTCGTGACGAATCCAATTCGGTCACCTTCTCCGACGCCGACAGGGCGGCACCCCATCCCCACAACCGTCCCCTGTACGTGACCTCCCGTGTCAACGGGGTCGAGTTGAAGAGGACGTTTCTCGATGGCGGGGCCTCCATTAACCTCATGCCCATCCCAACGTTCCGCCGACTAGGGATTCAAGATAACCGAATAGTGGACTCTCCCATCACCATCACGGGTTTTGGGGGTGACAAAAGGCGATCACTGGGATATGTTGTGGTCAATTTGGAAGTAGGACCAATCCGCTCTGCCACAAAATTCCATCTAATCGATGCGGATCCCAACTACCACATCATCCTCGGGCGCAGTTGGATGCACAAGTACGCGGTGGTGCCATCCAGCTACCATCAGTGTCTCAAGGGCATTTGGGCAGGCAAGAGGGTTACTGTCCGCGCTTCGGAAAACCCGTTTGACACCCACGAAGCCCATCTCTCGGACGCTGTATACTTTTCGGGGTTAGGCGACATGCCGCAGGCCATAACTACACGGCCACGCGGTGCTGTGATCCCACGATGGGAGGACATACGTGATGCTCCGCGCGGGGGCCCCAGCGGAAGCTCGCCAATATTGGAGTCGACAGCCCCCCGAAAAATTGTCAAGACCAAGGAAGGGGGCAAAACCGTCTATCACTTATGACGGTCTTCCGGGGCAGCGGTCAACCAAAAGGCCGATGACCCCGGGAAAACACGTAGCACCGAGGAAGACGACGTCATCCAGAAACCAGAGCCCGCCCCAGAATGCATGCAGGACCGGCCCAAACCACAGCCGGAAGACATGGAGGAAGTTGACCTCAGTGACGGGGTAGGCAGAAAGAGACCAGTGTTCATAAGTAAAAAGCTGAGCGCGGACTTCCGCACCAAGCTGATCAATTTATTGCGCGAGAACTCCGATGTCTTCGCATGGTACTACGAAGAAATGCCGGGCTTAGATCCTCAGCTTGTGGCTCACCACCTGGATGTTTTCCCCAATTCCAAGCCCGTCAAACAGGCCCAGCGGAAATACCACCCCGATTTGGAAAAGCAAATTCAAGAGGAAATAGAGAAGTTGCGGAAGGCGGGATTCATCTGCCCAATCCAATACCCCGAATGGCTTGCCAACATTGTCCCGGTTAAAAAGAAAAACGGGCAAATCCGCGTGTGTGTGGACTTCCGCGATCTAAACAAGGCGTGTCCGAAGGACGAATTCCCGCTCCCACACATCGACACTCTTGTCGATGCCACCTCAGGTCACCAAATGTTCTCGTTTATGGATGGATTCAGCGGGTATAATCAGATCAGGATGGCCCCGGAAGATGCCGAAAAAACAGCCTTCCGCACCCCGCTAGGTAATTTCCACTATGTTGTGATGCCTTTTGGACTGAAAAATGCGGGGGCAACATATCAGCGCGTGATGACAGCGATCTTCCATGATTTAATGCACAAAATCGTCGAGGATTACGTCGACGATTTAGTCGTCAAGTCTAAGGAGCAGGCGGAGCACCTCGCGGATTTGGCCACAGTATTCGCCCGCTGCAGGAAATTCAACCTCAAAATGAACCCTCTCAAATGCGCATTTGGCGTCACCGCGGGGAAATTCTTGGGCTTCCTAGTACACAGGCAGGGAATTGACGCAGATGAGACCAAGATCAGGTCCATCGCGGAAATGCCCGCGCCACATTCTCAGAAAGCACTCAAACGATTCTTGGGAAAGGTATCTTACTTACGACGCTTCATTCCCGCGCTAGCAGAGATTGCGGCACCCTTCGCAGACTTATTGAATGGACGGCGGAACACCAACAGGCCTTCCAGCGGATCAAGACGGTCCTGACTTCACCTCAGACGATGGTGGCCCCGGTTCATGGAAAACCATTGATACTATACCTCAGTGCCCATGATTTGAACTGATGACGGGTTGTTAAAAAGGAAAAATTCAAACCGCTGAACCTTAGAGGAGCTCGCTTTGATTGAATATATCAATGTTACATATTGTATTTTGGGGTCCTAAATTTGGGCCAAAACTTGGGAGCCCTATCAGGCCAGCTGTATGGTGAACTTATGCCTAGGACTGGACTTGATTGTCAAAGACAGAACCAAAGGAAAGTGATAAACTCACCTCCCTGGATTTTGGGCCAAAAACTGGGAGCCCTATCCGGCTATCTGGTGAACTTATGCTTAGGACCGGGCCTGATTGTGGAAGAAAGAACCAAAGGAAAGTGAGAAACTCTCCTCCCTGGCTCAACTGTCGAAAATGCTCATTTCTCTGACCCTTACTCGTTGCGTAGCATAACATCCTGACCAACATCAACTTCCAAACATCCCATCTCTCATCCTTATGTTTACTCTGTACCTCTTCAATAATTTTAGCCATTCCGAACTCATCTGATTCCCACAAACATCGGCAGGCTGCCTTCTCATCTAGCAAACCATCGGTGTCTAGTTTCGGAATGGGGATAGAGTCGCTCACATAATCGTTTGATGAGGAAGTAGGCAACAACGAAGGGCGCATAGCAAGCAGATACATCATGTAGCGTGATAGAGTTTTGCATAGTTCCCTGTTTTCTTCCCACAACAAGGACAAATCAGAGGGGGGCATCGTGTGTTGTGATACAGCACTATCCCTGTCATTTTCTAATGCATCATGAGCATCCCATGTAAGAAATATTTTAGGGCCCACCTAGTCACATGTGTGATTATAGTTAGTTGTCCACTTACATTATATGTAGTGGTGGTTTCAAAAGCTTTTGGCTTTCCACTATCTCCATAAGTGTTTCCATGATGGAGGGAAACTATAAGGTTCTCTAAGGAAGATAAAGGGTCCCTAACCTAGCATCTATTTAAGCCTTTGACATTCATCACTCAAGGCACTCAAGTCATGCATAGGTTAGAAGACACCTAGATCTAATACGTGCGTATTCGGTGTTCAACTTGAACAACAATGGCTAGAGGCTAGTTCGATCCTATTTCCACTGCATATACCGGTATTATTATTATTTATCTTACATCACATTCCATTTCCAAATTGTAGCAGATTTCTATTGCGATGTGCAAGGAAACAATTTGCTCTTTAAAAGACCTGTCGAAGAATTCTTTCCAAACGAGGTCCTCTCCAACGGCTCTCCTAGGTGGTAGATCAGGACTAGTCAAACGTTGACAACAATTTAAAATCCTGTCAAACAGAAGAGAAGGGACAACAGTCTTGTCTATATACTGCTTGAGCGTACGGTACTCAAGGTATTCTTCTACCCACCTTTTGATCCCCAACAATGACCGAAGTATTTTTCTAACCACCTTTTGATCTGGCTCAATACCATGATCTCGCGCAACGGTATTGAGCCAAACATCAAGTAGATTGAGTTGCCCCATCATTTTGTACCTGTTGTTTCCGGATGAAAAGCCATGAAATTTTTTCCCAGACTTGAACCGTTTGATGTATGTGTACTCATGTGCATTGAACAGTTTCAAACGTAATTGTGTCCAGAATTGTGTTTTAAACTTGTGTGTAGCATTGCTCTCCTTCACATCATAAAATAGAAATGTGCCTTTTTCATTGTCACTGGTGCCAAGTTGGAAGATGAGTTCTTGTCCGGACGAAGCTCGTATTTGGATGTGTTTCCCTTTTTCTCTTTCCCCCTTTTGTATGATTATCAATTTCGGAGTGGCTTTAGATTGCTATGCACACGTGCGGTGGGGTCAAGCACGTCATTATTAGTAGTGTTGTTGGACGGCTCTTAGTCACATAATTCTTTCAAAGTGCCTTGGGCTTTCACTCTCAATTCTTGCATTAAGCTCTTGTTCCTAATTCACTTTTGAGTAAGTTTTTATAGTTGAGATGTGATTCAAATGCACTTTAAGTATGCTTTCACGCTTGCTATGACACATGCGAATTGGTCTTGTTCATTATAGGGTCCCAAAATCTCTGGGCATTGTCTTCAATAAATTTTCTTTATCTTTCTCTCCAGTTATTACTCTAAAAAATCTCTCTCAAAACCTAAACTGAATAGAGTTAATTTAGGTTGGACCCCCCTTTTGAGGTGGGAAACCAGAATGTCTTTAGGATCCGATGTTGTATGTCCTAATAATTAATGAACAGAAGGGGAACATGACCTTGTCATGTGGGGCATTTGTGTTTGTTTGGTTTTTGCAGTAGACATTTGATACTCCATGTTTCTTTGGCTACTTCTAGTCAATGGAAGGTCTTGTACGTTCAGAAGTTCCTCTTGTTGGTACGCTTACGTACGACCCGCATGTTGTGGGACTTATCGGAGAGCGAAAATATATATATAATGTGGAGCAGATGTTTTTGAATTCTTCATATTTTGGACCTTCGGATTTGTACATATTTTTTTCTATGGTTGAGATTCACAGGTACGTAGTAAGTTAGAAATATATTTGGAAAGAATGAATGTTTGGAATAAGAATGAAATAAAAACTAAAATTGATGTTTCCTAATCTTATTCTTTAAACGCTTTCCAAAAATTTTTTTTTTTTATTTTTTAAACATTACGTACCTTTTTTTATGATCAAATAGAAAAACAACTCAAAATCATTACTGACGATATTTGTAGATTACATTTGACATGTAGAGTAGTCAGATAGAGCGGGTGACCTATTTGGGTGACCTATTTAAGTTGAGACTGTATTACATTCTGATATCATGACTTTAGGTAAGGGGAACTGCTGCTAAAAGTAATTTGGTATTTGTTTGTGCCTATTAAGAAAAAAATGATTTGATGATCACAACCTTAATATATTTATAAGGATCGGACGGCCGTGGATGTTACTCTATTTGTATGCCTAGACATTTTGTAAGAAAACCGCTCAATTTTGTATTATAGTTTTGGTATTCCAAGTATGGTAAGAATTTGCAAAGGGACAAAAGGTATTTGAAGGATGGATTAGTGTCTGGAGATGTTGCTTGAGCACCTAAAACCTTACTAAAAAATAAGCTACCAAATCTCTCGTACAGCTCATATGTTTTGTTTCAGAGCATGAAAGTAGAACAGTAAAAGGTGTTTTTCAGGTCGCTTTAGTGGAAAATGAAACATAATATGGACTTAGAGGTGGCAATTCAAACCCATATTTCTTAACCCGCCCAAATTCGTCCACTTATAACCCAACCCAATCCGCCCATATTATGTAATGGGTTAATATGGGTTGAACCCATGTCAACCCATATTTATATGGGTTTAGATGGGTTGAGAGTGGGTTAAATATGGGTTCGACCTAGAATACTCATTCCTGCACAAAAGTTAATCGCTCCTGGACCAAATCCTGGACCAAATATGGTCTTCTTTATTCACTTCAATCAAATTCCCTCACAAATTCTCTCTCTCTCTCTCTCTCTCTCTCTCTCTCTCTCTCTCTCCTGGACCAAACCTTGGACCAAATTTGGTCTTATTTATTCACTTCTATCAGATTCCCTCACAAATTCGTTCTCTCTCTCTCTCTCTCTCCTCTCTCCTGGACCAAATCTTGGACCAAATTTGGTCTTCTTTTTTTGTCTTTATTCAAATTTTTTTCACATTTGTTAGTTTTTCGTCAATTTTTAGGGATTATTGGTTCTTCATGACAAGAGAAATCTAAAAACTAAAAAATTACAATCGAAATCCAATTTTTTTTAAATAAAGACGAAAAATTTGGCTTATTGACTTATTTTTATCTTTATTCAAAAAATTATGTTTCGATCGTAATTTCTTACTTTTTACTAAAAAGTAAAAAATTACGAGGTATCATGTTCCAAAACTTATTAGGCGTTATCAAGTCTTTTAAATTTTGTCGGGACCGAATCCAGTTGTCACAAAACAAACAAATGCAAAAAAGTATGAATAGAAACAAAAAAAAAGTCACTTGACTTTTTAATCCAAATTTAAGCGGTGGCTTCGGCGAACGCAATGAAGATCGAAACTATACAATTGGTGCAATAATCGCCTTCCAGACAATTCCCTTCCTCCTGTTTGAAGTTCCTAACGTACATAATTTCGTTCTACAGAAAATTAAAGAGTTCGACAATTTATTTTCAATGCATGATATCTTCCTAGCCAAATTGAATTTTGTTTATGTTAATTAATTACTTTGTACTAATTATTTTTATTTCCCTACAATCATTCATAAAACTTAACCAATACAACATTGCCACTTGTCGAATCCAAGGTCAGATAAAAATTAAAAAAAAAAAAAAAGTAAAAAAAGGGAAACGGGTCGGGTTGGGCGGGTTTGGGTTTAGGTTGACCCATATTTGACCCGACCCGTTTCAACCCATTTACCTTCTGACCCATATTTGGCCCGCCCATATTTGACCCACGACCCGTTTCAACCCGCCCAAACCCGCCCAGACCCGCCCGTTTGCCACCTCTATATGGACTGTTAGCCACTTCTCAAATACATACACCTTGTCCTTGGGTGTTTTGTGCTTTCGGTGACACCTAAACCAACCCCTCAGATTTGTCCCTACCACTTAACCATTGCACTTTGCAGGGACCACTGAGTATGGATCTTTTTCTATCCTCATGTTGGTTGGATCGGACGGTTCAACTCTTGACCGCCCATCTGACCAAGTAATGGTCTAGATTTGTTTATAGGAACTTATCGGTAAGAGATCGATCTTACGGTAAAGAAACTTGGGCAAGTTAAGTGGCCAAGTTAAGTTAGAATATGGTTTCACTCTGGTAGCAAGCTTGGGCTTACTCGGGGCTCGTTGAATTAATTTGAGATGTTTATTTCATTTTATTGGTCAAGTTGATCGTACAAAAAAAAGAAAACTAAATTGAAAAAAAATACTAAATTGGTTCAAAACAAAAAAAACCGTGTGATTGTGAATCATTTTCTTAGACAAATAGAACTGCTTATGTGGTTTATGGCAAACGATTTCTAATCAATTTGATTTTTTTTACACGAATTATCAACTTGACGAACCGAATGAAATGAACTTTTCCAATCATGAAGGTGAGTCTGGAAAAAATACCCTTGTTGTGCCTTGGTTACAGAAGCAGACCCTCTTCTTCAACCGGGGCAACCACAGCCAAATAGTTAAGTCTGGAAAAGCTACTTTGTTTCTATTTTTCTAACCCAATCAAAAGGTAGGGTGAAAAGAAAAATTATTGAATGTCCCCGGGGCACCGCCATGTGGTGCCTCAACTTATTCAAAGTGTGTGAAGCTCACACAAAAATGTGATAGAAAATAATTTGGGGCACTTAATTTCTTCTTTTCTTGAAGCTTTCATTTATTTAAAAACAAAATTCATTTTTTTTCATTTTTCTTGTTGCAAATTTAAAATCCAAAGAACATGCAAATTTAAAATCTAGTTGACATCCCCAAATTTGAAGCCAATGTTTGAGATGCTTGACCAAGTCCAAGAGGGTATCCAACTAATTAAACTCACGTTATCAATGGGGTTACTCTCTTTAGGAGGCCGCCTAAAATCACACGCCAGTGATAAAGATACATCTATGACAGCCAAATAATGTGTAAAGGTAAAATATAAAATTAGAAAATAAAATTTAGTTCTTACAACAATGCTAACACAAGGGAGCTCGCACAGCTTTCTTATCAATTCAGAACAATTATTTCACATGTTTAGTATGGAACAACATATAAATGAAAGGTAAATAATTGATTACGGTAGTATCTCAAAGCTTTCATACCGTGGTAGAAAGAACCAAAGGAAAGTAAGAAACTCGCCTCCCTGACTCAACTGTCGAAAATGTTCATTTCTGTGACCCTTACTCGCCGCGTGGCATAGCATCCTCGCCCACACCCACTTCAACGTTTCCCATCTCAAATCCTTTTGTTTACTCTTTAAGAGTTTCAAAATAGAATTGTCGCTTTCCGACAAAAATCGGCAAGCCGCCTTTACATCTTGCACATCTCCGTTGTCGCTTTTTCCAACTGAGAGGAGATTGTCCCTGAAGAAACCGTGAGATGCGGCAACAGGCAACAACGAAGAGTGCATAACAAATAGATACATCATGCAGCGTGATAGAGTTCTGCACAGTTCCCTGTTTCCTTCCCACGACGAGGACGAATCAGAGGGGCCGGGCATCGTGTGTTGTTGTGATACAGTACCATCACCGTTGTTTTGATGATCAGCTGCATCGTGTGTATCCCGTTCCATTTCCAAATAGTAGCAGATTTCTGTTGCTTTGTGCAAGTTGATAATTTGCAATTCAAAAGAACTGTGGAAGAATTCTTTCCAAATTGGGTCCGCTTCAATGGTTCTGATCATGTTGCCCTCTCCAATTCGACACTCCGAAATCGGGTCAAAGAGGAGAGAAGGGTCAATAACAGCAGTCTTGGGTACATACTTCTTGAGCGTGTCCTGAAAGTATTCTTCTAACCACCTTTTGATCCCCAACAATGACCAAACCACCTTTTGGTCAGGCTTATTGACGATATAATCAAATAGATCGAATTGCCCCACCATTTTACACCTGTACTCTTTTGGGAGGAAAAAAAGGCATGATTTTATTTTCCTAAGCTGGATTACTTGTTCGGCTTTGTTGTTCTTAATTAGCCAAAGCATTGCCCAATCGGAAAAGAGATACAGTGAAATGATTGCATAAATCTCCAGTGCCAGAGCTCCCACTAGAAGCACCTCAGTGATGGCAATGTCAACCTTGTGCCATTTCTCTCCACCTTCCCCAAGTCGGATGATTAATCCTATCAACACACCCACCGTACACGAGAAAGTGATGCAACGCAGAATACATCCTCCCTTGCTGAAGTTTATGGGTGCCTTTGTGTATAACAAATCGAACATTAGCCCCATTTCAACCTCTATGACTTTCCAAAACAGCCTAATGTCATCAAGCTCTAGAGGCTTTTCCAATCCCAACCTGTTTCTCTCGACGTCATAAAACTCTATAAATTTCTTAAATGCCTTGACACAAGTATGGGCAATACATAAACCGTGTATAGAATCTTTATCCTCCGATGCGTAATTATTGCCAAGACTTGAATCACTGCCTACATTGCCAAACGGCACAATTTTCCCGGATTTATCACGGCTCACCGACAAGAGAACCCATGTTCTCTCCCCGTATTTGATAAATCCAGCCACAAACGCCGGGATTGACATAATTGAAAACCAGGAATGTTTCCAAGACATAAGAATAACATAAACCGCAACGGAAAATTGAACCACTAGTCCGAAAAGGTGCCTCAACCAAAGACGATTATCTTCCACAGAGAAAGCCGTGATGGTGTCGGGGCCTCCAAGATGTAGTAAAAGCAAAGGTGCCCATATGGCCCCCAATGTGTTGCCATTGTCATAATTGACTTCGGCATCTGAGAGCTTGCCTAGGGCAACGGTTGCTACCCAATCGGCCATTAAATAGGCCGACCAAAGAAGGATACTAATCCATAGTGACGATATGTACTTTCTGCGATTGCCAAACAGGGAAAGGATGATCTGTAAAGCAAGACTTAGGAGAACCAGTAGCCGTAGATCCCACTCATCCCAGAGTCTCCTCACCCACGCTGGAATTGGATCCATCACACACTCGTCTTCAACACATAATTTGGGAAAAAAAAAAAAAAAGAAAAGAAAGAAAGTTACGCAAACAAGTTTAAGGCTCAACTTACTTAACTATATGCAACATTTCAGTTTTGTAAAGCTTAAGATCTTTAAGAATGGACAAAACAAAATTCTTGCTCCCAAACTAACTACTTTAGAGTTTTTTTTTATAACTCAAAACGACTGGGCTAGCTTACTCGCACCTTGATTGATGAAACTAATTCCACCACCTATTTGCAAAGGTGTCAACTAAAGCCAGAGCAAGGGTTGTATGGACTAGCCCCAAAAGAGTGGATAGAACCTAAGAGCATCCACAATGGCCTAACTAAAATTGGATAACTAAATGTTGTCACATCACATTTCGTATTCATTTTAAGGGACTGCTAAAGTAAACGAAATAGACGCCAATGATGGCATAATAAAATTTACTACATCACTTTTTCGAACTACAAGAAACTCAAAATTGTGAACAAAGAAAATAAATTTTTAAAAACAGTTTTCAAACTAATAAAAACTGTTGATTAGAAATAGAAAAAAAACGAAAAAAATTTTTAAAAAAACAATTTTCGAAACGAGTTTTTCAAAAAAAAAAAGGTTTTCTTTTATGAAGAAAAGCAATTTTCGAAAAAAAGGGTTTTTGAAACTGTTTTTCTAAATATTTTTTTTGAAAACAGTTTTCACGCATGAAATTTTGAAAAAAAGAAGTTTTTGAAACTGTGGAGAGAGCATTTTCGTGTCATGATTGTGTATTTAATTAAGGAGAAATGGAACCATTAAATTTGGTTATTATGAAAAAGTTGCTAGTTTTGATTATCTAATGACCAAATTTTGTTTAGCAGTAAGAGGTTGCTAATTTTGTTATTCATGAGCAAACAATGCTAACTTTGACAACTTTTCAGTTTAAGAGGAAGTAAATCCCTAAGTCTTAGATCTTGACCAATAGGTCTAAAGTATTTTAAGGTGCCACTTTCAAAAAGAGCTATGTTCAGGTGATCACATTTAAGTTCTAATTGGACATAGTAAATACATTGGTGACCATATTTATGGATTATAATTGCTTACAGTTTGAGCTAGGGCCTTAAATGTGATTAAGAATGTCATGGAATGGACCCCACATAGCACATAAAGTGCCATCAAATGGTGCACAAGTGCAGTTTTCCTAACATGATTATTACCTATCATGTGATTGGTCGTAAGGTGATGTATCAAATAGTACTCAAAGAACCCGGCTTCCTTACGGTCAACTGCAGAGAAGATTGTGCGGTTCAATTTGAACCGTTCATCTTCATAATCAATGATTCAGATTTGCTGAATCTCTTACCAGTAAAAAATTCAAAACAAATCTAGATTATTAAAAACACTATCCGACGGTTGCGATCGCTTTAACCGTACTGGGCCGCAACTGCAGACAAGTCAAATTCTACTTGGTATTTAAAAGTCCATTAGAAAGGCCTAAAAGGGTAAACAGTTCGCATAGGCTTAGAATTTACCAATTAAAGTGAAGGGATCCTGTTATTTTTTTCAACACTTTAGGCTGATTATTTGTTTGTCCGATAGTTTCCTCAACCTCAAAACAAAAGGCTTCTGTCAAACATTTTTTTCTCAAATATATGACCCTCGCACGCTAGAACTGAGGTTCGAGTTTTATCCATCCTACCCTTTACGCTATCACTCTCCACAAAACTTGAAACAAGCAGAAACTGAACTAACACTTAAACTGGAAATTTAAAAACTGGGAAGTGTAAAATAAAATGCCAATAAACTAAAACAACCGTTAAGGCAAAATAATTCTCTTGCAATAACGTGAAAACCTTACCTGTAGTGTAGCCTACTAGTCTGTGATGACTTGAAAGTTGAAACTGTGATGACTTGAAAACAATAAGACAAAAGTTGCTCTACATGCATGTTGCGCCTCCCACTCGTATATATAGGAACAAAATGTTTCACAGGACAGGAAAGGAAAGAGAAAACAATTCCTTGCTTGGGGATTTTAGCTGGAATATTACTTGGAAATTACTTGCTTCCAACCAACTTGCTTTGGAGGGAACAAATTTCTTGCTTGGAAATTGGTTCGGTGATAAAGATTGATGCTCGGAAAAGAAACCTTACCTGCGGAACTCCCAAAGCGAATACTTGACATGGTTACCTTTTGGTTAGTACTTCCGTAGAAACACGCCAATATTACGTGCAGAAGCTTGGTAAACACAGAGTATACAAGTAAAAACATAACTAACTTAAAAGACAAAAAAGGCTCTCTACACAGCATATATTGTCTTCAGTGTACTCAAGTTGTGATGTTCAGTGCTTCATGCTCAGAGGATGTCTCTCATCATCTCAAGAGTTAAAAATGATCAGGAGCAAAATTAGGTTTGCAGAATCTAAGAAAAAGTCAATATGGAAATCCCAGCTGATTCGTGTACAAATATGGAAGCAACTATGGAAACTATTAGGTTCCCAAATTCCCAACAGAGTAGTAAAGTTCCAACAGGGAGACCTCCTGTTCTACAAAGTCTGACGGGTAGAAAGAAATAATTGGTTTACAGATTACAAAGTCGAGTTGGTGCAAAATGAAGGTGAGATAAGGTGTGTTTGTCTTGGTTACAGTGAAATTAGTGTCTACATGTGCAAGTTGCATGTACTAGCACATGTAGATTGCAAAATTATACCTTTCCCTCTTGTTCATTCTATATTTCCCAAGTTGGTTTAATAGCATCTTTTTGGTAATTTATGTTGGAAACTTTAAGCCATGGAACAGAATGCGATATTCTTTTCTTCGTGTTCTTTTTCTTTTCTTGTTTCTTCTTCTTAACAAAGAATGCTCCTACCCTGCTGCAGTATCTCAAACAAAGCATAACTTCAAGGTAACTCAATCACAGCGAGAACTTCATAGCACTCAAATGAAATTCAAGTATCCTTCCAACACTGAACATGTGTATAGAATAAGCAACAAATGATAAAGTAAAGTTTCAGCAATACCGAACAAACTTCTGAGTCCTCATACTTGAGAAAGAAAGAGAAATGCAGGAATTCCCACAACAACATGCCATCTCTGTTTCAAACTCCAAAACTCAAAGCCAATCCTTCTGCTGCAGCTTTAGCGGCAAGTAAACCTCAGACAAGTACTGAAACCCAAACGAGCTCAGCGCCTGAATTTCAGCCTTCTGCTTCGTCTTCACCATCAAAGTCAACTCCTCCACCCACCCTGGATTCTTCTTCACAAAATCCTCCTCCAGCAAATCCTTCCCAGTCTTAATATCCTGCTCTGTCATTGGCAACCTGCACTGCTCTGGTATCTTATACTTGTCCAAATCGCTTGGCCTTACCCCTAACCACTTTATATCTGGGGTAGTCAAATTTGCGCTGTCGTAAGACATGTTTTTCGATCCACAACCATAGACTGACAGTATCTTGAGCCCGTAAGGATCACTATCAACAAGAGCCAATACTGGCAATTTCAACTCCATCTTCATCTTCCTTAAAAATAGCCTTGTGGCCACATCCGGTTGCCCCTTTGCCGTTACAATAATGCACGGAAACCGGTTATAAAACCGATCCTCAGCTAGTCTCATATAGGCTGCATCTTTCTCTACCAACAATATGAACAATGCATCGCTCTGCATATCACCAACACGATCGATGTTGGGGGGAATCGCTTTTCCGCCCATCCCCATCTTTGTGCAATCAATCATATCACCGTTGTCGCTGAATATAAGCCTACCCACCACAACCCCTTTCTCGGCAGCGACCACATTGAGGCTGGACCTGTGAGAAAAATACTATAGACTTGTATTTTTGGCATGAAAGATATGATTTTCAAATTCCTAAAGCACGAGATAATTTTCAAATTCATCTGGTGAACGTAGAATAGAATATAAACAAATAAAGCACAATAGAAGTTACGAAAGCCTTGTTCCTCTCTATATGAAGGCCCAAACGATCCCACATGAATGTCTAAACAGGGTGCAACAACTTTTCTTGAGTATTCTTCCTGCATTTCTCTTTCAGTGTTCATTCCAAACAGAACGCAATGACTTTTACAAACATGTAATTAATGAACCTTTTTATCTCATAATTAGGATTTTAAAAAATTGAGTTCTCCTGCTGAAGCACCTCATATCCATGAAACTGCTACTCAAAATGAGTAAAGGTTCAACATGGTATAAATCAACCCTAATTAGTAATTACTGCATTACAAATAAGTAAAATGCCCCCTCTTCTCTCATTCCTCATCTGGATCAGAGGGACTCAGTAAAGTGTTTACTCTATGCTAATTGCTGTTTTTAAACAAAGTCTGCTTGGCATGCTCTAAGAACTCCTACTCCTCAGGTTTTTTGAGCTAAGTGTCTTAGGTTCCCCCATTCCATTCCTACATGGGCAATCATTGAATGGATTGCTATTCTCAAACAGCTTCCCACTAAAGACAGATTGCATGCTTGGGGGATCTCTCCTGATATTCAATGTATCTTGTGTGACCAAGGGTTTAAATCTCATGACCATTTATTCTTTACTAATGATGTTTCAGCTAATGTTTGAAGAGGCTCGCTGCAGTTAAATCGCATTTCTAGGTCTCCCCTTTCCCTGATGGATGAGCTTGCTTGGGCTTCTCATCATCGTGGTGGTCTATGGCTTTGCAGCTTTGTATGATTTCTGGATGGAGAGGAATAGGAGAATTTTCAAGCGAGTTTGTCTTGATTATCATTCTGTTACTTCTCGAGCTGCTTCTGATCCACTCTGCATTTCTTCTTGGAGGATGAAGAGCACAGCTGAGAATAGGTTGCTCTGCAACCACTGGGAGATTCTCCATAAAACCTTTGTCATGCCCTAAGCTAGTGCCTAGTTTATTAGTGTTTGGTCGTCCTTTGTGGCTCTATTCTTCCTGTCTAGCTGTGGCTTTCCAGTTTGCTTAGATGGGATTTGCTGTGTATGATTTGTTTTATGTGGTATATGCCCCCGCGATCCTGTAGTTGGTTGCTTAATAAAATCTTAAGTTACCAAAAAATTGATAATAATAAGTAAAATGGCATAAGAGTAACAAGTATAAAAACGTCGACCAAAGTTGAAAAAATAGTTCATATCCAATGACACTAAGACAAAAACAAACACAACTGCTTTCGGTCGTAATTTTATAGAAACTTTTTAGACTCCTATAGCCGAGACAAAAGATTAATTAATCCAATAAGTTCGACGACAATCTAACAAAAATTCAGAAACGACCCGAAACAATAATTTAGGAAATAACAAGCCCTATGCCAAATGAAACGACATCAGACGAGATTAATCGACCTGGTGCAGCCGAGGATGCAGGACACGTCATCGAGCACGGCGTCGGACTGAGTCTGGTCCTGGAACAGCTTAACATCGGTATAGAACAGATCACGCTTCGTGACATGGATGTTCTTGAGCGACAGCTGGTGGATGAGCTGGAGAATGCGGGTGGTGATGGTGGTCTTCCGGACGGTCGAGACGGCGGCGTAGGGGCGGAGCGAGGCCTTGTCCTTGAGGACGATGCGGTCAAGCTGGGGCACGTAGAGCTGGTTGGCGGCGGAGCGGGACGGGACGGAGAAGGAGAAGCCGCGGCCGGAGAGGATGGAGCGGGCGAGGGAGAGGATTAGGGTTTCGATGTTGGACCGGACGGAGGAGAGGGGGAGGTCGGCGACCTCGCGGCAGGTGGAGGAGAGGGAGAGGTCGGAGAGGGTTAGGGGCTTGGAGTTGGAGGTGGAAGCTTGGGTTTGCTCGTTGGCTAGGAGGGTTTCGAGGGTTTTGAGGATGGCGGCGTCGGAGTTGAGGTTTTTTTTGTGGGGTTTGGATTTGCTTTTGGCGTTTTCGGAGTCAGAGTCGGAGTCTGTGGTGGCGCGGCGGCGCTTCTTCTTTTCTGGTGCCATTTTAGAGAGAGAGAGAGAGAGAGAGAGTGTGTGGGGGGTGGGGGCGGGAAACGGAAATGAATTGGGGAAAACTTTTTCAGTGCCGGGTGGTACCACGTCGTGTCCGTTTGCAATTTTGAACCTTTCATTTTATTTTTGAACAGCTCAAATTTAATGAGAAAATATGTTAGAAGGAGAAGAGAGGGATGATTTTAGTCCAAATTATCTAAAAATATATTGGACGGCTCAAATGCATTGAATATGTACCACGTGAACTGAAAAATCTCTCTTGAATTGGGGGTGGGAGGTCTGTGTACTGTTGATTTTAGGGCTTATTTTTCAGGTTGAAACGGCGACATTTGTGTATGTTGTTTGGGTAAAATGCAAATTACATCCCTGTGGTTTTAGGGGTTGTGGGGATGAGTCCCCAAAGTTTTTCACTTTCACCGCATAACCGGCTCTTGCTTTTGTGGAGTAATTATCTGGACCTGTGACCCTATTGACGATAGTTGTAATAAAAGCAAAGAAAAAACCAAAAAAGCACCCCTGGATCACAAATTCACAATTAATGATTCGTAATTTGCCAAAATACGTTCGCCAATATTTTGAGAGAAGTGTTGAGAAAACAGGGGAAAATAGGGCTTTGAAATCGATATTTTGATCTTTACGAAATCAAGGCGTCCATGCTGCAAAGGGAGTTTAAAGGATTGCTCTGAATGTTAAAGAAGCTTTTGGAGTATTTTTTACTTTTCAGCTTCTTTTTTTTGTTTTTTTGATCCAAGTATGTTTTTAGCTATGACTTCATACTATTGGAATGCAATGTGTCGTTTTATAGAAGTGCAAAAGGATAAGTTGAGGGACACAAAATAACTATACTTATCTATTACTTTGGTCCGTATAATATTTGTTGAGTTCTAATTTCATCCTCCAAAATATGTTTGTTCCAATTCATCGTCGAGATATCATTTTCACTCCAATATTAACCTCCCAATAAAAAAAATTAGTGCATAAAAAGGGTGGATAGCTATTTGTTAGAAACAAACAAAAAAAAAACTTGCAATCAACTCCATGAAAAAGGTGAATATAGCTATTTGGTGATGAAATTTCTACGCAATCTCCAGGTAAGCTCCGTTTGCTACGTACCTAGAAACCATTATGAAATTGATGACAAGGGTAACATTAAAGTGAAATGATTAACTGGTTTTCGCTCGTCGCTGGCGTGTCTTCATTTATTATAACGACGACAGCATAGTTATACTTTTCTTATTTTTATTAATGCATTTCTTGCTCTTCCTCCCAAAAAAAAAAGAGTAGCCAATTGTCGGGTCCAAAGCAGCAAAACTGTCAACTACATAACCCGAATAAGAACAACCCCACAAAACATACCAATTGTACCCGATCCGTTTACCCTCTCCCCTCTCTCTTGTTAGTTGTTAGCATAGACCTTTTTCCTTTACCATATATAGACCTTTTTCCTTCCCCCAGAAACCACCACCCCCAAAAAAACATAAATAAATAAATAAATAACAAAAAAACAACCCAATTCTCTCCTCTCTTAAGAATTTGACGATGCACCTAATTTGATTTTCTTTTGGACTTTTTCTTCAAGATCTCTATTAAAAATAGTGTTCAATTATCGCATTATTTTGACGTAGCAATTAAATTTATATTTCTTTAAACGAATCATCTTATACATAAAGATCTAGGGGAGGAGTTGTTGATAGATTTAAGAAGAGAAAGAAGGGACAACGTGAATGTAGCCTTACTTGACTTGCATTTTATGACGAGATAGTAATTGTGCTTTCATCGTAGTTTGGTGGCTAAAGTTAGTAAATGGAGTTTTGCTTGGTACGTAATAAATTATGTAGTGGCTTAGAGCGCACCATCACATGTGCCCCAACACCCTCTTTATTATACACTTACACCCTCTTTAGGTCTTGAGTCTTATATAAATACTAGTGTAATGCTCGTGCTTCACACGTTTCTGCATGCTCATTAAATTAATTGGTAGTCGGGAAGTTAATGTACATATGTTATTTTTGTTCATACCACCAACTATATACTTTTCAAATACGTTTAGCGGTTCAACTTCAACAGTCATCATTCAAATATCATAAAATAACGAAATCGTGATATACTCGAATTTTTTGTAGTTATGCTTTGGACAATTAAAATAATACCAAAATCAAATCTTTTCAAAAAGAAAAAGGTGAAGACAAAGGCTACTTCAATTAACCTTCATCTAAGACTTGAATGGAGCGAAAACAACCACCACATTATGTCCACCAAAGTCAAAGGACTTGGAGATACTTGCACGAAATAGACAAATTTGATTAGTGAATGTTGAAATATTATTTATTCGCTAAGCAATATTAGAATATGAGGAATTTGGATAACAAAATGTTCAAATGTTTGATTAGTATATAGGTTGAAAAAGATATATTATCTTCATTGCAAACAAAACAAAAACATGTAACAAAGACACCTAAAGGTCCTTGATTTTTAACCAATAAACCGCATGTACGGATTAAGCATTGTGCTTATGCGGTTTCATAATTTCCAAAAAGAGGAACTAAACTACGAAATTGAATAACCGAGAAAAATTTAGCATAATTAGAGGAATGGACTTTCGGTGCAGTACATATTAGTTAATTGTTGGATGCAACCAACTAATGTTGATTACTTTTATGGTTGCAATAGATTCCAATCCTCTTGCAGACCAAGCTCATGTAAAGATTCAACAATATTGATATGGCAATTTCATGCTATCAAATTTATGCAATACTAAATTAAACAACATATGAACTAAGAAAGAGATCATGACCTTCTGAATAGAGATGTAGACGAATTTGTAGCCAAGAACAATGTGATTTAAGCAAGATGAGAGAGAGAGAGAGAGAGAGAGAGAGAGAGAGAGAGAGAGAGAGAGATCGAGGTTTTTTTATAAATTCAATCCCCTTAAATTATGGAAAAGGCTTTTCTTCTTGACTAAGCAAATGAGGACCTAAAATACCCCCGAAAAACCTTTTCTTCTTGACTAAGAAAATGAAAACTTAAAATACCTAAAATACACCCGAAAAGTATTTTCTTCTTAACTAAGCAAAGAAAAACAAAAATACCTAAAATGGCCCACCTATTAAATCTACTATTGCCAAACTACAAGGATAATTTCATGTATTTATGAAATGGCTATGCTCGCCACTCTTCTCCCTAAAATACACCCGAAAAGTATTTTCTTCTTGACTAAGCAAAGAAAAACAAAAATACCTAAAATGGCCCACCTATTAAATCTACTATTGCCAAACTGCAAGGGTAATTTCATGTATTTATGAAATGGCTATGCTCACCACTCTTCTCCCTTTTGCCTTTAAACCGAATACCAAGCTACATAAAATATCTCAGCCTCTTAAATCCATCTTTGCCAAATTAAAAGGGCAAATTCATCTTTTGACAATGTATCTCATTTTCTTCTTGACAAAACAACATTTGGCATAAATTAAGGGAAAAAAAGTGAAGAAAGTACTCCAAAAGTCAAAAGTAAGCCATAAATTAAGGGAAAGCAATTGAAGAAAGTACTTCACAAGTCAAAAGTAAGCCATAAATTAAGGAAAAAAAAAAGGATTTTGATTTTGGCGCTCCAAAAATTGATGGAGGGGCTCCAAAACTGCACTGTGTTGATACACAAAACGACGTCGTTTTGGAACCCTTCCATCAATTTTTGGAGTGCTAAAATCAATTTCCAAAAAAAAATACAAAATAATGATAGCCACTCAATTTTCTTAAACATGATAAGTCCAAAATATCCTCAAAAGTCCATTATGATCCCTTTAAAAACTACAAGGGCAAATTCATCTTTTCACGATGTGGATATGCTAAAAAATACCTCTTTCATCATAAATAAAGGGGGGCATTTATGTCAAATCACATTGTGGCTATGCTTGGTGTAGTCACTAAGTGGCTTGACTTGCCATCCTACATTCTTTTATTACAAGTGTTTCGTCCAAAACCTAACCGTTGAAACATGTTGATTTCCCCCGAGCGTAGGGCTAGGTCATTGTCAGCATAAATACCGGAAAGTCCGGGATTGTACCCACAGAGATGATTCCTTGTAGCTTGCCGGGATTTTTAGAAGCAAGGGTTGTGGCGTTTAGGCGGCCAACTTTTGGCTTTGCATTTGCTTTATAAGGTGGAATTTGCTCCAATGAAAATGCTAGAACCGAGTTTCCTAAATTAAAACAAGCGGCAAGGCGTTGGACTGACTAACGCCCGGAATTTAAGTCATCCAACTCTTCTCAATGAAAACTCGGTTGAATCGCACGGCATAGGCTATCAACCGGAAGATTAAGTGGTGAAACCAATAAAGACTAGAGGTGTAACATGAAAAATAAGTGAGCTCTTTCATTCTTTTGGCAAACACAAACCGAGACATCGCTCCGGAACCATGTGAGCAAGCACATGATCACCGGAGATTAACATCGGTAAGTTTTGTTACATAAAGGCCGAACTATTCTCATTTTCCATATTAAACTTTTAGTCGAGAGTTGAGAAAGGCAAGATAAACGTAAATCCCGAAGCGTTAATCACCCCGTTGCCAAGCCTATTCGACTACTCCCACATATTTAGAACGCTAGAAGACATGCTAAAAGTAACAAACATTTTTTTTAACCGATAGAAGATAAAAAAAAATTGATTTATATAAAGATCCAAACCATACGAACAACTTTAACACTTGAGAAATTAACGAACAAGAAAGACTTACTTGAGTTCTATGAAGGAAAAGACACAAAAGCTTGAAACAACATTAATGGAGGTAGAACTTAAAATAAGTAATTAGCTAGCCCTCAGAAAGGGAGAAGGAAAGGCTATTTATACAAGTGGCCCTCTCTCTCTCCTCAAAAGACCCAGAAAAATATCCAAAAAGTGAAAGTTGCTACTTATGGAAAGTTAAAATCTGTCAAAAAGTAGGTCGGTGAACCTTCCGTGTCGATACTCCATCATCGTATCGATACCGTACGTCTTGCTCTACATTTCCAAGTTTCCCCATAGAGGAACCGTATCGATACTCCGCAAACCGTATCGATACGGTTAACAGCGTAGCGAATTGATACGCTGAAGGCTGGATTCCTCTCTGTTTTCAAACCGTATCGATACTCTGATATCCGTATCGATACGGTGCTGCCTCCTACCAAATCAAGCCATTAGATCCCATCTTGACACCCGACGCCCTCTGGCACGCCCTGGCACCAAGGTTCTTCAACTTCAAAAACCCCAGACGACTGAATTCTTCTTAGCCTTGTCTACTCGGATACCCTCGAAGGTTGAATCAAAACGTCAAAATGAACCCCTTTAATCGCGGATTTCCTGAAAAGCTCGACAGAAAACCTTACGCGCAAAATTACTATAATATGACATAACAACAAAAGATAATTAACCTAAAGCGGGACTAAACGCACCAAAAATCATCACAATTGTGTGCTTATCAACAAGTGTATTAATTGATAAAGTCAAATACCAAAACTATCCAAACACCAACACTTACAAGGGCAAAACGAAAATGAAAAGTTTGGAGGGCAATAATGTAATTTCACACCATGCCTTGGCTTACCATGCTGGGGCCCTGCTCCAAAACACCTTCTTAAAAAATAAGTACTTATTTTATATTTTCAAACTCAAAAATAATGTAAATAAAAAATAATTTTTTTAAATTTTTTTGTACCGTATAAAAAGATCTCGATAAAATCTATCAAAGAAGATCTATATTACTTGGAAAATTATTTGCATAAACATATTATTTTTGAGCTTGAAATTGCCTTCTTAAAAAATAAGTTCTTATTTTCGGTTCCGAAACGGGGCCTAGGTTCTTTTATTACAAGTGTATTAACGTGGTAAAGGAAAACATGTGATTTTTTTTTTTTTTGAAGATGAAAACATGTGATAATGCCTTTGAAACTCTCAATAATTTTCTCGTATTTTAAGGTATCAGGTTTCTGTTGAGATATCAATTTATATATAAATTACACCTAAGATTCTCATGTACTTAAAAAAAAAAATCAAAAAACAAAACAACACCCAGTGGTTGCCCCCGCTGGTCTCAACCTCCTTACGCCACTGGTACTATTAGGGGTGATACCGGTCCGATTTTGACCGGTTTGGGTGTATTTTTCGGTCGAAACCGGTTATCCGGTTTGAGATTTTTAGAATCGAAAACCGGTTGAGATAAACCGGTTCCGGTTTCGATCGGCTCAACCGGTTCCGGTCCGGTTTATCCGGTTTATTCGGTTTTCATTCATGAGCCATATTTTGGGTCCAACACATCAAAAAATTCATAATTCAACCTATAAAATATCAACCAAAAATCTATAATTCAACAATTTTTTTTTGGCCCAACAAAAAGGATCAATTTTGAGCCCAATACATAAAAAAAAAAACTCATAAAAACATAATTAAGCCCATAAAAACAGTTTTTATATAATAAACATATTTATTAGACCAATATATACTACAAAATATCAACCAAAAACCCATAATTCAACCCCTCCCCTATATTTATATATATATGTATATATTATACATATATATAACCGGTCCGGTTTCAACCGGTTTTTAAAACACATAAACCGGATCGAAATTATTTTTTCGGTTTATAAAATTTTATAAACCGGAATCGAATCGAAATTATTCAACCGGTTTAAAAAATTCGGTCCGGTCCGGTTTTTCCGGTTTCGATCGATTTTCCGGTTTCGAGTAACACCCCTAGGTACTATTGCACCAACTTGTGCAGTTGTATTTTAGTATAACGGATGTTAAAAAAAATAGATTGTACAGTATTTTAATACATTGTTTATGAGTTGAGATTACGGTGATGTAATCGAGATTCGTGTAAACCGGTTCAATACTTTAATATAATTAAAGAAAGAGAATAAATTATATCCATCATCGGTATAAAATCTCACTTTTCTACCATCGTCCATTATGGACTCCACTGAGTGTTTATTCTTATGATCGAAACTGTTCATGTTTTAAGACCCACAGTATAGCATTGTCATGCAAAAAATCTGCTTGATTATAAGTCGATAGGTATATCAAAATTTGAATTTTGGTTTATAAAATGGCGATCTGATTTTTGTCAATAATAATAAAGATAAACTGTTCATTTTATAAAGCAAAATTCAATTTTCGAAACTTTTATCGATGTCCGATCAAATTTATTTTTTTGTATAGATACATTACTATGTGGGATTTATAAGATGAATACTTCAAATCAATAATAAATATGCAGTAACCAAAAAAGGTGGTAATGGAACAATGAAAATTTTCACCCCCGCTGAAAATAATTTCATCTCTTAAAGAAAAAATAAAATAAAAGCACAACTATAACGGGAAAAAGAATTTAATCTTTTGCAACTGGGCAATTGTCGGGTCCAAAACACGCAACTGCAATACCCGAATAAGAAACTACTACCAATTGTACCCGATCCATTTACCCTCTCTCTTGCTACCACCGACCTTTTTCCTTCCCCCAAATCCCGGAACACACGCAAAACCCAATTCTCCTCTCTCTCTCTCTCTCTCTCTCTCTCTCTCTACACGCGAACCCGACTCAGATCCGCAGCTCAAACTCGATGGCGGCAGTACTCCGCCTATTAAAGCCCTCACCTCTCTCCTCCTCCGCCGCCGCCGCTTCCACCACCTTCTTCAGGAGGTGCCTCCTATCCACCACGACTGCGGCATCCGAGGCCGACGCTTGCGCGGAATCCCCCTTGTACCCCCGCGGCTCCCCCCCTCCGCGCGGCGCCGGTACCGAGGGCAGGAGCGTACAGTGGGTGTTCCTGGGATGTCCCGGCGTCGGAAAGGGCACTTACGCCAGCCGCCTCTCTACTCTCCTCGGCGTCCCTCACATCGCCACCGGCGATCTGGTCCGCGAAGAGCTTTCTTCTAGTGGTCCCCTTTCCAGTCAGGTATATTTATACTCATGTAGATGTATTGGAAAACAAAACATTAATGGATGATGTACAATAAGGTTATGTTGTTACTTGTTACGGATGCGCATGAAGTACTACTTTGTTAATCATGTAAGCAAGTTTGATTCTTTTGATATTTTTGTCGCTGGAATTTATGCATATGAGCTTTAATTCTCTTTGTGGTTCTAAGAAGCACATTCATTAAGAAAAGAAGAAGAAGAAAGAAGCACGTGTGCATAGGGCTGCAAACGAGCCGAGCTCGAGCCGAGCTCAATGCCCTAAAGCTCAGCTATAATTATGGGCTCGGCTTGTTTAAAGAGGCTTGTTTAAGTAAATTTACCTAGCTCGGCTGGCTTGTTAAGGGCTCAGTCCATTTAAAATCGAGTCGAGCTCGAGCTTGAGTTTTAGGCTCTTTTAGTAAAAAGCTTGGCTCGTTACAAGGACAGGTACTGTTATGATAGGGGTACGTCGATACGGCAAAACCTAGAAATGTACATGGGTCGACAGTAGTGTATAGTTAGTGGGTTTGTATTTATCATTCTTTGGTTGACAGATTAACTATGAGACTAAATAAGTGTGGGTTTTGTAGTATGTCTTGGTTAGATGGATGTGTGCACAAAAGGATGCTGCAGTGACCTGTTTATAATCCAAATTTTGGTGTTCAGTATAAGAATAGGGTCTTTTTTTAGGATTTTCAAGATATTGATAGGTTGGCTACTCTTGTGGTCAAAGATAAGTAGGGGTGTTGGGTGGATTTGCATGCAAAGAATGGTGGGAATTGAACTGATTTTGGAGACAAGGGAGGAGATCCACTGGATATAGAAGGAGGTTGATAATTGAGAGTGAAGCTGATACATCTGAAGAGCTTGTCTTGTAAGATGGCGTGGTGTGCTTCCTCGGGTTCAAAACTTCAGCAAGAGAATGATTTGAGGATTGCTCTAGCAGCTCTATCATTGCTTCTCATGCTCTAGTTGCCAACTGATGATTTGTACCCGAGGAGCACACCACACCATCTTACAAAACATCAGCTCTAGTCGCCATCTAGCCCGTACCCAAGGCATATGTTTATTGATTCAAGGATTTTTTCAAGTGAAGACTTCCTCTATAAGATCAGTGGAGGTGCAAGTTTCTTGAATGAGAATAAGATATAGCACCTTGACTCCCCTTATCTATAACCTCCCGGTTGCATGAACTCAAAGTTCCCCCTGCGGGTCTCTATGGCTGTCAAACATTATAGGTTCTTGGACCATGCTTCTGACCACTTTTGGTACTTGGTATGGATTCTGATTTATGTTACATAGACTCTTCTTAATTTTTGAAATATCCAAGTCAAACACTCTACACTCAAATAATGGTATGAGATTCATGTCTTGACTTGTTTAGTTGGACATCCATCCATGTAGAAACCTACTCTAAATTTGAATTTACCATGACCTATGAATAGAACTCTTACTTTGTGCTAAGAGTATGTCTACTTTTGTGTGTCCTTGTGTCCTTCAGATGGGAATTAGATGAATCCGACGTTTAAACTCCTATCCGCACCTGATGCCCGCACCTAAGTTCATGTAACCAAGATTATGAGTATCACCAGTCCATTTGGGAGGAGACCCTCATTCAGTATCTGCGAGTAGGGACAAGGTCGAATTAGAAGTAATGTGTGAGGGAGAGTTAAGTGCATCTGACAAGCATACTAGGTATGCCACATTGAGATTGCCCTCAAGCAATCACGCTGGATTTTGGAGGTAGAGGCATTGCATTTCCTAAGCTTGACCCGTCTGGCTAGATCCTAGGGTGGAGCTTTGAAGACAAGTGAGGACAATTGGTTCACATGAGACTAGAGTTGTGATGGAGATGGTGTGCTGTGGATCGTGTGGTATTGACGTGGTTGTGATGTGGTGTTAGTTTTGTTTCGGAATAGAGTGGGAGATTGGGTGTGACCCCAATTCTGCTCTTTAGTGGTCCATAGCTACCACTAGCCCTAAATAGTAAACAACTGTCCTTTGACTCCAGGCTTGTTTGTAACATTAGGTTTTTAGTGAAACTTTATTATACTACATGAGCTTTAGTTAAAATGTGTGCAAGTCGCGGTAAAGTGAGTAGCTTTGTTGTATGCATTATTGATAAGTAAAAGTGAAGTTATTGGGTGAAACTTTTGTGTAGCATGCTTTTCTGCAAGTTATACTGAAGGGAAAGGTTGTCTCTAGTGTTTGCACTTGATTTTATCTGGGCATTGTTATATCCTCGATTTGGGATAGCAGCTCAACTCTCAACATGCTTCGGCTTCCCATATGAAACTCATGTTTTCCATGGGTCATCCTTTTCTTGGATAAGCATGGGAGTTCTCATATTTCCTTGCATTCTCAACCAGTGCTAATTTGGAAAAATGGGCACTGGTTGTTCCTCAATCATAAACATAGATCATATATAATCCGTACTCCGTAAGCACAGGTTTACAAAATCATATGAAAAGGTGGGGAATGCCCTTCATTTATTTAAGCATAAGAATCATTTCGTCTCTTACTTTTGTACGAGTCTATGACTTAAGCTGGGATTTTCCCAGAGAAATTCTTGTTTTCTTGTTTATTTTAATGGTTTATATACTCCTTCCATTCCTAATTGTTGGTCCATTGCTTTATTTTGGGATGTTCCAAAATGTTAGTCCTTGTTGAAAACTCAAGGTATAATTGTGGGTAGTTCAAAATTATCCCTTATAAATGACTATGAGTGTTCCTAAGTTGTTGGATTATAGGGTCATGAGGAAAATGATGTCTGTCATGAGGAAAATGATGTCTATAAATATGATTATGAGTGCTATCATTACATGTCTTTTTAAAAGGTTGGAACTCTCAAAAGGGACGGAGGGGTCATTACATGTCTTCTTAGGTTTGGAGTTTTCTGATATTTGTTTTTTGTTTTTCCATGAGACGTGGGGTGATCATGGAAGCAGGGAACTGTAGTATTGACAGTGTGCCGTTTATCACTTCTTTCTAATAGTTTTCTATGCTGTCTTTTCAGCTTACAGAGATTGTAAACCAAGGGAAACTGGTTTCAGATGAGATTATAATTCGATTATTATTTAAGAGACTCGAGGCTGGAGAAGCTAAGGGTGAGACAGGTTTCATTCTGGATGGTTTTCCACGAACAATAAGACAAGCGGTGAGCATTTATTTTAATTATAAATCATGCAATTGTTATTTCCCTTTAAATAGGATTATATATGGAAATGTTAAATGAAGAGGCTAAGCTCCTGTAGACATAAAACGAAGTCTAGAAGGTTGGGAACTGTTATATTTACTGCTTAAGTTTGCATTGTGTAACTAGGACCTTGAAAAACATGAATTAGTTGTTGAAAAGCATTTTATCTGTTTCGAAGTAATGGTCAAACTCAAAGACCTAAAGAATAACAAAGCACGTCAGGAAAGGTCATGGACTGGTCTTTGGTGGACAGTTGGGAATTGTTCTCCTTTGTCGTAAGAAAGGGTGGATGTACTTTGATGGCCATTCCATTCTGTACCCACCTGCAATCTTGTAATTTGATGATTTCAGAATTTTACAGTGTTTATCTGAAAATGTTTGCCGTATAGTGTACACCAAAATTGTAGTTCTCAATGCCCTTTTTATGGAGAGGTTGCCATTTGCTGTAATAAATTCGAGGCATGCTACATGGAGGGCCGCCAGCAACACGGAAGAGAAAAGTCTAGTCCTCTACCACCTTTGATTTTTTGCCAGATGTACACTTCACTGATTAGGCTGGCAATAATAGATCTCTTTAGCTGACCCAGGTCGCTTGAATTAAGGCTGATTGAAATAATTTGAAGTGCCCTTCATGTTGTAGATGTATGTGCGAGGCTTTTCTTATGACAAATTTCTGATGCTGTGAGTTACTTCTTTGATCATATCCTACCCTCGTGTATTCGTAAAATAATAAATGGGGTTATTATCTGAAGTTTCTTGTTCTCCACATTTAATGGGGTTTGCAACTTTGCTGTCTTTACTTGTCCTACCCTTCTGCCTTTTTATGTGGCATGTCATTGCTCGCGGGGCTCTCATAGAAAATTAGTTTACACTCTCTTTTGCCTTAACTTTTCATCTTTGCTTAGCATTGGAAAGGTACAGAAGTCCCTAGATGAGTAGTTGGATGATGATGGATAATAAAAAAGTGGATGAGGTTAGATTCCAGTAACATTTGAAGCTTCATCCTTTAACAATAACTCCAAGTGCTATTATTTTCATTAGTATTTTCTTAAAGCAATCACAAGCCAAGTAAATAGATTGTGAAAATATGATGGACATTTCCTTGCTACCAGCCACAAAGAGGTAGAAAGTAGAACTAGAAACTACTAAAGGCACAAGAAGAATTGAGAGCACAAAGCTTTCGAGAAATTGGGGGCACTTGCTCTTCAAAGAGCTCTAACCATGAACGTCAACAAATCATAATTTTGAGTTTCTTTACCAGTGAAACAAAATTTCTACTCTACACCTGAGATAGTCCTCTCTCTTTCTCTCTCTCTCTCTCTTTCTCTCTCTCTCTCTCTCTCTCTCTCTCTCTCTCTCTCACACACACACACACACACACACACACACAAATGCACACACCCCCTGTGATGATCTTTTATTCATTTTCTTTTGCTCAGGTGTCTTGTTCATCTGTTTTATCAGGAAATCTTGGATGATGTGACAGATATTGACTTGGTGGTTAATCTGAAGCTCCCAGAAAGTGTACTCCTTGAGAAATGCCTTGGGCGAAGAATTTGCAGCGAATGTGGGAAAAATTTTAATGTAGCAGACATTAATGTCCAGGGTGAGAATGGGAGACCTGGAATCAGCATGGCTCCACTTCCTCCTCCTCCACAATGTGCTTCAAAGCTCTTCACTCGGTCTGACGATACTGAAGATGTAGTAAAGGAAAGACTCCGAGTATACAATGAAAAGGTACTGCTTGATTCCTCCAAAAAATCTTAGATAATGACATTTTATCTTGTTTTCCTTTTGCTACCAATACCATACTAAAGATCCATGTCTATACAGCTGTAAAATTGTGAAGATGTGCGCTCTTGTGAGGGCGGAGCTTTGTGTTCTGTTATACTAGTTCAAAGCTTTGCATCGGTAGGATAATGAACCTTTGTCATTGTCTAGATGCAAATTTATCTATTTGCTGCTAAATGGTTCTCAACAGTTCAAAGTACTGGTTCCTGTTACGTGGACTATTCTGGTTTATGGCTCATGAAAGTTCAATTGTATTAAAGGACTTGGAGATAGGAACTTAACACTTGCTGCTAACCAGATTGCCATTGCCTGTACAAGAAATTCAATCAAAAGAGTATAATCACTGATATGTTTCATTGCAATTTTCTTTCACAGAACAGCCCTGACTGGTTGCTGGATATTGTTGTAAAACTCCGGCTTTTCAGATGCCCATTTAGGTAGGGCTGTCCGTGGGTCCGACCCGACCCGCCCGCAACATGGAGGTGATGGACAGTTCTGATCAGGTGTACCAGTCGGTTTCGGGTCCGGAATCTGAAATTTTTCCCGTCGTCAGTCGGGTGTCGGCTGCACCTAATAATTTTGGACCAACCCGACCCGACTGATGTTGGCATATAAATAGGAAAAAAAACCCTAACTATGTGGCGTTAAAAAATCCAGTCCACTCCAGCCATCTACTCCTCAATCCTCACGCCTCCTCCTCCCCCATTTTCTCGATCACACACCTCTCTCTCTCTCTCTCTCTCTCTCTCTCAGAGGCCAGAGCCGTGGCCGTGGGTCTCGACTACGTCGTAGCTCCGGTGATCGACTGTGAGAGTCGTGGACGGTGGCAGGCAAGACCTTGACTCTCCGGTAGTGGGAATCGTGGACTTCTAAGTCGATTTTCCTTCACTCTCTCCAACAATGGCAGTGAAGTCTGGAAGAAGTTAATCAGGTTTTAGATTTGGGTGTACTGTTAGTGTAAATCGATTTGGTGTACTGTAACTACTGTTATTGATCGATCTGTAGATTTGGGTGATCTGTAGATGTTATCGATAGACTTGTCCCACATTGCTCATCTAAGCCACCCAAGCTTGGTTAATAAAATCTAGGGCAGTGTTCTAAAAGGCGGGATGAATCGCCGGTTAATGGGCGATTAATTGGAAATCTAGGCTGACTGATGAGATTAATGGTTTAAAGGTTGAATTAGGCGGCTAGAAGATTAATCGGACTTTGGCGGCGATTAATCGCCGCTTAATTGGTCGGCGTCTAGGCGGCGATAGGCGATTAGGCAGGGTAAATCTGAATTTTTAGAAAAAGAAGGGGGTAACTATTATACTCATACTAGGTTATTTAGGGCTTCGAATTACTGAGTTAGGGCTCTCATTCGATCAGCCTTTCATCGATCTGGGTCTGGGAAGAAACCCAGTCATCGCCGACTATCGACGCCAGTACATCGACGACCGCCTCTCATTACATCGACGATCGCCTCTCATCACCGACGCCAATCATCGCCGACGCCTTTCATCAGCATTCACCGCCACTGCGCCTCACTGCTGACTGTTGTAACTCTCGATCCCTCTCTTTTGATCCCCACTCTCTGTAATTTCTCTCTCTCTGTAATTTCTCGATCCCCCTCTCTCTGTAGTGAGTAGTATTTTTTTTGGACAAAATTTAACCCTTGAGTCTGAGTAGTAGAGTAGTGTAGTATTGTAAATTTGTGGTTTGGAACGTTTGGTGTAGGCCGTAGCCATGTAGACCGGTAGACGTGTAGTAACTAGTAAGTATTGATGGTAGAGAAGATATATCACATCAACTAGAAAAACTGTGATTATTGATGGTAGGGAGGTTGTAGAAAAAAAAATCCGACTAATTGCTAAAAGGCGATTAATGGCCGATTAATAGGTCTCGAAGTTTGAAGGTTGTTGGCCGCCTGCCTAGCGCCGAGCGCTTTTTAGAATATTGATCTAGGGGCTACTCCACCTATCGCCAATTGGTTTGGAGTTGGATGTTTTAACATGGTATCAGAGTTAGGTCTTGGGTGGCCTCACATCATGTGGTCAAGTCTCTATCGCCCGAGTCAACTCATCAATTCATACCTCCACGTGCATCCGGGCTGCACGTGAGGGGTCGCCCGAGTTAAATCTCTTGGTTTCCTCGATTCGTACCTCCACGTGCATCCGGGCTGCACGTGAGGGGGACTGTTAGACTTGTCCCACATCGCTCATCTAAGCCACCCAAGCTTAGTTAATAAAATCTAGAGGCTACTCCACCTATCGCCAATTGGTTTTAGGTTGGAACCCTCCAAGAAATCTAACACTCTCCGTAAATTTGATTTTCACTTTCCGAAAAAGGGTTTGTAGATCTACAAGACTACAACCTGCCAACCCGACCGAACCCGACCACCCAATCCGTTTCTGCAGTCGGTCGGGAACTTAGTTGCAGGGAGCTCCTAAAGTGGTGCCGCTCCCACCTTGGGAGCCCGCTTTTCCGCTCCCAACTAAGGAGCTTGACGGGAGTCTGCTCCAATTGAGATGGGAGCTCGCTCTTTACAAAGATGGGAGTTTTTGTATGATCTTTGTATAGGAAAATAAGGATTTATCACTTGGCTTTATTAATTGGTCTTTGATAAACTCGTATATCTAGGCCAAGTCATGATATCTTGAAAAGAAATCATACTATGTTGTAACACTAGCCCATTTCTTACACTTATGGAGGACTTGGCCTATATTTTTACTTCTTAAAATGATTGTATTTTTAAAGTAAAACTCTATGGTACATTAGTTTAATAATACATGTACACGCTCCCAACCTTAGGAGCTTTTGTATTCCCTCGCTCCCGCCCCCGCTTCCGCTCCCGCCCCCGCCCCCACTCCCGCTTCGTGCAACTAAGGTCGGGAATATGACCAGTGGTTGGTTGGTCGGTCGGTCGCGGATGGAGTTTTGGGAAATCCGACAAAAATCGGGTCGGGTCCAACCCGACCCAAATCCGACCAAATCCGCCCGATGGACTGCCCTACATTTAGGGAAAGGATCAGAACTAAGAAATGACGAAATTTAGCTTATAGTGATAGTCTACTCTCAACCCCACCCCACCCACCCACCGACCCACCCGCCCGCCCGCCATGCTTGCTAGTACTTTGTTTCAGTTAGACATTGTAATGGTATCTTTTTGCTAGTATACTTCGGGCCAATGTTAAGAGAAGAAAGGATATGTTATGTAAGTCAAAGTTTTGCCAGATAAAGAAGTGATGAAACTATATTTACTGAGAAATGATGCTTACACGTTTTAGTTATGCTATGTTTGAATGTCTTTTGCACTTATGACATCTTAATTTGTCTCGATTTGTTCAACGATTCTTTGCCTTTTGTATTGTGTGTCCAGAGTCAACCTTTGGAGGAGTTCTACCGCAATCAAGGGAAACTGCTAGAGTTTGATCTGCCTGGAGGGATCCCAGAATCATGGCCAAAGTTGCTTGAAGCTCTTAACCTCGATGATCATGAAGAGAAGCGCTCTGCTGCAGCATAAACTTTTGGTTATTGCTTTTCAAGTCCTCATTCTTTGCATGTGTAATACACATGCCAAGCAATTTTGCAGTAAGGAAGACACGTACTTTTATTTTCCTATTTTGACGTATTGAGGAGACATAATAACAACTTGATAATTACCCAGCCAGCCATGTGATCATGGCAGCTGCCTAGCTGGGCTTTTGGATTTTTATTTCGCAGAAAGTTATGTTTGTACCGTGAAATGTATCGTGTATGTGAGAGTGAATATATTAAGAATCCTAATAATTCTGTTATGATGGATTTTCTGTACTTACAAAGAAATTATTGTTGGGGACTTGGATGTTTAACTCTATTTCTTCGCACAATTTCTTTGGCTTTGGACCATCGAGTGTGTGATTACTGATTCAGTTAGAAAGAAGAAATGGATCAGCATACCATAGCTAATGTCAATGTTGTGATAATGGTATTGGCAACTTCATTTTGTTTTCTAAAGCTTGTGATGTGTGGTTATTATGAGTTTGTCAAATGCTATTATCCCGTATCCCGTTTGAGTCACGGGAAGTGCGCCCAGATGCTAATGTGAGTGAGAGTACGAAAAGAACTAGATGATGTGGTTGGTACTTGGTAGTGATGCAGAGGCATAGGACACAAATATTTACTGGATGTTGAATTCTATTTTGAATTTTTTTTTTTTTGAAAATGGATGTTGAATTCTTATTAACATGGTTCTTTTGTTGAATGATAGGTCCACATCAACCATTAACTGTAGAATGTATATGTCCCTTTTACAAGCCTATGTTTATATTTACTTGGTTGTTTTTCCCCACAACTGGTGGAAATGGGGGACCCTGCTGTCCTTGGGTGTTGGCTCCATTCGGATCGTACATGTTTGGCAATGGATGACTCAAATTTCATCTCTGCTAAACAGATCTCAACCGAGATGAAATGTGAGTCGTCCACTACTGAGCATGGACAGCTTGGATGGGGCCAACGCCCATGCTGTTTCTTGGCAACAAAAACATTGAAATGCTAGGGTCCATGATGCATGTTGTCCTAATTCTTTTGAGAACTAGGTTGGTTGGTGAAGGAGCTTGACTTAGTGGAAATGGATAAAGAGAGGGTGCAAATGGATTCTGGATCAGGACTATGATACAGCTGAGGGGCTGTGAAAATGGGTGCTTTAAATGGTTTCCGAAACTTGAAAGTGTCATTTCAGGGAGTTGAGTTTTGTTCATCTTCTACTTAAAAAAGGTGAACATTTCTTTAACACAATTTTTTTTTGGGTTCTTTGAACAGGGACAGGGAAATGAAAATTACATGTCTGTGTGTAGAATTACATAGGTTTACAGTTTTAACCCAAAAGACCCTGAAACCATTTCTCGACTTTTTCGCGACGATGAGGGTCATTGGCCTAGCAGTTGTGTAGCAGTGCTTCTGGAGGTCAGATATTGAAATCGGTTATCATGGAGCAGTATGCGAACCCCTAGTAATAACTGGAACCGGGGTCCCTGTAGTGTTCAAAGGCACTACACCCTTGGAGCGCACACTACACCCTTGTAGCGCCCAACCTGAGCTATCCATTTGGCAATTAATTGTCCACATTATTTTGCATGTAAGGTAACTATCTTACATATATGTAGGATATATTTAATATCTGAATCGTTGAAAATACTTTTGGACGGCTTAGATTGGGCACTACAGGGACCCCGATTCCGTAATAATCTTACTAACCCACCCACCCAACAACTTTACTAATCTGGCAAAGACGATTCTTACCCCCGAGTTGTCATGTTCTCAACCCATATTATCGTTATAATGCTAGTCTCCGACATGCATACTGTCCTAATTAATACCGGGCAAGTATTGCTAGGTCTGACCGTCTCTCTGTCTGGTAACACAATACTAGTACAATAATCCGTACAATTAATAATTATGATTGGTAATGGTGGCGCTGCATGATTGGTAATGGTGTGGATTAACTGTTACACAATTAATAATTACGCGCTTTCCCGTAAGCATGTCGATCGTCCAAAAATTATTCTTTTCAGATTGTTGTGTTGTTAGACTTGCTCATATGGGTTAATCGGGACTTTCGAGGTTTTTCTATAGTCCACTTACGTATTCTTCTATTTGATTTGATAGAGAGATCCTGTAAATCTTTCCTTATGATTCTATGAACGCAAGCTTTTTTTCTATGTGATTGCTTCGTTTTTGTTTGAAATTCGTATTTTTCATTCAAACTTCTGCCTTTTTGTCTAAATAAACTGACCTTGTCTACATAGCCTTTTAACAGTCAATAAAATTAGGAAAATGATTTTGCTATTCCCTTTTTTGTTATCGTCACTCCCGTCAAAAATACACTTACAGAGGAGTGGCAAAATCAACATCCTAAAATTATGCTACTTATACGAATGTTGAACTAGAAAAGAGAATAACTTGCACAAATTAAGGAAGAAAGGGGGAAACAGACTACCTAAGTAAATATTTTTATCTTTACTTGGGGACATGGCTAACCCCACCTATAATTGTATACCATGATGATACTTGCCATTGATTTACCAAACCACCTTAAAATAATTGAATAACTTGTGTTTTGGAATTTGAACTTTAAACTCTTTGATAGAGACCCAAGTTATATACTATATTGGTACCCTCCATCTTTGACCTTTTCTTCTATGGAAGGGATCTCTCCGGTCCATCGTTTGGGTCCTTTCCGAGCCTACTTTGATGATTAAAACCGCGCATTTTAGAGATCGTTGAGAACATCAACCACGTCAGAAACTAATGTTGAATGGATAAAGGTTGATATGATTTCGGAACGCATTCCTTGTGATAAAAATTAAGAAGAAGAAGAAGTGGAAGAGGAGATTACAACACTAGATTGGAACCCATTGAACTCATTTATCTCAAGATAAATGTGTTTCGAGATTGTATCCGTCGATATCCAATCAACATAATTTTGGATGTAGTTAATGTCGTGGACGAGTTCTAAAGGATGAACAATTTGGATCATCAAAATAGGCCTGAAAAGACCCGAAACTGAGCGTACAGGAGCGGCCGGTCCATTTTTCATGGACAGCAAAGGATCCCTTTCCTTCTTCTACACTTTCTAGGCAGGACCATTGTCAATATTTCGAGGAATAAAATCTTGAGCCCCACAACAAATACGAGTAGTTTGAGAAGAAAATTTATTCAATTCTTAATCGTGATTATCACGCTAAGATACGGGATTAAAGGCCAGTATTCATCTTTAATTAGATAATTCTAAGGTATTGTTCGGCTAAATAATCCATCATGGATTATTTTTTATCCTTATTAAAAAAAAAACTCATTTGTTGGTTTTTTGTCAAATTTTTAAGGGTTATTGTTGGGAAATGATATTGGCACTCCAAAAATTGATGAAGGCACTCCAAAATCAGTGTAATTCCAAAACCACTTTCCTTTGTTTTTTGGAGTGTCTGCATCAATTTTTGGAGTGTCAATATCATTTCCCTTATTGTTTTATCATGATGAAAGGAATCTAAAAAGTAAAAAATTATGATTGAAACTCAATTTTTTTGAATAAAGACAAAAATAAGCCAATAAGTCAATTTTTTAATCTTTATTAAAAACAATTGTTCGTAATGTTTTACTTTCAAAACTCCTTTCATCATATCAAAGTAATAATTCTCAAAAAATTGACGAAAAACTAACAAATGCGATTTTTTTTTTAAATAAGGACAAAATAATCTAGGATAGATTATTTAGCCAAACAAGGCCGAACCAGGCCAATTCCTTGGGTTCGCTTTGGCTCAAGGGTAAAGCCAAATCTGCTTACTCAGTAAAAAGAAGCTGCAGTTGACAAAATAACTAGCAGCCTAAGCTTCGGAATTAGATAAATGATACTTACCGTCCAATTTTTTACAATTGTAATTAAACTTCATCTTCTATGATGACTTGGGAATTGTGTTGTGGATAATGTAGAGCACTAAAAGATAAATTTTAGAGTGCACTATGAAAAAACGAAAAATGCTATGTCCATCGACGGTAGCCACACCGACCTTGCACGGATGGCTGTGCGGGGTCCACTACGGGTCCCAAAAACTAGAGCCGTTAAATAATTTTCCTTTAATTTGAATAAAAAATAAAAAGATTGGATCAAGCACCTACACATATCAAATTGAGCTTTTTTTTTTCAGGTGACCACTTAGTTCTTCTTCTTAAAATTATTGAACGGCTTGAATCTTCTGTGGGAGACCTGCAGTGGGCCCCGTGTGGCCGTCAAATTCTTGATCTACTAATGTGAAGGAATTGGGTAATTCTGAAATTATCTTCCGGTGATTAACTTCTATCAACATCATCTCTTTCATCCTCGTCAAATTGCATCTTTCTACAAACAACTCTTTTATTCTTTTGTCGGGTTTACAAGAAAATATTCTACGACCCTATTGGGAGGGGTTGCCCAAATCCATGGGCTTGTGAGGTTTATCCTTGGCTAGTCGTGGATACAAGTTAATTCACATAAATTCAACGATTTCGGACACAATTGCGTTCGGAAGGCTTGTTCCTACATCCTAGAGTGGAGTACATCTTTGCTTTGGCTCTGGCTCCTTGGAGGTTTCCTAAGTCTCTTTTTCTGTTTAGGATTCTCAAGAATATTCCCTTGGTTTAGGTTACTTGGTTTGTGTTTTTCTTAATTATGGTATTACTTTACAAATTAATTAGTAGTAGTCTAGGGCCACAACACTTGGCCAATTAAGTATAAGTGGCCTTTTTAAAGTATTATTATTCTGTTTTTATAATGGTGAGACAAGTACAACCATTCCACGAAAATGGATACACATATTTTTATTTTTATTCTTTTTCTGTGAGAAATGATACGGAGGTTACAACCCACTTTTTTTTTTCTTTTTTTTTCTTTTTTGGGTGGTCATTGGTCCACCATACTTTGTCACTTATTATATGCACCAATATCAGAAGCTTGAATCTTTCAAAAGAAAATCACAGGCTAAGACTAATTAGGTATTGGTCAAATTGACATAGATTAAGTTTTTTTATAACTTAGATGTCTAGGTTACGCTCATCTAGATTAATCCGGGGACTCATTCCGTACCGTTTATTTATGGGGTCTCCCATACTTTGGGGTTGGGTGATCAGTGGTCCACCATACTAAAGGGGTTGTTCGGCTAAATAAGTCAAACGACTCATTTTTTTGTCCTTATTTAATTTTTTTTCATTTGTTAGTTTTTCGTCAATTTTTTGTGGATTATTGATTCTTCATGACGAGAGAAATCTAAAAAGTAAAAAATTACGACCAAAACCTAAATTTTTTGAATAAAAGCAAAAATAAGCCAATTTTTTTCGTTTTTATTCAAAATAATTTGGGTTTCAATAATAATTTTATACTGTACTTTTTAGATTCCTCTTGTCATGACATAGTAAT
Organism: Rhododendron simsii; assembly: GCA_014282245.1. Classification (NCBI taxonomy): domain Eukaryota; kingdom Viridiplantae; phylum Streptophyta; class Magnoliopsida; order Ericales; family Ericaceae; genus Rhododendron; species Rhododendron simsii. The sequence continues at coordinate 580,846 of WJXA01000277.1, forward strand.
AATCCACAAAAAGTTAACGAAAAACTAACATATGTGAAAAAATCACAGGCTAAGACTAATTAAGTTATTGGTCAAACTGACATAGATTAAGTTTTTTTGATAACTCAGATGTCTAGGTTACGCTCACATCGATTAATCCAAAGGACTAATTCCGTACCGTCTATTTATGGGGGTCGTTTTGAACACGAGACCTTAGGAGAAAGCAAACTCCTGCGTCCCAAACCTTAATCACTAGACCAAAAACTCTTGGGGGTTAATGACATAGATTAACTACGATATCAATTTTGTTCATGCACCGAAAAATTGAGTGGATATTACTCACTTCGTGTGGGGCCCGACACCAAGCTCCACTCCAGTGCATTTTGTATGATTTGATATTTAGCCCACCTTCCAAAAGAGCAACTCAATTCCGGAGGCGGGGGGGCTGCTCCCCCCCTTCCCGCTCCCCTTCCTGCTCCCCCCCCCCTTTTCGGGCCCACTCCGGTCTCGCTCCGATGATCGGACACGTTCACTTTGTAGAGCTCGTCGAGTAGAACAACCATGTCAAAAATCAGCTTGATTGGATATCATTAAGTCCTTGATCGGAACCTTTTTATTTTAAAAAGAATGGATCCGAAACACTGAATCAAATCCATTGTAACCCATGGACCGAGAGTTATATGGGTTCCGATCAGGCACTTAATGATATCCAATCAAGCTGATTTTTGACATGGTTGTTCTACTCAACGAGCTCTACAAAGTGAACGTGTCCGATCATCGGAGCGAGACCGGAGTGGGCCCGAAAAGGGGGGGGAGCAGGAAGGGGAGCGGGAAGGGGGGGAGCAGCCCCCCCGCCTCCCTCAATTCCATACCGGAAATATGTGATAGAAAAATAGTGTCTTGTTTCAAATTTTGAGATAAACACTTAATTGAAACTCACCCGAACCGAATTTTTTTTTTTTTTTTCAGGAAGCCCTAAAAAATTCAAACCGTTCAAAACGAATTGAACGAATTTAAATAGAAATAGAAAAAAACGAGGCTAGATATGCAGATTGCGTGAAAGTGAAAGCGTCCACATTTTTGGATGGGTGAACAAAATTTCTCTCAATCCCATGATTTGGATTAAGCTCCTTTTTTTATCTTAAAAAAATTTCAAAGACTTTTGCGCCTTGGGTTAGGCCTAATCACTACTCCCCGTGATTCCAAGCGTAATCATGTGATTTAACTAAAGGTTAGTACTTGATTATTATGATATAAAAGTGAAAGCCTTTTAGGTTTGAAACATGACAAAAATCAACAATGTTAGATTTTGTAACCTTTGGGAATCAACATCCATATTCGATCTTGGAGATTATTAGCCCTCTGCCAATTTTCGGAAGCGACACGTGTCCCTCTAATTTTTCTTCAGCATCATGATATCACGGACCGCAAAAGGTTGAAATAATCATTTACATAGTTAGAAGAATCAAGAAGTGTCGGCGTCCGTTCGGTTCAACTCGATCTTTTGCAAAATTTACGAGATGAACAATTTTGAGCATATATCCTTTTAAGTTTGGGGCGGGGCCACCTCCAACTCACCTCCAGTTGTGTGTGTGTGTGGAGAGAGAGAAATAGCATTCTTGTATGCTTCGGTTGAAAAAAAAAAAAAAAAGCTAGTATTTTTTTTAACATAAAAAATATTTATTCAAATTAGCAGTACTATTGGAGGATTACACCACTGCCACTACCCGCTCAACCACCACCACCTCCACCTACCGCTGCCCCATTCCATCCCCGGCACCACCACAGCAATAATTCACAATCGTTTCCAAATGGATTTTTTTTGTTGAAGTAGCTTTCGGTAGAATGGATTTTTGACGAAAAAGATTTCATATTGTATTTTCTTTGTTGGTTTCACCAATGAAATCGATTAACGTGCTTATTTCTGCTTTGGGTTTTGCTCACGATTTCAATAGCTAGTAAAATTTAAAACTAAATCTAGTAGTAAGACTAATAAGCAATATTAGCCTAAATAAAAACATCATATGCTGTAAATGTATTTTCTTTCAGTTACATATCTGCAAAATTACCATTGAATTTCAAAAATTTATTGCCCATAATATGACGGTTATAAATATGATTTTTTTATATTATCAAGATTTTTTGGATTTGAGGGAACAAGGGCCTACTTTAGATTTTTTGACCAGGTCCTTGTGACTTGTGAGATAAAACAAGGTCAATACTCCAGTAACATAGATTTGACCAGGTCCTTGTGAGATAAAACAAGGTCAATACTCCAGCAATATAATACCCGTAGGTGAGCGCGGGAGAAAACGCGAGCGTGAAAATATATTTTGAAATTATTTCAAGTCGTAAAAATTAACAAAGGCCAGGATTGAAAGCATAGGCGCACAAAATTAAAAACAAATAGAAGCATAAAACGAGAATTACGGAGGCAGAATCAGAAGGGATTATGTGACTTAGGCCTAGACAATACATATATATAATTATATATGCTATCCACTGCATGTGGTTTTGTTTAACAGCTGCCTCGTATAATGTTTCATTTGTAAAATTGTTAAAGCCAATAATCTCTCTCTCTCTCTCTCTCTCTCTCTTCTATATCAGTATCTCGTGTTGGTTTTGCTTTTTTCTTGAGCTTTTGGTACCTTCTCTCTCTCTAGCTGCTTTTTTTTTTTTTTTGGGTAAGTCTCTAGCTGCTTCTTTACTGGCAGTTTAGAAGAGGAACACACATGGGTTGGTTTCCTTGCTCTGGACAATCAAGCCAGGAAATAAAGAAGAGGAAGAAGAAAGAGGCTCTTGATCCGATCCAACCCACTTCAGGTACTTAGAATTTGCAAATTATTTGCACACACACACACATATATGAATCTATACACCTATATTCAAGACAAAGCTGGAATTCATCCCACATCAGTATCTCACTCTACTGACTAAATCTGTTTGATTATAAGGTTCTTATGTGATTTTTACTATCTGGGTGTGTGTTGGATTTAGTTGCCTTAGGTGAATCATATGATTTTTTCAGTTGTCAGTGTGTGCTTGTCTTCTAGGGTTTAAAGAATTTGGGGGTTTGTGAGTATAATTTAATGTCTTTTTGTCTTTGTAGGAAAGCATCTTGCTCAGAGTGTCCATGTTCTTGAACACTTGAATTCAAGGCTTCTTCTGTTTTATATGTTCTTTTCTGTTTACTGGTTGCTACAACTGAAAGGAAAAATTGGATACTCAAGTGTATTTTGGTCATCTGTTCTGGCTTCACAATAGGGTTTCAGAAGGTTGGGCCACTAGATGAGACGTGTTGTGATTAATAACATGGAGTGAAAATATCAGCGCTAGTGATTAATATCAGCGCTAGTTGTTCATGAAGTTTAGTTTATTGATTTTTTATTTTAATTTCGCCTCATGTCTCGCGAAAGTGACACGGTTAATGGCTAGTGATTGATTTGTATTGCATATGATATGGACATGAATGGAATGGTAATAAAATTGCTTTGGGTTGTTTGCCAATGTCGTTAGTTGATGATTTCACAAAGTTGAACAGTGTTAAATCCTCGATGAACTAGTATTCTTGACAATGACAAGTATATCATATAATTGGATCTAACTCATAGGACAAGTGAGGCTTGATTGGGTTGTTGGTCTATAAACATTGTTGGTTCTGTTCATTTCTCATCCTTGAGTTAAAGAAGAAAGCCCTTAATTGGGACCTTTTGTATCGGTATACATTTGGGGAATGCTTATCGAGACTATGGATGTGTATCGGATATCCGTGATCATTGGTGTGAAGAGAGCACTTGTAATCTCAATGGGGTAATGGTAGCTGGGTTGCTTTGAGTTTATAGGAACTCGGAAGAGATATGGGCACATTTGAGAGGAAAATTCATGGGTACAAGTTATTCGTTAGTGCAAGTTCAAAAACAAAAAGAGGGTTATTTGTTAGTGGCAGGGCGATGTCTTTTCATGAAGCTTGTTCCTTACCATGAATTCAGGATATTAATGAAAGCAACTTAATGACAATTGTCAGCATAGAATCTAAATCCTCTTTGAACAGTGATTAGTCTAGTTATTTCTTTGTGCGCATGTCACTCTTATGAATCCTTTTTAGACAAATTTATATCATAAATCATACCTTTGTCTTACCCATCTTTTATTGTTTATTTTATCCTTCTGGTTATCAGAGAAGTTCAAGAAAAATCCCCCTTTGAAGGTAAAGGATTCAGCAAAAGATGGAGGGTCGGGTCATATAGCTGCCCAGACTTTTGCATTTCGTGAATTGGCTACCGCAACCAGAAATTTCAGGGGTGACTGTCTGCTTGGTGAGGGAGGTTTTGGAAGAGTATACAAAGGACGACTGGAAAGTTCTGATCAGGTTGGACAAGTTTGTTTAACTGAAATAAATTATGAAACAAAAATGCCAATGTTGATTCAAATAATGTAAATACAACTAAACAAGTACTTCCAAAATGGCCAGCTAGATTGTAATTGCTATGGTTTTCTCATCCCCAAGCGTTGAGTTTGGATATTATAGTATGATGGTAAATTCAAAAACTTTTACTGCTTTTTGTGTAGATTGTGGCCATAAAACAACTTGACCGGAATGGATTGCAAGGGAACAGGGAATTCCTTGTTGAAGTGCTGATGTTGAGTTTGCTTCATCATTCTAACCTTGTTAATCTAATTGGTTATTGTGCTGATGGAGATCAAAGACTTCTGGTTTATGAGTACATGCCTCTGGGATCTTTAGAGGACCATCTTCATGGTATGTGTTATATCTTCCAGAGCCTAATTTAATTGCTGTTTTCAGAATCGGTGTTATAGAAAACATTTCACTATTTTTGAAAACAAAAATATTAGTTTCATCTCTCATTTACATTTTAGCGTAGATGTTTGAGCATTTGAAATCATCTTTCTATGTTTCCTCAAAATGGGTTCAAGACCTTCCATTACCAAACGTTTCGCAAACCATAACTGAACAAGTTTCTGTGATTTTTTTCCCTGTAAAGCTGGTTTTGGAAACAGCAACGATTACATAAATATCCCTTTTTTCATCTGTTAAAATGCGGTGACGGGTGGACAAACTCAGATTCTGATTGCGCAGACGTATCACCTGGCAAGAAACGGCTTGACTGGAATACAAGAATGAAAATAGCTGCTGGGGCAGCAAAAGGGTTGGAGTATTTACATGTCAAAGCAAGCCCTCCAGTAATATATCGTGATTTAAAATGCTCCAACATTTTGCTCGACGAGGATTATCATCCCAAACTATCTGATTTTGGTTTAGCCAAACTTGGGCCTGTGGGAGATAATACGCATGTATCGACAAGAGTTATGGGCACTTACGGCTATTGTGCCCCGGAGTATGCAATGACCGGCCAACTGACTCTGAAATCGGATGTTTATAGCTTTGGCGTGGTTCTTCTGGAGATCATTACAGGCAGGAAAGCAATTGACAACTCAAAAACTGCAGGAGAGCACAATTTGGTAGCATGGGTAAGCGCTCTCTCTCTCTCTCTCTCTCTCTCTCTACTTAACTTTGTCACAGTTTAACATTGTTTAACCAAAACCATAATGGCCAACTTCACGCAACAAAACCCAAAAGGGTTTGATTTGGATTTTGTTGGTGCAAGGTGAATTGTAGTTGTGGGGTAGAGGATTGCTTAACGTCTCAGTTAAAAGACTAACAGTTTTGAATGATTGAAATAAACAAAAATCCTTAATCCTGATCCTTCGACAAAAGCATAGAAGTGGAAGCCTTAAAATTTAACCATTATTGAACGAGCTTCAAAGCAACACATCAACTATCTCATGCATTGAGTTAAAGTCTTGATGACGATGGAGCTTCCACAAGGATGGGGCTAACTGCACCTTTGAACTTGGAAAACAACCAGAACCCTGAAACGAGAGCAAACGCCACTTCTACCTTTCTTGCTATCCTTTCTACCGCCATTGAAGGAAAGTTGATTAGTTGAAAGTGAAGTAGGATACCTCAAGCTGCCATACTTGACTGGAACCAAGGAAGGTCTCTCACCTATAAGCGGGCAGTGGAAACTATGTGTCAATGAGCTGAACATTATTGAAATTGGAAGGGCACTGCCTCATTATTAGCATGTACTCGGAAAGTGACAGAACCTCTCAATCCTACGGTTTCAATTGATTAAATTGAGCCTTGAATTCAATATTGTTTACAGCATTCCATTTGACGTTGAATCAAACAAATGCTAATTAATTCAACCAATATGACTAAACGTAGGTTCAACCGTCTTTACCCAGAATGTAAATTCTAAGACTGAAGCAGGAAAAATGAGAACACTGATTGATGTTACTTTCATGAATCACTGACCACATATTTGTGGAGCTATGTTACGTGGAATTGGGTACCAGTGTTGGGTGCAGTGTTTAAGTGTTGGGTTGATTCTTATGTCATTGGACACTTGGACACAACTAATGTTCACATTTCTGCATATACTTGTTTTGTGTTTGCTATAACTGGCGTTTAAATGGTACGATAGAGCTTTTTCATGCATACAATGAGACTTCTACCTACCCTTCCTTAATGCAGGCAAGACCTTTATTCAAAGATAGAAGGAAATTCCCTCAAATGGCCGATCCCATGCTCCAAGGGGAGTACCCGGTGAGGGGATTGTACCAAGCTCTTGCAGTGGCAGCAATGTGTGTTCAGGAGCAGCCCACAATGCGTCCAGTCATAGCCGATGTAGTAACAGCTTTGAGTTACCTTGCTTCACAAAAGTACGACCCTGGAACCCAGCCTGTCCAGAACTCCCGGTGGGCCCCTACTACTCCCCCTAGGACCAAAAGGGACAGTGATAAGAAACTCAATGGCGGTGGTGGTAGTGGGTCGGAGAGAAACCGAACCAGAAGGTTAATCTGAGATTTCATTTTCCACCGTCAAATTTTTGTGTCGCTCCAAGTTACGAGTTCACATCAAAGCCTCTTTACGTTTGTTATGCGGTCAAATTTGTTGTGCCTCGTCTCCAAGCATGTTGTTTTCCACTCTTATGTATGTTCCTCCCCATAATTTTGTGCCCTGTTGTATTTGTACAGAAACTGTATTCCATCATCACGTATGCCTTGTAAAATTATTAAACGAATCAAACCATGACAATATTGCATTCATGGATTTGTAATACATATGGTGAGGACCATAGTGAGGGAGATCTTTTGTGGGGTTCCATGAGTTCATTTTTCTCTTCTTAATCTGCTTTCTAACTGCCTTTCGTTGAAGCAAATTATATCCGGAACTAGTCAAGTTAATGAGTTTTTTCGCCCCATGTTCGTGAATGGCAACAAGATGATAAATCCCACATTCGGAGCTGAAACAGTTAACATCCTGGAATCCAAAATGGTAGACCGAAAGTGGTGAGTCTAGATTTTCTGGGGTTACATTCGGAGCTGAAACAGTTAACATGCTGGAATCCAAAATGGTAGACCGAAAGTGGTGAGTCTGGATTTTCTGGGGTTGGCGCAGTGGCAATAACCAATTCTACGTTTCACATTGCATGTCATTCCCTTTTTTGCCCTAATGAAACAACCAACTTTGCTGTGTTTGGATCAAAGATATACTGAGGGATTCATCAAGGATTTTAGCCTTCTCTCTCTCTCTCTCTCTCTCTCTCTCTCTCTCTCTCTCTCTCTCTCCATAATCAAGCACCACACAACCCAACCAACAAAAAACAACACTTGAGTCTACCGACGTAAACCTAACAAGAGTAGGAAAAAAGTCTAGGGACGCACCTTCCCACAACGGCACTGGAAACAGTTGTGTTAGGAGTTGTGTTCATATCATTACTCATTGAAGTAGTTGATAGTCGTGCTGTATCAAATCCCATTTTTGTCCCATTTTCGGTCTAAAAAATTTATCGGAACCGCTCATTTTGTTTAAAATACTTTATTTACGGCTCTTGCAAAAAATAAGTTCAATCCGATATCGCTTAAGACACCTACAAAACGTTCAACTTTGCTCCAGAGTTCAAGCCTGAATTCTAGAGCAAAGTTTGGACGTTTCGTAAATGCTCTTACAGATACCGGATTGAGCTTTTTTTTTGAAGGGACCATAAGCAAAGTATTTCAAATAAAATGAGCAACTCCGATTATTCTTTTGAAACCTAAAATGGGCCCAGAAAGAGATTTGTACCCACTGGTACAGATTTTTCATTTGTACCATTACACTTTCTGCTGTATCAATGCAATAACCACAGGAGATGGTTTTCCAGCATTTGTCACCCACTCACTCCCAGGTCTCCCACCCCTTCTCTGTTTTGGAGACTTAAAATAATACTCCTATATTTATATATTAGAAGAACAAGTTTCGGGAATACAATTATTCACATCAACTCCAATCCATATTTTCAGTAACATTACCCTTCAAAATTTTCCTTCAATTCTTTTAAATTTCAAGTAAAAATGGTCAGTATAGATTTTATTGAAAAGATCTTACCAAGCTTATAATTTAGTAAATTTATTTAATAAAAGTTGTATTTATTTTGCAAACTATATCTACAGGTGCCGACTATATGGTTGAGCTCTGCTACGCGCAGAGACAATTCGCAGAGAACCACGCAGAGACAAATGCGTTTGGCCCCATTTCGGATCCCGAAAAAATCTAGAAAAATATCCATAAATTTTTGAATATTATTTTATGGAGCCCTGTAAAAAATCAACTCCAGTGGATATCGATAAGTGTTACTTTTGGATTCGTAAGGGCGAATTGAGCAGTTTCGCCTCTACGAATCCAAAACTAATACTTATCGATATCCACTGGAGTTGATTTTTTACAGGGCTCCATAAAATAATATTCAAAAATTTATGGATATTTTTCTAGATTTTTTCAAGACCCGAAATGGGGCCAAACGCATTTGTCTCTGCGTGGATCTCTGCAGATTGTCTCTGCTGTTAGTATTTTGCTTGGAGAATTGAGTCGCCAAATGTCTCATAGGCCTCAAATTGAGTCTCCATTATGGAGAATCAGAAGGAAAAAAATAGTTCTCTCTTTCTTTAGTAAAGAAGAGATGGTTTTTTTTTATTGTTGTCTCGTAAGAGAGCCTCTGACAAATCTGTTGGCAGGATCTTTCATACCGAAAATCCTTGTGCTTAATTGCCGAGAGATTTTTTGTCCGTTGAATTTAAAACATAAAAAAAAAAATCAAACAATCCAACAGCCGAAAAACCTCTCGGCACAAGGGTTTTCGGGACAGAAGAAATCAGACCCCATTCAATCCATCTCCATAAAATTTTATGTGAGGTTGACACCTTTCCTATTTCTTTATAGACGTACAAGATGGTCTTGTCTTTTTTTAGTTAGATAAAACTATGTCATTTTGATTACTTCATACGTAAATTTCAATTACTTCTAGAATAAATTATGTGCAACGATATCGGTATATCACGAGATTAGTATTTTACTGGTACAATCACGTAACTATACTTACAAAAATAAATAATCTTTAGGAGTCAGGATTGTATTTTACTGAAATAATATAAGAAATGTTTTAGGATAGCAATTTAGAACCGTTGACATTGTAATCTGTTGTTTTCGAGTTGCAGTATTAACAGTAAAATCTTATCCTAGACAAGCATCGCACTAGTAAAAATACTGTTTTCTTTTTGTGAATTTTGATTATGTTGTGCTTGTTAGTAGTATTCCCTCCGTCCCTTTTTTTAGAGTCCAGTAATTTATTTTGGGCTATCCTTCAATTAGTGTCCATTTTATAAAGTTAGTGGGTAAAAATTTATGAATTTCCCATTTTGCCCCTAAAAGTAGATTCCATTTTAAAAAGTTAGTGAGTTAAAATATACTGTAATAATGATATGTCTATAGAGAGTAAAGAGAGAAAGTGAATGTAAAAATTGATGTGAAATGTATAATAGTGATGTCTTTTTAATAAGTTAGAGTTTCAAAGCGAGACGCTTAAAAAGAGACGGAGGGGATAAAATATCTCAAATTGAACTGATATTGTTGCACACAATTTTCGGTTGAAGTTTATAAGTAGTTACTAGTACAAATGCAATCAAAATGTTGTAGTTTTATTTAAACTAGGGAAGTCAAGATGATCTTGTTACAAAAATAAGTGAGGCGTCGACCCAATGGAATGGAGATCTCCATTTCCACGGATATAACGGAGAGGATTCGGATCCGAGGACCAGCATCTTGGAACCAAATTTCAAAGTGAGAGATAAAATAAGTATTGTGCTTAGTACTCATTCATCATAAGAATCTGTTATCAATTTCCGACAGGTTGGTGCACAACAATAAATCTTATTTAGACTTGAAAAGTAATAGAGGGGGAAAAAATGTCCTCTTTTGTGTATCAACTAGCTAAAATAATTAAATGAACAAATTACAACCAATAGATTACATGTTTTACACGAGGGAGTAAGGAGGGAAAAAAAGGTCGATGTACCCGAAATATGAAGGGTACGGATTTGAAAAGAAAACTAGGCAGCTATTTACCAGAACATGTACAAGGAGTAAGGAGCCCAGTACTTGAAAGAACAATGTCCATCTTCAAAAAATCCTATTCACCCGTAAAAGAGTGCAGATTCCCATTATTTTTCCTGCTCTTGGTGGCCATTCATTTCAACCGACGTAGTGCTCAGAATGTGTCCCTCACTGGTAGATTTGCTTTGACTGGGTTCCTCTACGTTAGCTGGTTTTCCCTGTTACATTCATGTCATTTTGGTTTAGAATCTCAACAACCCGAAAAAAATAAAGCACAAGGTTTGGACTTCGGCGTGTGGTTCAAGTCTGACTCTAGAAGAGCAATCCACAAAGAGTAGTAGAGATAATCCGAATAATAGATCATTGAGTGGTGATTACATCCCTAGCTGTTGAAGGTTCTTCATAGTTATAAAATCAGCTGTACTGTTCCCCAGGGGACACCACTAGTGGCAATCCAGGAATTTTGACCATAGCTTTTCAAGCACATTATGATTATGCTACAATAATAATCGTTCACAAAATATACAAGCTTTGCATTAATTATGATAGACCATTTTGATTACTACCTATATATGGCTCACCCGGGGGATCATGTGCCCCCTCTGGTCCTTGACTAGATCCGCCTGTGGACACCACAATGGCATCGGTAGCATTCCACCAATAAAGAGACAAACTCAAGCATCCTAATGCTGTGTTAGAGGACTCACGAAGTGTGAAGACACAAAATTTTAAATTATCTATTTGCTTTTCTTTTCCACAATCAAAACCCGTCCACAAATCCTCAGTCCAAACACGGCCTAATTTACCTACCAGGGAAAAATCACATGTGGTATCTTATGAAGGACATAACAAGAAATGTCACCGAACCAACAGGTTCATTTGTGTAGCATCCCCTTCATTTTGCAACACATGATAATTCATGAATGAACATCTTGTGCGGGCCTAACTAAGAATGAATGTTGGTGGGCAAAGTAAAAAATAGAAGTTACCTTGTTCCTGTCACGCCAGCCCAGTCCAAACGAGAGTAGACCCATCTTTCTAGCCGGTACTTCTTGAGAATCTGGACGCATAGACCTATAAACATGCTAGATCATAAGACAGAGTCTTCATCCAGAAGGAGAAAAACCAACACCTTTATGTTTACAAAAATGGACAGAAACCAACAACTTTAGCTCAGTATGTATAGAATACAATAGATCAGTCTGTATAAACAAACACCTTGTTAGCGGCTAATTACTCTAAAGGTTTGTGGGTAATTCGTCGCAAGAATTGATGGTGTTTCATTCTTACTTGGCGCAAGTCATCAAAAACATAAATTGAAAACTACCTGAACCAAAAAATAAAACAAGGCAGACAAGAATTCCTGAACATATTCAGTCTTTGTATCTCAAGGTAGATCAGTTTGTTAAAACTTAAGAATGGTTTATGGAGCTTTTGAGCATTGAGTCGCACAAACTTACTTCAAGTGAATGATGATTCAGGGGTCTAGAAGAAATTCTACAGTCTTCTTCTGCTACTAAGTATACCTAGCCCTCAATAGTAAATTCACATGTTGCGCTATCTACTGTTGATTCAGCATAACATATCAGTGCCATTGCACAAACAAGTAATCCTTCGGTGAAAAACATTTAGGGTGATCTACCAGTAAGTACAACTACTAAAATTTTGCATGCTCTTTGCTACGAAATAAACATTTTCATGAACTCATTAATACAAACAAACTGGGAAACAGAGAGAAACAGAATGCCAACAGTCTGAGAATTCCTTATACCGTGGGGAAGATACTGCTTTAACTTGGCCATGCTCATATTGCACTGTAGCCTCCAACATGGTTTCTGCCATTACTGCCCTCTTCTCCATTTGAGCAAGCGAAGCCACAGCCTTCTCACATTTTTCCTGCTTAAAAATTGCTTGGATGAGAGGAAATATAACCATGTCCCAGAAGATGACAAAGTGAGTGTAAGATACCTATTATTAAACCAGGCATGGATGCAAAATAGATAAGATTGAAAAATTAATCGAAATGAGATCATCGGAGATCATCGGTTTTCGATTGCTTTCCCACAGAAAACACTGGAACTGGGAGCTCTATCCCCCTTTGTAATGGTAAACTAATGAGGGTTATTTTGGGTTGCAAATGACATGTGAGTGATGAAGAGATAGTCGTGCTTTGTTATCATGCTTTACAGTACATGACTCCGCTTAGAAAGCGGTGGAGAAAAGTCTATGAATTTTAAAGAAAATAATCTAACTAGTATGCCCATAACTTCACAAGAAAACGGACTATTCAATTCGCCAATCCCACATTTATGAAACAAACAACCATCCATTACAATTCTGAACGAACACCTCTTTTTTTACAAGTTTTAATCCTAATCTAGAGTAGTATTCAGGGGTAAAGTAATTAGAGAATTCAGGTCAGATAAGTAAGACCTAAAACACACTGACATTTTCTTTCAAGCCATCCTTGCATGCGTCTAATTCTCATCATATAATGGATTCAGTTAAAGAGTCTTCTGCATGCAAATATATTAGGGAGATGGCCTCAAAATACATGAATTGTCACATACTGTGGTTTGTTGCAACACTTGACCTGCAAGGAAGAAAAGGTTCCGCAAAGGAATTTGGCCGAAAACATAAGTCAATAGTTATTTCATAAATTTCCTCCCACGTGCAATAAAACGTCATTACACTCTCCCATCCACAGGTGGAGAATCAAGTGAGAGCAATATGTCTACTTTCTGTATAACAACATGAAATGCATAGAGGAGAAAGAACCTGAAGCATTTGCACTACATATCTCTGAGCAGCTGAATCTTGCTCAGCAAAGAAGCGAGCATCTTCAGTTAACTTCTGTTCTTGCTCAACCCGCATCAGGACCTGTAGTTGGTGGATATTAAGTAAAAAAACAGTAACACTAAAAAATAGAGGGGTATATCAGGTGGCATTTTCCAAGTAGATGTCACAGAAAAGAACTGGCAAATTTAAACCTGAAGCATCGCTTTTTCCTGTTCTTTCTTGTCAGAAAGGGCTTGCCGTAGTTCAGCAACCTCTTGCTCCAACTGCTCAACCTGCCAACCCTCGACATGTAAGAACGAAAACTGACTTGGTGACGCAAATGGTACGGGAAAAGAGTTATGTGAACTAGCTAAATTCAGTGCCAATGATGGAATAGTTCTAAAATCATCAGAAGCCTTAAGATCATTGCCATATTAATGTTGCATCACTTTCTTTTCTTTTGAGCAAGAACATAGTACTTAGTCACTAGCAACCGAGCAGAGTATACATAATATCAAAAGACCACTCAAGTGTTTGCGCTTCACATAAAGAAGTGTGCTTGTCTCTTATTACTTGCACAAAGGAATATGCATAAAATGCCAAGGATAAGGGAGGCTCTCAAATCTAGTAGAAGCAGATTTCTTCGAGCATTACAACCTAGACCAAGGTGAATTTATTTTGCGACCTTTGTGGCTAGTCCACGAATGATGAATCGAGAAATAAACACACACAAACACAACAGAGAGAGAGAGAGAGAGAGAGAGAGAGAGAGAATTTTATTAATGCTATATGATAGGCAGATGATACGCCAGAAGAACAGTGGTCAAAAGTGTTGCTTCAATTTACCCGAGCACTCAATTCTCGTCGATTATCTTGCTTGACCATCTCCATTAGTGCTGTCTCAAGCTCCTCAGCTCTGAAAGGAACAAGAAGAACTCTTATGGATGTAGTGCAGCTTTCATGAGCTCCATCAATTGCATTAATAGATAATACAGTTTATGCAAGGGAGTCCAATGTTTACAATCAAGCTGAGTCATTTCAAAATTGACTACCATCCGCAACTAGTTCCTGCGAATAAAAGAATTGGACAAACACATATATGTCTGCTAAGTGATACTATTGGAGTTTGTCCCACATCGGTTAATTATCTCCTCCAAAACTAGTACATGAGCATGGGCGGCCTATCCACTCATTGTCAATTGGTTTTGAGTTGGATGCTTTAACGTGGTATCATAGCTAGATTTTCATAGGTTTTTCCGCTTTGTTTGTGCCATAGTTGTACTTTGTTTCGTTGTGATCCATATGTTCCGGATCTTTTGTTCACCTCTTCAAATGCAGGGGAGTGTGGGAATTTGTTCCACATCGGTTAATTATCACATCAAAAAATAGTATATGAGCTTGGGAGGCTTCTTCCCTTATTCTCAATTGGTATTGAGTTGGATGACAGATACCATTAACGCAATCTTAAAAAAGGCTAAATCATATGTTTGCTCTAATTTATATAGATTACAAGGAGAATGAAATTTAATTCACAAGTTGCTGTCATGAAGGAAACTCTGAAACTTCAAGAAATAGATAGACAACAGAATAGCAGCGGACATGCTAATTGCATAATGCAAACGACGTCTCTAATACACTACGTGGGCACTGAGACTGATTAACAACTTGTCCATTTGTTTATCTTATCAAGTGGTCATAATCATCATCCCATCTTCAACATACTAACATGAGTCTAATTAGAAGTGCCAACCCAACGGAAAGATACAGATACAACACACCTTAGTGTAGCAGATCTCTTCTCCTCCAACAACTTGCACAACTCAACCTTCAACCAAACCACCTGCACATAAGCTTAGTGAAACTTAAAAAAAGTTGTGCAGTGTTTCCTTAAATTTGTCAACTGCTAACAAGTAGTAGGCCCTTATTTACCTAAGCTCCAACTGGAAATCCAGTCATACCACCCACCATATCAAATAAGTTACAGAGAAAAGAACGTGTGGGCCAAAGGACGGAAAATTAATCAAGCAAATAAACAAAGCGCAGCCACTGTATAATTGCATAGTCAAACTATTGCAAACGAAAGAGTCTCGTCCTTCAAACATTTCATTGTCTGCGTATAACAGATGAGATTCCTGAATTTCCTAGAGAAACTGATTTCTCAGTCTTGAAGAATGTTTTAACACTGCCAAGGAAAATATGTATCACTGAAGAGATTTGTCATTAAAAAGTTCAACTCCAAATCTATGCATTAGTAGCTCAATCTCCTAAACATGGAAGTTGAAAGGTAATTGTTACCAAAATTTCTCCTCTGGATTGAGATCGACAGAGGATTCAAACAAAGGCAACATATTATGTGCTGTAATATGGTTTGTGAGAAAAGGTGGAATGAGCGGGGCCGTATTTCAGAACTTTTTTGGATGTAATATGGTAAAACACAACAATGAAAATTTGAAGAATAATAAAAGATTTATTAATCTCCAAGGCTTTACACATTCTGGACAGAGAGTTTAGGACTAAGTTACCGCTACAAACTACTCCTAAAAAGTTATGCTAGTCCTAAGATAAGCAAAAACTACGTTTGAAGTGAATTGATCGTGTCTTCTCATTACATGTCATCTGCTATTTAGGAGGAATGGCTTTGAATTTGAAATCAAAGGCAGTTTCTTCCTTTGCCACTGTCTCAGATTTTGTACGGACTACGGAGTAACTGTTTTCCTTCACATTTTGATGCCACCTATAACTAAGCAAACTGAATTACCATGGTTTTCCTTCGAAATGTTTGAGTGAACAAATGGCTCTTGACAGAGCTCAAAGGAGAAAAAGGATTCATGTAGCCAACCCCAATTGATTGGGACATAATGCTTCGTTTGGTTTGGTTTCGAAATGGATCAACTCCTGTCTTGCACGAAGTTTTAACTGGATCCATTCTCCTCATTTCTCTATCTGCCCTATATTCTTCACAGGTGAATTTTGACATATGTTTAGCACTTCGATTCGTATATTACTGTCACCTGTCCTATTATTTCAACAGCAGTTTATTTCACGGTGTAAACATTTATGTACGCCAGGTTGTGAGCTCATAACAATGGCAAAATGATAGTACCCAATTCACTTTGCTACTAAAGCACTTAATTTTTTGTACCTAAGAGCAAAGAATCTATCTAAAATTTATAAAGGAGATAAGTAAGAGTCATTTCTATGACACATGAAGACTGGGGAAGAAACTGTAAGAATTGGTGTTGAATAATGAGGGCAACCACTTGGTACAACTAATGCAAAACAGCCAAGTTTCCAATCAAGTTCCAGTCACCCCTTTGGGAATTTTGGAAACAAGGCAACCACAAAAGAATTGTCTATTGGGGAAAATAACTGTTATGCACTTGTGTCTAATCCAGTCTTGCCTCTTCTAGATACTTTGATTATCAAGGACCAATATGGAGTAATATCCTTTTCCCCCTCGAATAGAGTGCAAACGTATTGAAGTAAGCATAGCCTTTCAGTGACCCACCAGTTAATAATTAACACATGAAAGGATTTTTCAATCAAACATATGCACAAAATGAAAACCAAATATAATAAGATAGTGAAAATTACACTGAAAGAGAAAATGGGAAAAATAGGGCCAAGAATAGATCACAACAGGACATAAAATAATTTAGCCATCAGAATTTCACTAAAATTATTGATATACATCCTCAGTACGATACGATATTCCACAGAAGTGATTCAAGTAGATGGATGGTAATGATTTAAAATAGACAGTCCTTAGCCAACACAGTCATTTCAAATCCACATGCGGAGAATATATTCCTAGAGAAAGTAAAGAAAGAATACTGAATTCAAGATGAGAACTATAACAATTATCATGTGAACCAAACCAACTTTGAACTACAGTTTGCTGTTAATAATTGCTCAAAGACGTCATACCATTACATGTTCTACATTATGCACTATGCAGTTAATTGTATGAGGAAACAAGCGAAGATGCAACGATAATATGCATATGTTAGGAAACATCAGAGATATGTGAGCTATACAAGATCAGAGAAGAAATTAAACAAGTCTACCTTGCAAATATTCATTACAGGCAACATATTGAAGTCAGAACCCAATGCGATTAAATAGATGGAGACAAGTAAGGTACCTGTTCTTCAAGATCAGGAAGAGAATCTACTTTTGATTCAATGGTTGCACCACTGAGAAAGTCATCCAGATTAGCTGAATGACACTCCAGATGAGAAATACTCCCGTCCATTAACTTATCACCTGACTCCGCTTTTGAATTTGTTTCCTTTGTCGGTGTTCCAGGATCATGCTTGAAACTAAATAGTTTCGTTGCAAGGCCTTTGGAATTCCTTGACACTTGCCCTTTTGATCTTTCCTCAATTGCTTCTAGTACAGCTGGTCGATGCTTTTCTCTTAGCTCTTGCAATCTACCTTCAGTTACAGCCACAAAACCCATGCAAGCAGTCAAAACAAGCTGGCTGCTATCAAATGTTGAACCAGCTAGGGATTGTAGTAAAGTAATGGCATCCCCAGCATCCTTAGTTGTAACTACAGCCGGACCTGCAAGAAGTTGAGCCTGATTAATATGTATCACTTAAACCATACCCGATTGGATTGGAATGACAACATTAACCTTTCAAAACAACAAGACATAACAGAATTCTAAGTACCATATAACTCCATTAAGGCAAGTGCAGTTCGAAAAAGCATAACTCGATTTCCTTCAAATAGAAGCACATCCCAAATTCGGAGAACTGAAGTCAAAGCAAACAACCAAAATAACTATGTCTCAGACAAGTTCTGAGTCAATCTTATGATGACAGAAGAATAAGTTCTGAAACGGAATGATATAGAAAATGCCACAACATTAGTCTCACCACTTTCCCATGGAAGCATGTTCACAAAGATGGAAAGGAACCAAGGTCCAGAAACCCATGCAACCTGCACTCCCAAGTAATCCAGATGATTGACTGCAGTAGAAGCATTTTAGGAATAAGAAAGCTTTAATGCGACATGAGATATTATAACATCTGAGAGGATGATTATGAACAGTTGACGAACCTAGTTTAGGAAATCTTTCACGTATCAATTCCTCAAAAACAAGTTGGTCCACCTGACAACAGAACCAGTTCTAGGAATAAAGGACACTACAAAGTAATTTGTCCAGTGGTCATTTATCATGGAAAATACATCCATTCTGTTCATGAAAACAAAAATAAAGCCATGAATTATTGATAAACAGCACCAGAAAACAGAAAGGAGTACCTGAGATTCTATCATTTCCTCTGAGTAGTAGCCGTCAAAGTAGTCATCAATAATACCAACCAAAGTCCTGAGAGATGTACATCAAACTAGTCCATAAGGCTGACTTAGTAGCTACAGGAAAAAATATGTACAAAACATATATAGACAAACTCTTATGGCAATAGAACACAGGTAAGTAGTTCTGGATAATTGATTCCTAATTTTTGGCATCTTATTTAGGAAGAGAGGACTTCCCTGTCTCCACCAGTCATACATTTGTTACAAACTATAAAAATACCAAAAAAATTCACAGAGCCAAGATCTTGCAAAATCCAAAAAGGGTTCCTTCTTAAACAACCAGACTTTTAAGACTGCAAAAACCTATACATTCAAAGAAATATGCCCGCAAAAACCTATACATTCAAAAACCTATACGCTTACCAAAAAGCATTTTCTTCAGGCATCATAAGTAGTAATATGCCCGCAAAGAAGTTCATCGCCTGCAACAGTATTGATACCACAGAAAAGATAAAGAACACATCATGATATTTTGAGTGCCAATATTGTCAAACAGATTGAAGAGTTCGAAGATGGGAGTTGTAGTGAAGAAAATAAGAAGAATAAAACAATCAATGCAGTTCAAGAGAGGAACCCTCAATTGGATGTCATCTAAACAGTTTCAACGATGAAAGGAAATATGATTATTCTCCCACTCTTCAACTTCATTTAAAAACAATAAAACATCATTTACCTTCCATCCCCCTGATGTAAAATATCATCTACGTCCTAGCAATGTTGAACAAAGGTACCACAAAGATGGACATAAATAGGTAATAATCCGCGAGATTCCCCTGGTCAATTTATTTTCCACTTTGGAAACACTTTGTTTAAAAGCAGTCAAATTTTTATAATTTTAATTTATCGAGACGCAACCAGGTAGTTGGATGGCGAAACAGCATGAACATTGCGCCAACCACAAGATCATAGAGCAAATGTTAACCACAAGTTAAGAATAGCAAAGCATAAATAGTCCTTGCCAATTACCTGACAATACCCAACGGACGGGTTATGTCGAGCATATGCTAAAAGTACACGTCTTAAGGAACTCCTACCATTTTCATCTAGTGCAGGATGACCTGGGAAAGTTCGGGGCAGATCCTGCAAAGATAAAAGGTAACAACTTAAGTCCAGGAAGAAATCCTTTGTTGCAAAGAAAGTAAGAGAACCAACACCTACAAATTCAAAATAGATTGAATGATAAAGTCCAGGGCCCATGCATCAATAACCTTCTCAATCTGCCTTCTCCATTTTTCAGGTACACCAACTCTGTCCCCATTGAGCCCTTTGCTACCACCGCCAGATTTATCCTGCTCCTCGGAGTCACTTGTGTCACTATCTGGAGCTAGCAAATTCTGGTAATATCTCTCCACCCGTCGTGCCCTTGCACCAACAAAGGCTTGCCATATCTGCAACAATGTTTCATGAACACTACAATTTTCTGCAAAAATATATAATTAGTAGACTATACTAGTGGAAGCTTCGAAGTTATACCTCTCCTCTCAGGTCCCGTGGTACTCCCCCATGAACAAGGAACTCCAGTTCTTCTTTCCAAGGGAAGAAAGGTTCTGGAGAGACACTTTCACTACCATCATTTTCATCTGCAGGAGCATTCCTAGTCTCATCTACTATCTCGTTGTCATAAAACTCTTCTTCAATGTCCTCTTCGGATTCCCCTCTTGAAGTTCTTGACTCTTCAATAGGTGGAAGATGATTTTCAACGGTGGTCTTTTGCTCTTCTTTCATGTCCTTTCTCTTCTTGATACGAGCACTCATCATATTCTCAATGGCATGAAGCGATGGTCTTATCTGGGCCCATGTTTGCACCTTAAGCGGTTTTGTTTGTATAGGTACCTGTAACTCCTCAGGATCCCTTTGCCCTTCAGTATCACGAGCTGACTTCCCTTCACTTGAATCATCCCCTTCCCCATCCAATTGTGGCCCAGTCTCTGCTTTCTGCTCTGTAACTTCAGCATGCAATCTGTTGTTATTTCCCTCCTCTGTTTCCTGCCCAGTAACTTCAGTATGCAGTCGGTTGTTAGTTTCCTCAGGTGGGCACGACTCTGCTTGGTGGTCAAAGAACCTCTTCCACTTTTCTGATCTTTCTTCTTCCTCTTCCTGAAACATAATGATAAACATACAATTTAAAGAGATGGAACTTAAAAGGCTTCAATGTATGACCAACAATCAGGGACAAAAAGCGGATTAGACTTTAGAGGGATGAGAATTTTTTGTTTCAATGGAAGAGTACCAGAGGGACTGAAGGAGTACAAGGAAAAGCATCCAGATACAAGTTTGTGGTTGTCATTGGAAAGGCTTGTGGAGGCAAATTGAAATCTATGTGAAATAGGTGCAACTTTTATGTCTTTTGTGTGGTTTTGCCAAGTGTTTACTTGTTGGGTTTGGTGTCCTTCCAGTATTCTTTTGTACTCTCGGAAAATACTAGTGATGTGCCCCTGGGCATGTTCTCTAATACAATTCAGTTGTTGCTCATCAGAAGCAAGACAAAAAGAAAACCTAAACTTTCTTTCCAAAAAGGTTACCATTCTATGCCTTTTCCATATTTCTTTACTTCTTACACTATTTCTAAATCGCTGGGAGTATAGTTTGTTCACTCTTCTATCCTCACGTATACTGGTTGCAACCTTGTGATGATATCGAAGACTACTCTTAATTTCAAGAAAATTATGACACGCTCCCAATTTACTTAAATGATGCATCTAATGAAAAAATGGTTAGAAGCATAAAAAGAATGTCTAGAATCAAGTACCTTATAGATATCAGTGTACTCTCTGTATCTTTGAAGGTGTTGAGGTCTCACAGTAAATCCATAGGCATCCCTGTTAAGAACAATATGTATGTGATTCTCAAACTGAAAAGACCAGTGGACCTGATTCCTGTATTGCCCACTCTTTAAGATTCAATATTGCCGAGAGGCAAGAATAGGCAAGAACAACAACCATCATGATTTTGAAATTTTGGAACGCACAACATGTACATAGACCTAAACTGCAATGCAAAGCCAAACATCAGAGATCCCTCAACTTTACCTCGAATCAGCGTCCAATATGCGCTTACTCAACAAGGATAACAACATACTTCGAAAGGAATCCCAATTCTTCCGCCCATGTCGCTGTTTTATCCGAAACCGGTCTCAGAAGACTAAATCTTGTGCCACATTTCCCTATCCGTAACAATATCAAGACTAGATCTTGAACATCTACACGGAACCTAATCCTCGGTGATGGATCCAAGGGTGATGTAGAAGTCGACTCGACTGCACCCCGTAGATTCTAGAAACCCTAATCTACTATTATTTCCTATCCAAATAAAAAGCATGGGGGTTTGAAATCCTGGATCCGTCGCTGCTAATCTTGAATTTCAACACAAATCACCTACATTTGCTCGGCGACTCTGACTTTACGACTAACACTATTCAGGACTTAAATTAGGATTGAAATTAGCACATCATACATACTATATCTCTACAATTGATCAATATAGAACAAAGAAGCCAATTATCCAAAAGCCAAAATTAGAAAAATAACAGCAAAAATTATGCTAAATTCAGCTAACCCCAAATGTGAAAACGTAATTTTCTTCAAAGTGAGCAACTTTGTTGTAATTTTCTTCGACGTAATTTTCTAGTAAAAATTCAGCTCAAACAGCATTACTAGAGCATCGGCCTTACAGACGCGTGTAAAGATCCCACACTAAGCATACACATACACAGAGACAAATACATACGCATAACCGTATCGACACGACACACGCGAGATTTTCGAATGGGGAGATGTATATATGGATGTTTTACCTCTTGGGCTCGAAAAAGGGGAGGAAATTTGAGGTCTTAAGAGTCATCTTTTTTTCGATCGGACGGGCTTGATCTGGTTTCTCTCACTCCTGTCCTGAAAGCTCTCCTCGTTCGATTCGGGATGATCAAATGGCTAGACGTTCATCTCTGCAACTGATTTTCCCACTCTCTCTCTCTCTCTCTCTCTCTCTCTCTCTCTCTAACGTGTATCGGCTATATACTACTAGTCTACTACTATCATGGACTGGGAATACTTGTCATTGAATGAAAAGTAGTGGCGTACTACAGTAGTAAATAAAAAACAAATCACGTGTTAATTACGTAAAGGGCCTTTTTCCATTTTTTTGTTTTTTCTGAACGGAACTCTAAAGGGCCTTTTGGTCCTACTATTACAAATAAGAGGGGGATGCAAAGATGCAAACCGGAGGGGTTTTTCCCAGGTGGGTATGAGAAAACATCGATAATGTTATGGACACGTCTACTGGTTACTCCTCGATCACTCCTCTTTTGCATATGTGTGGAATCGACATCGTACGTAGTATCGTTAAGAAAACAACTACTCATTCGTCCCATTTTGGTTGTTCTTTTTATATTTGTCCTTTTTTTTTTAATGTTCGTATCAGCTTTCAATCGTTTACATCTTTCAATATAAATTTTTAAAAATCGGGACGGTTCCGCGAACAACTATTTAGACACCTAAAAAAACACCCAAAATCTCAATCTCATAATTCCCAATCAAAATTTTATAATCTGAACCGTTCAATGTGTGCAGAATATGATTTTAAGGGTGCTTAAGAGAAATTAGCAAAAAAATAACCAGGAAGTGCTTGTTTTGAGCAGTTTTTAATTGAACCGTTCGCTAAATCTAAGCTAAAAACTGCTTAGATCAAGCCCTTCCCGGTCTTTTTTTTTGCTGATTTTTCGCGAGTACCCTTAAAATCACATTCTGATCACATTGAGCGGCTCGGATCATTAAAATTTGATCGGGAACTATGAGGTGTTTTTTTAGGTGTCTAAATAGTTGTCCATAGAACCGCCCCGTTTAAAAATATGCATTATTCATTTTATTTGATAGTGTTCCATTTTGGTTGGTCCTTTTTATATTTGTCATATTTTTTAATGTTTGTGTCAGCTTTCAATCGTTTACATCTTCCAATATGAATTTTCAAAAACATGTAATATTAATTTTATTTGATAGTTCTCGATTAAACCTATAATATTAAAGTTTTCAAAAAAATGAAAATTATTAGAGATTGGAACATATAAGCGTTTAAAGAACGACACGAATAACAAAAATAGACAAAACAAAATGGGACGGAGGGAGTAATAAGTATTTATACTCCATGTGGTCGTATGTTCGGATCTCACAGAGACTAAACGTACAAAACCTCGAGATCACTAAAAGATTTGCCTAATTATTAATTTCAAGACCTCAATATTAGTCGAGGTGCGTACAAACTAGCAATGGACACGTGATTATAAAAATGGAAAAACAAGGGAGGTGATGTGCTTAAAAATGGGAAAACTAGGGAGGGGGATGATGCTAAATGGACGGACGAGTAGCACATGGGAGTCGTGGGACTGAATGGTGCTACTGCTTTCATCGGAAGTAACGTGTATAACGTAATCGATTTGCAAGCTGTGAGAATTTTTTGAGAATGCAACCGCAGGTCACGTTAGCACGTAGTTCCTTTATATATATTGGAAAATTTATTTTTTTTCATATTGAGCACCGCCATATGGTGTCGCAACGGTCAACACTCTTTTCTACTACACATTTTAAGAGTCCGGTGGTAAATAAATGAATTCAGTATGGACACATTTGCCCGATTTATGAGATCAATTTGTGTGAAATCCTAAATGGTCTTTACCTTATTTGTTGGATAAGTACTAGGAAAAACGAAGAAGTATGGTTTTTTTTTTTTTTGCACTATTATTTATTATAATTATAGAGCTTTCTACCTTTATATAATGCCTTCTAGGTAGGATAGTATACAGATCACACCGACACATGCTGGCTCCATAATCGTCTTAAATTAATTACTAATAATAAATTAAATTAAAAAATGAGAAATTGCTAGTAGTACGTAGTACGTATATTCAATCACCATAGACCCCGTTTAAGAGTTTTGAATTCTAATCATTATCATATTTTTCTCCAATTATTATTTTTATTTTTCTCTTTATCTCTCTTCTATCGTTACTCTTATTTCAAATCATTATTTTTTTCTCTCCACGTTCATTACCTATAACTTTAAAATTTCAAAACCAACATGATCATAACTTTTTGACATGATAATAGTATTCTTGACTAGCTCTGTGGGGTGATCAATTCCAATCATGGTCTAAAAAGTAGTAGTACTTGACAGGAACAGCTATAATTAGAGCTTGAAAGAGACTAGAAAGGATCTCCCAAAAAGTTAGGTATAGTGTTTTTTTTTACTGATAAGTTGATCTCTTTGTCCGTTTGTACGTATCACGACTAATTTCGAGGTGCTAAAACTAATGATCGGACAACCTTTTGAAATGCTTGGTCTTTGTAAAATTTGAACATACAATCTCATGAAGAATAAGCACTTATTGTTTGTCTTATGTCTACTTAGCCCGACCCTTTGGGTCAAAGACGGATGCACACTTCGGCTTACATGGGCCACGGCTTGGTTTTAAATTTTCATAATTATCTAAGTTTTTTTTGTTTAAATATCAAAAATAAAAATGGTGGCCCCCCACCAAGTAGAAATAGCAGATAGAAAGAAAGTGCATTTTCAACTAGAAATATTATCAGAAAACATGCTTCGGATGGAGGATGAGTTTCTTACAAATGCGTTGGTTATATTTATGGAGAAGGAAATTACTGCAACAATTAGTTCTAGCTCAATCATAGATGACTTTCGTAACTAATGTATCGTTAAATTTCATTTTGATACACGCTTGAGGTACAACGAATTGAGAAACTTTTATTTTTTTTCACCTTTAAGTTGTTTTTGGTTTGTTAAGATTACCTAAATATTGTATTTTGGAATGGATATTATTTTGCCATTTAGATATTTTATATTCTTGAACATCTGAATTTCAAATTTTTATTGTTCATGTTGTGGCCGGCCCCCTTATATTGAAAATCTTGATTCCGTCCCTACCTTTGGTTGAAAAGTTAGGTGTAGTTACGATATTTTTGCAGTAAGAAACCATGTTTCATGCGTGCAAAAGTAATCGAATCATATTGGGTAGATGTAGCCGACACTGATGAATGCAGAATGGGAGAGCATCTCATTGTAGAACAATGCAGAGCGGCTGGATCGGCCGCTCATCTCGGCAATCGATGGGTTGAATCTTAATCGAGTAATGGACAATTCATATTTGTATGAGCTCAGATTCAATCAAAATCGTTTGTACCGAGATAAAGGGCTGAATCGACCGTTCTACACTTGCTCAGCAGGAGCTGCCGAGCAACATCCTTGGAATGCCACATGAAACCATGGATTGGGTAATGTTTCAAAAGGACTGGGCTCCTCTGTTTCCTTTGGGTCTGAAATGATCATATCCAAACGTCTAGCGGGTTCTTTTTGGGCTCATTTTTTTAATAATTATAATCATTCATCTAATTAAAACTCATTGACAATCAATCACTTCGACTGTTATGTTTTCCAATTACGTTTACGTTGTGAAAGTGGGTTTCAAGTTAGTGTTCCAATTATTTCTTTACTTTTGCGACACAAATACGTTTTGAAAAATAGGTCAATTCATATCCGATTAACATCATTTTTAATGTAGTTGATGTCCTCGCCAAGTTATATAAATGAACATTTATGATCATCGAATTACAACAAAAATTGACCCATAAAATGATTGGACAAGACTTCGGGAACCGGAGAAAATTCCAGTCCGTTTCAAAAATAGGAAAATTACGGGCCAAAGGTACGTGAGTTTGATGGAATTTAGTTTTTCTTAAGGACAACAGATATTATTGCTGCTAGTGATTTCTGGTACAATTTTTTGTCAAATTTTTTTTTTCGAATTATGCGAGAGCAATCGAAAAAATAGAAAATATGTACCGAAGTTCAGAAAAGATCATCAGACAACACAACCTTTGTTGATTTTTTTGCTTTTAATTTATAGATTCCACTTGTCAAGAAGGATAATTAATAGTACAAAATATTTACCGCAAATGTAAATAGAAATCAAAAGACTACAAAAAGACAATGACAATAATAAGCAAAGGTAACTTCTTCCACAAATCTTGCCATTTAATTTGGAGATTGATCCTCTCCGGTCCATTCTCCAAAAGTATTCGGGAACGATAAATAAATGGTTCAGATTCATTTTGATGTTTGGGTCTTACACATCAAATCGAATCTCAATCATTCATTTCTCTTTTTCAAACATTTTCGGGGAAACTTTATATAAATCTTATTAATATTTTCGTTGTTTTGGGTTCCGTTCAGTTGTCGAGAATGTTGTGTGGAAAATAGATTTCCAGGAGAAGTGAAGTAAAGGAAAAGGAAGTTTATTTTCATGTGTCTTCTTTTGACAAGAAATCTTGTAGGAAAACTAAAAAATTCCTTGATTTTGGTAAGATCTATTTTGCATGAAAGTGTTTTTCAATGGAAAAATTAAACTTTTCTGATAACTGAACACAAGTAAAGTTACACAAAATTAATTTTTTCTTGTTTTTCCATCTTTTCCGTGCAACTAAACGGGATCTTGTAAGGAGTAGGGATGTAATGGTCAGTTGACCTTCATTTATAGCACTTCTTGGAAAAAGGGAAAAGTTTTTTGAGCAGGGATTTTGTTTACTTAAGTTTAGTTAGGCCTCGGAATTTGTAACTAATTTCCACTACTCCAGTACCTAATTTCCCTAGCATAACTGCATCAAAAGTAAATTTGGAGCTTAGAAACAAGAACATGCCTACATATGTATAATTCTTCAAAACAAGTGTCTGTTCAGACAACGACTTCACATGTTTTCAATACACAAGTTTTTATCTGTCATGCTTGGCTAACAATATTCAACTACTCCCACCTTCGGGCCGCATCCGATCACACTTCGACCTCATATCACCATCGATCTCCAGCCACCAATGCCACCACCGTGTGACCATCTACGTCTAGTCCTACAATCATTCATTGACTATCAATGATTACTTCCGGGTACTACTGAAACACCCCTCTTTTTTTCACTTATAGACGAATATGCAAGTAAACATGAACCTCCAACTAATGGGAGAGCCTGAGATTCCCACTGAAAGGGTTGCACCCTAGGTCACCTAATCTTTCCGTATGACTTTCACTCTCGCAATCAATCCTCACTCTCGCAAACTTTTGTAGTTTGAGATTTCTTCGAAAGCCGCTTTCACCCTCGTGTTCACACTCCCGCTCATGTTTGCAGTTCGCCCATACATTGTGTGACTTAGGAGTTACACCACTCAAATGTGTTTGGATACCTTCCATTTTGCAATTCATTTGCTACCTGGATGCAATGATCAATGGGTTTAGGTGTAAACTCACATTACAAAACCACTACTACTATCATTTTACTCTGAATAGACATGTAATAAAAGAAAATAAAAAGATTTGAGTGATAATGGACAAACATCTCTCACCAAGGACAATGGACATGACTTGATCTTATTAAACTAGAAAACAAAACAAAATGCAAGTATGATTATGCAAAAATATCTCAAAAAAGACAATACACACATGACTTGATCTTAGTAAGCTAGAAAAACATTATAACCACAACCTTTGGGATGCTTACACAGCAACAGTATCCATGTAATCCCCATCCGATGAGGGTATGGGCATGAAAGGACAAGAGCCTGAGTTATAAAATAGATACAACGTAGGTAATCAACATTAAGCCAGTTATTTAATAGACAGTTCTGAACAGCTGCTGGAGTAGCTTCAGGGAAATTCACTACTGACCCTGCAAAAAGAGAGATACATATTGTAAGTGTTTGTAATTCTGTTTGATATCTCACTATGAACGAATAAATCCAAGTGCCATTGCGTATGTCTTTTCAGTAGAAGGCATGAAGGACTACCAGAAAGCGCTTCTTGAAGAATTCAACAAGTTTTGCCGGATCATACTTTGTTTGCATGTAAGCATCAATCTTGTTTATCTCCTGCACAGAATTCAGCACCAAGAACTAAATTTTTGAAGTTTCGTTCAATATAGTGTTAGATTCAAATTTTCCTTTCAGACCAGATTTAACTCACTTCAATCCATGCTCCTAGTTTAGGTCGTCCTATTGTGATGTCATACTTGAACACGTTTTGGAAGATGAGTTGAAAAGTTCTAATAAAGGGACCATAGGCTATATCCACCTGTAGATCATGAATGTGGTAGCAAAATAGAGAAAAACTGTAAAATTAAGCACATGATTCCATTGACATGCATGCTTGCTTCCACCCAGCAGCACAAACAGAAATAATTATTGAATGAGTTGCAAATGCACAAAGTTCCACACGATGGAGCACTAAGAAAACCAATAGAATAAGAATGGGGCATACTAGACTGAATTGGCCAAGGAAATAAGGACCATCCTCGAATTTGTGTAGAGCAGTTTCCAAGTAATCAAAAGCACTACCTGAAGCAGAAACTACTTAAGTCAGCAAGGTTTCGAGAGATCACTGTCTTTTATACTATGACTAATGTCGCAGAACACAACAAGTATACAATCTCACCAGTTTCTTTCACTGGATCTCCTTTGCAAGAAGTAAACATGGTTTTGTTGAATGTGTCAGTGTACTTTAACAACTCTTCAGCAAACTGTTGTTTGGAAGGATCCTATAGTATTTTCACATTGTTGATCATTAAAATTAGAAAACGTGAAGAGTGAGAGAGATGGGGAAGGGGTGTTAATACATAATCACATCTTACATTAGGCAAAAGTTTGGGTCCTTCAAAGTTATCCTCGAGATATTTAAGTAAATCTAGACTCTCTCCGATGACTTTGTTGTTGTGCTCCAGTGACGGCACCTAAGGAAAAAGAACTGCATATGTGAGTAAGAAATTCTCAAGTAGGTAGTATAATGTTAGGCAGTAGCTTTGAAAAGTGATTTCAAACTTTTCATGACAGTGCAAAATGCATCACAGACAATTCAAAAGGCATTTACAAATAACTTTGCAAACAATAGGTCAACTTGACATTCTACAAGTATTTCTAGCGAAGCCAGATTTTATTCCGAACGAAGCTGAATCAGAGAAATGACACGATAGGACAAGGCCAAGTTTGGACTTATGTCGTAGTGATTGTTTAAGATAGGTAATTTTTTTTCAAATTAAGTACTATCACCCGCATTACTATAACTACTAATATTTAGTAAGACAGATTCAAGATGAACACTTCCATAATACTTCCCATATGTAGACACCTCAATCTGGACCTTGAAATAATCTTTAAGCTCCCCGATGATGAAATAAGGAAAAATATACCTTCAAAACTTGGATTGTTTCTCCTTTGTTACCCCTTCACTAACCTCAAGAAATCCCATTTTAAACATGTAGGGGGGGCCCCGGTTCAATTGCAAAAGAGGAAAGAAGCATTTGCTTTGTCAAAAATAACTTTTTGTATGACACATTGAGGGTAAAATGGACACACATTTCAATGTATATAAAACGTCTTTGAGTGAAACCAATTGGGTTAGAAAGAGGACTTGACAAGCTTTTCAACGCTTCAAACCATGCTCAAATTCGAGTTCGGGAGTATCCGGGGCGCCCCCGCGATATTTGGTGTGTTGTTACACAAAACCGCATGACATTTCAAAGCGCCCTGCGGCATTTCAGAAACGCTGCAGGGCATTTTAGAAAATTCCAAAAAATTGCTCCACCGCACAAGATTTCAATATACAACACGACATTTCCCATTTTGTCACGCGGCATTTTAGAAAAAGTTCTGACAGTTGCAAAAAGTTGTCGGCCACGCCTGTAGGCCAGAGAATAAATTTTATTCGGCCAGGATGCCACCTCCCTTCTTTGTATTGTTCATCCTTGGCTCTCTTGCCTATAAATACACCCCCACCCTAGTTGAAAAGTACCCCTTCAACTCCAAAGAAAGTTACTCTGGCATTCTCTGGGCTCTCACTCTCTCTCTAAAAGATACCCCCATTCTTCTTCTCCTCTCTTAAGTTCAGTAAACTACTGACTTAGGAGGACCTCCACCTCAAAGTATCCAAACATCCTCACATCCTTCAATCCCCATTCAAGCTCAAAAGGGATTTTAAGTCCAAATCAACCGCTCCATTCTTCCATCTTCAAGCACATCCAAGCTTTGATCAAAATGTATAAACAAATTCCTTGGGCTAAACCACGTTTAGCTTTGAGGGGAGCCGATCGAGGCCCTTCTTGGTCTTTCTATACTGAGTTTGGGTCTCCAACGAGCTTTATATTCAAAAAGTACAAAAAAAAAAAGTTTTTGCACTGGATACGCTACATTGTGCAGTGTTTTACAACATCGCACGGCGTAGTGTATTACACCGTGCATTATTTTGGTGTTCACTTTTAGCTTTATTCATCTTTTTG
Organism: Rhododendron simsii; assembly: GCA_014282245.1. Classification (NCBI taxonomy): domain Eukaryota; kingdom Viridiplantae; phylum Streptophyta; class Magnoliopsida; order Ericales; family Ericaceae; genus Rhododendron; species Rhododendron simsii. The sequence goes on from WJXA01000277.1 coordinate 611,701, forward strand.
AGATTACAGGCCGTTGGTTGTCTAAAATCATTTTTATAAAAAAACAGTGGGGCGAAAAGATTTCTAAAAGCTTCGAGAAAAGCTAGTTGCAAGTCATAAATCATCCTACACGGACTGCATATCAAGGATTAGTCAAATAAAGGGTTCTAAATCAATTCTTTTTAATATCTAACTTATTTTATGCAAACCCTGAGGTTGATCTTTAATATGTAGTTAAAATAGTTAAAAAGGGTAAAAATGAAAAGCCGTGTGGTGTTCTGACAATGCCATGGAGGATTTTATTCCACCGTGCGTGATGATAAAAGTTCCAGAGAGCATTCGGACTGCCGCACGGCTTTCTATTGTGGTGCACGGTATTTTAGTTTACATTGTTATTGTTGTTTCATTCCCAGTCTTCACTCCACTGTACATTTACACACATATCATTCATCTGTACATACTTGCTGCATTTATAAATCATTTTCATGCTACATGATTCATTTCCGTCATGTTTTTCAACAAAGTTAAAATTTTCAAACGATATTAAATTCCTCATTAAAAATGTTTAGTAGAGACCGGTTTACATCGGGCGAACGAGGTGCTTTATCAACAAAATTTTTCCCATTCGTAACGTGACTCCCGAACCCAAAGTCTTGGCGATTTTACTAGATCAAAAGCCTTTCTTTTCAAAACAAACTCTCGGTTTCTCGGATCATCTATCTCAAAAATCTGGATGGCGACTCTTGAACGCGCCGAGCGTGGCAGCTTGCAAAGGATAATGATTCAAATCTTTAATTGTATTTTGTATCCATTTTAATCCTTACAACTTTTTTGATGTCCATCAACAGCAACATCAGCACACCGTAATGTCAAAAACATTTGTGAACAACGTATATTGCATTCCAAAAGTACTTTACAGCACAAAGCACAGCCTCATAATAGTAGGAGGTCTTTACCCTCTCATTGTCAAGAAGAGTTAGAAAATCTTGATGACCACATAAGAACATTTATGTTTTTCTTCGATAATCAGTTTGATCAACAAATAAGGGGCACTGGTGATTAAAAAACTGCACCAAGTACTTCACTAACACGAGAAAATGATCGAAAGAAGGATATTGTATGAGAATGCTACCTTATTTTCTAGGTAAACTCTCTCTTTGTACCATGTAGGCTTGCTTTCAAGGTCAATCGCAACCAATTTTATCTCGTCCTGTAGACCCTACATCTCAAAATTTACACAAGATAATCACCACAAACACATTGAATTGCACACAAAACTGAGAAATCTTGCACATTAATTTTTTGTTAAGTCCTTCGGATGACTAGACATGCATCCCCTACTACCCCATGTGCCGATAAGAAAGCTCAATGTTTTAAACTTCGTTGAGAGGCATTCTCAATCAACTAGACAATATGCACATTTGACAAGTAGGATAAAAGCTTTGCATCCAAGGTGCAGACTTAGCAACACGATTCCCACAAAAGATTCTCCAGTGGAAATGTAGATTTCTCCTTTGTGAATCGTAGACGACTCTATATAAACAACGTAAAACTTTCACCTTTACAGCATGCAAGCAGACAGAGGACATGGAGCAAAATAGGTACTCAAGAGCATGAAAAACAAACCTTGTAGTTTCTTGCAATCCAAACACGCTGCGCATATGGGCATACATAAGCGATATACAACCTTCAAGAAGATACCGAAATTGAATTTGATAAGAAGTATGAACTAACTGCAGTCTAAGCTCAAAAAATCTTCTCAAAGATATCCGATAAGCTATAATATGTGAAACTGAAATCTATTAACTCTAATCAAATGAAATTACACTGAGCTTAATGTCCTAATAAGTTAGTGTCGGCTATATGAATTCGTTTTAGTATTTTGTATCCCACTTTGTCAATCAATGTTACACGGACCTTTTAAGTTGTATAAAGTACCCTTGTCAAACAATTGACACAGAAATAAAGGTATAGTACCTGTGAAGTTAATGTTTAGCTGGACAAAAACTTCTCAAGCGTATTTTGTAATTCAATTTTCTCTTGAGCTATGCATAGAACTCCTATAATACGCATAAGCATGAAAAGAAAAAGACTATGACAACTACTAAACACCATTTAATTAAACTAGAAAACAAAAATTTTGTATTGAGAATTTTAGTTATCCAGCCTGGTGCGTCCCCCTAGCCTTGAAATGAAGATTAGATGAATCCGATATACAAGACACATACCTACACCCGACATTAGCACCCGCGTTCATAAAACATAGTAGTAGCTGTCAATCCCATTGTTTACTACTACTAGAATTTAATAATTCACCTCCACTTTTCCCTGGCATCCCATGTAAAATTAAAACTTCCCCACCCTAGCAATTCCATTCACACAAATGGTACACACACAAACATATTGAGAGAGAGAGAGAGAGAGAGAGAGAGAGAGAGAGAGAGAGAGAGAGAGAGAGAGCATACCTGGTAGTTCCATCAAAGAGGGGAGGGGGTTCAAGAGAAGTAGAATCCAAAGTTGGGGGAAGATCTTCTTTCACGAAACTAGACAATTTTTTGAAACAAAAACGATAAAAAAATCAAAGCGCACACACACAATCCATAACCAGTGTTCATCACAGATTCACAGATCAAAACTAATACTCCATGTACTCATTATCTATTAAGAAAACATCCTTTTGATGTGAGGGTCAGTTTTGAGGTTGTCCCATACTCTTTTTTTTTTTTAATAAAAACTTCTAAATACTTAATGGAAAAAAAAAAAAAAAAGCTTCAGATGCTCATGGTTAATTTGCTTCAAGGATGCTCATGGTTAAACACTGATGTAGTTTTCCAAGTTAATTTAACGCCAAAGCACATGCGGGGTGAAAAATTCGTCAAATTACTTGGAAAAAAATAACTTCAATATAGCCTTAAAAATGAGATGCTACCCTGGGATATTTTCGGAGGTCATGCAAAACTAGACACTTTTGTGATTGTGGGTGTCTGATATTGAGGACAACTAGAGGTCGGGACAAAAGTTTGCTGATTTCTCGCGGGTACCCTTAAAATCACGTTCTGAACACATTGAAAGGCTCGGATCGTCACAATTCGATCGGGAAATAAGAGTCCCGCACGGTAAGACCATAAGAGATCCCTTATGGGATCCGGACTTTGTGTGTGTGTGTGTGTGAGTGTGTGTGTGTGTGTGTGTGTGTGTGTATATATATATATATATATATCTAGTTTTTAGTAGTAGCGGAGTCATGATTTTGATCTGAAGGGGACCAGCTTAATAGTTATATTATAACGTATACTTATTATATCATAAAGTGTTTGCTTTCCAACAAATTAAATTTGTACATTGAAATAATTTTAGTCTCATATAGTTAAAGTATACAAATCACTTTGCTTTTTTCTTTAGGCTATTTTAACAGTCACATGATTATTTTTTATTTATGAAAAAAATTGAGAAATGAGAATGTAAAATAATCGATTTTTTATCAAATCAAACCAAAATTATTAAGATTATAAGTACCTATACATGAATAATTATCAATAATATTTAAAATTAGGTATATAAAAAATAAAAAATTTAAAAATCTAGTGTTTTTTAAAAACTTTAAAATATCTAGGTTTGGAAGCTCTAGAATATCCTTGTGAAATATCTAGAGTTTTTTGTGAAAATTAATCACATTTGTTATTCTAGAATTATTACAAAGTTTATCTTGTATGAAAATATCTTTATACTAGAGCTTTCCATGAATTAGTATAAATAGGGATAGGTTCTAACCATTTTGTACCAAACCAAAAACAAAAGATTGACTTCAAATGTAATACAAATACTCTCCTTCTCCACCCTTGTCTTGTGAACGTCTGATACGAATTGTACAATTGAAAAAAAAAATTGCTCATCAATTCCTGGTTCCGCCATTGACAACTTCTATCCACCACCGGTGACCATCTCTAGCTACAACAAATCTGACTTTGATTATGTATTGGTGACACACTTTGATGTCGCCAATAATTTTCACATTCGGCGACAAGGATCGGCGACACAACAAAAATGCGTTGCCGTTGGATATATATTGGCAACACATTTTGATGTCGCCAAAAATCTTCACATTTGGTGATGCGAGGTGCATCATTGTTGGGTATGTATTGGCGACACACTTTGATGTTGCCAACAGTTTTCACATTCGGCAACGCAAATTGTGTTGCCAAAGGTCAAATTTTTTGGTGGGATATTTGGCACCAACAATCTTCACAATTGGCGACACGAAGTGCCTCGCCGTTGGGTATGAAGTTTTTCATCGGTACAAAAATTCATTATTAGAATGATATATTATGTTCAATCAAATATGTAACGATAATATATTTATTTCATTTTTGGCAGGAATGATTTGATCTCTCACGGTTCCGATTTTAAAAAATAGCTCAAGTGGCCCTTAAGTTGTGCTATAACGCCCTGATTTTCGGAGATAAAATCGGAGGCATTAAATATTGATTTCTAAAAATTTTGTTAATTTAAATTCAAAATCCAAACCAGATAATTCTCCCTAAAGATTCGCCTATTACAAACCATTGTAGAAATACTGAAAATAGTCGTTATGGTAGTAAATTAAAGTAAAAGAGCCGTCTTCTAAGATTGAGACGTATTCCAAGTGTACTCAGGATCGACTCCCAGCTCTGGATTCTTCTCCGCATAAAACTGTTCGCCTTTGGGATTCTGTGTTTCTTCTTGATTTTCTGCAAAATCTGGCACGGAAAGAGTTCACCCGTAGTATAATCCAACCCAACTACCCCTCTTACTTTACAGTTAGCAGGTACAAGACAATATTGAATCGAAGAGCCAAGCAGAGATTTCATACATGAACCAATTTATTACTATCCATTAACCCTATGTGAGATCTAAGATCTCATCCACGAGATCCTTTCCTCCCATACCACTAACTATGATCGTGTCATGAAAAATCCCCCCATTGCTTTTCCTACACACTGGGTTCTAAATGAATTCACCTAAGTTATGTACCTCGCATAAATTCATTTAGGACCATAACAGAGGGCACGATTACCCTTTGAAACTTTCCATGGCGTACCATACGTTAGGGTCGCCACCATTCCTAAGCCACTAACTATGACCGTGTCATGGGACAATCCCCCTTGCTGGCCTTGTAAGGCACGATTACCCTTTGGAACTTCCCATGGCGTACCATACGTTAGGGTCACCAAAATATCATCACTGGGCCTCGCAGGTCACCCTTATCCATGGCCAATTCAAAATCCACAATCTCAAGACTTCAACACTTTACCATTTTTTCCATCAACTTAGTATCGTCTAGATGAAATCTATTCGCATACCACCCCATGTCTTTAGGGTCCAATCTAACATTCAAATCAAATGTCGGTGCAGGATACAATCAAATCAAATAGTAATTAAAATAAATAACAAGCAATGCAATCACACAACTTTTAAAAAATGGGCCGTTGCCCTTATTCCTATATGGCCACATTGTCAATAATGAAGTAGAACTTTTATAGAAATTTTAATAGAATATTTTCTAGGCTCTCGTTAATTTAATTCTTAAGAAATTAGATGGATTAAAAACTAATTAAATACATTAATTAGGTAAAAATATTAGAATAATTATCATGACCTTGATAAGAGTCCTAAAGGTCCTACGCAACATGTTTGAGTATCAAAAGTTGAGTTCGGAGGATCGCGGGATTAATTTTAAATGAAGACATTAATTAAAGTGGCCAAAAGTGAAGTAAATAGATAATAAATAATTTACGAATTAAAATATGTTGTGGTTAACAAAGTTTCATCTACTGAATGAAAGGAGTCTAAATAAAATTAATCTTGCATTAATAATAAGAGTTATAAGGTCGTAAAGTAATTTTGATTGGAATTACTTTAAAAATAATAATAAATAGTGAATTTAATAAAATAAATATGAAATTAGCAAGATATCATATTTGAGATGCGAGAAAACTAGGAAAAAAAGTTTGGGTGTTAAAAACGTCGTTCGGAAGGTCGCAAAGATTTTTCGTTTATAAAATCTTGCACGATATCGAATAAATAATTAATAAATAGATAAATAAATAAATAAATATGATATTAACAAGGTATGAACTTTGAGGTGTGAAAAGTCTATGAAAAATAGTTCGGGGGTCAAAATGGTGTTCGGGAGGTCGCAAAACACATTCGAACCAAAACAGAACAAACCGCAAGGTCTGACCAGCTTGACCTTGCGGTGGGGACCTTTGCCGCAAACTCGGCGACTGGTTCTTGCGGCCTGCACCTCGCGGCTGCAAGGTTCAACGCAGCTTTCGTTTTTTTATTTTTTTATTCGGTTTTGATGCATGGGATCGTTCAGGCTATTGGGTTAATCATAAAAATATTAAATATACTTAGAGGAATGATTGAAATGGATTATAATACCTCGAATTGGATCGAATTAAATTAAAAACGAATCTTGAAGTTTGGGGAAGAAGACTTCGGGTTCTTTGATCGGGGAACCTTGGGACCAAATTGGACGACATTTGGTGATGCTGGGAGTTGTAAGAAGAGTTTGGATCGATTGAATTGGATTTCGGTTGGATCTAGGTACAAAACCCACTTTTCTCTCTCTCACTTTCTCTCTCTAAAACTCCATGGATTGGAGCTCCGTTCTCTCCGATTTTTCTCTCTTTTCTGGACTGGTGGGGCGTAGGGAATATTTTGGTATGCCCTAGGGTCGGAGTAATGGGGTATATATAGGAAAATTTTAAAGAGGTTGATAAAATTGAGTTTAATAAGTACTCAATCTCTTGGGCTTTGAGATGGACGAAAACAAGGGCGAAGATATGATCAGGGAGAGGAAGTAGAGACTGAGTAGGAGATGGAGAGATGGAAAGAGTTTGCATGCATGCATGCAATTTAAAAATAAAAATAAAAGTGAGATAATTAGGATAGGATAATTGTATTAGTATATATCTATTAAGGAGATAATATTATTATTACTAATAATACTTTTTAATTGATATTATAAATGGTAAAAATTACGGGTCATTACATGTGCACTATAGGATTTTAATGCCTCTGGAACTACCGAATATGTTACGATCATGTAGTTGCCGAGATCAAATTATCACCGATTTTGGCGAGAATGATATAATTGATCAGACGTTAAATCCTAACAGTTTAAATTGACCATTCAAAAAAATGAGCCAGCAACTACGTGCCATTAGAATCTATACATTCAATTTACTTGTTTCTAAACCAATGTCTTATACTATAATCTAATGTACAGTAGCCAGATGACCACAGCACAATCACAACGATCGATACCGTTCTTTTTGTTGTGGTTAGTTTTTTAATCATTCTTTTTTAAATTTTTAGGTCTATCGGGTTTTGAAAGCCCCTTCATCGGACGCAGATTCATTATTAGAAGGATATGTTATGTCCGATCAAGTATGTAATGATAAGAGATTTACTTCATTCTTGGTAGAAATGGTTTAATCATTCTTATTTATAAGATAGACAGTTCCGATTTAAAAGAAAATAGTTCAAGTGGCCCTCAAGTTGTACACTGTAGGACTTTAATGCCTCAAAAACCACCGAATGTGTTACGATCATATAGTTGCTAACATCTGATTATCACCAATTTTGGCGAGAATAATATAATTGATAAGATGTTAAATGTCAAAGGTTTAGATTGATCATTTAAAAAAATAGCTAACCACTACCTTTAAAAGGTATACATTAAATTTATTTATTTCTGAACCAAGGTCTTGTGCTAATCATTCTTGTAAATTTTTGGGTCTATCAAATTTTGAAAGCCCTTTCATCGGGACGTAGATTCTTTATTAGAATGGTATTTTACGTCTGATTAAGTATGTAGTGATAAGAAATTAAAAAAAATCTAGTGAACCTGTCAAATTAATACATAGATATAGTATCTACTCCCTCCATCCCAATTTAAATGTCCCCTATGAATTTTTGTGCATTTTCACTTTAATTTAGTGTAAGAAAAAATATATATATATTTTTTGGGTTTGAAAATGAACAAAAATCCATAGTAAACATTTAAATTGGGATAGAGAGAGTAGAAGAAATTAACAATCGCAAAAAGAAATTATTAAAATACAATAACATAAAACGACATCATTTCGAGAAGACCCAGTCTTTTTTTGGTCCAAAATACTTAAATTGCTTCACCAATTTGAATTTTGATAAGCATGAAAGTTGTTAGCCCTTTGTGTTATTATTCAAACCCAATTTGAATTACCCCAATCACAATTATGAGTAAAAAGTTATGTCTGAAATATTAAATAAATTAACTTTGATTAGGAGAATTCAATTGTGTTTGAACAATAACACAAAGGGCTAAAATTTTGATGTTTATCAAAATTGCTAATTTTAATGTTTAAAGGTTCAAAATCATATTCGATTCAACTTTAATTGCTATTTTAATGTTAAATATATGCTATATATATATATATATATTAGATATTCTAAATTTAAGATGAAAAGTGTGTTAGTGCAGTTGGTCAGAGCCTGGTGCGCAAAGACTTGTGTAGTCCGATGATCGGGGGTTCGAAACCCCAGGAGGTGCAAGAAAATTGTATTTTTTTGTCAAGTAACCTTTCGGTGACCCAAAACACGTCGGCAAAGGTGTAATAAGTTTCCCACAACAACCATACTTTCGCCGACGCAAGGACTTGCATCACCAAAACCCTTTGCCGACATACTATTGTGTGCAGGGCCGGCCCAAGTGTTTTGAGTGCCCAAGGCCAAATTATAAAAAGTATGCCTTAATATTTAACGATTCTTACTGCAACGATCAAAATACGAGAAAGCCAAACTACTATAAAGTTCTACTAATTATTACATATGAACACAAAATACAAAGTCTTAAAATAGGCAAATATATTTTATCTCAACAACGCATGAGTATCTCTTGAATACTACTCATTTTGCATTTCTAGAAGCAAAAATTCCTCATGACAAATTCCTTCCCACCATCACAGAAGTAGACGAGAAGACTAAAAATAAACGTACATTTCCTCTCTCTTTTTTCAGTTAATTTGTTGAAACAAATCAGTTTTAGATGTGAATCCGTTAAGGAATTTTTGGGCTTTTCTGTTTCTGTCCATATTCAAAAAAAAATTGCATTTATTAGTTTTGCGTCATATTTTTGTGGATTATTGATTCATCTCAACGAAAAGAATTGAAAATATAAAAAATTGACTTTTACCCAAATATTTTTTGAAATATCTAAGATAAAGTGCAAAAGGCCGTCTTTATATTGGATATTTCAAAAAAAAAAAGGGGGGTAAAAGTCATAGTAATTTCTTACTCTTCTAATTCGTCTTGACAAGACGAATTAATAATTCACAAAAGTTAAACTTAAAATTAATAAATTTGAATTAGGAAAAAAGTCTAAAAATTCCAAAAATCTAAGCAAAACGGCTACAAAGGGAAAGAATGTCGGTCAAATGTAAAAAAAAAAAAAAGAAGAAGAAGAAGAAATGCTGTTCAAAAACATGGGAAAGTAATGGAATAACCAAAGTAATTGTACTGTTAGTAAAGGCTCTGTTTATGAACGCGACTTCCCAAAGCTTTTAAAGGCAATTGCTGAGGTGGCGCGCATCTATTGGTGGGGTGGAAATGGCTGAGTTTCCTGATCAGCGTTTCCTGATCAGCCGGAGAGAATGCAAACTCATGGAAAAAATGTGTCAGAGCTTTGGTTTTCTTTTTTTTCAAAAATGGACCAAATAGTTCTCTGATTTACAAAAAATGCCACATAGTTCTTGGGTCATTTGAGTTTTTGGGCCTTTATTTGCATGTTGGGCTTTCATTTGCATGTTTGATGGGCATTTTTTTTTATGTTATTGGGCTAAAAAAGAGTCCCAGTCAAACCCAAATACTAAAAAAATGGGGTTCTGACTAGCCGGCCCTAAAATGTCATTCGATACGCGTCCAGCCCCACTTCGTGTCACGCCCTTTCCGCCCAAGTCCTGTTTCAAGTGATGTTCCCAAAATACCCCACCCTTCAGCGCTCTCCTTATAGATCTGCAACAGGATTGCCGCTGCAATCTACTCCGCTGGCCGCTGCGACAGAGGCTATGCTGGAGGTGGCTCTGGTGATGAAAGCTCGATCCACCGGCGGAGGTTACGAGGTGGCTCTGGAGATGAAAACTCGATCCGACGGCGGAGGCTACGATGGCAGCGGCGGCGGGGACTACGGAGGCGGTGGTGGTTATGGTGGAAGAGGCGGTGGAGGTTACGGAGGCGGCGTCGAGTATATATCGATGCAGCTGGACGGCTGTATTTTTTACGGCGGTGAGATTGGCGGCGACCTTGTTGTTAGCGACAGTGTTCTACTGTTCTTGCATGGCGGTAGTTTCGTCTAGATCGATGATCTAGAAGGAGAATAGAAGAGAGTATAGCGTTATTGATTTGTTCAGGGGATGTGAATTCTTACTTTATTAAAGGCTATGTGGATTTTTTTTTTTTAAGGAGTTTACGGTTGTTTTTTTCGTCTAGAATTCTCAGCTATAATTCACGTTCAGAATTTACACCAAAAATTCACCCAAAATTCACATTCTAAGAATTCACATCTCCAAAAAATTCTGAAAAGGAACAAAATTCTGTGGGGTGTGAAATCTTGAAGGTGTGAATTCTGTGGGTGGGGTGTGAATTTTGGAGGGTGTGAATTCATGGAGGTGTGAATTTTGTGGGGTGTAAATTCTTGAAAGTGTGAATTCTTAAGGTGTGAATTCTGTGGGTGGTGTGTGAATTTTAGAGGGTGTGAATTCGTGAAAGTGTGAATTCTGTGGGGTGTGAATTCTTGAAGGTGTGAATTCTGCTAGTGGTGTGTGAATTTTGGAGGGTGTGAATTCTGTGGGGTGTGAATTCTTGAAGGTGTGAATTCTTAGGGTGTGAATTCTATGGATGGGTGTGAATTCGTGGAGGTGTGAAATTTGTGGGTGGGTGTGACTTCGTAGAGGTGTGAATTTTGTGGGTGTGTAAATTATTGAAGGTGTGAATTCTGTGGAGTGTGAAATCTGTGGGTGGGGTGTGAATTCTGGAGGGTGTGAATTCTGTGGGGTGTGAATTCTTGAAGGTGTGAATTCTTGGGGTATGAATTCTGTGGGTGGAGTGTGAATTCTGGGAGTGTTGAAATAGTGACAAGGGTAAAATAGTAAAAGCATCTTTAAAAATGGGTTGGATGGGATAGCTCTACAAAAAGGGGTTTGCATGAAACTTTATGTTAAAAAAGGGACCGGCCAAGAATTTCCTGTAAAAAAATTGGAGTGCCCCAAAAATTGGACATTTTTAAGGTGCCCAAGGCCCAGGCCTCTTGGGCCTTGGGGTTGGACCAGCTCTGATTGTGCGTCGACAGAACCGAATTTTGTTGTAGGGATCTGGCAACTCATCCAACGGTCCAACCAATGGCTACCTCCCATCAATACCACATCTCCTTCTCAGTAAGACAACCACCTCACCTTGTTTAGTAAATTGGTAATCACATATCAATAAGCGAAATTGCCAAGAACCATGGGAAAGTTTGGAGGTTCACATCGGGTGGGCTACGCCAACAACGTACCCCAAGTGTATGTCGTGACTTCATCTCTTACATCGATTGATAAAATTTGCATATTTTTGGATCAAAAGCGTGGTCTAACTTTTTCGGTTCCATCTGTTATGCGATTCATTAACTTCCAACATAAAGATATACTAGAGGTAGGGGCACATACGATGCGTGTGCAAGTTAGATTTTGTCAAAATTTGTGAATATTCAAACAATAAATAGGATGTTATAAAAATCCAACTTGCACTCCGACCTCTAGTCTTAGTGTCATCAAACTTGAAAGGAGAATACAACAACAGAAACAAAGACAACAAAACATAGCCAAAAACTAACTTCCACATTGAAAACACTTCTTCTGAAATACAAAATGAAATTCCTATTTTCCTACCGATCCAATAATCAAGAAATAATAGGAACGAAGAATAAACGATGAACACCAAATATACGTGGAAAACCCTAAACGGGAAAAAAACCACGGGAAGGAAATCATGCACTATAACTCATTGTACGGTTACAAACAAACCTATACTTACAACCTAGAATCGCTCTCGGTTGACCAAGGTTGATTGCCGAATCACTCGTTCACCGCACCCAGTGCTTGACCGCCGCTGCCTTGAATCCACAAGCCTTCCGCAAAACTTCGGAAATCCACCGAAGAATAACTCTAAGTTTGTTTAAATAGAGTTGTGATTACCTCTTGGAGTTTCATTGTAGCCTGAACAATTGAAGAGGAACTCCAAGATTCAAAGATAAAGAAACCACTTGGTCGATTGAGGTTTAAACCCACGCATGCATGTTGCTGCCCCTTTCTCTTTGTTTTTCTCAAACCTCAGGCCCATATCTTTTGGCTGCTCTATTCCTCTTTGTAGTCCTAGGAGACCACATGTCCTCAAATAAATTACCCCTTCTAGGTAATGTAAATCTCGTGCCTTAAACAGATTGCTTAGATTAAATTCCGATTGGTTGGTAAAGTCAAGCCTTGCAATTACCAAATGATCTTTTCCATGTGCAGCAAATCCTTTCTTCCGGAGAAACAAATCTTTCCTTTTCTTACCTATACGAAACACTCACTCTCAATAACAAATGATTTGATTTCCTTCCACTTCCTAAAATGACACTCTAGAAATAAATAAAGAATAAATTTCAACTCAATGTATTTTTGTCATGGGATTTGCCAAATAAAAACTTGACCTTACACAAAAAAATATGCACAGCAATAAAATCAATTTTTTTTGTTATTTGTTTGACAATGATACGAGTAATTGTTTAAGATAAAAATGAAAAAATTCCTCTAATTTAACCGCTAGAAACCCACGTTCCCCTGGATTTTAGTTTATAAAGAACACCACCTGCCACATTCCCTTGAAACCCACATTCCCCGTTCCCTCTAATGACGAAATCCATGTTTTGAAGGAAGGCAACTTGGGTAAAGGAGACAACTTCTATTTCATGGATATTGACAAACAAAATCAAATCAGGGTAAACAAAATTGTATTTGGAAAAGTACTCTCTTTGATCTATGGTACGTTACCCATATCTTCATATATTTTTTTTGAGTCAGTCGTGCAATTTTAATCTAGGCATAATCTGGAATTCATTATTTTCCTTCCATCTTCATCTTTATGCAAATTTTCTCAGTCGCTTTGCTAATTTACTTTATAATATTTGAGAATCGACTTGCACCTGCAGAGTTGTAAAATTGGGAGGCACAAAATGACATTCTGAAATTTGAATAAAAATTTGAGTCTCCATTGATTTGAGTGATATTTTTTTTAATACAATTCAATTTGATATAAGTTTGAGTAAAGAAATGGAGTGGATTTTGAAGTGTTTTTTACTTGAATTTTCTACATTGATTTGAGTGAAAAGTATTCGTACAATTCACTTTGATATAAGTTTGAGTACTTGGGTGTTTTTTACTTTAATTTTGAGTTGAAGTGGAAAAAAAAACAGTAAGGCCTACTCTATGTACCCAACAACAGAGAGGGATATGTTCTCAAATATATCCTTTTTATTGTTTCCAATAGAACAGTTTCACTAAGTCAATGTTTGGTTGGTTGGAATGATAAATGTAGATGATATTTTTTGCTGAGGCAATGTTTGCTTGGCTGGAAATAATGCGTGTGCAAGTCTAATTTTCACAGTTTTTGTTAAAACTCAAGTTGCACATGCATCGTGTGTGCCCCGCCCACTATACTAAAAGTGTTACTACTACTATGCATATTTTTTTGCATTTCAGAAGAAGGGTTTCCAATGTGGAAGTTAGTTTCTGGCTATGTTTTGTTGTCATTGTTTCTGTTGTTGTGTTCTCTTTTCAATGTGTGTGCAAGTCGGATTTTGAAATTTTGAAAAGGAGATTTCCCTTTATATATTAGATTAGAATAAATATATTGTTTTGGAATGTACATAATCACATTACATAACTACGATTTTATGCCGAATAGCTATGTAACAAGCGAAAGAAAAATACAAGTACATTAATACACCAACATATCACAGTACACCATACAAATGAGTTGATCTTATTAAGCAAGAAAACCATTTCTTATTAAGCAAGAAAAACATTTCGACCACAAGCTTCGGGAACACCAGAGTTACAGAATAGATAGAACATAGATAGCATGAAGCCACTTATTTAGTACATAGTTCAAAACAGCTGTTGGAGTAGCTTCTGGAGAATTCACTATTGACCCTGCAAAAAGAAAGATATATGTATAGTGTTTATTAATTCTGTTTGATGTCTCACTATGACTGAATAAATCCAAGTGCCAATGGGAATTTTAATTTCAGTAGAAAGGCATGAGGGACTACCAGAAAGTTCTTCTTGTAGGCTTGAATAAGTTCTTCGGGATCGCACTTTGTCTGCTTGTAAGCATCAATCCTGTTTATCTCCTGCACAGATAAGCAGTTCGAGATGTCATGGAAAATATTATAAAGCTCAATGCTTATTGCAATGGAAATTCGTAGCTCCTACTATACCCTTGATTGAGAAATCACTAGAGTGAAAAACAAAAAGTTGCAAAAGATCTCGTTGCCTACGTTATTATGCTCAGAAACATTGGACTCAAAGTTAACCTTTCATCCAAAGAGGTAATGCGCAACACAAATTTATTATGTTAGCACACCAGAGAGAGAGGGACCATATTCTTTTTTGTGCAACCGTGAAACAGAGAGATCATAAACATCAGGAGAGATGATCCAACAAAACACAATCATATACATTTTCATTTTTCATTGCTTCCATGCCCTTCTAAGTGAAATGTCCAATTCCACCATCTCAATCAGAGTTTGGTGTCTCACAGCAGCGATCAAGCTTACATGCTCAATTACTCAAATCAAACTAGTGAAGAACACAAGGCTTGGCATTGAAAATCATATGATTGATGTGCTTTAAACCACAATGCACCACATCGTTATAGTAATAAATTCAAATTTGCGAATTTAATTGATTAACTCACTTCAATCCATGTTGCTAGTTTTGGTCGTCCTGTCGTAATGTCTTGCTTCCACACGTCTTGTAAGAAGATTTGAAACCTTTCGACAAATGGAGCATAGGCTATGTCGACCTGCGGATCATGAATTTGTTAGTAACATGGAGAAAAAAACAAAAATTAAGCACATGGTTTCGTTGACATGCATGCTTGTTTGCCATAAAAGTTAATGATCTCCAAAATAACACCCCACAACACATAAAAAAATACTGACTGCGAATGTACAAAGTACCACACAATGTAGCATCATTAAAACCAACAGAAGAGAGATGAGGCATACCAAACTGAATTGGCCAAGGAAGAAAGGTCCGTCCTCGAATTTGTGTAGAGTAGTTTCTAAGTAATCAAAACCGCTACCTGATGCAAAAATTACTGAAGTCAGCAATGTGTCGAGAAAGTACTTTCATTTATTCTGTGACTAATTTCCCAGAACACACGAAGTTTAGAATCTCACTAGCTTCTTTCGCTGGATCTCCTTTAAAAGAAGTATACACGATTTTGTTGAGTGTGTCAGTGTACTCCAACAACTCTTCAGCAAACTGTTGTTTGGAAGGACCCTATAATATTTTCACATTGTTGATCATCAAAATCAAAAAACATGAAAAGTGAGAGACGGGGAAGGCCGAAGGGGTGTCAATACATAATCACATCTTACATTAGGCAAAAGTTTGGGTCCTTCAAAGTTATTATCAAGATATTTAAGTAAGTCTAGACTCTCTCCGATGACTTTGTTGTTGTGCTCCAGTGAGGGCACCTAAGGAAAAAGAACTGCATATGTGAGCAAGAAATTCTCAAGTGGGTAGTATAATGTTAGGCAATAGCTTTGAAGAGTGATTTCAAACTTTTCATGACAGTGCAAAACGCATCACAGATAATTCAAAAGGCATTTACAAATAACTTTGCAGACAATAGGTGAACTTGACATTCTACAAGTATTTCTGGTGAAGCCAGATTTTATTTCGAATGAAGCTGCAATTAGAGAAATGACACAATAGGACCAAGGTCAAGTTTCGAATTATGTCATAGTAATTGTTTAAGATAGGTAATTTTTCCAATTATGTATTATCACCCACGTTACTATAACTACTAATATTTGGTAAAATGGATTCAAGATGAACACTTTCATAATACTTCTCATACCAATGATGAGTTCCAGTAAAAGAATAAAGAGTTTTATTTAAGATGATTGTAACTACCTCCTCTAGGTCTAGAATGACAAAAAAGCTTACTTATAGGTAAAAGTTGTTCCGTTTATCTCCCCATTCAAATTCATTTTATACATTATTTTCAGATCATTGCTATTATAGCCAAAATATACTCGCAATACCAGTTCTCCTCTTTATTTTACCACAAATTGTTCTCCCTGCCAAGAATTTCAACATTTACATAAAGACGTTTCCACTGGAGCACCACATTGTGGTGGCATGCAAAGGATAAGGATCCAAATCTTCAATTGCAGCAAAATCTTTCAAATTATTTATAATATACTCCCAAATGATTAAATATTTTGTATACATTTTAATCCTTACAACTTCTTTTTTGAGGTCCACCAACAACAATATCAGCACACCGTAACGTCAAAAACATGTGTGAACAACGCATATTGCATTTCGAAAGTACTTTACAGCACAAAGCACAACCAGCAAATAGTGGGAGGTCTTTACCCTCTTATGGTAAAGAAGAGTTAGAAAATCTTGATGATCACATAAGAACATTTATGTTTTTCTTCTACAATCAATTTGATCAATAAATAAGAGGCAGTACTGATGATTAAAAAAACTGCACCAAGTACTTCATTAACATAAGAGAAAATAATCGGAAGAAGATTATCGTACGGAGAGAATGCTACCTTATTTTCTGGGTAAACTTTCTCTTTGTACCAAGTAGGCTTGTTTCTAATGTCAATGGCAACCAATTTTATCTCGTCTTGTAGACCCTACATCTCACAATTTACACAAGATAAGTGATAGGTGTGTAAATACGCCTATTTACGCCCCCTAACTTAGGCTTGTTATGTCCATTTAGTTCGCTACTTGGGATTTCAAACTTGTTAATTACGTTTCAGGATTCTCAGAGCCGTTGGATAACAATCGGAGCTAAATTGAGAATTTTACCGGTGCCAATTGAATTAATTAAGGAAAGAGACCAAGTTTATGTTAGTAATTTATTTTAATCAACGGGTATCTGTAATCTTAACGTGGGGAGATTAATAAGTATTTAATATCATGGAGCTCGTAATATAATTGAGATAAGGACGGGAGTGCAATTATAATTCTGTAGTGGGGTGAATTATAATTAGTGAAATAAGAAGTAGAATCCTGGTGGGATTAGGTTTTTTTATTTACACTGGGAGCTCAGACTTATTACTCCTTAAGTCCCTATCGTAGCCCTATATATATACGTTATGCTCTCTAGGTCAGATTAACGTTTTTCTATTATTCACGAAATAGAGGCAGACTTAGAAAGAGCAAACAGATCGCGAAAGAGTCCACACTCAGTTCGTGTTCTAGACGTGCAGGGAATACGATAGAAGATCGTAAGGTACGATTGAGCAATATTCGTGGTTTATAGCAAGGCGTGCTATAACAAGTTCAACCAGCGTTCGTGTCGCAGGGAGTTATGGTAAAACCCTAATTCCGCCTTGTAGGGTTTTTTATTTTTTATTGTCTAATCTGTACGTGTCATTACTGGGTCTTGGGAATTCGGTTTCCCAACAGTTTATATGGGATATTTGGAGAAGAGAAGCACTGTATAAAATTCCTAAGCTACTATGCAATTGGACCCACTTAATTACAAATCAGTAGAGAAGAATGGGCTAGCAACCTACGGTGGGAACCGACTACGGGAGCTATATTATAAAAGAAAGAGAAAAAGGGTTTCGGAAGGCATCTTTTCCTTTTCACATCAGAGAAACACGGAACAGGGGCTGCCATTAGGATATCATATTCCCTCGACGCCGAAACAGAGAGCGAGGCTGCGATTAAAGGCAGCACTTCGACTATGCCTCGCGTATCACAGCCGAACAGACAACAAGGAGCTTTGGGTTTTATTCTTTTACTATTCATTAGAAAGCTTTCAGTTTGTTATTCAATGGAGTTATGTTCTTACATGATTATTTGTTCTAATTTTATGAGTGGCTAAACTTCTTGACTAGGGTAACGAGGAGGTCTCTCCAAGTAGCGTAATTGTTTGATTTCTAAGGTTTTATATTCGACTTGATTGTGTGACTTGATCGATTCATAACTCTTTATGGAATTCAATATTTTTTCAATATTCGAATGTGTTTGTATCCATGGTTTCAAGCACTCTCATGCAATGATTTTGAATGTTTCGAGATAGGCTTTGAGATAGAGTATACGACGTGAGACGGGTCATGCCGTGGTTAAATCCAATGAGACGATCCATGCCGTGTTGAGATAGCCTATACGGAGTACGAATCTTGATTATCTCTTTGGGAATTATCGATAGGAATTGCTACCCTACGATAGTCTGGTTGAATGTTGAATATGAACCCTAGGTTTCAAAATAATTGCGTTATAAGGGGAGACTGAATCGGAAACCCTAGTCCTTTCTCTAATCAGTTTACAACTCATTTAATTTGCTTTCTAGTTTAATTTTAGTTTAATCAAATCCAAATCAAAGTCCAATTTTAGTTTCAGAATTAAATTAGAAATTAATTGAAAGTACCGTAACTCAGCTTTTTACTCTCCGTGGACGATCTCGGACTTGACCACTATTCTTCAGAATATTAGTTAATTCCTTGTTTTATAAATTATATTTTTGGTACGAAAACGACAGACCAATAAGCCCCACGAACACGTTGAATAAAATTTAATGCGCACAAAACTAAAAAATCTTGCACATTAATCTTTTGTTAAGTCCTTCGGATGACCAAACACGCATCCCCTACTA
Organism: Rhododendron simsii; assembly: GCA_014282245.1. Lineage (NCBI taxonomy): Eukaryota > Viridiplantae > Streptophyta > Magnoliopsida > Ericales > Ericaceae > Rhododendron > Rhododendron simsii. Next base: position 630,643 of record WJXA01000277.1, read on the forward strand.
CCCTGTGTGCCGATAAGCAAGCTCAATGTTCTAAACTTCGTTGAGAGTCATTCTCAATCAACCGAACATTATGCACATTTGACAAGTAGAATAAAAGCCTTGCATCCAAGGGGCAGACTTAGCAACACGATTCCCACAAAACATTCTCTGATGGAAATGTAGATTTCTCCTTTGTGAATTGTAGACGACTCTATATATAAATAACATAAAGCTTTCACCTTTATTACAACATGCTAGTAGGCAGAGGACATGGAGCAAAATAGGTACTCAAAAGCAATGAAAACAAACCTTGTAGTTTCTTGCAATCCAAGCACGCTGCGCATATGGGCATGTGTAAGCGATATACAACCTTCAAGAAGATACCCAAATTGAATTTGATAAGAAGTATGAACCAACTGCATTCTAAGTTCAACAAAATAACTCTTCTCAAAGATATCCGATAAACTATAATATGTGAAACTGAAATTTATTTACTCTAATCAAATGAAATTATACTGAGCCTAATGTCCCAATAAGTTAGTGTCAGCTATATGATTTCCTTTTACTACTCGGTATTCCACTTTGTCAATCAATGTTACATGGACCCTTTAAGCTATATAAAATACCCTTGTCACACAATCGACACAAAAATAAGGGTATAGATAGTACCCATGAAGTTCATGTTTAGCTGGACAAAAACTTGTCAAGCATATTTGTAATTCAATTTTCTCATGAGCTATGCATAGAACTCCTATAATAGGCATACGCATGAAAAGAAAAAGACTATGACAACTACTAAACACCATTTTATAAACTAGAAAATTAAAAAATTGGTATTGAGGATTTTAGATATCCGGCCCGGTGTGTCCCCCTAACCTTAAAATGAAGATTAGATGAATCCGATATACAAGACACATATCCATACGCGATATTCTCACCCGAGTCCATAAAACATAGTAGCTATCAATGCCATATGTTTACCACTGCTAGAATTTAATAATTCACAATCACTTTTCCCCGGCATCCCATGTAAAATTAAAACTTCCCCACCCTAGCATTTCCATTCACACAATGGTACACACACAAACATATTGGAGAGAGAGAGAGAGAGAGAGAGAGAGAGAGAGAGAGAGGGCATACCTGGTAGTTCCATCAAAGAGGGGAGGGGGTTCAAGAGAAGTAGAATCCAAACGTGGGGGAAGATCCTCTTTCACGAAACTAGACAATTTTTCGAAACAAAAACCATTAAAAATCTGCACTCACACAATCCATAACCAGTGTTCATCACAGATCAAAACTAATACTCCATGTACTCATTATGTATTATAAGAAAACATCCTTTTGATGTGATCAGGGTCAGTTTTGAGGTTGTCCAATTCCCAAACTCTTTTTTTTTTTTTTTAAATAAAAACTTCTAACTACTTTACGAAAAGAAGAAAAAAATAAACTGTCACCCCGAATTTTTTTCTCCACTCTTTTCTACCTTGGCATCCTAAATTTCATTACAAATTAATCTCAATTGTTTAAGATTTTCCTCAACTCATCTTTTTGCAGCATAACACCGATTTGCACACACATCGCGTGTTTGGCATCCGGTAGGGTTGCAAAAAGAGCCGAGCTGAGCCTTTGTAGTGTTCGAGCTTGGTTCTATTTTACTAAACGAGCCTAAAAGTCGAGCTTGTTCGTTTGTAAAAACAAATCTGAGCCCGATTATTTTACTTAACCAGCCTCTTCAAACAAACAAGCCGAGTCTATACAAACGAGCCGAGCTTTTTTAAGTGTTTGAGCACAGCTCGTTTTTTACTTTTAAAAAATGAGTCTAAAACTCGAGCTCAGGTTGATTTGTTTGCAGTTTAATATTGTAAAACAACATAGATATATATGTCCATAAAGGCCCAGTTCCACTAACAAAAATCACTAAAAACTTAACACATTTCATCATTTCGTTTCCACTAACAAAAAATTTGTCAACAAACACTTTTTTGCTATATTAACTCTACTTCCAAATCATCAATAACTTACCGGAAATAACTTGATATTTTTCAACAACTTATTCACTACCCGAAACACTTAACAATTTCTTGACCACAAATAAAAATTTACAAATTTTCACTATCGAAAACACCACCAAAGTCAGAGCAAGAGAGCTTACGGAGGAGGCATAATTGTTGCTTTCGATTTCTGAATTACCAGCTTTCGGGCGTTTGCAGTGGGAGTTGTGTGACGCCTTACATACCAAAGTCCCCCAGTATTTGTAGGAGGTGATGAGACCAGTCAGATTGTTTGAAAGTCGCGAGCAGTGACGGAAGGGCGTCTGGGCGTGGGAGTGGATGGTAAATTTACTCACGAGGGTTTTCCGGTTCATTGCATTTGGACGAATTTTCACCACCGAAATGGACGGCCAGGATTCACCGAGCGGGCACATATCCGCTCAGCACTGAAAATCTTCTCGTTCTATTGACACCAATTTTCCGGTGCACATATCGTACGTAGATCAACGATCCGAGTTGTTCATTAAATTTAAACATATTTTCAAATGCCCGTTCGAAAAATCAGCTCAATCTGATACTTATAGGCGTTCAATCCAATCATCTAACTTTTCATTTATATTTTAGGATCCTAAAACCTAAATAATAAGAAGTTAAATAATTGGATCGAAAACCTATAGGTATTGAATTGAGCTAATTTTTTGCGTAAGCCCTTAAAATCATGTTCTAAATTTAATGAATAGCTTGAATTATTTTTGTGAGACCAGTAATGGGCCCACATTCGGATTTGTGCACGTGGATAGACATTGTATGTTTTAGCGCCACTTGGCCTCCACTAATGCTATTGGTACATATTGAGAAGAATAACAAATTCAATGTACAAATGATTTTGGGACCCGTCTCGGATCCCATGAACATAATCGAAGTTGCTCATTTATTTAAAATATTTATATTCCAGGTTCCTATAAAAATCAACACAACTCGATATCAGTAAGAGTCTTTACAAATCATCCAACTTTGTGACAAAATTCAAGCCTAAATTTTGAGACAAACTTGGATGTTTCGTAAAAATTCTTACTTCTTGCCGACATCGGGTTCACCGTCACAAAAGACAAAATAATCAGAACCTTTAACACCCCAAAGCTTTTAGTCTATCCCTTGTGGCCTACCTCCCATAATTGACCATCTAGGATCATAGCTAGTGCTTATACCAGATCATGATCTTACAGCTTTTTTCAGATCATAATCATAATCATTTTTCATTTCCTTCGCGGCCATTGCAATCTCTCCCTCCCTGTAGTCCATGAGAAGTTATCTCAAAGGGCATGTTCGATTGTAGAATAAGAGAGGTGGGACCATGCGACTAAAGGGTGAGACTCAGAGGTGGGTCCACATGTTCTCCCTTTTTCATAGTTCGATGCTTGGTTGCACACGGGACTAAGGAATGGATCAGACCAGGATGGATTATTTTTCAATTCAGTATCCCATGTTGGGTATTGACTAATACCGGATGAAAGTGTTTTTTTTTAGGTCTTTTATATTTTATTTGGGACTTGAAATTATATTTGGTTTCTATTAACGTAATCGTATTCGCTTTGGTCTAAAAAACCTACATACTAGAAGCAATAACATGTCTAAGTAGGTGCAATTTTCGAAATATTATTCAGAGACTCCGGACAATGAATTTCATAAGTTTTCAGAACAAGTTTATATTCATTCTCTCTTGCTTGCCCGCTATATTCAACCACTCTCACCATCCGCCACCGTTTCAAGCCATAATAACCTCCAACCACAATTTTCAACCACATATCACCATCGGTGACTCCTCCAACGGTCCAACCAATGGCTACATCCCATCAGTAAATAATTCCTTCGTCCCATTTGGTGTACTTGGTATTACGGGGAATCCAACTTTTTAAGGAGTCAAAGTCGAAAATTGATATCTTCACTGTCACCGAACAATTAAACTTGAGAATTTACTTCAATTTGAATCCATTTTCAACATAGAAAAATTACGGATGAAAGTTACTTAGGTGAGTTTGGTAAAAGTTATATTGACTAAGAACACTAGATATTATTGTCGGTTTAGTGATTTTCACTAGATATTATTGTCGGTTTAGTGATTGTTGGTAAAGTTTATTTGTCAGAAAATTTTAGAACTATTCATTCGTCTCAATGAGAGCAATCGAAAAAGTATAAATATTAGTTGAAGTTGAAAAACTTTCAGACAAGACAAACAAAAAGACAATTTTTGTTGAACTTTTCATCTTTAGTGAAATTGTAGTTTTTACTTAATTTGGTCATAATTTTATACTCGTTCAAATCGAATGGATCACGACTTGTAACCCATTCAATTTGAACTCACAACACCCAGAGGATCTGGATAACTAATTAACTACCATACTTTTGCAATTCATTTATGACCCTGCGATAACCCAATTTTTACCTTTAAAATAAAAGTACGGTTATTGAATTTTTTTTTTTTTTGGAAATATTGACATCGCGGATAGACCCAAAATAATTTTTCCGGTCTGCGGTAAATTTTAGGCAATTTTCTGAGAATGAAGTCCGGATGACGTAACCGATTGAAGACCAAATGTACTGTGGGAAAAATATTCCGAAACAATCAGTGTCGGATAGATATTTTCCCTTCCAAATCAATCTGGCAAAGAGAATTCTAGATAGACTTCAATAAATGAAGCTAATGAGTTGGCACCAGTTGTGTTGGGCACTCAATAATTCCAGTAAATTTTAGCCAATGAAGTGAAGTGTCGAGGGTAATCTTGACCATCGAATTGAAATTGAAGGATTCTTCAATTCCCTATAGATTAGAGAGGAGTCAGACTCGGATAACTTTGTGGTTCGTGAAAATTTCTTATATATCCCTTCGACTTTGCACAAAAGTTCAATTTAGTACTTCTCCAATTTCAACAAAATAAACCTTTAATTTTTGATTTGATTTCAATGTCATCCATCAGTTGGATGGAAAGTGAAAATGTGCCCATCACGTGATCTTTTCCTAGGGGCTTATTTGCCCATTCTCCACCATTCCCTGCCCTACAGCTTCAACATCAACCGGAAAAAAAAAAATCCTCCATAATCTTAGAGCTACAACATCAATCAAAGGCTGAGAGTCTGCTTCATCTCGACGATTGGCGCCTACACACAACGACCCACCGAAAAACCCAAACTAAAGAGCATCCCACCCAGTTCAACAAAAAGAGCACCCCCATCGCCGTACAATTAACCATGTACAGATATGTGTCGGCGTGCAACATGCACCTCACCGGCGGCCACCGCGTAAGGCTATGTGCTCCAAAATGGCGCCGTGGTTGGAACCAAGGAATCAGCAACAGCAACGAGGAAGTAGCCTGTACGAGGTGTAGCGAGTGAAGAGGAACGCGTCAAGACGGCGTACAGGAGCCTGGCGAAGCTGTACCACCCGGACGCCGTCATTCCGATCGAGATTCACAACACCTAAGCCGCTTAGCTGCAGAGAGAGAGAGAGAGAGAGAGGACAATGGTAAATTTGAATCCTAAACTTATTACTAATGTGGTTTCTTGTGGGTTTCAACTTTCAATTGTTGAGTTAGATTTTTTTTGTTCTTTTAAACTAGGATTATGTTGGTTATCAGCTTATGTTGTTGCGTTTCCATTTTTACCAGCATGAGGCTTATGTTGCTGACTTCCCCTTTCCTTCGTCTTGTTCAGAAATTATTTTGACCTTCTTAATCATTCTGAAGTACTGTAATTTTCAGCAAAGGGATTGATTTTGGTGTCTAGAACTGCGAAATCAACACATTTGCAACTATGTTTTGGTTTTGGAGGTCTAATTTCCTACAAGTTCTGAGTTTTTGTTGTTGCAGAGAGAGAGAGAGAGAGAGAGAATCCATAACCAAAGTAGGGGGAAGATCCTCTTTCACGAAACTAAACAATTTTTCCAAACAGAAACCATAAAAAATCAACACACACAAAATCCATAACCAGTGTTCACCACAGATAAAAAACTAATACTCAAGAAAACATCCTTTTGATGTGCGGGTCAGTTTTGAGGTTGTCCCATACTCTTTTTTTAATAAAACTTCTAACTACTAATTAAAAAAAAAACTGTCACCCCAAATTTTTTTCTCCACTCTTTTCTACCTTCGCATCCTAAATTTCATTATAAATTAATCTCAATCTTTTAGATTTTCCTCAACTCATCTTTTTGCATAATTGCGTGCTGGTGTCTGGCAGGGTTGCAAAAGAGCCGAACTGAGCGTTGTAGTGTTCAGGTCGGTTCATTACTAAACAAGACTAAAAGTCGAGCTTGGCTCGTTCATTTGTAAACGAGCTAAGTCCTTACCGTGTGACCATCTAAGTCTAGTCCTACAATCATTCATTGATTATCAATGACTACTTTCGGGCAGTGAAACGCCCTTCTTTTTTTTTCTCTCTTTAATAGACGAATATGCAAAGAATGAACCTCCAACTAATGGGAGAAGATGCAATTCCCGTTGAATGGGTTGCACTCTAGTCTCTAGGTCACATAATGTTCCTGTATGACTTTCACTCTCGCTCTCAATCCTCACTGTCGCAAACGTTTGTAGTTTGAGAAGTCTTCGAAAGCCACTTGCACCCTCATGTTCGCACTCCCTCTCACGCTTGCAGTTCGCACATACATTGTTTGACTAAGGACTTACAACGCCTGAACATTTTTGGATAGCTTCCATTTTGCAATTCATTTGCCACGCGGATGCAAAGATCAATGGGTTTAGGTGTAAACGCACATTACAAAACCACTACTATCATTTTACTCTGAAGAAACATGTAAGAAAAGAAAATAAAAAAAATTTAAGTGATAATGCACAAACATCTCTCGCCAAGGACAATGGACATGACTTGATCTTATTAAACTAGAAAAACAAAACAAAATAAAAGTATGATTATGCAAAAACATCACAAAATACACACAAGCAATGCTACGTACACTTCTACCGACCACTCATCTCTCACATATCTGTCGACCCCACACATATGCGAGAGACGAGTTGTCGGTGGGAGTGTACCTAGACTCAATACACACATGACTTGATCTTAATAAGCTAGAAAAACCTAACCACAACCTGTGGGACACCTACACAAAAAATAATATCCATGTAATCCTTAATCGACGGGTGTATTATGGACATGGAAGAACTAGAGACAGACCTAACCTTTGGAACACCTGAGTTATAAAATAGATACAACATAGATAATCGGCACTAAGCCAGTTATTTAATTGACAGTTCTGAACAACTGCTGGAGTAGCTTCTGGGAAATCCACTACTGGCCCTGCAAAAAGAAAGATGCATATTGTAAGTGTTTGCAATTCTGTTCAATAGCTCACTCTGAACGAATAAATTCAAGTGCCATTGCGGTAGTCTTTTCAGCATAAGGCATGAGAGACTACCAGAAAGCGCTTCTTGTAGGTTTCAACAAGTTTTTCCGGATCATACTTTGTCTGCGTGTAAGCATCAATCTTGTTCATCTCCTGCACAGAATTCAGCACCAAGAACTGAATTTTCGAAGTTTCCTTTCAATATAGAGCTAGATTCAAATTTCACGTTCAAAAATAGATTTAACTCACTTCAATCCATGCTCCTAGTTTAGGCCGTCCTGCCATGATGTCATACTTCCACACGTCTTGAAAGATGAGTTGAAAAGATCCAATAAAGGGACCATAGGCTATATCCACCTGTAGATCATGAATGTGGCAGCAAAATAGAGAAAAACAGTAAAATTAAGCACATGATTCATTGACATGCATGCTTGCTTGTCAAAACAAGCTAAAATGCTCTCCAAGAAAGACACCGCGGCATAAACAGAAATAATCACTGAATGAGATTGCGAATGCACAAAGTTCCACATGATGGAGCACTAAGAAAACCAACAGAACAGGATTGGGGCATACCAGACTGAATTGACCAAGGAAAAAAGGACCATCCTCGAATTTGTTTAAAGCGGTTTCCAAGTAATCAAAAGCACTACCTGAAGCAGAAACTACTTAAGTCAGCAAGGTTTTGAGAGATCACTGTCTTTTATACTGCGACTAATGTCTCAGAATACGACAAGTATACAATCTCACCAGTTTCTTTCACTGGATCTCCTTTGAAAGAAGTAAACATGGTTTTGTTGAATGTGTTAGTGTACTCTAACAACTCTTCAGCAAACTGTTGTTTGGAAGGATCCTATAGTATTTTCACATTGTTGATCATCAAAATCAGAAAACGTAAAGAGTGAGAGAGATGGGGAAGGGGTGTCAATACATAATCACATCTTACATTAGGCAAAAGTTTGGGTCCTTCAAAGTTATCCTCAAGATATTTAAGTAAATCTAGACTCTCTCCGATGACTTTGTTGTTGTGCTCCAGTGAGGGCACCTAAGGAAAAAGAACTGCTTATGTGAGCAAGAAATTCTCAAGTAGGTAGTATAATGTTAGGCAGTAGCTTTGAAGAGTGATTTCAAACTTTTCATGACAGTGCAAAATGCATCACAGACAATTCAAAAGGCATTTACAAATAACTTTGCAGACAATAGGTCAACTTTACATTCTACAAGTATTTCTAGCGAAGTCAGATTTTATTCCAAACGAAGCTGAATCAGAGAAATGACACAATAGGACAAGGTCAAGTTCGGACTTATGTCATAGTGATTGTTTAAGATAGGTAATTTTTTCAAATTAAGTATTATCACCAGCATTACTATAACTGCTAATATTTAGTAAAAGAAGGATTCAAGATGAACACTTCCATAATACTTCACATACCGCTGATGAGTTCCAGTAAAAGAAGAGCTTTATTCAAGATGATTGTAACTACCTCCTCTAGGTCTAGAATGACAACAACAAAAAAAGCTTACTTATCAGGTAAAAGTTATCCCGCTTATCTCCCCATTCAAATTCACGTTATACATTATCCTCAGATCATTGCTATTATGGCCAAAATATACCCGCAATACCAGTTCTCCAGTTTTATTTTACCACAAATTGTTCTCCTTGCCAATGAATTTCAACATTTACATATAAGACGTTTCCACTAGAGCACCATATTGTGGCAGCGTGCAAAGGATAAGGATTCAAATCTTCAATTGTATTTTGTATCCATTTTAATCTTTACAACTTCTTTTTTGAGGTCCGTCAACAGCAACATTAGCACACCGCAATGTCAAAAACATTTGTAAACAACGTATATTGCATTCCAAAAGTACTTTACAGCACAAAGCACAACCTGCAAAATAGTAGGAGGTTTTTACCCTCTCAATGTCAAGAAGAGTTAGAAAATCTTGATGACCACATAAGAACATTTATGTTTTTCTTCGACAATCAGTTTGATCAACAAATAAGAGGCACTGGTGATTAAAAAAACTGCACCAAGTACTTCACTAACACAAGAGAAAATGATTGGAAGAAGGATATTGTAAGGAGAGAATGCTACCTTATTTTCTGGGTAAACTTTCTCTTTGTACCATGTAGGCTTGCTTCCAAGGTCAATGGCAACCAATTTTATCTCGTCTTGTAGACCCTACATCTCAAAGTTTACACAAGATAATCCACACGAACACGTTGAATTGCACAAAAAACTGAGAAATCTTGCACAGTAATCTTTTGTTAAGTCCTTCAGATGACTAGACATGCATCCCCTACTACCCTGTGTGCCGATAAGCAAGCTCAATGTTTTAAACTTCATTGAGAGGCATTCTCAATCAACTGGACATTATTCACATTTGACAAGCAGGATAAAAGCTTTGCATTCAAGGTGTAGACTTAGCAACATCATTCCCACAAAAGATTCTCCGGTGGAAATGTAGATTTCTCCTTTGTGAATCGTAGACAACTCTATATAAATAATGTAAAGCTTTCACCTTTACAGCATGCAAGCTGACAGAGGACATGGAGCAAAATAGGTACTCAAGAACAGGAAAAACAAACCTTGTAGTTTCTTGCAATCCAAACACGCTGCGCATATGGGCATATGTAAGCGATATACAACCTTCAAGAAGATACCCAAATTGAATTTGATAAGAATTATGAACTAACTGCAGTCTAATTAAGCTCAACAAATCTTCTCAAAGATACCCGATAAAATATAATATGTGAAATTGAAATCTATTAACTCTAATCAAATGAAATTACACTAAGCTTAATGTCCCAATAAGTAAGTGTCGGCTATATGAATTCGTTTTAGTATTTTGTATCCCACTTTGTCAATCAATTTTACATTGACCTTTTAAGCTGTATAAAGTACCCTTGTCACACAATTGACACAGAAATAAGGTTATAGTACCCGTGAAGTTAATGTTTAGCTTGACAAAAACTTGTCAAGCGTATTTTGTAATTCAATTTTCTCATGAGCTATGCATAGAACTCCTATAATACACATACGCATGAAAAGAAAAAGACTATGACAACTACTAAACACCATTTAAAGTTTTAAACTAGAAAACAAAAATTTTGTATTGAGGATTTTAGTTATCCAGCCCGGTGTGTCCCCCTAGCCTTGAAATGAAGATTAGATGAATCCGATATACAAGACACATACCTACACCCGACATTAGCACCCGCATTCATAAAACATAGTAGTAGCTGTCAATCCCATATGTTTACTACTACTAGAATTTAATAATTCACCTCCACTTTTCCCTGGCATCCCATGTAAAATTAAAACTTCCCCACCCTAGCATTTCCATTCACACAAATGGTACGCACACAAACATATTGAGAGAGAGAGAGAGAGAGAGAGAGAGAGAGAGAGAGAATACCTGGTAGTTCCATCAAAGAGGGGAGGGGGTTCAAGAGAAGTAGAATCCAAAGTTGGGGGAAGATCCTCTTTCACGAAACTAGACAATTTTTCAAAACAAAAACGATAAAAAAATCAAAACACACACACACAATGCATAACCAGTGTTCATCACAGATCAAAACTAATACTCCATGTACTCTTTATCTATTAAGAAAACATCCTTTTGATGTGAGGGTCAGTTTTGTGGTTGTCCCATACTCCTTTTTTTTAAAAAAAACTTCTAAATACTTGATGAAAAGAAAAGAAAAGAAAAGAAAAGCTTCAGATGCTCATGGTTAAACACTAATGTAGTTTTCCAAGTTAATTTAACGCCAAAGCACATGCGGGGTGAAAAATTCGTCAAATTACAAGGAAAAAAACACTTCAATATAGCCTTAAAAATGAGATGCTACCCTGGGATATTTTCGGAGGTCCAGTGATGCTGTGACCGTACTCCGCTACAGGTGCCCCAACCGAGGTTTTTGGAGGGCCGGGGACACTGTGACCATACTTTGCAGCAGTGGGCCGATCGAGGTTTTTCGAAGGCCGGAGACACTGTGACCGTGTTCCACCGCGGGGAGTGGTGAAGTAACTTAAGTTTTTTAAAAGTGGTGAAGTCTCTACCCTTATGCCCGACAGAGTACCACATCTCTAAATTTAGAAAAATTAGATCCATGCCCATGCAAAACTCGACACTTTTTGTAATCGTGAGTGCCTGATATCGAGGACAACTAAATGCCAGGACACATACTATGCGTTTGCAAATCGGATTTTGACAAAATTTATACAAAATTCACTCAAACAATTAATAGACGGGAAGCTATTGTGCATTTGTGAAAATTCAATCAAACAACAAACGGAAAGCTATTGTGCATATTTTGTCAGTATTCCACTTGCACACGCATCGCGTGTGCTCCAGCTTCTAGTGTACAATATAATCAGAGAAAGAGCCAAAAAAGAGTTTACGGAGAAGGCATAATTTGTTGCTCGATTTCTAGCTGTTTGAATCTCAGCTTTCGGGTGCTTGCTGGGGGCGTCGTGTGAAGCGTTACATTCGAAGTCCCCAGCCTTTATATAAGGAGAGGAGAGACAGATTGTTTGAAGTTGCGAGCAGTGACGAAATGGCGGGGGGAGTAAATGTTAAATTTGCTCAAGAGTCTTTCGTCACGAGGGACTTCATTTCCTCTTGGTTTCCGGTTCATTGCATCTGGACCATTTTTCTTTTCTTTCAAATAAAGTAGTGCGTCCGCCTTAGCCAAAAAAAAAGTAGTGCATCCGTGCATTGGAGAAAAACTTTTTTACGGAGTTTCCCGTGAAAAAGTGTTCACGGAGGTGAATTCTGCGTATTTAAAGTGTTTTGGACGGTCCGAATTTTGAAAGAATTTTCTCCGAAAAAGTTGTTTTAAAATCCGGACCGTCAATTGCCGAAACAGAAGGGTAAGATTTGCCGCTTCGATGAATAAATTATCCATGGCTCCTCCGTGAATAAGTATCTCTCCCGTGTACTATATTATGTTAACAATTTAAACTTTTTTCTCTTTTTTTTTTGTGATTCTATTTGATGTCACAGATTGACCAAAGATTGGAAGCTCCACATAAAACATTGCAGATATCCTGTCCTCCAATTCTCCAAAGTTAGATAGGGGAGAGAAAATTTGATTTTTTTTTTTTTTTTGGATACGTCGGAATTTAAAATTTTGGTTTGTTTATGCAAAAGAAGAAACATGACAACATCTGGAATATTGGGCCGAGATTCTGAACGTTGGCCTGCAAAATAAATAAAAAAAAGTCATGACTTCAAATGATGTTTAGAAATTGAGAATCTTTTCATCAATATACGGCGAAACCTTATTAGAGCAAAACCGCCGAGCTGATTCAATTCTAATGTAGATCCTGGTTCTACCCTGTTAGCATCCAAATTATTCGCAAAGTAGTAATTCATAAACTCAGACTAAATAGTTGTAGCAAATGTAACCCTCAAAATATGAATTACTAATTCACAAATTAAATAGTTAATTAGTTCTAATCCGTACCTACGGCACTATGCATCCTGATTGGAAGGGGATGGCAGTTGTGTGATTTAGTAGGAGGATGCACTACAGCCTTTGAATAAAATGAATCTAAGTCGTTCCAACAACTTGTCCCAACACCCTTCTGTTTTATAATAGAGATAATTTTTGCCCACTAAAGCAACTCACAAAAATGAATTGTACAATAACTCGACTTTTTTATACCAACTAAACACACAAGCAATGTAATGTTTGACCAAATTGGACCATTAGATTGAATAAAACATCACCGTTTTCACCCCAACAATGTGTTCCTATTTTGTGAATCAGAGGCGGTGGTTACGAGTCTATCAAGATGGTTGCGAAAGAGTGGCAACGGATGTTTTAGCGGGGCTTCTTTTTTTTTTGTTATTTGATTTAATAATGTCTTCCTTTGGAGGGTTTTGTCCTCCTTTGAGAGGTTTCTTCTCATTCTATAGGGCTTATACGCTTTTTCTGTTGTTCGAGTGTCCGATCTGTAGACTCCCAATCTTTTCCCATGGAATCTAATAAATACTACCTGTCAACTTTTGGCAAGAGCTTTTGCCACAAAAAAAAAAAAACCTTTTGGCACGCGCGCGCGAGAGAGAGGGAGAGAGAGAGAGAGAGAGAGAGAGAGAGAGAGAGAGAGAGAGAGAGAGAGAAAACCCATTGGTTTGGTTAGAACCGTGGAGAGAGAGAGAGAGACAGAGAGAAAACCCATTGGTTTGGTTAGAACCGTGGTTTCTTGTATAGAGTCAATAACCAAACCACAATTACTAGTTCTAATTTTTTTCAAAACATACCACTTTATCGGAGAACCAGACCAAATAGGATCGTTCGGTCGGATTCATATCTGAAATAAATTTTTTAGTTTTCATGAACACCCCTGCGTACAAATTTTTTTTGTTTGCCTACAGCTTTTTTTCAGATCATAATCGGTTTTCATTTCCTTCGCGGTCCCTTGCAATCTCTCCCCTCCCTGTAGTCCATGAGAGACTTCATTTGCTTCGCTCAATCATGTTATCTCAGAGGGCATGTTTGATTGTAGGATAAAGAGATGAGACTCACAAGTGGGTCCACATGTTCTCCCCTTTTTCAATACTTGGTTGCACACGGGACTAAGGGCTGGATCGGACCAGGATGGACTATTTTTCTACTCGGTTCCCCATGTGGGGTATTAACTAATACCAGGGGGAAGGGTGGTATTACCTAGTCCCCTTTTTTGAATTATCTCCCTTATCAATTCAACTGTCAAAAATAATCCTCATCATCTTTATCCATTCTGACTGAACACATTACAACTTACCCAATATTTATATAATCTCATCTGTAATCCCGTGGATCCCACTTGTCCCCTCTATTCTCATCCTTAATCTTCTCTTATCCAATCCTTCAGGTAAGGACCTTAAAATGAGGACCTTAAATACGGACCTCCCCATTTCTCCCTTTCCCGATTGAATTTCGATGATCCAAGCCACTCAATATATTCAGAACGTGATTTTAAAGGTACCCTCATGAAATCGGAAAAAAAAATGACCGGGAAAAACTTGATTAGAGCAGTTTTTATTTGAACCGTTAGATAAAAAAACAAACAAAAACTGCTTGGATGAACCCCTTCCGGGTCTTTTTTTTTGCTAATTTCTCGCGGGTACCCTTAATCACGTTCTGAATACATTAAACGGCTCGGATCATCCAAATTCGAACAGAAAAGGAAGGTCCGTATTTTATTAAAATAAGGTAGTTCTTATAAGAAGGAGACTCTATATATATATATATATATATATATATATATATATATATATATCAATGTCTATATTTTAATGTTTTGTTTTTATTATATTCTCCTTTCAATGCGTGTGCAAGTCGAATTTTGAAAAAGTAATCTCCCTTTATATATTAGATTAGAATAGATATATTATTTTGGAATGTACATAATCACATTACATAACAACGATTTTATGTCGAATTGCAATGTAACAAGTGAAAGAAAAATACAAGTACGATAATACACCAACATATCACAGTACACCGCACAAATGAGTCAATCTTATAAAGCTAGAAAAACAATCCGCCGACAAGCTTTGGGAACACCAGAGTTACAGAATAGATACAACATAGATAGCATGCAGCCACTTATTTAGTACATAGTTCAGAACAGCTGCTAGAGTAGCTTCTGGGGAATTTACTACTGACCCTGCAAAAGAAAGATGGATAGTGCAAGTTAATTCTGTTTGATGTCTCACTATGAGTGAATAAATTCAGGTGCCAATTGCATTCCAGACTTTTCAGTAGAAAGTATGAGGGACTACCAGAAAGCGCTGCTTGTAGGTTTGAATAAGTTCTTCGCGACCGCACTTTGTCTGCTTGTAAGCATCAATCTTGTTCACCTCCTGCACAAATCAGCAGTTCCAGATGTCATGGAAGTTATTATAAAGTTCCAACGCTTCTTGCAATGGAAATTCACAGTTCCTACTATACCCTTGATTGAGAAAATTAACATCCTACCCCCTTAACCAAATTTGATAAGGAGCCAAATCACTAGAGCAAAAAACAAAAGGTTGCAAAAGATCTTGTTGTCTTCTTACATGGAAGATATTATAAAGTTCAAACGCTTCTTGCAATGGAAATTCACAGTTCCTACTATACCCTTGATTGAGAAAATTAACATCCTACCCCCTTAACCAAATTTGATAAGGAGCCAAATCACTCGAGCAAAAAACAAAAGGTTGCAAAAGATCTTCTTGTCTTCTTTATGCTCAGAAAAAACATTGGACTCAAAGTTAAACTTTCATCCAAAGAGGTAGTGCGCAGCACAAATTTGTTATGTTAGCGCAACACAGAGAGAGAGAGAGAGAGAGAGAGAGAGAGAGAGAGAATGGGGGACCATATTTCTTTTCTGTGCGACCGTGAAACGGAGAGATCATAAACATCAGGAGAGATGATCCTACAAAACACAATCATATACATTTTCATTTTCATTTGTCATTGCTTCCATGCCCTTCCAAGTGAAATGTCCAATTGCACCATCTCAATCAGAGTATGGTGTCTCACAGCAGCGATCAAACTTACATGCTCAATTACTCAAAGAACTTATGGCTAGGCAATGAAAACATATGATTGATGTGCATTAAACCACAATGCACCAAATCTCTATAGTATTAACTATTAAATTCAAATTTGCCTTCAAGAACAAATTTAATTGATTAACTCACTTCAATCCATGTTGCTAGTTTTGGTCGTCCTGCCGTAATGTCATACTTCCACACGTCTTGTAAGAAAATTTGAAACCTTTCGAGAAATGGAGCATAGGCTATGTCCACCTGTAGATCATGAGTTAGTAACATGGAGAAAAAAACAAAAAATTAAGCACATGGTTCCGTTGACATGCATGCTTGTTTGCCATAAAAAGTTAAAATGATCTCCAACACGTTAAAATGATCTCCAAAATAGCACCCCGTAGTACATAAAGAAATACTGACTGCAAATGCACAAAGTTCCACACAATGAAGCATCATTAAAACCAACAGAACAGAGATGAGGCATACCAGACTAAATTGACCAAGGAAGAAAGGTCCATCCTCGAATTTGTGTAGAGCGGTTTCTAAGTAATCAAAAGCGCTACCTGATGCAGAAATTACTGAAGTCAGCAATGTGTCAAGAGAGTACTTTCATTTATTCTGTGACTAATTTCCCAGAACACGCGAAGTTTAGAATCTCACCAGCTTCTTTCGGTGGATCTCCTTTAAAAGAAGTATACACGATTTTGTTGAGTGTGTCAGTGTACGCTAACAACTCTTCAGCAAACTGCTGTTTCAAAGGATCCTGTAATATTTCACATCTTTGCTCGTCAAAATCCGAAAACGTGAAGAGTGAGAGGGACGGAGAACAGGGTGTAAATACATATTCACATCTTACATTAGGCAAAAGTTTGGGGCCTTCAAAGTTATCATCCAGATATTTAAGTAAAACTAGACTCTCTCCGATGATTTTGTTATTGTGCTCCAGTGATGGCACCTAGGGAAAAAAGAACTGAAGATGTGAGCTAGACAGATAAAAAATTCTCTAGTAGGTAATATAATGATTGGCAGCAGCTTTGAAGAACGATTTGAAATTTTGAATTGATGAATATGCAAAAGGTATCACATGACTATTCCAAATGTATTCACAAATAAGTTTAGCAGACACTAGATCAACTTGCCATTTAAATAGTATTTCTGGAGAAGCCAGATTTTCTATTGAATATAGCTGCAAGTCAGGGAAACGACACCAAGAGGTCCAAGGTAGAGACAATAGAAGCCAAATCTTCTGTCATAACCATTGTTCATGATAGACACCAAGAGGGCCAAGGTAGAAACGACAGAAGTCAAATCTTCTGTAGTAATCATTGTTCATGATAGTTAACTCTACTGGTTAGTGGTTACGTATTTTCATCCACTTCACTATTACTGCCAATACTTCATAAGTGGGATTTCTACATGAAAATTCCCACCAACGCTCCCTATACTACCATTAATGAATATCAGTAAAAATATCAAAAACTCTATTCAAGATTATTGCAATTACCTCATGTAGCCTAGGTCTAGAATGAAAAAGAAACAAACTTATGGCCAAAAGTTGTCCCATTTATCTCTCCATTCAAATTCAATCTAAACCTTCATGTCAAATCATTGTAACACTTCAGGCCAAAAACTTTCCCCTCGTTCCAATTAATAAAATATTGTCCCTCTCGCCAAGCAATACTTAACTTCTCCAGAAGGATGTTTCGAATTCACATCAGTTTGATGTTCATCAACAACAGATCAGCAAGCGGCACGCCGTAACAGTGAAAACATGTGAACAGTGTATATTGCTTTCCAATGTAGTTTACAGCACAATGCATAGCAGGCAAAATAATTGGAGGTCATTATCCTGGTATTATAGAGAAATGTTGGAAAATATTTACATGCCCATATAAGAAGATTTATGGTTTGTTAGTCAACCATTTGATCAACAAATACTAGTCACTGGTGATAAACACAAACTGCACCAAGTATGTAATTAAGATGGCCAAAAATGATCAGAAGTACATTTTATGAAGAGAATGCTACCTTATTTTCTGGGTAAACTTTCTCTTTGTACCAGGCAGGCCTGTTTCTAAGGTCAATAGGAACCAATTTGATCTTGTCTTGTAAACCCTAAATCACAATCACAAAATTTATACAAAATAAGACTCGTAAACAGGTTGAATAAACTCACAAGTCACAATACATATAAGCCTATAAGGTGAAAAATAAAGTACACTTTGGTCTCCTGTGACGTCCAACATTGGACTGGACATCCCTCTGGCCTCCCCCACTTATCATGCAAGCCAGAAATCAAACTCAAAGTGCTATCTTTTTTTCTTTGACAAACTCAAAGTTCTACCTTAATATTGGTGATTGAGCCTATGTTCAATCATTATGCTCATCTAACATGCAGGATATATGCATTAACAATAATTCTAACACCACACCAACTACACACCCACACTCACAATAGGGGTGGGTCCCACACACATTGGGGGTGTAGTGTGTGCAGGCTTCACCCCTATTGTGAGTGTGGGTGTGTGATTGGGTGTGGTGGTAGAATGATTGTATGCATTAAAACCCATGGGCAGACATTGGAAATGATAACTACAAAAAGGTTTTTAGGTGAAAATGTACAGATGCATACCATGAAGTGATTAAATGTAATAGCATTCTGGGCGAACTCCAATAAGAAAATCAAAAACATTGCCTAACAAAAATGAATTGAGGATAAGGAATTCGGACCTTATAGTTCCTGGCAATCCAAACACGTTGAGCAAACGGGCACGGGTAATATGTATACAACCTTCAAGAAAGTACCCACTTTAGATCACGACGTGATCACACAAAACTAATTTGAGTCTAGACTAGGCCAGAAAAAAAAGAAAGAAAGAAAGAAAGATATCGCAACAGCAAATAAACTTTGTTCTGTGAAATCTGTATGCTCACATCACATCAAACCAAACTTTATTAGCCCATAAAGTGGGATTGCCTATATGAATTCGTATATATCCAAATCAAAGAGAGAGGAAGGGAGGGTATACCGAGTAGTTCCATCAAAGAGAGGAGGCGGTTCAGAAGTAGAATCCAAATATGGTGGAAGATCTTCTTTCACGTACCTGAAACATTAAAGAAAACCCAACAAAATCGTCACACCAAACAACAGTGACAATTAGTCATCACCTATCAATAGCATTATCCATATTAAGAACAATGCACCGGACCGGCTTTGGGCTAAAGCCCATAAAGCTACTGCTTTAGACCCTCAAATTTGGACTCATTTTGGCGCCTCCAATTTTTATGGACACTTTTTATTATGGACACTTTTTTAATTGAGCCCTGTGTAAAATGTTTTTCTAATCATACACAAAGTTAGCCAGCCTAAAAATTGAAGGGCCAAATTTAAAATAACGCCATAGTGGAAAGGCAAAAACATGAAATAATTCGACGCCCATTTTGTGAAGAAATTAAATCTTCAAAGACTGAAAAGCCTTTGCTGATTCACTGCTCTTCTTGGACTTTAACGAGAAAAAACTCTAACATGGTGTGATTATTCAGTGTCTCTGGGGCACCACCCAAGTTCCTCTTGCACCCTTTGGCAGTCCAAGGGCACTGAATAATTTCCCCTAACAGGGAGTGATAAGAAAGGGGAAGATACCAGTTAGTAATTTTATACTTTCTTCTCCATTTCCTATCAAAATAGCCAACCCAAAGAGTGATTTGGCAAGAAACTCTAATCCTTTCTTTTCTTCTCTTACCAAATAGTACCTCAATCAAAGGGGCTATAAAACTCTCTAAACTTGAGAGTCTAACTGAACTAAACGGCGAAAATAGCGCCTCAGGTCACAGACTCACAAAGATTCATTGTAATCTCTTCTCTCTTTTTTTGGTAACTAAAGATTCATTATTTCTGTATAGGTAACTTGGTTTTTTATTTCTTGTCGTAACTACACAACGTATATCGAGATTTGACAGCCCCATCTGAAAATTTTGGTTCAGGTCCATAATGCACCCAAAAAAAAAAAACACTACTAACACAAAAATCGCGGAGTATGAACATGTATATGAGACCAGCCGACCAGAGCTTGTAGCTCAGTTGGTCGTGTACCAGTACTGAGGTGTTGGGAGTTTCTGGGTAGTTGGTCATCTACCCGTACTTAGGTGCTGGGAGTTTCTGGGTTCAACCTGATACAACAGCATCGATATGACTTCGTAGTAATCTAACTTTAACTAACATTCTAACATAAACCCCAAAAGGGTTGGCCAATTGATCTTGGCTTGGGACTTGGGGTTTGCTCCCCTAAGGTCTCAGATTCAATTCCTTGTCAACAACTCTTAGGCCCGCACCCTCACAGGGGCAGGGCAGGGAGGGCTGTAGGGATTAATCCAAGAATCGCAAACTGACCCGGGACACCTGCATTACCCGAAAAAGGAAAAAAAAGAAAACAAAATCGGGGAGGATGCAGACGTATATAGAGGAATCTACGCACAGATAAGTAGAATCAGAGAAGAGTGCAAAGAGCTTACGGAGGAGCCATGATCGTTGTTTGTGCGATTTCGATTTCGAATTCAGGCTTGGATTTGAATGCTGTTGTTCGGGTTGCGGTAAGCGAGTAGGGTCCAAATCCCCGAGAATTTATAGAGGAGGTGAGATTACTGAGATGAAGTCGCTACGCAAGCAGTGACGGGGAATGACCTATACATGATTATGGCTCTACGCAAGCAATGACGGAGGGTCCAAATCCCCAAGAATAGCCGCTACACTCTTCTCCAGACTCACAATTCCGTCCCAATTCTAAACCCAGAGATTAACATTTAAAATCAAAATTGATTAGTACTCACACTTGACATGGGTAGTCGTACGAGCTCTTTCGACCAAAAAAAAAAAATTTTCGGTTAGGCTTGGCTTGAGGTTCATTGCATCTGGACGATTTTGGAGGTTCAACATTTTCTTCTTCTAATTGATGTCAGTCATTGACAATAAAAAATTAGGAAAAATCATTATTAGCTTTTGAGTACCATCACGCAATGTTGTAGGACCATTCTCTACCGGATTTGGAAATCTTGTGATGCACAGCCGTTCGATTCGGCCGTTTTATTTCGGCACGGACGACTCAGATAGAATTCGAGCTTTTAATGATTTGGAATGTCCGCTTTAATCTAAGCCGTCCATTGCCTAAATAGACGGCTGGATTGGCCGCACTACATTCCTATAGGGTAGCCCACCCTACAGATCCCCAGCAGAATGCGTGATGAAAAGGAAAAAAAAACCATTGAGTGCTGCCACGAGTACTGAATTATCTATCACAAATTTAATGGACATGTATAAATAGGAAATTGATTTTAGTACTCTCCAAATTTATAACCGCACTTTCCAGGGGTGTAGGGATTGATTTTGACACTCCCAAAAAGAAATGTGGTTATCAATTTGAGGAGTATCAAAATCACCCCCTATAAATATTGCAGATTGCCATCCTCCAAGTCAAATTTTTTGGAAGGAAAACAAGATAACGTTCATTTCCATGAAACACTCAGATTATCGAGTCAAATTCTTAACCTCAAATTCTTAACCTTGGTTTCGGAATTAAAAAAGGAAATGACCATTTGATTATTCAATGTTCTCGAAGTATTAAGTGACAAGTGGCGTTGCTTACATGGGATCTTGAAGTTCGTGGCCACGGTCTGGCCACTCCTACAGTTTGTGGCCGCGACCGGGACTATCTTTCAACACGTGGCCATGGTCGCGCCAATCCAACAGTAAAAATTTTTTTTTTTTTTAAAATTTGAATCCTCAAGTAAATTACTCAAAGCAATTCAGATGTACAAGGCAAAATTCAATCAACCGCGCTAACCTTGGTTTCGGAATTAAAGAAGGAAAAGAAATGACTTTTGTTCCATGTGACTGGTAAGAGCACCTCCACCAGATATTCCTATCTTAAACATCAAAATGTCAGAAAAATTAAATATCTTTGTAATAGATGTTTCAAACAACAAACTCAGCATTCAAATTCTTGAAATACCAAATCACACAATATGTTAAGATGGGTAGATATGGCAAAGAATGTCGCAATAATATCGTGATTGATTGTGATTGCGATTTAATAATACTCCCTCCGTTCCTTATTTATAATCCGGTATTCCATTTTGGATTGTCCCTTAATAAGTGTTTATTTTATAAAGTTAATCGGTAAAAGTTGGTGAATTGTCTATTTTGTCCCTAAAAGTAGATTCCATTTTGAAAAGTAAGTGAGTAAAAGTGGTGTAATAATGATGGGTAAGTAGGGAAAATGGAGGAAAAAGTTGATGTGAAATGTATAATGATGATGTCTTTTCAATAAGTTGAAGTTACGAAGCAGGACACTTAAAAAGAGACGGATGGAATAATTAAGATGATTACATTCCATGATTAATTAGGATGATTTCATTTAGAGGACTCATTGTATAGTATCATTCAATTCAATAAAATGTTTCTTCTCTCATACTATTTTAATGGTACCAGAATTAGGTCTTTGATGGTCTCATCTTACGTGGTCAAGTCTCTGCTTGAATCAATTCTCTCACCTCATCAATCCATACCTGATACCTTCATGTGCATCCGAATTGTAATAGCCCCCTTGGATGGTAAGAACTAAGAACTGGTGAGATAAGAAAGGGGAGCCATTTCTTACAAAATCTCATCATTTTTGGTGAGATTGGATGAGAAAAGAGAGGAGCCAATCAAAACATTTTATTTTGTACTTTTCTCTCAATTTCTCATTAAAATAGTCAATCCAAATGAGTGATTTTGTTAGAAATCAAAATCCTTTCTTTTCTTTTCTCTTGAAATCACTCCATCCAAAGAGGCTGTGAGTGAGAGGAATGTTAAACTTTATTCCACATGGTTCACTTAAGTCACCCACGTTTGATTGATGTAATCTAAACTAAAGACCACCTATAGCCGATTAATTTCAGGTTGAAATCCTCCAAGTAATTTAATACTATAAAAAAAATGATTTAGTATTTGAAAAGCCTATTGAAGTACATTTCAAGGTTAGAACGATAAATGTAACAACTTTAAAATTGTCTCATAAACATTTACACCGATAAATAAAGGAATGTTGCCAAACACGACTTGAAAAGGTACATATAAGTTTTTTTTTTTCCGAGCAAAAGATCATCCCAGTTAAATTTACAATGTATAATTTTAGTATAATTTTAGTATGGTTATTTTATCTAACCTTAGAAAGCGTAAAGTAACCATACTAAAATTATTATAGACCCATAAAATAGAGGAAAAAACAAGAGTTCTAAAAAAAGAACAGGCTGAAACAGAGTTTTCTACGAAAAGTTATAAGCGAAACAAAAATAGCCCAAAGAGGGTAAATTGGTAATTTCAGCAATTCCGTTAACGGCTCACTAACGGCAAGGGGTTAAGTGTCACACAATAAAAGATGAAGGGGGTTAAGTGTCCGAGTTAAACGATGAAGGGGACAACTCGTTACCGAGATATAGTTGAAGGGGGCTTACTGTAATTTTCCCCAGTATTAAACACAAATAAAAAGACCGTAAACAAAAGTACTACCAGACATAGCCTTAAGAAAATTCTTGTCAATGCCTTTTGTCTTCTGCTTTCAACTATTATCGTACATTGAGCTGCAACAATCGCCCCCAAACTCCAGACCAAAGGAGCTCATGCATGTCCAAAACAAACCATTTTTTTCCCAGTCGAAGGCATTCTTGTCTCCTAATACAAGCTCAATTTTACAGTGTTTCATCCGAAAAGACTTCCTTATCTACTGCTTCAAATCTCCAAGATCCGACTATACAACAATGCAGTTGCCACCAATTCACTTTGTGTAACAACAAAAATAATTTAGCAAAATATGATTACGAACCCGTTTGAAAGGTTCTTCATCTAATTCTGATCAGACTTCTTCATTAAACTCAACAACACCCCGGTAGTAAGAGTAGTAGCTACAACACCAAGAGAAACCTCAGTTGATACGTGATAACCTGCAGTGGAAGAATCGAGTAATGCTAAAAATTCCAAATTACCAGTCAAGAGAATGAAATCGCATTCTTTTGTTATGTTTTCCCATGTACTTTTTTTTCCACTTTTTTTTTTTTTCTTTTCCAAACAATGTTAGGGCGACTAGCCGACTAATCTGCTGACCATGTTTTAAAAACTGTGAGTCGTCCAAATGCATTTGTAAAATGGTCCCCACCTGTTGGCTGTTGTGTCTCTAACCAACGCATTAAGTAGGGACAACTCACCAGATATCCAAAAAAATATGGTTACTAAATGCTGTAAGAATATCATTTGTATTACATTTTCGGGGAAAGGGAATATAGTTCATTGTGAGCAGAAAATACCCACCAAAGAAATCTAAGATCATCTTACAGCCAATAAAGCCCAGAACAACGCCAATGGAGGGCTGATCAACAAAACAACAAAAACCATCAGACGGACGGAAATCTACTTGTACAGACAAAACAATCAAAAGAAGCCTAAAAAGACAAAACAATGACCGATTAGACTAGATAAAAACAAATACAATTAGACATTACGAATGATATCATGGAAACTATATTTCCATAGAGGAGATATAAATCAGTTTATGTTGTTTGCAGGAGACGCTATTTTTTCTCTAACTATTTCTATTCTCTTGCAGTTTCAGGAAAAAGAAGTGTTTCGTCAAGCTTTTTGACTAGGTGCCTCAAGCCTCCTTTGGATGTTTCCTGGTGTTACATCTCTAATTTACGTTCTCTTGCTCGCTCAGACTGCAGCTTCTTACCAGATGAAATGACGAATAAACTAGGAACTGGGAAGCATCTCATGGGGAAACGATGACTAAACCATGTAATATGTCTCCCAGACTCTATTTTTAGGTAAGATCCTTTTCAAACTTGAAGGCAATGTAAGCATGCTTAGCTAGTTTCACCAGCTCTCACGAAAATCTCTGATTCCCTATAGCACCATAAGTTGATTTCACAATCAAGAAATGCAGATAGATGGCAATGACGTCATGTGAGGAGTCGAGGAGTAAGATAACCAGCCTATTCATGCAGCAAGCTTCATAAAAGTTGACATACACTAAGGCATAGAAAGTGCATTTCCCACCTGTAAATACTCCAAGTCGGCCATGCCTTCAGAAATGAGGGTGTAAAGCGACCTTAGACCTACATTTGACAGAACAGTAGATGTGACAAGAAAGCATGCATAAGTTGATGAAGGGGGGTTTATCACCAATGCTCCTGTGATTCAAGCACTAGATAACTGAACATAAGATGAAATAGGGCTCCTAGAAGAAAAGGTCTCATAACTAATTATTAACATTAGCTTGCAGCTTAAAAAAGTCCTAGTCCGGAGAACCACATTACCTAAACCTAATTAGCAATGTATATTGCTTTTCATTCTAGTCCAAAAACCTGAACGCGTAAAAATGATCATGAATAAAGGGAAAATGTTAATAAATGCAGTTTGACTACAGGATTTGAATAAACCTATATTTTTTAGTGTAATAACTTTTGAGAGTGTTCAGAGATCAAAGTGGGAATAACTTATGAGAATGAAGAATATTACTTACCTAGGATGGCGAAGAGGTTAGATGTGAAAACTATGA
Source organism: Rhododendron simsii (assembly GCA_014282245.1). NCBI lineage: Eukaryota > Viridiplantae > Streptophyta > Magnoliopsida > Ericales > Ericaceae > Rhododendron > Rhododendron simsii. Next base: position 656,085 of record WJXA01000277.1, read on the forward strand.
ACGGGTCTCGAGTAACACCAAAAACAGCTGGTATAGAGTCAACCTGAAAACAGGACATGAAATTGTCACCAATTACTACAAATCCCTAATCTCTTGGAAAATATACATGTAACATGGATTAGAGGGAACTCACTGCAAATGCAATATCACTAAGCTCAATAACTGCAACCGTTAGAAGTAAAGGTGTGGCCTGCCAAAATGTTTGTCACCTGTTAGAAATCAATTTAATGATTAATTTACTGAATTACTGGCGGCCAAAATTTTCTGCAATAAAAGATGCCATTTGCTGATGTAGAGATTTTTCTTTCCCCCATCACTTAATTTATCTGATTCAAGTATGCTTAACCCATCAATGACTTACTTTCCACACACCATCCTGAAGTGTTATGAACCGATTTCCATCATAGTTAGCTGCAATATCAAGAAAGAATGATTGGAGATTAGGATCTCAGACAACAAAACTAAATTGAATCTTCAGACCTAAGATATTTGTAATTATACTGCGAGTCTGCTATTCCACATACAACTGTTTTTTGTAGTTCTTATTTGTTACAATTTTTTTGTCCCATCTTACCAACTGGAAAACTCTGAATGATGGTCAAATTCAGACATTCCAATTGATTACCCAAACATGACAACCTGAATAATACAACTTAGATACTTAAAATGTGCATATAGAACAGGAAAATGTGGAGAGAGAATTTACAGGTGACAGGGATAAATTTCTGGCATGTCTTCACTATAACGTTGTCTGAAAGATCAGAGTCTTCTTCTTCACTACCAAATAGCTATGAAAAAAGAGAGAGAGAGAGTCAACTCTCAGTGACTAAGTTGCAAAATTCAAACCTCAAAGATAATTTGAAAAAGAAATCAAGAAAAGGAAGAAGAAAAAAAAGGTCAGTCAAGGAGGACAACAAAAGTTCCAAATCCAATCTACATAATAAAAGACCCATCAGGTATGGAAAAGGAAAACCGAAATTCGTGAAGTTCTCTTTTTAAAAAATCAGTGATGTGGTAGGATTATGCTTATCAAGATCATGCTTCTCATTCTCCGACTTACTTTCATGTCAGCCTTCGCTAGTTCAGTATCTAAAGTAGAGTACTGAAATTTCTGCTAGAAAAATTGAGAAGCAAGTGCAAATATCATCTCCAAGTGGGGGGAAAGCTGCATGCCTGGTACACACACGAGAGTTATAGGAGTTTGGAATCCTGGATTGTTCAACCTAGCTATTTTAAAAGTGGTGTGGGGACAAACTCTAACATGGACAAGTTTTCAAGTAGAGTGGTAGACGAAATAGAGGGGGTCAGATGTATGAATTGCCATCGCACAGTTATGTTGACTCGTATGTCCACATTTGACACCTAAATGGATAGAGTGACATTTATTGGATACTTTTGAAAGAAATTTTGAACTGCAATTTCATAATGTTCGATTACTTGAAGAGGAGAAATGTTACGCTTAATCTACTGTTGGACCAAATTCAAGAGTTTTACTCAACCTGGTTAAACGGAAGCATCCCAGTTTTACATAAGTTGAAACCTAATCAACAAAAAGGTTGACGTTGGGAATTTTGAAAAATGTTATTGATCATGTTTCAGTGAATCACGAATATCACAAAGTTTCTGGCCCTGGGCCCTCGTTGAGACGCATAAAACCACAAATGCACTTGGTGATAAATTGTAGTAGTTATAGGTCTTATATGCAGAAATGTGTTATAAGTTATATCTGATAATACATTCCATTAGGAAAGTAAACAAGATCACTCAGAAGAGAAATTTAACCTTGAATGATGAGTAAAGAAGTATTGCAGCCAGTACCAGGTTTACTGCCTCGAATCTCTAAAACATTAATAAGGCAGGTCTTAGAAGGAACTCAACAAATGAAAACGAAAAAATATATATTACTAGAAAGTCGAAACAGCTAGAATCTGAACAAATAGAAGAAAATGAAAAGTTAACTGGAAAAGTGTCCTATAAGGGCAATGCTAACTGTCCCCCAAGGGCCAGCGGAAAACATCATTACATGTGTATAACATGTATGGAAAATTGTGATAAGTGTACAGAAATTCATAAGAGTGTATTAACAATAAATGGAATGTATACTGAATCTCCAACTTTTATCCACCTCTTAAGCTGTTAGCAGGACTCGTACTACAAGAAGAAAATATTTGCATCTTTGTGTGTATTTATGAAAGCAACTAAGCATCCAAGAAAGGAGATATTACCTGAAGAGTTACTGATCCTAGAAGAATTATAGACAATCGGAAGACTATTGCACCAGCAATACCATAAGAAAGCACCCGGTTCTGCATTCCAACAAGCGAGAATTCACGTAAAAAGGTCTGACGTAAACAAATTTAATAATAGCCAAATAAATAAAAATCCAAAGTGACCAGAAGCTAAAGGTAGCACAAGTGAATAGTTCATTCAGTATGAAAGCTTATTACTACACCTGATATGCAAGTGGCACTTTGAAGTATTTGAAAATCAAAACAAAGACAAATAGATTGTCCACCGATAAACTTTGTTCCAGCAAGTACCTGATCATATAGAACAACAGCAATTACGTAGAATGATAAAAACGCACAAAGGAATAAAACTTCAGTGTTACTGAAAGAAAATCCATAAAACTGAGAATCAAAAGTAAAAGAAACTATGTACTCCATTAGCTGACAATCTGACAGTACTGTGAAACTTTTAGAAGTGCAACGTTTAAAATCTTAAAAAAAATGGTGGTAACTCGTTAAAAATGATAACGCTAAGAAAGAAGGGAACAGTGTGAGATGAAAGATTTGCAAATTGACCTATTTCAACATGAAAAGGCCAAAAGAGGTCAGATCAATTCATAACTGACTATAAATCTTTGACAAGTGTTCTAATAGTCCAGATAACATTAACCATGACTACATGTGTAAAGGTTCAAATTATAGGATTCAAAAGTTATGGAAGCCCCTTCCTTGAATATACCCTTTCACAAGCTGTGGAATAACCTTCACAAGAAAAGAAGATAAGTTAATTGCTGAATCAAGATAACTTTCCTGAAGATCCTTACAGTTTGGAGTTTCCCTCAACTAGCTAAAGAAATTTCCCAATCGCAAGTTCTACTGCAACTTAAGTTTCACAAAATTGTCCAATGGAGCAGCCAAAAGTGTGCACTTTCTTGGAGGCTAGTAAAAAATATAGTACGCGTGGAAGAGCTAGAAATTAAAGTTTTCCTTTTTGTTTGCCACAAGGAAACATGAAACCCTCATATGTAACTCATATAATTCTAAAAAACTAATATTGGCTTCATGCTCCATACCCAGCAAAAAATTCAGATGCCTTGCCAACTCCATCTTTGAAACCCAACCCAACACCAAATGCAACTGCTGTGGATACCTGAAACGATAAATAACTACATTGTCTTCAATCAAGCATGACACAAAACGAAGGAGTCAAGAGAGACATAAAAGTCAGATGGCAGGTCCTTACGCATAAGGCAACAGTTCTAATAGAGGAAGCAAAATTTTCAGGCTTGCTTTTCCTTTCCTTCGGGCTACTGGAAGGGGTAACATAAGAGCTCTCGATATTTCTAATGCTTTCAGATGACTGGGAACTGGATCTATCTCCTTCTGAGATTCATTTGAGCAAAACGTCGTATTCAGAGGAGTTAACCAAAACTGCGTAACTGACTTATCACATAGAAAATGACAAAATCACATAATTGAAGCCATTTTGAGGAACAATAACAATGATCATTTTTAGCTTAAGAATGCTGCATGCATTGCTGTTGACGAAATAGTGACAAACCCATCAAACCTCTAAAGTTAGAAAGAACTAGGTGCATTGACAACATCAAGCTACCCATTATCTACCAGGCCACTGATAAGTACTTGTTGGATAGAAGACTAACTTATAGGAGTAGCATATAACTGAATGTAGTTCTGGGTTTCTTGGGTATCACGGAACACGATGCTATCAACAGAACTAAAAGAAGACAACACATTCATGTAGCTGAACCCAAATGATTGGGATTCAATTGGGACTCGAGACGCGATTTAGTTTGGTTTGGTTACAACATAGAACTACAGTGGCCTTGTCACTTGTTAACAGTTACCTAAAACAACTGTGATGCATTTAGAGACTAATCACAATCATCTTATAGTCCCATATAGAAGATACAATTTGCCCATTTAACATAGTACTCAAACAACAATTGTCAATTATTTCTAAACGCGAACCCAATAAGAATCTCAATTGTTGTAGACCTGAAAGATATAATTCACTGGTATAACTGCTTTCACAGTGAAAGTAAGACCGGTTCCATCAAGTATCTTTCACTTGTTACTTGTAGACCTGAAAGATATATTAAGGGCACGTCTGATGTCGGGATTGTAAGTGGCCCCGCACGCCACAAGTTCCAAGGATTAGCTAGTCCCATGTTTTTTGAGTGGGATTTAAGATAAGACTGGAATAGAACGGGACTATTTATCCAATACCACTAGGGTCGTAGTATTAGTTAATCCCGACCTTTGGAATTATTTCCCTCTTCAATGGACAAAAATGATTCTCCGCTCTGAATCCCATCCTTTATCCCACCCAAATCCAACATAGTACAACTAATTTAGAATCACATATAAATAAAGGGTCCAAACAAACCGAGCTGCTCGTGGCTCGGCTCGTTAAGCTAGCTAGGCTCGCTTCGTATAGGACTCGAGCTCGATTTTTCAGCTCGTTTAGTAAATGAGCCATGCTCGAACACTACAAAGCTCGGCTCGTTTGCACCCATACTATAATCCGGCAATCAAACGCGCCCCTAAGGATTTAAACTAAACGCTTAAGCATTTTCACCTGAATTAGATATCCCTTCCTCCTGCTCAGTTCCTCTCGAACAGGCAATTGCTGAATAATTCGCCGGACGGCAACGCCAGCCGACTGCCACCACAAAGTAAACGAATAGGGTTGAGAAATTCAGCTCACTGTACAAGACTGAGTGCATATATATAATTAGAGAGAGAGAGAGAGAGAGAGAGAGAGAGAGAACCTAAAGATGAGGAGGGAAGGTGAAGGTGATAAAATTGAAGCGTGGACAACTTATGAGTAACCCTGAGCAAGGTTGAATCGAGTTTCGGGAGAAGTGGGACGCCATTGTAGGGGACAGAAGCAAGTCCAGTAATTGGAATCATGTGGAGAGAGAGAGAGAGAGAGAGAGAGAGAGATGATTTGGAACTTCAGTTCTCCGTCGACAGATATGATGAATGCGTCGTTTTGAGGGGCAATCAGCTCCGTTCTTCTTAATTTTTGCGTTTAGAGCATCGCGGTGGTAATAATAAAGATTAATAATTAAAATGTGTCACAGCACCGCATTTAATTATTCATTTAGTAATCAAATTTAACAACTTCTGCTTTAACATTGGTTATTTCTGCATTTCTGACCAAAAAACACCTCACAATACACATTTGTCCAATCGTAAACGAGTTCAACCACGCACCCAACCACAGCAAATTATTCGTCTCGTTAAGACGATTCCAATGCGGGGTGTTTTTTGAGTTATTGAGTTTTGGTTATTAATAAAAGTTGTTAGGTTTGGTTATGAAATTGGTATATATTTGCTAAAAGGCTTGTAACTTTATTTATTTTAATATGAGGTATTTTTTTAGTATTGTTGTTAAATTTGTTTATCCACACCTATTTGCTTATTACAATGGAAATGCTATTAGACTCTTAGTGTAGTGGTAATTTCGGTATTTGAAACTTTTTGTATTTTGTTGTTTAGTTTTTTTTTTCTTATTTTTTTGATTAATCATCAGTTGCAATGCTAGAAATTGGGAATGGCAAAGTGGACCGAACTAATGGGTACCCGAACCGTAACCAAAATATTTCCCCGAACCATAACCGAAAAGTTTCCTGTGGGTAAGGATATGGTTGAGCCCTTGGATAACCGAACAAGTATCGGTGCGAGTATGATTCAACAGATTCCCAAACCGAAACCATATAATTACAAAATTACCCTTCACACACATGTGTGTGTATATATAGGAGTTAAAAGAGACCAGCGGTCGAAGTGCACATGCCTAGAAATTTATGGACCAAATTGTTGCATGAGTTAAAGTCTAAGGACCTAGAATGTGATAACCTTTTATATAAATTTATAATAGCAGTCAGCAGCTCACTCCACGCAGATATCAAACCCATCCCCTCCTCTCCTTTACACCCCTCGCGGTCTCCATCGTTCGTCGGTCATCTGTTGTTCGTCGTCATCCTCTGTCTTTGAATCACAGACATGATAACCCCCACCTATTTTCTCCCATCATGTCAAGCAAAATCTTCAATCGAACTCACAGATATGCGGCTACGGCGACGTCCAAACGCAAATACTCCTCTCTCTCTCTTACGAACAAACCCACCCCTAAAGCCATAACCTTTTTTTCTCCCCTTTTTTTTTTGATATAAAACCAAGTTTAGTTCGGGGATTACCCAAACCCCGAATGGTTTGGTTATGGTTTCATTTTACTCTCTCCGTTCGGATATCGGGGCGAATATAGGTAGGGGTTCGGTTTCGGGCATTGGGTACGGAATTCACTATATCCGCTCCGAACGCCTAGATTGCTATCTTTGCTAGGAATAAGAAAAGCATAAAAATGTGAATCGATATTGAAAAAATTCATACAAGATGAAATTTTAGACACAAAAAGTCAGCCGTTGTATTTTCCTCTTTAGAGAATTTTTTGTTTTTTGCTTTTGGTTGTAATTTTTTTTACTTTTCGGACTTTTCTTGTTCAGACAAATGACTAATCCAAATAATACGATGTGAATAAAAAAATTCAAAAAAGACAGACAAAATAGACAAACACGAAAAAAGACTTTTAATTTAAGGAAAATGAATAAGCACCTTAGGTCCTTGTATTGAACTTTGCTCTATTTCTGTGAAATTTCAGCTGTAAGATTGCACAAAAGACTATTCGGCAAAAAATGTTTTGTGAAATAGGCGAAAGTTTTTTGTTCAATCCTACGACAGAAATTGAACTTTGCTCTATTTCTGTGAAATTTCAGCTGTAAGATTGCACAAAAGACTATTCGGCAAAGAATGTTTTGTGAAATAGGCGAAAGTTTTTTGTTCAATCCTGCGACAGAAATTGCTCAAAAATAGATGTGCGGACACAAATTCGGAATGGCTCACAATGGTCGACAACAAGTAGTTCGCTGGTGTCTTTTGCAACTTTGACGTGACATTATTCTCTGTTTGATTTGGATTTTGAGGGGGTTTGAGGGTATAAATGAGGAGAGGTAAATAGAGAGATGAGAGTAATAGTTAGAGATAAATTTAGGCCGCTGATTTTGTCACTTTCTTTTTTGTTAACGCCACTCTTCTGCAACACTTGCAGGAGGGTGGCGTTAACAAAAAAAGAAGTGACTGCAAAAATACACTTGCAGATGAATGGCGTTAACAAAAAAGAAGAAGTGGCAAAATTATTTCCCTAAATTTGCGGTTATCATTGTTGTCCTTTTCCATTTTTACATTCCACCTGCTTTCTTGGTGGGGCTATATAGTTGGTTTTAGAGTCTTAGACCATACGGATATGAATTAACAGGTGTATCTTGATGAACGAATTTAAAAAGTAAAATATGACGGCTAATGTTAAAAAAAAGTGCTAAACACTAAAAAATTTAGGAGAAGAACATATTCTACTTGTTTTTGCGCTAAGGGCTAATCTTTTCCCCCAATTCTGTCTATATTTTATGTTTTCTGAATTTTCTAATAAAAAAAATTCCCCCCAAAACTAGACACCTTTAATAAGTACCGCAATTAGAAAAAAGTGTGTTGATTTGAAGTTAAAAAAGCAAGGGTGGGGTGGGGTGGGTTCTTGTAAACTTATTTTCTTTTTTTGGTTTTTGTGTGTTTTGTTCGTTTCTTTTTAAATTTTTTTTGTGAGATATGGGTTTACATTTTTTGAATTAATCATACGCCTCAATCAGAGGAGTCTAAAACATAAAAAATTATGACCAAAAGCCCCCCAAAAAATCACTAACGATGAAACAAGTATCAAACAACAGTCTTCTACCTGTTAAAAAAAAAAAATAGTCTTCTTTGTCTAAATTATATAATTTTTTTTTCAATATTGGCCCATATTTTTTTTATTTTTCTAATTAATCTCATCGAGCCAAATAATTAACCCTAAAAATTAACGAATTAAAAGGTAAACAAAAATTAATAAAAGTAAAAAATACTGAAATAAGTTTACAAGAACGCAACAAGGCGGCATTATTGTCCGTGGAATACCAATTGGCAAACTTTGACCTAAAAAGGCTAGGGTTTTATCTAACAGATTCTTAACAGAAGGGGTTTTAAGTGATAACGGTGAATAGACGGAGGCGTGTGGATGAAAGGGTTCAAGATGAGGGGTATTTAGTGATAACGGTTGATAGATGAAGGGGCATTTGAGATATTTACCCTTCACCCGACTATATATATATGGGCTACCAACTTTCTCAAGCCCTAAAGGCTAAAACTAATCGACAGAGTCAGAAACCACACCACCCCATAACCATAATGGCAGAAAAACCAGCGACCAACGGCAACTGCATGTACGGCCACGGGTACGTTCGTCTCTCTCTCTCTCTCTCTCTCTCTCTCTCTCTCTCTTGTTTATTTTTTTTCGTCTTCGTCTTTTGATGGTTCAGTTGTAGTTATTGATTGAGATTGGTCGCTCTCCAGTAGTGGTCGTCGTCGTAGTAGTAGTTGCCTACCCGTTTTAATAATGTGATTCAGAAGATGGAATGTCTAATGTTTTTCTCTACCCGGAGAACTAGGGCTGCCAATGAACCAAGCTAATCGTGAGCGGCTCGGCTCGGCTCGTTTAGTAGATCGAGCCAAGCTCAAGCTCGGGATTTAGGCTCGTTACTAGGAGAGCTGAGCTCGACATTCAAAAGCTCGGCTCGTTAAAGCCTGGGTCGTTTGTGTAGGCTTGGCTCGTTTAAAAGGCGCGTTAAGTAAAATGTAAATGAGCCAAGCTCGGCTTGTTTAGGGCTCAGCTCATTTACAAATGAGTCGATGTTGAGCTCGAGTTTTAGGCTAGTTTAGTGAACAAGCCGAGATCAAACACAAGGAAGCTGGCTCGGCTCGTTTGCATCCCTACGAGGAACTAATTGGATTGTTGCGATGGAACGAATGATAATCAATGATTTTATCATCTGCCTGCTTGTATGTATAGGGGCGGCTCCGGGATTTTTGTTCAATGGTGATGAAAGCATAATTTTTCTTTTTGTTTGTGTACCACGTCCACACTTTATGAAAAAATAACATATATTTATTTTGGTTGAAAATTTATTTAGCCTAATTTATTTTGTTGAGTTATGTTATCTATTGACTCACAAGTTTAAGAGGATTTTTTCATTTACTTTAGCTACGTAGGAATAATTCAGTGCTTACAATATTAAAAAAATATTACATCCCCTGAAACCTTTGTGCAGCCGCCCTTTTGTATGTATAATAATCTCTCTGGTTCCATTTTAATTGATCAGAATGTTAGTTTTCCCGAAACCAGGTCAAGAGCATTTTGTGGAGCTTCTGAAATAAAGAAGACTTATTTGTCTTTTGGGGGTTTAGTTGTAGTAGTTATTGATCGAGATTGGTTGCTGTCTAGTTGTTGTAGTTACCCACCCGTTTTTAATGACTTATGATGATGATGGTTTTATCAACTACCTGCCTGCTTGTATGTATAACAATCTCTCTGGTTCCATTTTAATTGATCAGAATGTTGGTTTTTCTGAAACCGGGGCAAGAGCATTCTGTGGAGCTTCTGAGGGAGGAGAAAGAAAGAAGAATTATTTTGCATAAAAAGCGGATAGCTCTACTAGGGGAGGAGGAAGCCAAGAAACTTCAGCAGGAAGATTACGAGCGAGAGCAACGTCTGCTAGACCGAGTGCTTGAGAAGCAGACACTTGATACTCCACTCTCAATCTCTGAATTACCAGTGGATCCCAAGATAGAAGAAATGCCAGCAACCCTCGGCAGCTATACGTGCTGTTTCGGGTACCTCTCTCTCTCTCTCTCTCTCTCTCTCTCTCCCCGTGGCGACACTATTGATTCTTCCAATCGAGATTATTGTCTTTTGTATTTTGGGAGGTTGTATTAGTTATTGATCGAGATTGGTTGCTGTCTAGTCGTTGTAGTTGCCTATCCATTTTAATAATATACGATGATGATGCTTTTATTAACAGCCTGCCTTCTTTGTTTGTATAATAATCTCTGTGGTTCGATTTTAATTGATCAGAATGTTGGTTTTTCCGAAACCGGGTCAAGAGCACTCTATGGAGCTTCTGGGGGAGGAGAGAGGAAGAAGACTTCTGTTACATAAAAATCGGATAGCTCTACTAGGGGAGGAGGAAGCAGAGAAACTTCAAAAGGAGGATCATGAGCGAGAGCAACATCTACTAGATCAAATTCACAAGGAGGGGAGTGCTAAGAGAGAAAAAACAGAACGACGACATTATCTGGGCCCTGAGTTCGTCGAACTTACACCCACACAGCGGCTTGATTACGAAAAGAGGCTCCGTGAGAGCGGGGTACGTGTGCGGATGTCCACATACGTACATGCGGAAATGCAGATCAAATGATTCTACTGTTTGATGTTTATCTTAGTACTACTTCTTTGTTTGTGTGGTAACACCTTTTGAAAGAGCCCTCTATTTTGCACACAGGTCACAGCTGCTGCCTCGTCATTCAACTTCAATTTTTTTTTTCCAGCATGCCATTCTTTATTGTCTTCTTTGAAGTTATTATTTGACAGAAACATGCCATTCGTTAGATGCAGCATCCCAAGCGGATTTGGCACAAAACATGCCATTCTTTGAAACCAACCATTCCACGCTATTGGCCAACACTGGATTAGGAGTAAGATAGTTGGCAATGATTTCCCTCATAGGCCGGCCATAAGCTTTGCCCTCGATTGGATTGATTTATTGTAATTTTGACTTGCATTGGTCTCATATCACCTCTTTAATAGTTTACCTCTCCTCTTTAATAATGATTGCATAACTTTGCTTTATATACCTGCAGGGGTTTGATGTTGGGGATATTCCTGCATGTGTTTCCAATATACCTGTTAGACCATTTGTGCTGGGCAGCCCCATGTTAGTGAAGATGATTGAAGGGTATGCAAAGTCGGCCCTTGATCAGCACAACAAACATAATGTATGTGCGTACATGCGTGCGGGCTTTTGGTGGTTCCTTAAATTCTTCCACCCTCACCTCTTTCTTTGTATATGGTTTGACATCTCTCTTGAAATTTGTAGAATACAAAGTACCAATTTGTGAAGGTCCTCAAGGCAAATATCGGTGGTTATAGTCCTGGTTGGACCTACTATATTACCTCTCAGGTCAAGGATATGGCTGGTTCTGGTTCTCCCACTCTCAACTTCCAGGCCGAAGTGAATAGTTTGGAGGATCAGGAAGCTGTCACAACTATCGTGCCTGAACCGTAATCCTATCTACTCCAAGGTACACCTTTTTCCCTATTAAATGAGCTTATACAGTTATACGTGTTGACATTGTTATGGTATTGCTGAAAAGGTCGTGTGTGCTGTGTTTCCTTTTTTTTTTTTTTTGGACACTGGTGAATTGTTGCTGGTTTTGAATGGATACACGCCTTTTATTTTTCTCCTTTCCCATATCTATTTTTGTTGCATGCTTCATTAAGTCCACTGCCAAGGTGCACCTTTTGCCACACCAAAAATCAGTTGAAGATTTTTTATATCTTGAAAATGATAAATAAATTAGTTTTCATTTCACAGAAATGTATGTGCTGACATTGGATTCAATTCATATGTCTTGCACATTTTGAATAATGTATCTGGAAACTCTGCGTAAAGGAAAAACCCATGAGAACACTTGTTTATGATTTTTATGTAGAGAACATGGAAGATGCTTTCAGTATTGTTATAATAATGATTTGTTATAATAATGAAACTTGGTTACATCATATCATGTACTAGCTTGTTTTCTTAATGATCTTGTAGCCACCAACGGTGCTTGAAGGTCGAAGAACTTGAGATGTTTATTTCCGCGGAATCAGTATATTTTTCATGAAGAGGACTTTAGGAACTGGAGGACTTTAGGGAATGGAGATTTAGGATCTACTTTACACGGACATAGGTGTGGGTGTTGGATGCCTTGATATGCTGATGCCCCAGCAAATTGTTTTGTAGAATGCACGTTCCGAACCACAATCCACGTCCGTTCTCTTTTGTTTCTTGTACATCTCTGATTTTCTTCCTCCTTTCCTCCTCTTCTTTCAATAATCCTCTTTCTTTTCTTCATCAAATCGCCTCTGTTGATTTAATTAGCCACAAGGCGAGCAAGTCGACGTAAGAAAACTTCCGAGCCTGAACATTTTTTCTTTTTCGCAAGAGGCAAGCTTTTCCAAGTCTTTGGGTTATTCTGAGTCATGATCCTTCCCGGAATGCAGGGGTTTGGTGATGGGTACTATTGTGGGTTTGCACTTTGTATTACATTAGTACTTGCAAGTTTGGATGATCAGCTGGAATGAAATCCTCATTGTATTGCTTTTCACCCTCCTATAAAAGAATTTGAATGATGATCACTTAGGAAAAGTCATTTAACCCTAATCTTATTAACTTTTACCGGAGAAACGCAGAACTGATCTCTAAACTTTTTTTAGTTATGCCAACTTTTCCTTTTGCTGGTGGCCTGTATGTTATGGAACATCATAAGTTCACAACACTTACAAAAAAAAGTTGTATGGAAACCTGAAACAATCTTCTTGAATTTGATCCAGCTTGTTGGTTGGCTAATTTACTATCCAGCTAATTTAGCTATTGTACTTCTTGTTCAGTTGTCTTAATGTGAGGTTGAATCTTATTTTCAAGCTAATTTTCACTTTTCAGTATTGAGATGTGAGAGCAATGTCTTTGATCCATGGTTTGTGCTATTTCTGTGTAAACTCCCCATGCTTCACCAATAAATTAGAAATCTGAAAGGCTTCTTTATTTGAACTTGTGGATATTAAATGTCAACTGCTGGGAAATTATCTGACACCTGCTTCAAAGGATACGTACTTGTACCGGCTATTTTATTTATACCAGTACTTTGCTTGGCAGTTGTACATGCATATCATCAGTTACCATTATGTTGTACGGGTACTGTAAAGTACGAGTACGTATCCGGAAAAATCCTAAAAAAATAGAGTATGGGTTTGGCCGGGGTACGTCCATTTATTTTTATGTTTTAAACATTATTTTATTACATTTTACGTTTATAAACCTATGTGACCAACAAAAAACAACTTCATAGGAAATCAAGAGTGCATACATCAAGTTCCACTTGTCAATTACCAAAAGCAAATAACATCTTTTTTTTAAAAATTGTCAACTATGACAAAAGCAAGGGAGGTTAGGGAGCCATTTTAACCCTTTCATCAGCTTCTTCAACTTTCCTAATTTCCTTTGCATATCAGTAATCTGTTGTGGAGTCCCTCTTGGGCACAATCTGATCCCTTTTCCAGGCGGTTAAGCAAGTGTACCTCGACTCACAACTCTAGAGTATGTACCCATGTATTCAAGTTCACAAAATTGCATTTAAATTTGGTGAGCCCCCTCCTTCCATGTTACCAATTTTTGTAATGTAACTCCAAAGAGGAGCATGGTTTTCTTCAGCCATGAATGTTTGTTCTGCAAATAGTGATATATATACTAGTTTAAGTCAACTTAATTACCAAAACCCTTACCCCCCCAAAACCCACCACAATTTCCAAAAAACCCATGGAGTTTCGATCTCCACAACTCAGAAAAAGGGTGAGGAGAGTGGAATGAGAACGCAGAGAAAGGAACAAAAACTAGATGAAATAACTATAAAAGTGGGTACTTCTTGGAGTCAAACGTTGCTGCGTTGGAATGGGAATTGGAGCTGGAGGGTTAAGATATAGGTCTTGGATTTGGATGGAGAACTGATTCTGCCTTTTGAGGCTCGTGCCTACTTCAGTGCAAGCTAACATGATCATAAGAATACTTTTGGGCATTCTCTTCTTGAGTTTAGTCTTCATAGTCACAAATGGGGCATTTTGTTATCTAAACTAGTTTTTTATTGCTCCGCATCTACTTGGGCTATTGATACAACGTCTAGTGCATGTTCCATGCACCAATGCTAGTCATTTGTTAAAGTAACTCCGTTTCTATGGTTCCCAGCATTAGCTTGATGGCAAATAGCCCTTAATTTTCCCTTGTACGTAACGGTGCTTGTACTAAATGCGACAAAATAGCGGATAATATTGTTACTGTTGCAGCCTTTATGCTAACAATGTAATCATGTTGTGTTATTTACAAGAAGTTTGTTAACTGTTCATTCCTCTGGTGTTTCAGGTTAGGTGGTGATTTCACGTTAGGAGTATGCTTAGGTGGAGATTTCACATGGCTGTTGATGTTGTTTGTTGACTTTCTTCACTCTCTGGGTAGTTGGTGCTTCCAAACTAATGGTTAAGTGCTTCCAAACTAATGTTTAACTATGCGTATGGCGGAATACTCTGTTAGCTTCGGTATCGTGTTCTGGAAATATGAATGTGATATGGCATTAGGGTGGTTAGTGCTTTCAAACTAATGGTTAACTATGCGTATAACTGGAATACTCTGCTAGGTCCAGTATCATGTTCTGGAAATGAGACGGTAATATGGCATTGTAGTCAGTTTCAATGTGCCAACTGTGGCTCCTGTGAACTTTATAATTTTTCTCATTCAGCATTATTGTTTTCTTTTCTTTTGCTTAAGAATCAAATAGGTCATTGGGTACCACGTGGCGGTACCCAACGCGCATTTGAGTTATCCAAACTTTTTTTAGACGGCCCAGACCCGACCCCTCTCTCTCCTCTTTCTCTCCCTCCAAAAATCTTGACCGTCCAAAACACACTTGGACGGCTTGGATGCGTGCTCGGGTGCCACATGTACTAACCCAATTTGAACCCAAAAACTTCTCATCAAACGGAGACTTCCATCTATCTAATAAAACATAAGGGTATGAGGATCACACAAACACAAGTTGAAAGAATGGCTAAGATTCATTTGATCCAACGGCTTATGTGTACTCTCTAACTCTTTAAAAAAAAAACACTCACACTCTTACAAATATATTACAAAAATGCTGTCGTTTCTTTTTACTCACTACTCGGCTTTAGCATTGACATAAAAAAATAAAAATATATTTCCAAATTGCCCATGCCTACGGCACAGGTAAATACTAGTACAACATGAAAAGCAACTGCAAGATGATTCTCCAACTGCAAGATGATTCTCCACCCCATATCCTACCCGTTATCCAATTCGAGTCAAACATAATACAATTAATCTCCTACCGCGGGTTATCTAAATTCTTTGATGACATAATCTGGCAATCAAACGTGTTCGAAGTGTCCGAAGGGATTAAACTAAACGCTTTAAACATTTTTAAATATTTTCACTTGGTTTAGATATCCCTTCCTTCGATCAGTTCCTCAAACATTTTCACCTGAGCTAGATGTCCCTTCCTCCTGCTCGATTCCTCCCGGTCGACATTTTCATCTGAGTTAGATATTTCTTCCTTTTGCTCGGTTCCTCTTGAACTGTCAATTAGTGAATAATTCGCTCGACAATGACGCCAGCCACAAAGTAAATGAATAGAGTTGGGAAATTCGTTTCAATGAACAAGAGTGTGGATATATAATGAGAGAGAGAAAGAGCGCACCTAAAGATGAGGAGGGAAGGATAAAATTGAAGCGTGAATAACCTAGGAGTAACCTTGAGCAGGATCAAATCGAGTGTCGGGACAAGTGGGGCGTCATTGTAGTTGACAAAAGCAAGTCTCGTAATTGAAACCTTCAGTTTTATACTATGGAAAAATGTTAGGATACGTGAAAATTAGGAACCCGGGAGGTGATAATGACATTGTTAACCCCAGCCCGACACCTAGTGCATACATACGTTGACCAAAATATCCCTTCTCTCTCTTTTATCTCTTGAGTCACCTTTTTCATATGAAGATCAATTACTCTATCGTACAAATAAAAAAATATATTACAGAATAAAGTGCCAGCGGGTAAAGGCCCTTTAAAGCAAAAAAGACACCTATTTTTTTCGTCGTTAGTGATTTTTTTTCCTTTTGGGTATATTTCTTACTACTTTTTAGAATTCTTTTGTCGGAATGGTTTATTAATAGAAAAAATATAATGAAAATCTAATAAAAGTTCAAAAGAGGCGAATAAAACACACAAAACGGAAAAGGAAGAAAAAAGTTTACAACTACCCACCAATACTTGTATTCATTTTTGTGATTGTCGGGCTAAAGTTCCAGGAATAATAAGAAATTCCCAACTGTGACCTGGAATTGGAAGTCAGCATTATTATTATAAAGGAGAAACATAAAGATTCAGTTCATTCCTTCCAGATTCTGGTGAGGGTGGTGTGGCGGCGGCGGCGGCGGTGGTGGTGGTGGTGGTTGCGGCGGTGGCGGCGGCGCGGTGGTGGTGGCGGCGGTGAGGGTGACGTCGTGGTGGTGGTGGCGGCGACGGTTGTGGTGGTGGTGGCGGCGGCGGTGGCATTATGGTGGTGGTGGTGGTGGCGGCGACGACGACGTGGTGGTGGGGGTGGTGAGGGTGGCGTGGTGGCGGCGGCGGCGGTGGCCGTCGTGGTGGTGGTGGCGGCGGCGACGGTGAGGGTGGCGTGGTGGTGGGGGTGGTGAGGGTGGCGTCGTGGTGGTGGTGGTGGTGGTGGTCGTTGTGATGGTGGCGGCGTTGTGATGGTAGTGGCGGCGGTTGTGGTGGTGGTGTGGTGTGATGGCGGTGGTGGTGGCGACGGCGGCGGTGGCCGTCGTGGTGGTGGCAGCGGTGGTGGCGTGGTAGGTGGTGGGCTGCATTCATTGGAAATCTGGTAAAGGGATAAAAAATTTTCATGGGTTACAGTCATGCCCATTGGGTCATTTTAGTTGACCCAATTAATGCCCAATTAAAACCCAACTAATAATGGGTTAGTTGGGTTTGGACCCATTCTTACCCAACTAATAAATGGGTTGGGTTGGGTCTATTTTTTAGTTGATGGGTTTGGGTTTGTTAATGGGTCTGGGTTCAATTTGCCACCCCTAGTAAAGGGGTGTCATCAAATCATTTTATTAAAAATAAATAAATCAATTTCCACTGTCTTCACGCTCTGTACGTTAAAACCTCACTCACACTCTCCTTCTCCACTCACAGGAAATCTCTAGGGTTTCATTTCACTTCCTTACTCCATAAAACCCCAAATCCCTCTCTCTCTCTCTCTCTCTCTCTCTCAAAATGTCAGACTACCTACCTCCCGGAGTTCTAACCAACATCCTCGGCCGCCTCCCGGCCAAATCCCTCGTCCGATTCACGTGCGTTTGCAAGTCATGGCTCTCTCTCATCTGTCATTTCACCTCCTCCCACACCACCGCCAAACCACCCTTTCTCCTCCTCCACTTCTCCCTCCCCCCAAACAACCCTGTGCTCTTCTGCCTCCGTTCCAATGCCCACGCTGTCTACGCCCACAGGTACGTTCGTCTCTCTCTCTCTCTCTCTCTCTCTCTCTCTCTCTCTCTCACGGTGGCTACGCTATTTCTTCTTCAAATCTTTATCTATTATTTAACCGACACAAATTGCTTACCGTCTTTTAGGGTTTAGGGTTTAGGGTTTAGTACTTTTGGGGTTTAGTAGTTGCCTACCCGTTTTAATATGATGATGATGATTTTATATAATAATAGTATATGTACGCACACGGGTACATTGGTGTCTCTCTAATCGAAGATCTATTATTTAACCAACTCAAATTGTTGCTATGTTTTGGGGTTTGAATTGTGGTTATTGATAATATGATTATTTTATTAACTGCCTGCCTGCCTGTATAATACTCTCTCTCTCTCTCTCTCTCTCTCTCTCTCTCTGTGGCCACACTATTGATTTTTCGAGATGACATTACTGTCTTTTGTTTTTGTCTCTTGGGGTTTCAATTGTAGTAGTAGGAGATGGAAGATGAGATTGGTTGCTGTCTAGTAGTAGTAGTCGTAGTTGACTTGTTTCCTACCCGATTTAATAATAGGATGATGATTTTATCAACTACCTGCTTGTGTGTATAATAATATCTGTCGCTCTATTTCAATTGACCAGAATGTTGGTTTTTACAAAACCCGGTCAAGAGCCCTCTGTGGAGCTTCTGAGAAAGGAGAGAGAAAGAAGACTTATGTTACGTTGGAATCGGATGGGTCTACTAGGGGAGGAGGAAGCGAAGAAACTTGAGGAGGAGGATTACCAGCGAGAGCGACGTCTGCTAGATCGACTGCTTGAGAAGAAGCAGGCATTTGATAATACTCCTCCATTCTCGAGCCCTAAATTACCAACAATGGATCAGATTCTGACTGAAATCGAAGAAATACCTGCAACCTTTGTCAAACACTTTTCATTCTGCTGGGTGGAAGGAATCAGGTATTCTCCTCTCTCTCTCTCTCTCTCTCTCTCTCTCTCTCTCTCTCTCCTACGGTGGCTACGGTATTGATTCTTCAAATCGAAGATCTATTATTTAACCCACACAAATTGTTTATTGTCTTTTGGGGGTTGTATTCTGGTTATTTATATTATGATTATTTTATCAACTGCCAGCACGTATGTATTACTCTCTCTCTCTCTCTCTGGCCACGCTATTGATTCTTCCAATCGAGATTACTGTCCTTTGGACCGCCATCATATCCAGAGGGGTTCAAGCGAACACCTGGGTACGAAAAATGCTCTAAAATTTTGTATTATTTACATACAATTTAATTCTTCAATACTGTTGGCACTGAATTATTCCTACGTAGCCAAAATATATTAAAATCTCCTTAAATTTGGAAGTAAGTTGATAAGATAGCACAACAAAAACAAAATAAACTAGGCCTAGTAAATTTTGAATGAAAATAAATATTTTTCATTTTATATAGAGCTTTGTATACAAAAAATTTCTTCACATTTTTGTCACCTCTGGATTAGCATCCTAGAGCAGCCCTTCAATTTGTAGTTATTGATTGAGATTGGTGGTTGTCTAGTTGTAGTAGTCGTAGTTGTTGCCTACCCGTATTAATAATATGATGATGATTTTATCAACTACCTGCTTGTATGTATAATAAACTCTCTCGTTCCATTTTAAATGATCAGAGTGTTGATTTTTCCAACACCAAATCAAGATAGCACGATGGAGCTTCTGTTTGAGGAGAAAGAAAGAATAGTTATCTTACATAAGAATCGGATAGCTCTACTAGGGGAGGAGGAAGCGAAGAAACTTCAGAAGGAGGATTATGATCGAATGAAACGCCTACTTGATCGACTGAGCTAAGAGAAGAAAACCTTAACCCTATCTACTCCAAGGTACAGTTTTTTGTCTATTAATGATCTCATACAGTTATACGTGTTTATGCTTTTATGGCATTGCTGATGGTCTTGTGCGCTATGTTGCTTTCTTTCTTTTTTTGTTTGACACTGGTGAATTGTTGCTGGTTTTGAATGCATTCGATGGCCCTTTATTTTTCTCCTTTCCCATATGTATTTTTGTAACATGCTTCACTAAGTCCACTGTCAAGTTGCACCTTTTGCCAGACCAAAAATTAGTTGAAGATTTTTGATATCTTGATTCTTGAACGTGAGAAATAATTTCCTTTACTAGTTGTGAAAATATCTGTTGGGAGACCTCTTTCTACGCTGTTATGTGGTCTATTTGAAAAGTTTGAAATGATCTTGTCTTCAACAACTCTGGTTCTGCTCCTGGCAAAGTGGTGGATCTTATCAATTTCAGTGTAGCTCTTTTGGGTCAAAGGAAAATGACATCTACCTCATTACGCATATTTTAGGAGCTGCCTTGATGGGATTAGGAGGCAGAAACTGTAACTATGCAATTGGCTTAGGCCTTTATGTTTCTTGGGTGTTATCTTTGTACTCAATTCAATTTTTTGTTGGCTGATCTTTTTTCTTTTCCAGGTAAGCTTCTAGCACATGATCTGTTGTCATGCGAAGCTCTCCCTTAATAAAATTTTCTTTGCTGATAAAAAAAAAATGAGATAGAAATTAGTTTCAATTTGCAGAAATGTTTGTGCTGACATTGGATTCCACTCATATATCTTTTTCTTTTTGAATAATGTATCTGGAAACCGCCATGAGAATGCTTGTCTATGGTTTTTATGTAGAGAACATGGAAGTTGCTTTAGTATTGTTCGAATAATGAAACTTGGTTACATCATTATCTTTTAGCTTGTTTTCTTAATGATCTCGTATATTAACTCAAAGAACTTAAGATGTCTATTTTTTGCGGCATCAGTATATTTTCCAGGAAGAACTTTAGGAACTGGCGATTTCAGATCTATTTTACACGGACACAGGTGTGGGTGTATCCAAGTGTCGGTCAGTTTTTCCATGATACATGAATGCCGTAGAATGTTGCATTGTAGAATTGACCGAACCATAGTAATGTTCTTTTTAAAACGGTAAATTTGGTGATCCAAAGTGATCCCAAGACTTTTGTCCTATTTGTTTCTTTAGTGTTTTCCGTAGGCGTTGAAAGTACCTTAAAGTTGCGTTCTCATTACTCCTTTCACACTTTTCCGTAGGTGTTAAAAGTAGCATAAGGTACGTTTTACACATTGGGTGGTGGTTAGCGTTTCCCAACTATTAAAAATTGATTAGTAGCCCATAAATTTTTTTAGACCAGCACTTTAAGTTAACATGCCATATTATAAAATCCCTATCTCCAGCATAAATGAATATATATAATTACGTTTCCCTGGCTGCCCTAACGTTATGATTGGAGAAGGAACCTATGTCATGTCTCTGGTTCATCATTGGAGGGAGGGAACCCCTTAGCTGCCATAAAATTTCTCTCTGGTTCACGATCTCCTTTGTTTCTTGTATGTCTCTTCTTCCTTCTCTCCTCCTTTTCTTCTATGAATCCCCTCTCTTTTCTTCATTGATCGTCTTTGTTTTTTTTTGGCAAGAGTCGAGCATTTGCAAGTTTTTGGGTTAGGGGAATGGTGATGGGTACTATGACGGGTTTATATCACGTTATTTTTACTAGGAAGTTTGGATGATCCAGCAGGACTGAAATCTTCATTGTAGTGTTTTTTACATTCCTATGAAAGAATTTAAATGCTGATCACGTGGGGGAAGTCATTTAACCATAATATCTTATTGACTTTTGGTTGAGAAATGAAGAACTGATCTCAACTTTTTTTTGGTTACTGCTACTTTTCCTTTTGCCAGTAGTTTGTATTCTATGTAACCTTTTAACCCTTCCAAAAAAAAAGGAAGAGAGAAAGTTGTATGGAAAGTTGGAAACCTGAAACAATTTCTTGAATTTGATCTGGTTTGTTCTTTGGCTCATTTGCTCTCCAGCTGATTTAGCTCATTTGCTCTCCAGCTGATTTAGCTATAGTGCTTCTTGTTCAGTCGTTTTAATTTGAGGTTCAATCTCAGCTTCAAGCTAATTCTCAGTATTGAGACTTCAGAGCCATCAACGTCTTTGATCCGTGGATTGTGCTACTTCTGTGTAAACTCCCCATGCTTCAACCAAGATTTAGAAATCTGAAAGGTTCTTTATTTGAACTTATGGATATTTAGTTGCAACTTGTGGGCATTGATCCAACACCAACTTCATAAGGTTATGTTTGGGTTTGGGACATTATCATGTGAAGTCAGTCTTCGTAATCCCCAATGGAACATTTTGTTCTCTAAAACTAGTTTTTTATTGCTCCGCGTCTGCTCGGGTTGTTAAAACAAACGTCTAGTGTTCCATGCACCGATTCTAATCATTTGTCAAAGCAACTCCCTCTCTATCTTTCCCAGCTCTCAGTCAAGGACAAATACCGCTTAATTTCCCGTTTTACTAATTGCGTGTTCCATACAAGTTGAATAAAGACTCCGCTTGTACAATATGCAACAAAATTGCGGATAATATTTTTGCTGTTGCAGCCTTTTAGGCTAACATTGTAATTACGCCGTGTTATTTTCAATTTGTTTGTTAACCGTTCATTCTTGTGCTATTTCAGGTTAGGGGGAGCTTTTTCAGGTTAAAGAGTATGCTTATGGAGGCTGTGGAGTTCATTCTGATGGGCAGTTGTGTGAAATTGACTATCTTTACTTTTGCGTTTAAAATGCTGTTCTTGTTAAGTTTAGGACGGTTGGTGCAGCCAAACTAATCGTAAACTATGCATACGACGGAATGCTCTGTTTGTTTGAGTGTCTTGTGTTCTGGAAATATGAGACTTAATGGTATTAGAGTCTGTTTCAGTATCTTGATTCACCAGAATTGCTTTCTTCTCTCTCTCTCTCTCTCTCTCTCTCTCTCTCTCTCTCTCTCTCTCTCTCATGAAGAACTGAACTTTCCTCTTTTTATAAACGATATATATACTCTCTTGCCCTCCTTCGAAACAATACATACAAGACTAGCGGCTATACCCAATATTAGATGGCGCCCAAAGAGCAACTGCAAGATGCAATTCCTGCACTTGTCATCGAGGCACTTCTGGTCCCTTTGGATGGCGAGAAAGAGTGAGATAAGAAAGGGGAACGTTTTTTCATCAAATCTTATCATTTTTGGCGAGATTGGGTGAAAAAGAGGAGGAGCCAATCAAATCATTTTATTTTTGTACTTTTTTTTTTTCCCATTTTTCACAAAAATGATTGATCCAAATGAATGATTTGACTAGAAACTAAAACCTTTTCTTTCCTCATGAAATCATGCACAAATCATGAATATGCAGAAAATACATATGTTTTTTTCCTTCATATGGTATATATTAGTGGGGCCGCGGGGTTAGCGGAATGTTAGTATGTTAGTCAACGGGATCGGGGGGTTGTTTTCAGAGGTTATCCATAATCTTGAATCCTAAACTTGTTATCTGTGGGACTCGAATTCAGGTCACAATTGGGGAGAGAAACGTGACAACCAGCTTGACAATACATAAGCCAACTGGGGTTAGCTCAGTTGGCCAGGATTCTTGCATCTCACTAGGAGATCAGGAGTTCGAGTCTCCCTATCTGCGCGTGAATGTTCTTTCCTTTGAGAGTTTTTCCTTTCTTTCTTTGTCTCTATCTTAAAATAGGCTTATTTATTGTATTAATTGAGATATTGGGTTTAGTTGTCTCGTAAACTTTCATAATTGATGTAGTGTCCCGAATTTATATTATGTACTTTATATCTGATGTAAAATTATTGAAAAAAAACCCCGTTAGACAATACATATGTTTAAACATATACGTAGAAATCTACTGTATCTGACTATCTGTTACTGCAACAGCCATCTTTCCCCCGAGATAGGTCCCTGACCATGCAAATTAACAGAGAGAAGATTGAGTTGGCAACATCATATGTTAGCCCATCTCTTTCAGTCCGACATCTCATGCATGCATTGAACCAAAAGACCAACCAAAATATCATGCATGCATTGACCAACCAAAAGACCAACCAAAATATCCTCTCTCTCTCTCTCTCTCTCTCTCTCTCTCTCCTCTTGCAGAAAATAAGGACACTCTCTCTCTCTCTCTCTCTCTCTCTTGTCTTGCAGAAAATAAGGAAAATGATTTCCCCATCCTCTTTTATAATTCATACTTTCTTGTCTTTGTTTTTATTTACACAAATTTATAATATTGCACTTAGATATGTGAAAAAATGTATTAAAGGGAGGGTAAGATATTAAATTCAAATGGAGAAAGAGAAAAAATGGAGGTTTATTTCGGTTAAATAAGCTAAGGTGGCATTTGTTAGTTTTTTGTTGATTCTTTGATGATTACTGCTTCGTCATAACAAAATGAATCTAAAAAGAAAAAAATTACGATTGAAATCTATTTTTTTTTGAATAAAGATAAAAAAAATTAACTTATTTTCATTTTTATTCAAAAAAATTTTAGGTTTTGATAGTAATTTTTTACTTTTTAGATTCCTCTCATCATGATAAATTAATAATTCTCAAAAAAAATCTGCGAAAAACTAATAAATGAGAAAAAAATTGAATAAAAACAAAAAAAAATCACATTAACTTATTTAGCCGAAATAAGTCAGAGTGTGAATTATAAAAAAAAAAAAAATTTGTGAAAATCCATTCCAGCCGGGGTATCTTAAAATCATTTTCCCAAAATTTCTGCCCCGTTTTTTTTTTTTTTGATCCGCTAAAATTTCTGCCATTTCACTCTGAGTCTTCACTCTCCTCGTCCACTCGCAGCGAATCTTCACTCTCCTCCCCCACTCACAGCGAATCCCTAGCAGGTTTTTCACTTCCTCACTCTAGAAAACCCCAAATCTCTCTCTCTCTCTCTCTCTCTCTCTCTGTGACAATGTCGGACTACCTCCCTCCCGAAGCCTTAACCAACATCCTCGGCCGCCTCCCGGCCAAATCCCTCATCCGTTTCACGTGCGTTTGCAAGTCATGGCTCTCTCTCATCTGTAATTTCGCCTCCGCCCGCGCCACCGCCAAACACCCCTTCCTCCTCGTCCACTTCTCTCTCCCCCAGAACAACCCCGTGCTCTTCTGCCTCCGTTCCGATGTCCACGCTGTCTACGCTCATGGGTACGCTGGTCTCTCTCTCTCTCTCTGGCCACACTATTGTTTAGGGTTTAACAGTGTTTTAGGTTTTAGGGTTTAACAGTTGCCTACCCGTTTTAATATGATGGTTATGATGATGATTTTATATAGAATATAGAATAATATAATGTATATGTACGCCCACGGGTACATTGGTATCTCTCTAATCGAAGGTCTATAATTTAAACCAAAACAAAGATTTTTAATTGTCTTTTGGGGTTTGAATTGTGGTTGTTGATAAAATGATTAGTATTTTATTAACTTCCTGCCTGCATGTATAATACTCTCTCTCTCTCTCTCTCTCTCTCTGGCCACGCTTTTGATTCTTCAAGACGAGATTATTGTCTGTTGGGGTTTCAATTGTAGTAGTTTTTGATTAAGATGAGATTTGGTTGCTGTCTAGTCGTAGTTGTGTCCAAATAATAGGATGAAGATTTGATCAACTACCTGCTTGTTCTATTTCAATTGACCAGAATGTTGGTTTTTACAAAACCCGGTCAAGAGCCCTCTGTGGAGTTTCTGAGAAAGGAGAGAGAAAGAAGACTTATGTTACATTGGAATCGGATGGGTGTACTGGGGGAGGAGGAAACGAAGAAACTTGAGGAGGAGGATTACCAGCGAGAGCGACGTCTACTAGATCGACTGCTTGAGAAGAAGCAGGCATTTGATAGTACTCCTCCTCCATTCTCGAGCCCTAAATTACCAACAATGGATCAGATTCTGACCGAAATCGAAGAATTACCAGCAACCTTCGACAAACACTTTGAGGTCTGCTTGGTGAGAGGAATCAGGTGGGCTTGTTTCTCTCTCTCTCTCTCTCTCTCTCTCTCTCTCTCGGTGGCTATGCAATTGATTCTTCAAATCAAAGATCTATTATTTAACCAACACAAATTGTTTATTGTCTTTTGGGGATTGATTCTGGTTATTTATAATATGATTATTGTATCAACTGCCTGCATGTATGTATATTAATAATCTCTCTCTCTCTCTCTCTCTCTCTGGCCACACTATTGATTCTTCCAATCGAGATTAGTGTATTTTGGGTCGCTTCGGGGCAAGGACGGAACCAGGATTTTAGCCTAGCAGTGGCGAAATATATACTAAAAAAATCTAGTAGTGGCGAGACTATATAAATTGGGCATAATTTTTTTTTTTACATATAAGAATTGCATTTTCTAAAATTCTTGTCGTGGCGGTCGCCGCCACTAGACCCCCCTGATCCCATCCTTGCTTCGGGGGCTCCTCCATTATCCCTAGGGGTTCAAGCGAACACCTGGGTACGAAAATGTGGTACTATAATTTTGTATTATTTACATACAGTTTAGTATTTCTTTGATACTGTTGGCACTGAATAATTCCTACGTAGCCAGAATGAACTAGGCCTAGTAAATTTTCAACGAAAATATATTCATTTTATATAGAGCTTTGTATGCAAAACTTTTCTTCACGTTTTTGTCACCTCTGGATTAACATCCTAGAGCAGCCCTTCAATTGTAGTTAATGATTGAGATTGGTTGTTGTCTAGTAGTAGAGGTCGTAGTTGTTGCCTACCCGTTTTAATATGATGATGATTTTATCAACTACCTGCTTGTATGTATAATAATCTCTCTCGTTCCATTTTAATTGATCAGAGTGCTGATTTTTCCGACACCGGATCAAGATAGCACAATGGAGCTTCTGTTTGAGGAGGAAGAAAGAATAGTTATCTTACATAAGAGTCGGATAGCTCTACTAGGGGAGGAGGAAGCGAAGAAACTTCAGAAGGAGGATTACGATCGAATGAATCGTCTTCTAGATCGACAGAATGAGGAGGAGAGTGCAGAGAGTAGAAAACCTGAACCAACACATCGACCGCGCCCTGATTTTGTCGAACTTACATCCACACAGTGGCGGGATTACGAAAGGAGGGCCCGTGAGAGCGGGGTACGTACGGGATGCGTTTTGAATGATTCTTCTGCTAGATTGTTTTTATTCTTTTTATTCTTTTTTCTTTTTTTGGGTCAAACGGAATAGATATTCTTTTATTTCTTTGTGTGTGGCTTTTGAGAGAGCCTCCAATTGGCACATGGCTGCTGCCAGTTCCTGTCATTCAACTTCAAAATTATTTTTACCAGCATGCCATTTTGCAAATCAGTGTTCTACATATCGCTGGGCTCTAGTCGGGTGGAAATGGGGCGCCTAGTGCCTAGGCGAGGATTATATGCCGACTAGTTGGCGGCCTAATCTAGGCAGTGGACATTGCTTTAAATTGAACCATCTTAATGTGAAATATCTTTTTTGAAGTTATTATTTGACAGAAAACATGCCATTCTTTAGATGTAGCATCCAAGCAGATTTGACAGACAACGTGTCATTCTTTGCAAACAGCCATTCCACGCTATCGGCCAACACTGGATTAGGAGTAAGAGCGGTAGTTGTTTTGGCAATGATTTCCCCAATAGGCAGGCCATAAGCTCTGCCCTCTATTGATGTAGCTGTGGACTTGTTTTACCTAAAGAGAATCAGCTTTGACCTCTATTTGATCAATTTATTATACTTTTTACTTGCATTTGCTCTCATCTCCCCTCTTTAATATTATTCCCCTCTCGTCTTTAATTCTGATTGCTTAACTTGGCTTTATATACTTGCAGGGGTTTGATGTTGGGGATATTCCCGGATATGCTTTTGTCCCTGTTAGACCATTTGTGCTGGACTGCCGTGAGTCAATGGAGAGGATTGAAGGATATGCAAAGTGTGCCCTTGATGATTACAACAAATGTAATGTATGTGCGTGTGTGTGGGCTTTTGATGGTTCATTAAATTCTTCCATCCTCCCCTCTTTGATCCACTCCTCTTTCTTTGTATTTGGTTTAACGTCTCTCTTGAAATTTGTAGAATACAAAGTACCAAATTGTGAAGGCCCTCAAGGCAAACATCGGTATTGGTTTTCCTGGTTGGACCTACTATATTACCTTTCAGGTCAAGGATATGGCTGGTTCTGGTTCTCCCACTCTCAATTTCCAGGCCATTGTGGAAACTTTTCAGGGTCAGGAAACCGTCAAGTTTATCGCACCTGAACTGTAATCCTATCTACTCCAAGGTACACTTTTTTCTCTGGTGAATGTGCTTATACAGTTGTAGGTGTTTATACTCTTGTGGTATTGCTGATGGCCTTGTGTGCCATGGTACCCTGTCTTCTTCTTCTTTTTTTTGACACTAGCGAATTGTTCTGGTTTTAATGCATACGATGGGCTTTTATTTTTCTCCTTTCCCATATGTTTTTTTTATACACGCTTCACTGAATCAGCTGCCAAGGTGTGCCTTTTGCCAAACAAAAAATCAGTTGAAGATTTTTGATATCTTGAACATGAGAATTAAATTTGTTTCATTTCACTGAAATGTTTGTGCTGACATTGGATTCAACCCATATGTCTTACGCATTTTGAACAATGTATCTGGAAACTTTTTGTAAACCCATGAGAATGATTGTCTATGGTTTTTATGTACAGAACATGGAAGATGCTTTCAGTATTGTTCTAATAATGAAACTTGGTTACATCATTATCCTGTAGCTTGTTTTCTTAACGTTCTCGTAAATTTGCCACCAGTGTTGCTTGAAACGCAAAGAACTTAAGATATTTATTTTTGCGGGCATCAGTATATTTTTCATGAAGAACTTTAGGAACTGGAGATTTCGGATCAATTATACATGGACACAGGTGACACAGGTGCGGATGTCGGATGTGATACACATCTAGGTGTCCCTTTTGCCATGATTCACTTATGGCCTAGCAAATTGTTTTGTTGAACACGCGATCTGAACCATAGTACACCTCCGTTTAAAACGGTTAATTTGGTGATCCAAAATGATCCCAAGTCTTTTTTCCATTTTTTTTTTCTTTAGCGTTCTCCTTATGTGTAAAAACTAAAAAGTACCTTAAAGTTACGCATTCATTATTCTTTTCATACTTTCCAATACAGCTTTACATATTTTAAGGTACTTTCTAGACATTGGGTGGTGGTAATACAGTTTTACGTCTTTTGAGGTATTTTTTACACATTGGGTGGTGTTAGCATTTCCCAAATATTTTGATACTAAATTTATTAGTTGGCTTTAAATTTTTTTAGACCAACACTTTAAGTTAACATGCCACAACATAAAACTCCAATCTCTAGTGCAAATGCATATATATAAACTCAACTTGTTTAATCGAAGGAAGCCAATAGTAGTTCATCGTGCCCAATTTGTAAACTGAGCCAGTAGCCCAAAAGGAATTTATAAGCCCCTTTCAGTTCACGCAGTTGGTAATAATCACGTTACCCTAGCCGCCCTAACATTATGACTGAAGAAGGAACCTAACGTCCTGTCTTTGGTTCATCATTGGAGGTAGGAAACCCCATAGCAACCATAAAATTTCTCTCCGGTCCGCGATCTCCTTTGTTTCATGTACATCTCTGGTTCTTCCTCCTCCTTTCCTCCTCTTCTTCTAAGAATCCCCTTTCTTTTCTTCATCGAATGGCTCTGTTTGATTTAATCCCCCACAAATAGGTGAATGAGTCAATGTAAGAAAGGTTAGGAGCTTGAACATTCGTTCACTTCTTTTTCCCGCAAGAGGCAAGCTTTTGCAAGTCTTTGGGTCACTGTGAATCATGAACCTTGCACAGTCCAGGGGAATGCTGATGGGAAGTGTCTTGGGTTTGTGCTTTGTATTACATTAGCACTGGTAAGTTTGATGACGGCTGGAATGAAATCCTCATCGTATTGTTTTTTACCTTCCTATGAAATAAATTAAATGATGATCGCCTTGGGAAAGTCATTTAACCCTAATCTTATTGACTTTTGCTTGAGAAATGCAGAACTGATCTCTAAACTGTGTTTTTATTTTGATCGGTATCTCTAAACTGTGTTCATTCTCATGCCATTTCAGGTTAGGTGGAGATTGGAGGCTGTGAAGTTCATGTTGATGTTGTTTGGGTGGAATGTAATGTTGACTCTCTCTACTTTTTGTGTATAAAAATGCTGTTCTTGTTAAGTTTACGGTGGTAGGTGTTTCCAAACTTATGGTTAACCATGCATATATCAGAATACTGAGTTAGGTTCAACATGTTGTGTTCCGGAAATGCGAGTCTGTGATACGGCATCATAGTTGGTTTCAACGTGCTATTTGTAGATACGTCACCAGCTGTGGCTCTTGCGAACTTTATAATTTCTCATTCGGCAGAGTTGTTTTCTATCTTTTCTTTTTATTTCTTGCACTTGTCCTCGAGGCACTTCACAAATATACACAAAATACAGATGGTTACAGATACGCACATCTACTATATCTGTTGTCCTTGATTGCTACGGCAATTCTGAAGCTTTCCCCCAAGATAGGTCGTTAACTAGCGAACTAAGCTTCCGTATGCAAATGAACAGACAGAAAATTGAGTTTAGCTCATCTGGACACGCATCATTTTCCGCATGTAAAGGGGACAATGCACAGAAGGATCTGCCTTCCTTTTGAGCCACTACTCAATCTTCTGCTCGAACTACCCATGCAATTCCAGCAGCCGTGTTCCAGTCGTCTTGTTCCATGCTCCATCCGCAATGGCGATCACTTTAGGCATTTCCATAGCAGCGGACAAATCTGAAGCGTAAGGCACCGAGGTCTGAGACAGCACCCCTTTAGGCAACGATGTCGGTGCTCTGCTCCCAATGATTTTACCAGAGAAGTGAGTGAGGGGACGACATTTCGAATAATCAGCAATGTCAAACTAGAGTCTTGTTGAACGCCATCAAATTCTTTGCTAACCAAATTCCCCTGCAGAGTGGAATATTAAAGACAGATCGGTTACCATCAGGAGCAGCTTTTGTCCATGCAAGAAAACCAGCAATGAAGAATTGCTTTCTTGTGAAGCCATGATGGATTATCTAATGCACACTGTCCGTTTTTCACAAGACAAATGTGACTCAAGAAGGCATTTACTGTTACACGATTAAGCTAATTTTTTGCGTGAGTAATGTATTGGTTCCGTTATCGATTTTTTTTTTCTTTTTTTCTGGTTCTCTTCTTTGGCGTCTCCTGAGTGGGATTTCTCCCCGTTTGTGGGGCTTCTATCACCCCCGTGTGGGTGTTTTTGGTGTTTTTGGTTGTTTTCTCCAATGCTCCGTCTGTTTGGAGCAATGAGTTTAGTTGGAGTTGGGCGTAGTCTTTGGACTTAATCTCCTCTTGTTTGCTTTCTTGATCCCTTGTCTAGGGTTGAAGTTGAAATTTCCTCTTGATGCACTGTTTCTTGGATCTATGATATTACCTGTTATCGTTTTGGCAAAAAAAATAAAATGTATTGTTCGGGGCTAAACTATGAATGGTTCACATCATCAAAACGGACTCCATGTGGGCCCACATTGGGGTTCCATAAAAATGATCCAAGCCGTTAAAATTTAAAGTAACTCTTTGAGTCATTTTGAAAAAAAATCAGCTCAATCGAATATATGAAAGTATTTGATCCAGTATTTCATTTTTTAACGCAATATTCCAGATCTTCAATTCTATAGGAATTCTGGAAAAGAACTTGAACGATTGGATCAAAATATTTACATGCATCCCAATAAACTGAGTTTTTGCGGACGGAAAAGTATATTTTAGAATGGGAAAAATTCAAAATACCCCCCAACCTATACACCCAAATTCAATTAGACTCCCAACCTTTTAAAAACTTCAATTTTACTCCCAACGTTATATTCCGTTATCAAAATGGCCCCTTCCGTCCAAATTACTAACGGATTCCGTTAAAGGCTCAGTTAAATAGTATTTTGATCGAATTTCGATGATCCGAGCCGCTCAATGTGTTTAAAACGTGATTTTAAGGGTACTTGCAAGAAATCAACAAAAAAAATGACCGGGAAGGGCTTCATCTGAACAGTTTTTTATTGAACTATTCAATAAAAAATTGTTCAGATGAAGCCCTTCCCGGTCATTTTTTTTGTTGATTTCTTGAAGGTACCCTTAAAATTGCGTTTTAAACACATTGAGCGGCTCAGATCATCAAAATTCGATTGGAAAAGGGGAGATGTGGATCGATCCCGATTTTATTCAAGTACGGACGTCCGAATTTTGCTTCGGTTTGTACCTCCCCTTTTCCGATCGAATTTCGATGATCCGAGCCGCTCAATGTGATTAGAATGTGATTTTAAGGGTACTCGCCAGAAATCAGAAAAAAAAAATGATCGGAAAGGCTTCATCTGAACAGTTTTTTATTGAATGGTTCAATAAAAAACTATTCAGATGAAGCCCTTCCCGATCATTTTTTTTGCTGATATCTCGCGAGTACCCTTAAAATCACGTTTTGAACACATTGAGCGGCTCGGATCATCGAAATTCGATCAAAATACTATTTAACGGAGCCTTTAACGGAATCCGTTAGTAATTTGGACGGAAGGGGGCATTTTGATAACGGAATATAACGTTGGGAGTAAAATTGAAGTTTTTAAAAGGTTGGGAGTCTAATTGAATTTGGGTGTATAGGTTGGGGGGTATTTTGAATTTTTCCCTTTTAGAATTTAATGAACAGTTTTAGATTATTTGTGTGGAACTCTGATGCAAGCCCACACACATCGAGTCCATGAGCGTGGCATCTTTGCGATTATGCTCCGTTTGGAACTCGTGGAAAGCGAGGGAAGAGAAAGGAAGGAAAGAGAAAAAAATTACTCCCTCTCTCCATTTATACGTGTCTTACTTCGTAACTCTAATTTGTTAAAAAGATATTATTATTATACCTTTCACATCAACATTTTTTTCCACTTTCCCTACTTACCCATCATCATTACATTTTTATTCGTTAACTTTTCAAAATAGAATCTACTTTTAGGGATAAAATAGATAATGCACCAATTTTTACCCATTAATTTTATAAAATGGACACTTATGGACAACTCAAAATAAAATAGTGGATTTTAAATAAAGGATGAAGGGAGTAAGAATGAAAGTGAGAGAAAAGAAGAAAATCTTTGTCATTTTCTCTTCTCTTTGCCGAGAATTTTTTGGGTGCAAATAGGGTAGTCAGACGTGGTACTCGACGCGCATATTCTGACGGTTCAAAAATACAACTGACGGTCCGTAATTGAAACGCGCATTTTATTTTTATTTTTTAAAATTTCATTCGGTACTTTCAATCCGGATCCGAATGTGCCCATCGGGTTAAGCCAAACAAGGGGAGTGAAAATTTATAAAACAACTTTCCCTTTGTTTCCACATGTTCCCACTTCCAAAGCAAAGCATAAAAGCAACAGAGAACAGCGAAAGATCATCGATTCCCCCCACCCAGAAAAGCAGGACGGCATAGAAGATTAAACACTCCCACGCTCTCTCTCTCTCTCTCTCATCAACAATGGCAACGGCGATCGCGAAATCAACCACTGCGAAAGACGAAAACCCTAGAAAAACCCCCGACCAGCCACAGCCGCCCCCGCCCTCAGATCCTCTACCCGCAGACAAGGACGCTGGCGATGAATCGAATCCCTCGGCCGTGAAGGAAACCGACGAAGCGAAGAAGGACGACGCCGTTTCCTCCGTCCAGAAGAAGATCCGACGAGCCGAGCGGTTCGGGATGCCGGTTCAGCTGTCCGAGGAAGAGAAGCGTAACTCTCGAGCTGAAAGGTAGTTTCTTTTTAGCTTTTTTCGTTTTTTCTTTTTTTTAAAATTCTTCAAATATCTTTTTCGTGACTAGGGTTAAGTAGTTTTGTGACTCTTTCTTGCTTTTTTGTTAGGCCGGTCTGTGTCGTGGTAATTGAATTCAAGTACGCACTAACTGTCTGCATGTGTTGGTATTGACTAGGGCTGCAACACGAGCTCGAGTTTTAAGCTTGGTTAGTAAACGAGCCGAGCTCGAGTTAGTTGTAACTAGGCTTGATTATAAATGCTCGGATTGTTTGTAGCGGCTCGGCTCGTGTGGTAAACAAACCGAGCTCAAACACCTCGATATTCGATAATACAAGCCGAGCTTGAGCTCGATTGGGGCTCGATTCAAGCTCGAGCCTGACTAGTTTTGAACGAGCCAAGCTCAAACTTGGGGAAGCTCAGCTCGTTTGCTGCTATAATTGACTTACATACACATTCTCGGCAGTTTTCGTTAGGGCTGGCAGTGGATTTCTTAATTTTGGTTAGAAAACTTAGTGAGGTTAGCCTTGGGTCTATGATTGTCTATGTCGTGGTACTTGAACTATATACCGATTCTCAGCAAATTTCTTTGGGGATGCATACAAGCATAGTGGGTGAGCAATGGATTGTACAGACTTGGTTAGAAAACTTAACAAGATTCACTTGTTTGAAGTTTTCTCTTCTTTAGTAGTTGAGCCAAGCTTTAACTGAATCACGATTGAGCTCAAGTGGCTTGGTTATTTTTGAACTGTATATGCTTATCAAGCCGGATAATAAGTTCTTTAAGCTTGGTTCGAAAACTTAGTGAGCGTAAAAAACATGTTCAAACTTGCTTTGTGTATGTAGTGATTGTTATCGAGAGAGATGCTTGTGCGCATGAGTCAAGCTTAAGTAGATTGTCATGCCCCGCCCCGGAACGACACCCGAAGTAGGCCCGAACTGACACGGCCACGTGGCATTCCACCCAGAAGACCAAGCCACACTTCAAAACCTAACAGAATAAATACCCAGCGGAAATTTTAACGACTTAAAACTTAAAAGTGTCAACATATCGACTAACCAATCACAACCTCGCATAATTAAAGTGAAACACATCTTACTATTACATAACCTCAACAACCGACAACTCATATGAAACCCATATGACTTAAACATTCAAAATCCCTTAGTTACAATATACACAAAATATACAAAATCAACTTCTAGATTCACTATCTACAACTAGTTCGTTCATCAACAACACTTGAAGCTAATCCAAACACACCCCAACATGCTGACCAGTAGTGGACCCATTCTAAGCAACCTGCTAGCAACCTGCTACCTGGCAGACCAAAAAGGAAAGCCAGAGTGTGTGAGACATAGAAGTGCTCAACAAAATATCACAATACCCGAAGGAATATTAACATGAATATGAATTCACCAACATAGCTAAAATACTCAAATGTATGTAACAGTTATAATCACCTCGTACTCCAAACACATCAACAATAATCAACAGTGATATTCAACAAACAACCAACATTTATAACCGAAGTAACAAAATCATGAATGTATATCACACAATATACAACGGCACGTCTGCCTCATTCCCATGTACCCAAGAAGAGGTGTCCCACATACCATGCTCCCATCCACCGACAATTAGTCGGCATGACATACGACATGGTATGCCTCACACGCTAACCTTCGGCGGTTCAATCAACACCCATCAACATGCATATCACAACCGAATCTCGTGTCCCACATACCATGCTCCCAACCACCGTCCATTGAACGATATGGCTTATGACATGGTGTGCCTCACACGCACACATTCGCAACATATCAAAAGCTAAACAACATTAGCATGATATACACCCGTCACTATAACATCTCATTAAAAATAATCATATCGAAAGCTAAATCACGAATAGTAAGATATACACTCACCACCACATCAATATTATATGGAGAAGAAACATATCAAACACACTCACCTTTGTATCGACCGTGGTACACCAAACTTACGGTTTCAGACTTTCAGCACCTCCCATTTGACCGGCTTGCTACTTAGTCACGAGCTAACTCATATTAGCACGCGAATCCCTTGGAATAACTAAGCAATTACTCCCTCCATCCCGATTTGTTTGTCCCTTTTTTGACTTATATGTCCCAAATTGACTGTCCAATTTCAAAATCAATGGCTCAGATTATGTAGATTTTCAAATTAATGGATTAGATTTGGTTTTCCTAATAAGTTGGAAAGCCGAGATTGGACAAACAAATCGGGACGGAGGGAGTATATGATAACACCCTATAACATGCCCACCATGCTAACACATGACCAAAGGTTAACAAGACCACCAAACGTCTCCTAATCCCTTTACAGTTTACAACCATTTGAAATCAGGTTATAGAGCTATCAAGATATTAAACGATACCCAACAAACCCAAATATGCCCATATAAGGCCTAGAAGTGTCCTCAAGCACGCATAGCACTCAATCATAGCATATACCCAAAACCGGTAAAGAATCTTATGCCATTTCACCGTATTTTGACTGTAACTTCTTTTAGGATTAGAATTGGGTTATGAAACCACCACCATTAGAAAGTACATTTTCAGTACATCAATTTCGATATAAAATTTGCCCAAAACGGAGTCCGGATGAAAAAGTTATGCTTGTCCAAAGTTTTCCCAAAAATGCTGATTTTCAATCTCTACCGGTAGGACATTTTTCTTACCGGTAGGAAACCCCAAAATCACGAAAATGGCACCACTGGACAGCGTTTCTACCGGTAGGGACCAAACTTCTACTAGTAGGACCTATATTTTTAGCCAAAAATCAACTACGAACACCCTCCGACTCCAACCTCCAACACCCATCAAAAACCCAACCAAACCTTGTCAAAATAACACCAAAACTTTACCAAATCATACCCAAACTTAGAGATATTCAAGAACTACTCTAATAACTACTAATTCATGAATTAAACAAGTTCTAACTACCGAATTCAAGAGATTCAAATTAGGTTCTTAATTTCTCTAAGAACTCCAACCCACATCCAAATTAACCCAAACCTATGTATTCTAGGCACGAATTCAACCTCCAAACATACGAACTCAACATAATAAACATGAAATCAAGTAGGAAAAGATGAATTACCAAGTCTAGATTGCAATCCAAGCCAAGAGGAATCATCCCCTAACTATTCCCCCTTTCTTCCTCTTCTTTCCTTCTTCTTCCTCTTCTTGCCGTCTCTCTCTACGTGAAATGATAAGGGCAAGGGGGAGATATTTCTCCCCAGGATATTTTGTTAACACAAGGAAAATCATCCCACGCAAGCGAAACCATATACAACTTATACTCCAACCCACAAATCACATACAAGGCCCTCGAGGTTCTACTACTTACAGTTCAACCTCATAAACATATAATTCAATTCAAAATATGAGTTTAACATACAAAATATTCGGGGCGGGTATTACATAGATAGTTCATTTAACATGCATAATTGCCATCACTATTTAATCAGTTCTCCCTTTTGCTAATTTTTTTGTTTGTTTGTTTCGGTTGAGAAATGTGGAATTTATTGTTTGGTCAGTGAACCAACTGTTGCCTTGTGATTTGGAGATACGGTATTTATTTTATCCATATGTCTTTGGGATTGGATTCAAGTAGAGAGATGCCTAACTTGGTGAAGGCCCCTTACAACACTTGGTATTGGGTGTGTCCATTTTCATAGGAAAAGCAAGAGGGAGGAGTGGTACGCAGGTGTATTTTGTGGTGCATTTTGGAGTGGATGGATTGTTTAGATCCTTTGAAGGGATCAAAAGCTCCTTCAAGACTTCAACTAATTTGAAAGGAATGGTGGTGGTGGTGTGGCGTTTAGAGATGATCATCCATTTGCTTTGGACTTTTTTTATAGAATTTTGGAGAAACTTGTACATCCCTATCAATTTTTATGGGCACTAGTATAGTTGTTTCTGGTTTCGTATACTCAGGCTTTGTTTACAAGGTTGCATGGCTTGCGCAGCAGTTTTGATATTTATAAAACTCGCGCTTATTGGGAAAAAATAAACGAAATGTTGTTTGTCAATTAGAAGGAATTCATTCTTGTTTGTTGAGAAGTATGGCCTATGGGTGGCCTTGAGCCTTGACAAAAAGCTGTTGGAATTTAGTATTTTGGGGTTGAAGTTTAAGTGCAAGGATATTTCTTATTGGAAGAAGGGCGTGGTTTGCCTCTATTTCATATGGTATCGTTGGCAGATCCCATAGGGTCCTTCTGGTGGGATGGAGTGAATTGCTTGTTGAGCAAACTTTCTGGCAAGTGATGTGGACACTGGACATCAGAGCTGAGCTGTTAATTGTAACACTCTTTAGTTAGATTAAAAGTTTGCAGTTCAATTTACTAATGATCTGATCTATTTGCAGGTTTGGAACCACTTCTGCCGTGCATGGATCAGATACATTGAAGCAATCAGAGGAGCACAAGAGAAAGGCTAGAGCAGAGAGGTTTGGTTATGCAATTCCTTGTCGTTTCATTTCAGAGACATTGTTCTTGTATTTTTCTTTTCTTTTGATATTTATATATTACGCTTTTCAGCTGTTTTTTTACACTGCTTTATGTGTTTCAGGTTTGGGCTTGCACAGTCTGTGACTACTGATGAGGAGGCAAAGAAGAAAGCTAGGCTTTCGAGGTTTGGTGCAGTCGCAGCAGTCCCCAAGGCAAATGCACAGGAAGAAGACAAAAAGAAAGCTAGGGCACTAAGGTGTGCACCACTCTCACATCTCTATATGGGGGTCTCTTGTCTGCCTGATTGCTTAGTTCTGACTCAACCAAAGCATACTTTATATCTACTTCTGCATGCCAAAATGCTAACGGATTATGAGCTCCTGGCGGTTCATTCATCCTAGAGCCACTTTTGATTTCTGTTTTTCTGTTGTAGTATCAAATGCTCATGCTAATTATTAATGCATAAACTTTTATTTCAGTACACATTTTCTCACTTTTCAATAACCTTCACCTATTTCTACACATCTCGGTTATCCCATTTTTCAGCTTTTGCACCTTAACTGCTACCCTTCTGCATTTTCCAGCACGAGATTTGATTTAATTTCACCATTTAATTTTCCAGGTTTTCACAACCTCCAAATGGCTCTCTATCACAATTGAATGGCAAGGGAAACAATATTGAAGTTGTAAGTACCTAAGATTGGATCCTTTTAAAGCCAAAGATTTTGAAGTATACTCATAGTTCTTTGTTTATTGTTCAGAAGACTGCTACTGCGGGCAAGGCTGGTGGGGGAACCTAAATAGTGTGCCTTCTTTCTTTTATAGTAAGTGCTGTTTGAAATAGCATTACAGTGTCATTTGACTTTGTTCCTCGTCCGACTTTTTAATTGATCTCGTTGTCTCATTTTTTGGCAGGTTTAGGGTTTTTTACATTTTGTGACTCCCCTGGCGACTTGTAGTCAAGTCTACTTTCTGACCTATGAATTCCTGGATGCAGCTCTGTTCCATTCTTGGATAACTTCTTGTGACCTGTGGCTGGAGAGCATGACGTAGTTGGTGTTTCTCTGGGGTATATCTATTTTCCTGGTGAGGCCTGGGAGAATCCTCATGTTCTCCTTTGTGTGAATCCATCTGAAATGATGGACAAAAAATGAAGTACTGAAATTATGGCCTGGGAAAACATCACTGATTGCTAACTTGGTTAGATCTATAATTTCACCCTCATCGTCTCTCTGTCCAACTCACATTGACCAACCTTGCATATCCATGTGTTGTCTTGTGTCACGTAACAGACCATGTTAGAATTAACTGTTGCAAGTGTAACATAGCCTGACCTAACTTTTTTAGTTCAAAATTGCACCATTGTCCATGTAGCAATGCATTAGTTTAGAAGATAGTACTTTTAAATCATCTTACACTTCTGCTGTGGCGAATTTTGGTTTGAGATCTTGGGTTGCTGCTTATTTTGTGGTCTCTTCTGCCTAAATTTGTTGGAAAAGTCCGATTAAAAAAAACTTGTGGAATAGTCGGCATTTTATTTTAAATCCTATACTAATAGCGTTTTGGAAGAGTCCAATTCTGCCCTTTTTTTTTTTGATACACTGACATAGTTCTAGTTAGATGGTAGACTTAGGATGGTACTATGTAATGCATCATTTTCGGTAATATTCCTGCGGTATGCTTTCCCTTTAGCAGAGGACTCTTGTGTCCCATTCGTAGTGGTGAGATACCATTTTCTTTTCGGTGATGATAGTAGATTTGCCTAGTGTTTTTTTTTCTTTCCCCCCTAGATGTTATTTTTGAGTCACTTTCTTTGCATTATCGTGCTTACTTCAAAACATGCATAGCCTCTTTTGCTGACTGCTGTCTTTCAACTTGGTCACTTGTCCGCGACATATGATGAGACATGAGTTGAATGAAGTTTTTAAAAAATATGTGCACCAGTGGTTATTGTGATTGGTTTTTAGGATGACATCGGTTTACATAAACAAGATATTTTCCCAGGCTAGAATTTCCAGAATTTTGGTTACTCTTGGTTAGTCCTCGGAACATTGACACTCGGGAGATGTTTGTTGATTACCCTTTGGCCTCACCAGCTGAATTTCCCCTGCTACAGTCTATTGTGTGTGTAGAGAAGAATGGAGGATGTTGTTCGGTAATAGGTATGTTGTTTTCGTTTTGAAACTTATATGGAAAGGGTGCTTTGTTTCCAAATTTGTATGACCAGATAAGTAGATTTCAAGGGCAGTCATTTTGTTGTTTCTGTTTTACTATGAAATATTATTTGTTTTACTTGGAAAATCAAGCTTGGTATCTGTTCTGTTTCTGATCTGAGGGAAGGCGGGATGGTGCAACACCTCAAAAGTTGCACCGTGCATTGCTCAATCTAACCGTCCAAAAGTGTTTTGGGCAGTATAGATTTTAAAAGAACTCTTCCGGAAAAGAGTAAAACTCTTCCTTGGAAGAGTTCTTTTGTAATCCAGACCATTGAGTACCGAGACGGACGGTCCGGATGAAGCGTTGCACCTTGCAGCATGCCTGGGGCACTACAGGTCCCCGGATCCTTGATGTTAGTTTCTTCAAAACCTCCACGAGGGAGTTTGCTCTTCCTTTTTTGGGACTGAAACTTGCTGTGCTAACATCGTCACTCCTAATTGTGCCAGTTCTGGGCTTGTTTTGTGATATCCCTATTACGAACGACAGAAAATTCATTGAAGATCCGTAGCCTATGAATATCAACTCTTGAAGTTTATGTTCGTTTGATTTGCCACCAGAAAGTCCATGAATTCAAAAGTTTAATGAGCTAAGGCCCATTAGTTTGAAAGTTATAATGTACTTTTATCACTCACTACATTTATAAGGATATGCTCCTATTAGAGCATCCACATCAGGCTCAATAAATTCAAGTCAAATTATGACTAGAAAATCCACTTTATTTTAACCTTCATTCCTCCTGACCGTATAACTCTTTCCTACTTTAATAAAAAAAAGGAAGAAGTCTATCCTATTAGTGGGATATTAGTAGGTTTTTTTTTTTTGGGTCAAAAGGAAATTCTAATATTAGTAGTTCTTCTTAAGTTCTTATGGTTTTGTCTCTTTGGATTATTTAGTTGCATAATTCACACAAACCAATCACCTGAGCATATAACTCCCAAAAAAAATGCGTAATATATTTTCTCTTTTTTGGGAACAAAGTAGTCACAAAATATATACTTTTTGTTATTTTCATTTTGTAGCTCAAAAATATTCAAACAGATCTTGTAAACCTGGCTCAATCCAATGGATTTGGGGTTGCCGTAGTGCCCCAATTCTCTGAAAACAAGAGAGTAGAGGCCATGTGGTTATTTGTTAAATTATTTTTTTGATAAAATAATTGCTAATGAGTGAATAGTGGCTTTTCATCTTTGAAGAGGAACTGGTCCACTTTTAAACTGTTCACAAATAATTGCTACTACTCCGTACTATTTAGCCAAAACACTCATTCTACAAAATACGTGATTTTTTTTTTCCATAATGAAAGTAATATACTACTCCCTCCGTCCCTTTTTAAGAGTCCTACTTCGTAATTCCAACTTATTAAAAAGACATAATCATTACATCTTTCACATCAACTTTTACCTGCACTTTTCCTCATTACCCTCTATTAAAACATCATCATTACATTTTTACTCACTAACTTTTCAAAATGGAATCTACTTTTAGGGGCAAAATGGAAAATTCACCAACTTTTACCCACTAATTTTACAAAATGGACACTTATTAAGGGACAACCCAAAATGGAATACAAGACTCTAATAAAGGGACGGAGGGAGTAATACTCATTCGGATTTTCATCTGTAAAACTCAGCGAAAAATCCATGATCCCACCAGAGTCTAGGTAAAGGCACTGTACTCGATATCCTAATGATCGTATCCCTGCGTCCAAACTGGTACTGAGTAGATCAAGGTGCCCAAGCCAAAGGACGCGACAATGGTGACTAGGGCATAAGCATCTCCTCTCCAATGGTGTTCGCTCTCTCTCAGCAAGTGAACCTCAGCGATGAAAGTGGAAACAGTGCTTAGACAACCCATCAGGCCAAACTGTATGCCGGTTGCTACGGTATTACAAGTTTGTGTATTCACCTGAATAAAACAAAACAAAACAAAACATTTTTAAGATTCAAAATGATAGTCAGAAGTAACTAAGTGAAGAAATTGATCAGGAATCATATGATGTAATGTGAATAGACACGCGCATATAATGTAGGCCGTGTTTGGAACTTGAAGAATTTGATTTCCCTCGTTACTCTATTTCATTACTAGCATAAGAGAAAAAGCAACAAACTTTAAAGGTCTGTTTGATTAGCAGGAAAATGAAAACACAAGGAAAAGTCTAAAGGTCCTCTTTTCTCTTCAAAATAAACATGAGGGATTATATTCCTTTATTTTAGTTTCCCAAGAATACATCTTCGCATTTACTTTGTCTTCCTTTCTCATTCCCTTCCGCAAGTTCCAAACACACACCAAGACTTTCCAGAGACGAGAAGTTCTTGATCTATGAAAATGCAAAAACGATCAGAGAAGGTTTCCTTACCGCTTTCTTCAGAGTTGCTAGCGCTGCCATGACACAAGCCGCAGAAACATTGGCAACTAGAGTCCCAAAAGGAACCCATTTCAACAAGCCCGATTTTCCTAAGCCACGTCCATTGAGTCGACGGGCTAAGAACCACCTGATCCACACACCGAAAGGTCCAACAAGGCATGCTAACCATAGCTGGGCTCCACTGCTACCACTGTGAAACTCTCTCTTCTCCA
Organism: Rhododendron simsii; assembly: GCA_014282245.1. NCBI lineage: Eukaryota > Viridiplantae > Streptophyta > Magnoliopsida > Ericales > Ericaceae > Rhododendron > Rhododendron simsii. The sequence goes on from WJXA01000277.1 coordinate 698,553, forward strand.
AAGCTCCACTGATCCCCCATAACAAGCCCAGCGCCAATAGCAGCACCACTGTAACTGCAAACCGGCGCCAGAATTTGTCCATCTTCCAACTGCATTCAGCGCTCAAACGGCCATTTGAGGGGAGTACATTTTGAGTTTTCAGGAACCTTTGGAAGACCTGAGCTGTCCTGACCCCATAGCTTATGGAATAATCAGCTAGAATGAAGCCTGCAAACAAAAACTGAGAATTGCTCATCTTTTACTTAGCCAAATCAGCCACATTATTGTTTTGGCTTGAAATGAAACAAGGCATGGAAATTACATTACTTCTAGGAGAATTGGATCAGATTTCTGTTCCTATGACTGTTGTCCACGTTAAATGGAAACAGTTGAACCCAGTTGATTACGCGAAAATAATTTCCCTACAGATTTTCCAGGAGAGAAAGGAGAAGTACGAGACCTCTCTTGTATGGGTTGGAAGAGAAAAGTGAAAACATTGTTTTGTCACATCCATGTTTTGGAATGATAAGAAATCAAATTATGTCAAATTAAGATTGGTTTTGCTAACCTCCGCCCACTAGGTAGAGGATAATATGCACATAATTCCAAATAAGTTCGGTTATCAATGCATATCTCACAGATATTAATATACTTTTACAAATATCAATACACCTTTCTCAGATATCAATGCATTTTTTACCTATTATCCTACACACTTTGGGCGGAGGTTAGAGTAATCCAATTACGGTATGACTTATGAGAGATAGAGATTTTCTGCCTTCCGATTTTTTGGGGCAATCTGGATATTGTGGAAAAGACTCCATTTTTGTTTCTCAACTCTTTTTTTTATTTTTCAGAAAAAAGTTGCATGATGAGTTATCTTTCCCACCTAATGTGATATCAAAACAAAAGAGGGAATTCTATCTTCTCCTATCTTATCATCTCCCAGACTCCCACTAACTGACTTAAATAGACTTCTAACTTTTTAGTAGACTGCAATTAGAAGAAATCCTAGCCATACATTATGTTTATATAGAAGTTACCGTTTTCAATATTCATGCAAGGAGACCAGCATGATAAAAAAAAGAAGAAGTAAATGAATAGATAAATAAACAAAGAAAAAATAGAACTGTTTTTTTTTTTTTTTTCCTCTCTCGAAATGGCACAATATGTGTTACTCTGCCTAGTTAAGCTAGTGAAAATACATCTTGCATTACCTATTGGAAGCCCGAACACAGCAAAAGCCCATTTGCCTTGAACACTGAGGTTAAGCATGCTTTGATTCCAACCACTGAGAGTTGTAAGGCTTCCCAAGTAACCAGTTGTCAGTCCAATGGCTAGATATTCTGAAAATCTGGATATATCTCCTTTGAAAACGATTCCCAACCATCCCATCAAGAACGAGCCAACCTTCCAATGGAGGTAAGGATTTTGTTAGACAAATAACCAAATCTTAAAGTAATAGCAAATGATTGTGCTTCATAAATTTCCAGGAAGTATAGTTCTTATAGCCATCCATGGGGTTGGGTCGCATTGCCTGAACATTCAATAAAATCAGCAGCACCCTTACAGCGATGGGGTTGCCAAAGCTCAAGAATGAGGATTAACTTGCATATGGAATAAACAAACAACATTCAGGAATGGAATCACCTTGACATTATGTAATGAAACTCTTAATTTGTGTAGTGCAGATAACAGGAAATAGTGGACACCTGAGCATTCCAACTAAAGTTCTTTGCAACTGCATTCCTTTTACAAAGCTGCATGTTTTCAGCCATGTTGCAAATGCAAATTTCGTGGTATGACTTATGTGAGAGAGAGAGAGAGAGAGAGAGAGAGAGAGAGAGAGAGAGAGAGAGAGAGAGAGACCATATTAGAAGGAAGATCAAGGTACAGAACACTTCCGTTGCTTGTGAGACCAATCACTCCAGGACCAAACAGTTTTTGCAGTATATACCTTGTTAAAACCTACAAAAAGATCACAAAACAGGTTAGGGTAATGCATGTACGTAAAAATGCTACCTCAAGGACACAAGGGTGCTAGAAAGAATCTCCATTAATTATTGGACAGGCAACTGATAGGAAAGTTCCCTTGAAGCCACCAACGTACCCTTGAAGCCGCCAATGTTTCCTCCCATAAGTGAACATAAATGAACGGGGAAAAACAGTTTGTAAACTAATTATTTTAAGCGCCACCCTTGCTGCAACATACCAGGGGCTAATAGTAAAAGATAAAATAACACCAATTTCTCCCCTTTTCCCATGCTTAAGGACGTATTTGATTCCACTGCTTATGGCCTTATTGGCTTATAAGCTTACTGCTTACTGCATTTTTTAAGCAATAGTCCAAAAAACTTGTTCGGTGACTACCTTCAAAATGAGAAAATAAGCAAAAAGCAGTATCCACAAACAACAAGCAATTGAATTGCCAAACATTTTTTCTTATTTTTGGTAATTTTTGTTGACCATTTTTAAGCTATAGCCTATATGGAATACAAACCGGACAGGCCATAAGTGTGTCAACCAAACATAAGGAGAACCTTTTCCATCCTACCTACCCCTTGACTCAATTTTCTAACCTCCTACTAAACACTGCATTAGCCACATTAAACATGACCAAATCATAAAGACATGAGCCACATGCAAATTCATGCCCAAATGAGCAAAGAAAAAGATAAAAACTTGTATATCAAAGATACAAAGTTGCAAAGACACCAATAGAGGAGAGTCAAAAGCCAGCCATGGCCGACTGATGAAGGAAAATAGTGAATAAGAAGCAAGAGAGAGCAATATAAGAAAATGTAAGCAACGAACATTATGAATGTAAGTACTTGTTCAGAAGACCACATTACTTGTACTTAACTATGCAGCCAGGTAGAAGAAATAAAAATGAGGAAACAATAGCGCCGAACTTTACTTTGGAACCCCATCACTATTTTTGTGTCTGAGGTGGTGCTGATTAGCACACAATTGTTTCCAGGCTCTTGATGAATTCAAGTATTTAAATCGGTACTCCTTCCTCACTAACTAAGAAACTATTGAACTTGAAATCAACCCACAAAGAAAATTTTACTATCCAAGAAAAGGGTAAAAAGTTACAAGACATGAAGCTTAACCAATAGGACTATTGGAGGAACATGCAAAAAACAAAATACCATCCACGTCTATGTTTTATTGTCATGAGTTAAAACAACAGAGTAATATCAACTATTAACCAACTCAACTCCTTCACGGGTACCATTTACCCACTTATGAGAGGAAGGTATAAACTGAACAACAAAATGATATAAATTGATAGAAACATCGTGAATAAAACTACAAGTGTCCCTGCATATATTTTGGCCAGTGAAAAAATAACTGTGCAAATCATATAAACCACTGGTTTTTTTGGCCCACAGTGAAAGCATTGAATACTTTGGCGAGATCGCTCGGCAACGATGCTAAAATAGTAAAACTTCCATACTATGCTAGCATATTGATCTTTAAAATGCAAAGGTTTAGCACATTACCCCAAGAATGCCGAAAAAAGCAAGATGCATAAGGTGTAAACTGTAATCCATCAGCCATGGTTCCTCTTTCTTGGTCTCCTGCGCATGGAATATGCACACCTAAACACTGGCATTTGGCCATGGAAGTAATATCTTCACAATAGCGTACAAAATTCTTCTTCTACAACTTTACATAAACCACTAGAAAGAACAGTCATAGATGAACTCACTTGTTTTTTGTCATTGCATTGAATGATAGCCTCAGTAGAAAGAGGAGATATAATCTCCAATGTTGATGGTGATGCAGGGGAAGCAGTGGACAAATCATCCCCAGGAATAATGGGCAAATCAATACCACTTTCCATCACATCATGCGTATCATCATATATTGGATTTGTAGCATTTGAAAATTTAAAAGAATGCCTCCTCAAGGAAGAATCAGCACAATTAGTCTCAAGGTCCATGATCACTGCACCCGGGCTACTGGAACTTCATCGCCACTTGCAACTACTTCACAAACTACAACAGTCACGAATTAGAATTGTGAAACTACGATCTTAATTCCATGAAACATATAAGCTAAAAACCACAATGACGTATGTCTGATGCACATGGACTCCACAATATAATGAGAATTGAGAAGCCCATGTGCATCAGACGGTTATGGACACATCTACATCCGAATCCATGATAAGCCTGTTTAGGTAGCATTGCCCTTAATCATAAGCTATTGTCAACTTCTCCACTTAGATAGTGGGTTCAATTATAAATTCTTGAAGGGGGAAAAACTAACAAAACACAACGGTTATGGACCCATCTACATCCGAATCGGTCCACATAAGTCTGTGTGGGAAGCATTGCTCTTAATCATAAGCTATTGTTATCCTCTCCACTTGCAAAACCAAAAACGTTACTCAACTGGAGCACTTGATCCAACAGTTGTGTAATTGCACTTATACAGTGAGCTCAATTACAAATTCTTAGGAAAATAAAAACTAATAGAACCCAAATAATCTAGCAACATATGGCTGTACAGCAACAGCTTGCCAACGGGATATAGAGGGCAAATATACTATCACCCCGGATAGTACATTCAAAATATTCGGTGTTTGAAGGGATATAATATCTCTAAATTATATATTTGCCTGAAGCTGGATATAATAACACCGCCTCCCCCTACCCTTATTATACCCGCCTTCATATCCGACATCGTAATTATGAAAAATGCCAAATTTCCTTTTTAATTCTATATCCACCCCGAAATAAACCAAAAGCATCTACATATCCCCTCTTCTATAAATTACTCAAACAAACAATCTACAACACATTCGCCTTGTTTATATATCCGTCATTTTACCATATCTCTCCTCATACTATATCCATCCAAAACTAATCCGCTCTGGTCCGCAAACCGCACGTAAGGATATTGGTTACTTATTTACGTCTTCCACTAGCGATGCAAGACAAGTAAAAAGGCAATCTTCGGTGGTAAAGAAAACAAAATAAGACAATGAATAGTGAGACATCTGATTCTCATACCATTTGATAAAAACCAAAAGACACTGTTACAATTGGGTATGAGATTCTCAACGACACAACCTTTACATCAAAATACCTTTATTAAAAGTCTTCTAAGAAACTTTTCTTCTCCTTCTTTCTCACCTTTTCAGGCCCCACAACGTTCTTCGAGTTTTATTGATGTTATTCCTTCTTCAATGCTAAACTTCACGTGCTCAAAACTTGATAGCCTCGAATGATTTGGACGAAAAACCTCGAACGCGGGTTCCCTTCGATTCTTGGGTCGCTCAATTTGGTTCGAGTTTGCACCTGTAGGTGGCGGTTTAGGGTTTTGTTTGGCGATTTGAAAATGGGTTCGGTGCTCGATTGGGTCCTGAAAATGGGTTCTCGGTTTCGGCGTAATGCGATGAATGGGATGACATTGGGCCAAAAAATCCCTGAAACAAAGCTCCGTATTAATGTTAGGCGGGCACGCCATTAAATTCTAATGGCTGAAATTCCTCGTTCAAGCAAGTATCTGGAGAGCCAAAGGTCAAATTGTTTACGTGAAACAAGTAAAAGGCCAGCTTTGACTTGGTTTCACATGGGAACGTGAAAGTCTGCGCCTCTCCCTTTCCTTCCACCTCCCTCACAAACATCTCTCTCTCACTCTCTAGAAAAGGAAAGAAAAGGAAAAGAAGTTCCCCCGCAGAGCAGCGGACGAAGACGCTTCGACAGAGATTGACGTTGGGTGGAGATGGGGTGGCCGGCCGGTGTGCCACCTGGACGAACAAGTTCCCAGAGCACCGTCGCGTGTGCGGCGTGGCATACATTTACATGCAGCAGTGCTACAGTCACGGACTGGGGCGTCGGTGACCGGCCACTGACCGCGTTTAGGGTCCACTCCGGGCCCCGCACGAATGATCTGAGCCACTCAATAATTTTAAATAAATAAAAAAATCGAGTGGGCCACGTGAGAAATGAGCTCAATCCGATATGTATACGTGCAAGTTCCAAACTTTCATTTTTGAACGGCTCGGATGATCTAATTTTGAAAAGTTTGGATTTAGAACGTACACACATCGGATTGAGCTTATTTCTCATGTAGCCCACTTGATTTTTTTTTTTAAATTATTGAGCGGCTCGGATCATTCATGCGTGGCCCAAAATGGACCCCACATATGGTCGGTAGCCGGTCACCGACTAACTTTAGTGTTTTCGCATTTACATGAGCTTTACCACATCTGCAAGGCAAAATGTGTATCCGCCGCTGTCATTCACCGCTATTACCATCCAAAAGTGACAGTCACTTTTAGAGGGTCTGAGTTTTAAAAAAACGGGCGCCGCTATTTGCAGCCACGTATTTTCTCCCATACTCCGTTAAAAATTTTCAATTAGACTCGACAGCTAGTTACCGAAATTAAGATACATTTTCAACATCAAATTACCGAAATATGATATTATTTTCAACAGCTATTTACCGAAAATGCATGTTTGGCAGTTGTCTACCGAAAGTTGAATATATTTTCGACATGTAGTTACCGAAATATAATCTTATTTTCAACAGCTATTTACCAAAATGTTATTTATGATTTTCAACAACCAATTACCGAAATAGAGTGGGCTATGGGAGAAAATACGTGGCTGCGAATAGCCCGGCCCAAAAAAACTCTTTCAATAAATAATGAGTTAAACATTTTCTTGAAAGTGTTGTTTTAAAAATCGGACCATTAATTGTTGTGACGGACGATAAAAGTGAGCGCTGCGGTGGGATAGACTTTCTGTTTAAAATTGTGGATCTTTGACTTAAAAAAATTGTATTCTTCAAAATGTTTTCCCGAACTCTTTTGCACCATTTGAAAGTACTTACTGAGATCTTATGAATAACGTAAAAAAATTAAAATTTATTTTAAAAGTACTTTATTTTTAGGTTAGAATTACATAATTTTCCATAAGAAACATTTAAATTGAGACGGGAATAAATAGTACCACTCTCAACAGTGGTGGATGGTCCATATAAGTCTGTGCAGGTAGAACGCTCTTATCATAAATTGACAACTTCCCCACTTGTAAAAACTAAACCAGGAACTACCGTCTAGTGCAGTTGGTTGTCTACCACTCCTTTTGTTTAGGAGGCGGAGGTTCAAGTCCTTCTGTGGGCGGTTTGAGATTAAGGCTATGGATAGTTTTTGTATCCCTGTGTTAACTTAACACACCCCGCGAACATGTAACCAGAACACTTGACCCAAGGTTGTGTAACTTCCCGCGAACACGTAACCAGAACACTTGACCCAGGGTTGTGTAACTTCGCTCACGTAGTAGTGGGTTCAATTATAAATCCTTGTAGGAAAATAAAAACTAACCGAATATAAATAAATATTAGCAAGATAAGGGCATATAATAATGATACAAAAAGTCTACACACACATACAATCTGTGCACATATTTAGTTGTGGGATCCACCACGGGTCCCACACAAATCATTCGAGCCGTTCATTAAATATAAAATATTTTTTCAAGGGTCCCCGTAAAAAATAAGCTCAATCTATTACCTATAGATGTTTCATGCAACCGTATAACTTTTCATTTAGATTTTCGGATAATGAAAAGTTATATGGTTGGATCGAGCACCTATAGGTATCGGATTGAGCTTATTTTTTACGGGGACCCTTGAAAAAATATTTTATATTTAATGAACGGCTCGAATGATTTGTGTGGGACCCGTGGTGGACCCCACAACTAAATCTGTTCAAAATTTGTGCACAGATTACTGTGCGTGCAGCAGGACTCATAATGACATTGGTTACTTCAGTAAAGTCTTCACTAATGATGCAAGCAAAGTAGACAAAATCCTCAGATGTCCTAAAAAACATTGAATAGTGAGACATCTGACGCTCATGCAATTTGATTAAAAAAAAAAAAGACTTTTTTTTTCAATGGGAAGGGATGTCCAGGTCAACTCACACTTTCTCTCCGGTCCGGCAAGCCATCCACTCCAGTACTAGAAAATTCAAAGAGAATTACCTTCGTGTGATTTGTGTAACGACCCGACCCAAATGATCTACTAACCCTTCGACTAACCACGTGGTTTAAAAGATTAACATCAAGTTATATAGTATCTGGTCAAGTTTCCTTATTTAGTACTACTATATACATTTTTCCTTATTTATTACTACTATATACATTTTTCCAAAGTCCTGACGTGGGACTCTTTGGAATCTTGGGGTGTCACAATCTGACCCCAAAATTTGAGGTCAATTGCGTGGGAAACAAATCTATCAACTAATTCAATGGACTAAAAATATAAGACTCGGGCACAATGGGTATAAGATTTTCAACGTCACTTAATCTTAACATCAACTTACCCAGGGGTGATAAACGAATCAAACAAGCTGAACAGGTAGTTGATCAAGTTTGGTTTGAAAATGTAACAAGCTTAAAAAAATATGTTCGAGGCTCGTTTAGGAGACAAACCGATATCAAACAAGCTTTAATTAAGCCAAGCACGAGTCGATTTTGAATAGCTTGAATTTATAATACATAATAAGTAAAACGAGCCAAATAGTAGTTTGTTTAAATTTGATTTGAAATCTTAACGAGTTTCAAAAAAGTGTATACAAACTTGGTTTGTTTATGAAACAAACTAATCTTAAACAAATTTTTACAACGACACATGAGCTCAAACTCAGAGTAGTTTAGCGGCCCTAAACTTACCTTTATAAGAGCATCCACATCTCCCTCTCTACTTCTCCTTTCATGCTCTAATAAAGAGCCAAACCCCAAAAATTTCCCTGCATCAGCCTTTCTTCCTCTTTACTTTACAAAAGATGTAGTTTTGCTACAGTGGCTCGTTTCATCGAGTGAGACACTATTCATCAACTATCCATTATTTTACCATTTAATATGTACCACCTACTGTTCACCTGCTCCTTCACCGGCTTCCATGGTCACTAGAGCTCGGACGGTTGCTTTGAGCTCGGTCAGTGAAGAGATGATGCTATGGTTGAGACGAGTTTAGAGAGAGAGAGGGGGGGGGGGTTGATATTTCCGGTGTCAGACGGGTTGGTTGAGAGGGGGCTGGGGTTGATCTTTCGTTGCCGGTGCGGTTGATCGTTGGTTGAGACAGGTTCAGGGTTTTTCTGGGTTGGGTTTGAGAAGAAGAGAGAGTAAAGTTAGAGAGAGAGAGAGTGTGTGTGGGGGATTGCTTTGCTGGCATAGCTGCCATGGCTAGTTGTGTTGGCTTTGCCGTTTTGCCTTTTTTTTTGAATAAAAAATTAATATCTTTAATGAGATAATTTTAATATAGAGAGTCTGATGCAGTAGACATTTTAAAAGTAAGTAACTAAAATAATAAAGTGACTTTTTAAAAAATAATTTACTCCAAAATTTAGAGTGACCGGTGCAAATGCTCTAAAGTCTTCTAAACATCTTGTCTTCTCCTATGTGCCCAAAAATTCCCTGAAACAATGTTCCATAATGTGAGGCGGAGACGCCATTAGATTTCAATGGCCGAAATTCCTCGTTTGTGTACTTTTGAGAGCTAAAGGTCGAATTGTGTTCACGTGAAACAAGAAAGGGGACAGCTTTGGCTTGTCTTTCATATTGGAACGTGCGACGTGAAAGTCTGCGGCCTCTTTTCATTCCTCCTTGAACACGACCATGTTTGTTTTGGAATTTTGGTTTTCGGATTTTAGGTAATGAGTGGAGCAAGATAGATAAAAAAAAAATAAGAGTAATAATTGAGAGAAATTTTTTTGAAGACTGTGCGTAGAGAGAAAATCAAAAACCACGAAATAAGCTTGGTCATCTCTCTAAAAAAAATGTTCCCTGGTGGTGGTGGACGTTGGGTGGAGATGTTTTTACTGGTCGCTGCCGGCCAGTTGGTAGGGATCGACGGTGAAAAACCAAGTGTTAATGCCTACTGGAGCACCATGTGGTCAACCACGCGGTGCTCCAAACCTTTTTCCACCACACACTTAGTTGGAAAAAATAAAGTCTGGAGCATCATGTGACCGCCTGACCGGTATTTCAGGTGTGGAATAATCATCTCCAACCGGGGTGGGTTGTATTGGGTTGGACGAAATATGTGAGAAGGATCATATCTAACAGTTTTTAAGAACACGGAAGATTGAGCGTTTTTGTTCCAAATTTTTCTCCCCCCTCTAGTGGTAGTTATTACGGGTTTTGAGGAGGGAATGGAGATACTGCCGAGCATCTCGAGGAATGTGTTTGGTCTAGCAGGTAAAACATTAGAGGCTTTCAAATTCATCATTTCCGGAAAATTAGATGGTCTTGAACGAACATACCTTTTCATTTGATAGGAAACATCAAGGAACCTAGAAGACATATCATCTATCTCGTGCTTTGTATTGGCTCGACTCTTCAACTCTCAATACGTTTGTGTCGCCGCAGGGGCAAATTATGGTGGTGTACTTTCAATTATATAGTACTACTACTTAGGATTTGATTTGAACACTCAAACTAGAGTCGGGCATGTGCTAAATACCAATCATCATATGCTACCTTGCTTATTAGAAAAAAGAAAAAAAAAATTGAATCATTGCCGGTACTATAATGATGGAAGTTGCTACGCCCACCGACCATGGCTATTGACAGCTACACGGGGACAACTTCGGGTTCCGCACAGATGATATGAGCCGTGTAATAATTTTTAAAAAATTGAGTCAGCCCCGTGAAAAACTAGCTCGATCCGATATGTATAGGTGATCGATCCAATATTCAATTTGTTTCACAAATCCAGAATCACCGAATCGGAAAGAAAAAAAAATAGAAGATTGGATCAAGGATCTAGCACCTACAAATATTGAATTGAGCTGATTTTTCACGGATCCACTCGGTTTTGTTTTTTAAAATTATTGAACGGCTTGACCCTAGGTGGCTGTCGGTTGTCATGGTCGGTTTCCTTGGACTTTCCGTATAATAATGCCTGCGAAAATAATAATAAAATTACCTTCAATTTTCAGTTATTATCTACAACTGATCGTTGAAAATCTTTGATATAGATTTACTATATCTTCTCTATCCATCACTCTCTAATAATTATGACTAGAAGGTGGGCACTCGCTCTATGTGTGCACATTTCTAAGATGTCTAGAAATAATAGAGTGATGGTTACGATAGGTGGTTTTAAGTTAATTACTATCTCGTCTTAACAATTATTCAACGGCAAGTAAAAATAGTCATAACTACATAATTTTTAGAGGGGCAATTATGAAAATTATTTTTGTGATGGGACTTTAAAAATGAGACACACCAAACTGGCTCTCTCTGTTTATATTTTACTAGATAGAAAAGATGTTAAGAGAGAAGGATAACTTTTTGAAACACCTTTGACATCACCTTTTTCTTTTATAATTCATGCGTCCGAATCAACTTACTCGCACCTCGACTCATTCAGGAAACCAATTCCACCGTCCATGAGGGGGCCCCAACTAAATCTAGAGCAAAGCCCGTATAGACTGACAACCTAGCCACAAAAGATTTGATAACATCTAGAACGTTTTGAACCTGAGACCTTAGAAAGAAGCAAACTCATACATCTCAGTCTCAGACCTTGACCGCAAAACCAAACTCCATTGCAGGCAACTTATATTAAGAAACAGTAAAGCCTCGTGCACAGCAAGCTGTGCACAACAGGCTTTTTCTCCCATCTTGGGTCACAAAAAGATGATCAGAACCGCTCATTTTGTTCAAAATATGTCGTTTAAGGTCTCTATAAAAAATGAGCTTCGTTCGATGCCGTTAGAGGCGTTAACAAAACACCCAAAATCACTTCAGAATTTGGCCTAAATTCTGAAGTGATGGCCAAATTCTGAAGTGATTTTGGGTGTTTTGTTAATGCCTCTAACGGCATCGAACGAAGCTCATTTTTTTATAGAGACCTTAAACGACATATTTTGAACAAAATGAGCGGTTCCGATCATCTTTTTGCGACCCGAGGTGGGAGAAAAAGCTTGCTGTGCACGTAGCACAGCTCATTAAGAAAACAGAGAAAGCGATATTCACAAAATGAATAGTTAACTGGTACAGTAACTATTTTCTCAAGCCTATAAAAAATACAGATGGGCGACATCTGGTTCTTGTTTAATCTTTGCGTTCAGTAGCTTTCGCTTTCTTACGCGTGCGTGACAGCACGGTACCCTATCAATACCGAAAAAAAATCTCCAAATTTGAATGCGAAAATCAGAAATGCGAAACAAGAGAAGATTTGACCCAACAAAATCAGATGAACACAGCCCATAAAACCAGATGACACTAATAGTTACAGAAATGAATAAAACAAAGGAAAATGGAATGAAAAATTTGAGAGATAATATTGGAAAGAGTTATGGTAGACCCTAGGACTTCACAGGGTTGGTGGGTACACCTCCGCCTCCTTTGATTGAAACACTGCAACTACGAGAGGAATTCCTATTATTCATCACAGCCTGATCTAGAAACACAACTACAACCGTAATGTCGTCGTGGAAATGCCTCCTCACCCCTCGATCGATCTTCTTCAGGTCTGTGTATCTCATTTCTCTTTTCTTGGCTGCTACCCGAAGTGCAGCTTTGACAAGTCTCTTAGCAATTCCCTGCAAAAAGAGGGAAAAAAAGAAGGTGCTTTAGCAAGTACGCGATGGGAATATATGCTTTCTATGTTTCAATGGATAGGTTTCCATTGGAGCCCAATTGCCTCCTAAGTTGAGGATTTTCATCCTAAGCTTCAAACAACGATAAGGAACTATCCGATTAGGAACTATCGCAGTTTATAAACTTGATAAACAACAAAAATTCCTAATCCTTTTCAGAACAGTATGGTTTGGGTATGTTTGCGATAGCTATGGAAAGATGGTTTTAGATTATGGCTGAATCTCTTAAAGAAAGATAAAGAAAAAGATCACGGCTGAAGATTTAGCTTTTCAAGTTACAGACTCAGAATTAAATACAGATTGGTACACTTGTTCGCTGCAATACAAGCTAGGTATATTGTCTGCTGCAAAAGCTACGTAACTTCAAGCGTGGTCAGATAATCATCTTTTCAATCACTCAGAATCTAAAAGCCGTTTCCTAAACCGTCCCTTACCTGCAAATCAGATTGTGCGGCTATTTGCAGCTTAAGAACGAGGGTAAGCCTGAAAAGAAACCTACAGTCAAGAGGAAAAGGCAGGGAACACAGATTATGGGCTAACGCTGAGGGGTTCATCTTTGAATAGTTACCATGTTCTTATTCAACTGTTGTAATTATTGGATGTTGAAAAGTTAGAATCGAAAAATCTGATTCCATAAATTTATCTAAACACGCCTGGCTGGTATCTTGATCTATGATTTTTCATTTGAATGGCGTCAGTCTCAGTCTCTCAGACTCTCAAATAGAAAGGATGAATTAGAATTTTGCAGTTAGTTTTTAAACCAAATGACCATCTAAAGATGAATTAGTTGCTTTTTATATGAATTGCCACTGCATATGTCAAAAGTTTTGAAGCTTACACTACGCGGGCAATTGTTAACGATATCGACAGCCTCCTGGTTGGAAAGATGCTCCCACAGACCATCAGAGGCGAATATGAGAAATTGATCCTTGGGATTGAGTTTGTGGATAAAGATTGAAGGCTCTGGACTAAGGATTGGCTTCGAGAAGGGTTCAGAGAGTCTGAACTTTGCCAACAGAGGTTCTCTGTTGAACTCTGCCTTCTTCAGATACGCATCACCAATGGATCTCGAAACCTGCAAAAATCAGCTCAAAGGCTGTCAGCAATCCTATTTCAGATACAAGATTTATTTGATATCAATGCTATTACCTTAATATAATCCATTTTAATAGAGTTCAACCTAAGCTCGGGAACTTCGTAGGGCTATGCACTAGTTATCCTGACAACTAGTCCGTAGAAAAACCACTCCAATCCATTACCAACATGACAGCAGACATCTTTGTAGCACTTGCATGGACACTCTGCCCAACACGTCCAACAGGCAATTTTCTAAAAATGGAGACATGTTCGAAACACTTTAACTATACCATATATATGCCTTCCTCATGTTGTTATTCGCAAAAGTTTTCCAACTAGAAGTGTTTCATCCTTCAAATCGGAACCATTATCTATCGCACAGAAAGAAGAAGCCTTAATAGAGCCTACTATTTCATTTGGCAGACTCAATGAGTGTCATAAGGATCAATAGAATGTCCTAGCACATCCTGAGTGTGTTCAAGAGCGTCTCTAGTCTCTACAACTTCCGAAAAGATTTTTTTTGTGTAAAAAAAAAACAAAAAAAGACACAACTTGAGATTGTGTGAGCGTGTTGTGGCCGAACGACACCGGTAGGTGACATTCGGCAAGGTGTTTGTGCTACATGTAGCACCATCAAGAGGCCAACTAAAAGTAATACTTCAACTCCCAAATAGTCCCTCTTAAGTGCGTCTGGATACGTTTACGAACTGCTGGACCACTTCAAGCACAACGGAGTTATGTACAACAAATTCATACATTATTTGCGACCCAATTTGGCTTTACAGTTTCAAGACTCAGAAAATCCTCAGTTCAACAGATTTCATAGTTCCTCGAAATTTCAGCTTCAGGATTGCATGCAAAGCTACATTATCAACTCAACAAGGAAAAGCTACACTGGACACCAACTGCCAATAGGTAAATAATTATGTCTAAGAATGAAAAAAGTTGACATAAGGGGGAACCAAATTTAAACTGAACATATCGCAATTACCTGTATGAGTCCCTTCACCCGCCAAACCTTGTGTTTTAGAACCACAATCTGTGAATCATGGGGATGCAATGAGCGAAGCTCGTCTCTCACTGATTCGATACTTGCGTTGTGTTCTGTCGACAATTGAATAGCTGTGGCACCTCTAACATACTTCTCTGCTCTCCCTAACACCACGCGGGAGTCTCCAGCATTTGCAACATACAAAAGTCCATTGCATATCACACCCACCAAACAACATGATCCCACTGATGCAATTTGAGGCTTATCAACCCACTGCTGCTTTACAATAGCGAGAAACTCCTCTTCGGTTTCCAAGAATGCCTTTTTAATTACATTAGCCGATATCTCTTGATGCTCAGAGGCAAATTCTGAAACAATGGAAGATCTAGTAAGAAATTTTCATGAGGTCATGAACAGAGAAAAAACTAAATCAATGCTGAAAGTAAAACTAATAGTCGGTGGGGTAACAGTTCTCCAGGTTCTAATCCATTCCCGAGGACATGTTCCTGAGATGATTTCTTACCTACCAAGAAAATGCATCATCACTCATGCACCATGAAGTATCAGCAAGAAAAAATTAAAGAACGACAAAGACAGTTTTTATTTTTTTCTTGTTATGATTTATTTCAGTTTCATACACAAGTTATTGGGAGTAAATAAAGGTGAAAACAGGATTCCAATCACCGTCTTTCATGATATACCAATCAGAATGGAGGGTCCTACCTACATACATAATTGATAGAATCACTACGTAGGGGGGCAGTAAACTTGATGTGGGAGAGGCATGTGTGCAGTTCGATCTTTGTGGTGTATTCGTCTGCAACATTGGAAAAATGGTTGAAATGTTTATTTTCTAGTCTTACAAATTTACAAAAACATCTAAAATATTTTATATTGAAGTCATAGCAAGAGATCTTTGTCATTGTGTATATTAAAAAGGAACTGCAAACGAATAGTGCCAATATCTATATGAAGCATCTCTGTTTGTCAAGCCTGAAGGGGGAGGAGTTAATAGGTATCATTCATCAATACGTGTTTTGACAAAGAGAGAGAGAAAGAGAGAGAGAGAGAGAGAGAGAGAGAGAGAGAGAGAGAGAGAGAGAGAGAGAGAGAGGTACATTTACTCAAACTAGCAAAGTTCTTTATGCATCTCTAAGTGACAGACATCTGTGCCCCCAAAATGTATGAAGTGTTCTAGTTCTAAAACTATTACAATAGGAACAGAATAAGTTAGAATGCAAGCACGACACGAGCCTAGGTGATGCAAACACATGTTGGCTTTCCATACCACAGACCGCATCATGTATTAGACAATGGTCAAAAGGGAAATTTAACTCCTCTCAAATAGTGTCTCAAGATAAATGCCCCATTCCATGATACCAATCCTTCAACTATTCAATCCTATATAGCTTGGTTTCACAGTGTGAGAGGTCTTGTGTAAAATTCCCCGTACTGGACTTCTAATCAGCTGTCCTAGCACTACAGAATAAAGGAAACACACTCCAAGAAAGGATAAAAATAATTCAAATAAAAGAAAGTCTCTTGGTACTAAGATCTTATCAAAAAAAACCAAGACAACTAATCTTTAATATTGTTGGCTTGTAAATGCTCTGAAAACTCAGTAATCAAAAGTGTATGAGCAAGCGAAGGGAGCTAATGTGTCCTGCTAATTCTAATTTTGTGTGACCACAATAGAGCTCTTGAGTTTTTTTCTCTA
The DNA here is from genome assembly GCA_014282245.1 of Rhododendron simsii. NCBI lineage: Eukaryota > Viridiplantae > Streptophyta > Magnoliopsida > Ericales > Ericaceae > Rhododendron > Rhododendron simsii. The sequence goes on from WJXA01000277.1 coordinate 714,954, forward strand.
TCCATTTTCTTTTCTCCTTCTCTAAGGGTGACTGAATTGTCCTCTCATGTAACAACTTTCACGGACTTGTTTTCATCATATTACGTGTACCAATCAGATTGAGACCTTTCTGGATCCAATTCTCTGCCTCAAGCCATCAACTACACAAGATAGCCACGAAACGCAAAATATCATAAATTTGTGGTGTTAAGCTATTATAGAAAACTCATCCTTCATAACCATAATGGACAACTCCAAATATGGATTCCATATCATCGTTGAAAACATACCGTAATCCAATTGAACAAATAGTAAAGGAAACAAGAAGAGAACATACTCTTAAGATTGAGGAACAAGTTCTCGTTCACGAACCGGGATGTCTCAGGTCCTCCATGTCCATCGTAAACTCCAATGAATGTCCCATGAGGCCCTGAACTGAGAGAACTCAATGGACCTGATTCTAACTGGCTATGGTCCTCCAACAAACCATTGGCTTGTATTACTGACATTGAAAATTCTCCGTTTAGATGGTTTCCCAAATCCTTATACCACATTAAACCATCAACTCGACCATTAGGATCTCCGCCTTGACGACTTCCGTCTCTGCCGCCCCAACGGCTTCCGTCTCCCTCGACGGACGGTTTCCAACATGGTTTAACCATTTTTACAAACACCAGTAAGTTCTAACACATACAAATATATCACCCAAGTGAACCAAATCCTTAACAAAACCAAAATTACAAACCTTTACATATACATATACATATCATCCAAAAGAACCAGCAAACAAGATATTCATCATACCCAGATCAAGAACAAGACACAAACCCAACCTCAAGTCCAGTTTTTGCTTATGCTCCAAACCCACAACCCCAATTCCAGAAACTATATACCCACCACCACAACAGGACCCAGACACCATTAATATCTACAATACACAAAAAAGGGACCAAATGGGTATGGGCCAAATCAACCAGGAGACAAGAAAGCAATAGTTTTTACTTGAAAATTCAGAGAATATGGAAGGGGGTGCTGGTCAATTGTACCTTGAACCTGGGTCGAACCCCTTTGGACCATCCATGGTGTGTTTGCCTGTTCAAGAACAGCCTTAGCTGTAAAAACACAATAAAGATTCGATGGTGACAGAGTTTGTTCACAGATCAAGAGGATCAAAGGGATAAGAAAAAAGGGTTTTGGAATTTTATGGCAGAAGATCTTTTGGATTGGTGTCAGAAGAGATCTGGGAATGGGATGATGGAGAGGTGGAGGAAGAGGGTTTTTAAACTAGAGCTTCCCTGACAATTTTTTTTGGTTTGTTTTGGATGCTCCTCTTTTCTCTCTCATTCAATGTCTCTCTTTCTCTATTGTTCCTTTGTTTTCTGTTTTTTTTTTTCTCGTGGCCATATAAGTTTTCCCAATTTACATGGCTGAGATTTTGTTTTTGGACCCTTCTGAATAGCAACGGCATTGTTTTAGGCAGTTTTTGCTGGATTTTAACTTCTGTTTTCTTGTGACTTGTGGGGTGTCGTTTTCCTTGAAGTTAGGGAAAACTCTAGAACTACTCATAGAATTCACACATATTTACAGGAAAAATTTATGCGTACGTGAAGCTGAGACCCTGTTTTCACTGGCAAAAAATATTAAATATATTTTATCATTTCGTTTTTTTAACAAAAAATTTTCAGTAATTTATCATTTCGTTTTCACTAACAAAAGTTTTTTACCAACTTTTTCTCAACAATTTTTCCACTCACATATCTTTCGATAATTTATTCACTATCAGAAACAACTTAACATTTCTCACCAACTTATTCACTCTTATTCACTATCAGAAATACCTAACAACTTTTCAACAACAAATAAAAATCTATAAAATTTTCACTACCGAAAACACTTCTGAGTAACAACTGTATATTTTGTTGGAAACTCTCTACAGTTGCATCTCGATGGATTTTCTTGACAATCGATTTGAATATTAAAAATGATTCACTTAGACGGTCGAAATTATAAGGGCGACTTTGGAAAGTCCAACCTCAAATTACGTAAATGCCTGATCTTTTTGTGTGCTTGCAGCATGGATTGTGGTGTTAATAGGATATTCACATTAGTGGGTAATTTACAAAAGATAATCTAAAAAATATGAGGTCAACTATATATTAAACCTTGTATGCGTGATAAACTCAAAGAAAATGTTAAACACAACCCTTAGGATGATGGATAATGTATAAAAGGTTTGTTGATACTCGAGAAAAAACATATTGATATCTGTGAGAATAAAATTCAAACTTTTTTGGCATTACATATCTATTATCCATGGACGGTGGTTAGCATAACCCTAAGGAAAACATATTTCTAATTTTTTACGGCTGTTACTTGCACATACAAGCAAAAAAATATGCATAAATCCTGTTAAGGAAAGCATATTTCTTGAGTAATTTGACCAGTTTCTTTAAACCTTCCTTCGTTTATTCAAATAACGTATGGGCCCCGACTTAAAAATGACCAACCATTGAGTATTCCCGGACTATCATGTCACAGTGGTATTGCCATTGGCCCATTGGTACTCTCTGCAAATAAGATATTGCCACTACACGATGTGTGTCACCCATTGTGTAACGCCCCGAATTTTGGGTACGTTAAATAAAATATTTTTATTGAAATTTCAAAACAGAGTCAAGCTCTTATTACAACAAAACTCCCACAGGAGTACTTTCATTACAAATGGGAAAGAAACTAGGGTTCCTAACTACAGCTCCGCCTTCTCTTCCATCCTGGCCAGCTCCTCGGCTCCGTATGCCTCCAAGCTGAAGATCTCGCCCTGCTCATCTATGAAGTCTGACACATTATACCGGCGTCGCCACCAATATAATATGCCAGGGTCACCAAAAGGCAACACCGTGAGCTACGAAAGCTCAATAGAGTAAACCCTACCCACTAACCCATAACTTACAAACGAACGATCATAGAAATCAATTAAATGACGATAACACATCCACATTCACTATCTAACGTTGGTGTCCAAGATTTCCCGATTTCTCCTACGCGACTCGTCGTAGACCGTGTCACTATTTTCATTTACAAAACCATTTTTCAAAATCCTTTGCATTGGCTCCGTACCGCGGATAACCAAGCTTTTCAAAATCTTTTGCATTGGCTCCGTACCGCGGATAACCAAGCCACACACACACCCTTTCAAAATCATTTGACATTGGCTCCGTACCGCGGATAACCAAGCCACACACCCAACCTCGGTTCCGCCGCGCCGGGTTCCCGAGTATCCTCACAATGGTTCCGCCGCGCCGGGTTCCCATTGGCACACAATTGCATTGGCTCCTCTCCGCGGATAACCAAGCTCTACCTCACCATGGTTCCGCCGGTCCGGGATCCCATGGGAACGCACGCACACAACCTCACAATGGTTCCGCTAATCCGGATTCCCATTGGAACACACACACACATAATGCCACCAAAAACGGTCATTATGTAGTTTCTAAAATATTTCCTTCCTCGGAAAAACTTATCCTTTTGATAACCACACCCTAGGTGCCATGTTTCTACTTTCTCGGTTCTCGTGTCTCGTTATCATGCATAGACTTCCGCCGTTGGACTTCCACACATTCAATCATTCAACGTTCATCGAAATCTTGAAATTAAACTAACTAGATCATCCAACAATTCACATAAGCATGCTCATAATCATTTTCAAGATCAAAATACAAATACTTGAAATGGAAAGTTTATAAAGATAATATACTTTGAAATGGAAGATAACGGGATCTTACATATACATAGGAATAGGGTAAGAGTATCCTACCTTGATCCGAAACTAGTCGGGGCCGAATAAGCAAGTTGGAAAATCCACGAGTGGTGAAACTCACGAATCTGGCCCGAACTTTGGACGGCAGTAACTCGGTCAATCTTTGGCCAAATAGAGTCGTTCTTGGGTTGAAATCGAAGATCTCGAAACCCTCTACAACTCTCGGGAAGGAAGTTGATCCTAAAAACGATCTTAGGTTGGAGAAAAATGGGAATGAAAGAAGTGACAGTAAGCTGTCAGGAATTTGGAAATCCGAAATTTTACTGAACTTCGGATGCCAATATCTTTGTCATTTCTTAACCGATTGGGTTGGTTCTTGAGCCTAACTTCAAGGTTTCGAAGTGCTCTACAACTTTCCAGAAGGGAGTTGATCCTAAAAACTACTCTAAATAGGAGAAAATGGAGGATTTCCGACGGGACAGTAGGCTGCCCAGAAATTGGAAATGGTTTTCTAGAGAGAAGGAAGAGCAAATGCTTTGAGGTGTGCTTTGAAAGGCTTGGAATGGCCTGCTATTTATAGGCAAACTTTGGCCCTCTCCTCTCTCTCAAGGCCGGCCCCCCCCTCCCTCTCACTCTTCCTCAAATTTTGACACATGGCATGCCAACTAGAAAGCTTAAGGCCTAAACCTAGGTTTGCATGGCTAGATTGTGATACTTGCAAGACTTGGGGGGCAAGGAGAATATTTGTACAAGATATTAGGTTTAAACAAATGGGAATTGTACAATGAAGGTAGTTGCTTAGCTAGTAAGAAAGATATACCAAGATATGAAGTACAAGAAGATCAAGCATGGTACAACTAACCCTTCTTCTTCCTTCCTCTTCTTTTCCTCTCTCTCTCTCTCTCTCTCTCTCTCTCTCTCTCCCTCTAGCCGAATTCTCTCTCTCTCTCTCTCCTCTTTTGCTTTCACATGGTACATATATAGGTACATGTATTGCAAGCACACAATTAAACTAATGGATACTTTTGTACTTAGGATCAAAGGTAGACTTAAGGGCTAGGATTCTCTTTTAACTAATAAATAGACACATGGTACTTAAGGCAATTTAAATAAGCAACTAAGTACTTAAATAATTTATGTACATGTACTAATGCATCTAGGTGGATCAAAGCCCTAATAGAAAATTAAGTAAAAGTACTTTAAGAATCTTGGTACCATGTACCTTTCTAATTAAAAAATGGTTGTGCTTTCACACATGGTTTAAAGAAAGTATTAAACTAATTAACACCTTAGTACTTTGAAAGACCAAGGCTATTGTCCAATGGGTAAAATTTCCCCTAACTTCTATTATCCAATGGATAATAGTTGTTAGGTCACTTTTAAATAAAAAAAATGGAAAAGTACTTTAAAGTAAGTATACTTTTTAATATAAACAAATAGGATGCTATTATCCAATGGGTAATAGCTTCCCTAACCATTATTGTCCAATGGACAAAGAATATAACCAATTTGATTAAAAGAAAAAGAATATTAAAATTCTAAGTCTAGGGTCCAAAAGGGTCAAAAGTTCCAATGAGGGGCAAAAAGGTCATTTTGAAGTAACTAGATAGCTTTCCAATCTAGTTCTTCTAACCGGATGGTTAGAAGCTAGTTAGACTTGCTAAGTGGGGCTAAAGTGCAAGAAACGATAGTTCAAGGGCTAAATTGCAGTTATGACAAACTATCGGAAAGTAAAGCAATATAACCAATTAAAACAAATAACTTGAGTAAGAAATAAATTCAAGGGGCAAAAATGTAATTACGACAAATTATAGGATTTTAAAAGTAAATCAAAGCAAATTCAAATAATCAATAAAAATTCAAATATTTAACGAAATTTTTAACGACCGAAAATCAGGGTCGTTACACATTGTCTTCCAACGACTCAACAAAAGCGAATAATAATGCCCCTGCCACATGATTTGTCGCCATGTAAATGGTTGGAATTACTCCGAGAATGCTGAATAATTACTCCTTAAAAAATGTATTGATGCTGAAATTTCCCTGGTCGCTGTGTTGGTACTATAATTTGATCAATTCCTGCAACTGTTGATCGAGCGGTCGACGATTGGAGAAGTTTTTGGGTGTAAATTGGGTACCTGTGGCGGCACTCAGCGTGCATCAGAAACCGTCCAAACGTCTCTCCCTTACTCAGCCGATCACTCTCTCTCCCTTACTCAGCCGATCAATCTCTCTCTTCTCTTTCTCGGCTTCTAAATCCTAACCGTTCAAAAAGAGTTTAAATAGATCAAATTCGCACTTGAGTACGACGTGATTTATATCCTATTTGCACCCAAAAATTTCCCGGGCTAATGTTTTTCCCATAGGAAGTTTCTGTATTTTAAGGTTTAGAGCCAAGAAGTGTGCCTGTGCCCCATCCAATGGTAGGAAAGAAACGAGGGAAAAGATTATCTTTTGGTCCCCATTTTCCTACCTCATGCTTGCAGTTGCCACTTTCCGATGAAACTGTCAGGCCAATTTAACTTTTCGTGTTATCGTATTAAGTTATGTTAGTGCTTTGTGTCGGTTTAGCTTTTTGTGTTATCGTATCAAATTATGTTAGTGTTTCGTGTTAAAAATAGCTGAACCTAACTCACAAATTTCGTAATGGGTCAAAGATTCCCACCCTAGACCATCCTATGGAAGGAAAGAAACGAAGGAAAAGATTATCTTTTGGTCCCCATTTTCCTAACCAATGCTTGCAATTGCCACTTTCCGATGAAGCCAATGCACCAATAATATGCATTTTTTTTTATTGAATAACTAAAGCACACGTGTCCTTTGACTTATTTATGAGAGTATTTATTTAAAAAAAATTTTAGGCTAAAGAAAACTTATTTGAAATTAACGTCGGTCTAATCCATCATATCAAACGATATCCGATCAACATAACTTTTTGGCGCGGTCGATGTTCTCGACAAGTTCTAAAAACTATTCTGATCATTTATGTGGGCTCAGAAAAGGCCCACAAATGGTCCAAACTGGACCAGACTAGATGGAAGGAACTGGATCCCTGTGATCTTCTTCCATTGTCACATGTGTCCCTCTAACAAGTATCGAGTCAGTGCTTCAAAGCCATGATACATTTTTAAATTGGGCTGAAGTTCTTGGAAATATGGGCCAATTATTGTAGCCAAAATTAGGGAAAATGAAAGCCCATAACGTGTTTTGATAATTAATACATGCCAAAGACAAACTGAGAACATTTATTAATGCTGAAAATGTCCTTGATGGATATTAATTGTAGAGATCCGTATTTTCAATAACTGTTTAAAGAATTTATTAATGTTAAAGTGTGAAATAAATGAGAGATTTTATTGAATTATTTGATTTGGCTTCAATATGAGAAGGTTGTTTATAGAAGGGTGCTTGTGTAATTTGTGATTTTGGGAGTATATAAAGGTGTGGGTGTGTGTGTAGGGGAGAGAATTTCCCAATATTCTCTCTCTCTTACTCCCGAATTCTCTCCCTCTCTCGGCTTCTCTCCCTCTCTCACTCCCTCACCCAAATTTCACCAAAACAACTCAAAGCCCATACGAACCGACTTTCAATCCTTCTTCTATACGCGTTTTGGAGCATGGGTTGGGCCGGATTGAGCTCGGATGAGGTGTATTGCTCTCGGTGTCGATTTTGGAAGTTAGGGCTCGACCTCTCGTTGGGGTTCGGCTTTGATACTCGAGGTAGGGATTTCTCTCACTCTTTATATGTTCTTAAGTTGGTTTTGTGTATGAAATCATGTCTATGGTTGTTGTTGTTGTTGTTAGATTGGTCGAAATCTGCAGAAAATCTGGACGAACACCCATTTGTATCGATACTACTCTGCTCAGTATCGATACAGGAATATCTGGAACGAAATTAGTTACTGCTATACAATAGTCTTTGGAACGTTTTTTAAGCCTGGTTGTATAGATACTGATTTGGCCTGTATCTATACAACAGTACCTTAGGCCATCTTTTGTTCTTTGTTTCGAACTCCATTGTTTTGACCCCCAATCATTTCTAACTTGTTCTAGACATCACCAAGTCACTCCATAACATTGTTAATCATACTCGTTGAGTTCCTTGCGTATCTTTGCAACCCTTGCTATTGTTCGATATAATTTGACGTTGATTCCCTTATGAGCATCAATTGAATAAAAATGATACGTTTCGAGAAAATGGGATTTGTGAATACTAGTCGACACAACGATGAACATTTGGGCCCATCGATGGGTGGGTGTTTGGTAGGGGATATTAGGGTCCCATAATTAGCCTGGCAGGAGCTAATGCTCATATTGAACACTCAAGGCCCAACCTTCAAGGTGGGTGCTTGGCAGGGGATATCAGGGTCCCATAATTAGCCTGGCAGGAGCTAATGCTCATATTGAACACTCAAGGCCCAACCTTCAAGGTAGGTGCTTGGCAGGGGATATCGGGGTCCCATAATTAGCCTGGCAGGAGCTTCGGCTCAAGTCATAAACGATGAGATGGTGTTGGACACAATAAAAAAAAAAGTGGGAATGGTTCTAGTGTGAGTTGAACGGTGATCGTTAAGTTGTTGTTTCGAGGTTATTAAGCCAGGATTGTTGAATACCATATTGTCCTCATTTATGTTCCTATCCTATGATCATTCTTGTATTTCTTTTGCATATAATGTTAAATGGATGTACGGGGTCACAAGTACCCGGAACGCTTTGTTGGGTATATGGGGCCCGAAACCCAGAAAGCTTCTTAAGTCCACTATTCGGCGCGTGAGTGGAGAAAGAATATCTAACATAGGGGGGATCGAAGGGAGATGTACGCGGTCCACAAGACCCGAAATGTAAGACACATAACGGAGGGGTGCGCAAATGAAATTTCGAATGGAACGGGAGAATGTGAAAGGTAACTAAGGATTTACTAGATCGATTAATTGTACGTGAAGTAATCTTTAAGTCTTGAGTTTTCGATGTGAAGTCAGCATTTGTTGCATTCCCTTTTGTTGTCTCAAACTTCATTCTTTTTATGTCAAAATCTTCTCATTTGCATACAAGGTTTGTAGAGATTTTCCTACTGGGCACGTGTTTGCTCAACCCATCATTTTTCAGGTATAAATTCGGAGCTGTAGCATGGAGCGCTGTGCATGCATTGATTGGAAAACTTTTAAAAGCTAACACAAAGGAATTACCATGGCATATTTTATAAAATCCTTTGGAGATGTAAACGTAATTTCAATATATTCTTTTGACTTACTCTCTTTGGATTATTGTCTAAGAATTTGGGGCCGGAGTGCCATCATTGTAATCTTTTAAACTTGATTATTCTCTCAGATAAATTACGGGAAGTATTTTGGGGTATTATGAGTATTATTGCGATGGACTTTCATAGAAAATGTTATTATTACAATGTTGAAAATCCAGGGCATGACATTAATTATCAAAAAACACATTCTTAGCCGTCATTTTCCCAAAATTATCATGTCTACGACAGCCTTTTTTGTGTGTGTGGTACTTCTCAAGAGCTTCTGGGTGGGGGTCCAAGTTAATGTGAGTTGGTGGTGAGGGAATGAAACTTTGTCCCTACATATCTTTAGCCCAACTGGAAGTTAATTCTAGGCATAAATGGGGTTGTCAGATGTGGTAATGTTTTTTTTTTGGTTTCAAAGTTCAGGGTGTCCGGACCAACTTACACGCATCTCGACTAATTTCCCTCCTGGTTCGATTGAAGATTGGCCATCCATGCCGGAACTAGAAAATTAAAAGAATTCTTTTCTTGTGGCTTGATCATTCCGAGAATTGAACCGTGATCAATATTTATGTGGGGAGCAAACTCACCAACTGACCGGACTAACCCTTGGGGGTAAATACATACTCTCTCTGCCCCAAAATGTTGATCCTTTTTGGGAATCCGTGTCATTTTTCAATTGATTATATCTTACAATCTATAATTTTTTAGGTGATTTTAAAAACTTTGTTAAAAGAGTTCATTGAGATCTATCAAACAAGATCCATATTTTGATATATATAAAATATTATAAATTAAAAGATATAGCCAATCTTTTAAGACTTAAAAAAAAGGAAAGAGGACCAAAAATTTGAACCGATAGAGTATATCGAGTATTCATCTTGCGCATATTCGTCTTGTTTCCAAAACAAGAAATTGGAAAGTTATGTGCCAAATGCTTAAGAAGAACCTTTCTTCTTATAATCAAAGCAGTTTGAGAACCCTGTCTTCTCAAACATGTGATGGGCTACATCAATATCAAGTCAAGCACAGGTCCGAAATCATCAAAATTACATAGGAATCTAAGCCACTGTTTGTTCGGACTGAAAATATTTTCCAATTTTCTTGTGTTTGGTCACACATAATACCCTGTATATAATTTTCCATGTAATTTACGAGCTGTGCTCGCTTCCCTGATTGCTCCGATAATAATAGATTTGGTGGCTTGCTAGTCACATGTCCCAAACACCAAAATACAAAAAACAAAAGTTCGTTGGTGGCTTGCTAGTCACATGTGCCCAAACACCAAAAAAAAGGAAAAAAAGTTCGTAATCTTTTAAACGTAAAAGATTTTAATAAAAATATTTTATGTTGTAAAGTCTTTTACATCGAAACAAACGGAGCTTAAAAGTAGTACATGTTTTGGCAAGGAAAATGAATTGAAAGGAAAATGCGAAAATTCTACTGAGAAAGGGTCCAAAGGTTATATTCATGCAGACAATTTGACCAACCTTGTTCCTGCTACCAAAATTTGCACATTTAGATGTTACTACCGTACTATTAAGAGGATTAGCTGCAAAAATGTATCTCTCCAGCAGTAGATTCTTTCGATTCAACGCCAACTATGCTTCAACTTGTGATCGTTGGTGACAAACATTTTTACTAATGTACTACAGTAAATTTTAAAATTGAGGCCAAAGCATAAATGAATTAGAAAAAAACCCAACTTAATTGATGCCTCAAAACTGCTGGATATATATCACCTAGAAGGCCTGTATCAATCATCATCAAAATTCTCTCAATTTCTCACTGCTTCAATGCGAAACAACACTAAAAATTACCAAGAACAATATGCCAAGACTTCAACTTTTATCTTACAAAACTGATGTTTTTTCTATTAATATTCGAGCCGAGAAGCAAATTCATTTGGATCCAACTTCGATCATACGCCTTCTTTCCATCGACAACTGAAGCTTTTCTCTTGCATTCCTCAGAGAATCAAGAACCTCTGCAACACTTGCATTCACAATAAGGGGATCAGGCGGTCGCGATTCCTTGGGTAAATCGACGGGTACCAAAGCCAGAGAGTTATCCACATCATCATCTTGCGCTTGATCACTTGTGCTAGAGGAACTGGTACAATTGACAAAATGTTTTTTTTCACTTAGCATCAGAAAAATGACGCCTACGTAGAAGTTTTTCGAAACGTTAACTTGCCAGAGTGTTGTGTTTTGTAACACGGTAGTAATTTTCGATGGACCTTCGATCGTTCCAGGGGAACTCATTGTGGCACACAACAGACTAGAAAGATTTTATAACTTCATTTAGGGATGGCAACGGGTTCGGTTTGGTTTTTCCCTGTTCCGGAGGCACAAGGCAGGCTGAAACCCGGCATTCTTAGGACTCGCATAAACCGTTTCTTAAAGGGTAAATTTCACTGACCTCCCCTCAGGTTTCTGACAAAGACAGAAACGTCCCCCGATATTCCTGAAATTGCACTATCCTCCCCTCTGCTTCTTGTCGGGTAACGCCCGTTAACGGGGAACTTGACTTTACTTTTATGCCCACGTACTCGTAGAATCAAATATCTCTTAGGACTAACCAACGAGAGCCCTAGAGTTAAAATTTAATTATAACCTTTTAGAATTAATTGATCATAAAAATAAAATCTTCTCACCCATTCAAACGGATTGAAATTTGGAACACTTAATTTTTCAACCTTTAGTTTATATATTAAAAAATATGGTTAAAAAATTAAGTGCTCCAAATTTCAATCCGTTTGAACCGATAGAAAGATTTTATTTTTTTGATCATTTTATCCTAAATTGTCATAATTAAATTTTGACTCTAAGACTCTCGTTGATTAGCCCTAAGAAAGTCGTGCAACAAAATATCTTAGGACTAACCAACAAGAGTCCTAGAGTCAAAATTTAACTATGACCCTTTAGAATTAAATGATTAGAAAAATAAAATCTTCTCATCCATTCAAACGAATTGAAATTTGAAACACTTAATTTTTTAACCTGCAGTTTATATATTAAAAAATATGGTTAAAAAATTAAGTGCTCCAAATTTAAATCCGTTTGAATTGGTGAGAAGATTTTATTTTTCTGATCATTTAATTCTAAAAGGTCATAATTAAATTTTGATTTTAGGGCTCTCGTTGGTTAATCCTAAGAGATATTTGATTCTACAATTTTCTTAGGGCTAATCAACGAGAGTCCTATAGTCAAAATTTAATTATGACCCTTTAGAATTAAATGATAAAAAAATAAAATCTTCTCACCCATTCAAACGGATTGAAATTTGGAACACTTAATTTTTCAACCTTTAATTTATATGTTCCATGCTGACCTCATCACCACTGACCTCGTCACCATTAGTTGCTTTCCGTAACGGCAACCAAACGGTTGGGGTAAAGTGCAACAGACAATAGAAGCAGAGGGGAGGACAGTGCAATTTCAGAAACGTGAGGGGAGGTTTCTGTATTTGTCAAAAACCTGAGGGGAGGTCAGTGAAATTTACCCTTTCTTAAATCATGTCGATCTAAAGGGACCACAATAGCCTCAACAAAAGGGAATATAGAGGGGATTGGGAAACCTTGTACTGCACCCAGCATTACAACAGGGGCTATAGGACTTCATCCAACCGTCGAAAAATATTTTTAAAATAAACTTTTTCAGAAAAGAGTATTTATTAAGTAAATTGCTACTCCCCCCTGACACACACCCCCCCAGGCCCCACCTCTCTTTTCCGGAAATACCCCTGCCCGCCTCTCTCTCTCTCTCTCTCTCTCTCTCTCTCTCTCTCTCTCTCTCTCCCTTTTTCTTTCTTCCTTTCCAGTTTGTTTTTCTTTCTTTTTTTCCTCTTCTTTTCGGTTTTTTTTTCATTTTAAGTATTTCTTTTTCTTTCTTTCCGGTTTGAATTTTTTTTCTCCTTGATAATAGGTTCAAGTTTAATTCTAGGCTTTGTAAAATAATTGAGAGAAAAAAAATTATAACCCTTTACAATTAAATGATCAGAAAAATAAAATCTTCTCACTCATTCAAACGGATTGAAATTTGAAACACTTAATTTTTCAACCTTTAATTTATATATTAAAAAATATGGTTAAAAAATTAAGTGCTCCAAGTTTCAATCAGTTGGAACCGATAGAAAGATTTAATTTTCTGATCATTTTATCCAAAATGGTCATAGTTAAACTTTGACTTTAGGACTCTCGTTAGTTAATCCTAAGATATTTGGTTGTACGATTTTCTTAGGGCTAATCAACGAGAGTCCTAGAGTCAAAATTTAATTATGACCATTTAGGATAAAATGATCAGAAAAATAAAATCTTTTTATCGGTTCAAACAGATTGAAATTTGGAGCACTTAATTTTTTAACCATTTTTTTAATATATAAACTAAAGGTTGAAAAATTAAGTGTTCCAAATTTTAATCCGTTTGAATGAGTAAGAAGATTTTATTTTTCTGATCATTTAATTCTAAAATGTCATAATTAAATTTTGACTCTAGGGCTCTCGTTGGTTAGTCCTAAAAGATATTTGATTCTACGACTTTCTTAGGGCTAATCAACGAGAGTCCTATAATCAAAATTTAATTATGGCTCTTTAGAATTAAATGATCAGAAAAATAAAATCTTTTCACCCATTCAAACGGATTGAAATTTGAAGCACTTAATTTTTTTAACCATTTATTTAATTTCTATAAATACACCCTTTGTATATTTAAAAATATAATTTAAGAATTAAGTGCTTTAATTTGCAATTCAGTTAAATCAGAGCAAAGATCGTTTTTTTGGTTTAAGGTCTTTCAATAAACACCCTAAAACTCATTATTTAATTTCAAGACTCTCTTAGGGTATCCATTGAAAGGCCTTGAAACCAAAAATTTATTACGACCATTTAGGATGAAATGATCAGAAAAATAACATCTTTGTACTAGTTTAAACAGATTGAAAATTGAAACACTTATTTTCGTAACTATATTTTTTAATCTATAAAGGACAAAAAAAGAAAAATAAAACAGTCGGATAAACATGATCAATTGAAACACTTTTTTTCCTCTCAATTACTTTACAAAGCCTAGAATTAGACTTGAATCCGCTTTTCAAAAAAAAAAAGACTTGAACCCATTATTAAAGAGAAAAAGAAATTTAAACCAGAAAGAAAGAAAATGAAAAAAAAACCAAACCGGAAAGAAAAGGAAAAAAGAAAAAAAAGTAAACTGTAAAAAAGAAAGAAAGAAAGAAAAGGGAGAGAGAGAGAGAGAGAGAGAGAGAGAGAGAGAGAGAGAGGGGTAGTCTGGGAAAAGGGTGGTGGGGCCGGGGGGGGGGAGTAGCAGGTCTCATTTATTAATCGCTGAAATGAACGGCTAGCTTAATGTACTCCCCGGATCCATATAGAGGATCATCTTTCTTTCTTCCTTTTTAAACACAAATGTCTCCTAAAACAAGTTTCCAAAGTCGTCAACAGGTATATTTCAACCAAGTATTCAGAAAAGAGTAAATTACAGTAAACCACCCTTAACTAACCCAAATTTTCACTTAACCCCCTCCAACTACAAAACCCAACAGTGTGCACCCTCTAACTATCCAGAATTGACACTTAACCCCCTTTTGTTAGGTCTCCGTAGGAAAAATGCACCGACGGCCGTCTCCAGCCACCGGGCGGCCGATCCGAGCCGTCCAAAAATTTAAAAAAAAAAAAACCGAGTGGGCTTACGCGGGAATCAACGGCATCCGACATGCGTAGGTGCTCGATCCAAACATCCCAAGAATTTAAATGGGGTGTTTAGATCGAGCACCTACGCACGTCGGATGCCGTTGATTCCCGCGTAAGCCCACTTGGTTTTTTTTAAAAAAATTTTTGGACGGCTCGGATCGGCCGCCCGGTGGCCGGAGACAGCCGTCGGTGCATTTTTCCTAAGGAGACCTAACAAAAGGGGGTTAAGTGACAATTTTGGATAGTTAGAGGGTGCACACTGTTGGGTTTTGTAGTCGGAGGGGGTTAAGTGAAAATTTGGGTTAGTTGAGGGGGGTTTACTGTAATTTACTCTTCAGAAAATAGATTCTGATTCCCTCTCTTCTCTTTCTCTCTCCATCTCTCTGTCTCTACGTAAACCCAGATCTGGCAATGGGTGTTGAGGTTCGGGTTGTCAAGTTTTTTTTTTTTTTTTTTGACAATTGGCATCTTGACAACTGTATTTACGAAAAAATACTCGAGAAACTGAAGGATAGGTTGAGTTTTTGTGAGTTGTAGCTGTAGAATCTCCCTCAATTCATTAAGGTCAAGGTTTAAAACTTGAGTGGTCTAGGCTTCGGGATTTGCTTCTCTCCTAAGGTCTCAAGTTCGAAACTTGTTATCAACTCCTTCGGGACAATCAAATTGGAATTCACGGGATTGATATCCCAGGATTAATTGGATATTTGGGTTCACGTAAGCTAGCCGGACACTTAAGTTATAAAAAAAGAAAAGAAAAGAAGAACAATGGAGATAGTGTTACATACCCAAGATCATCCGTCTTCGGATTACGGTAATCTTGACTCGAATTAACCTCGCTGCCACTGGGTTCTTCAAAATTGGGCTTTTCTTCATCTTCAAAATTTGGCTTTTGTTCAGATACCAAAGACTCTTCATTTGAACCACAATGGCTTGAATTGGGTGCAGTAGTCAGTGAAGCATTGTAGTCCAAATCTTGTGAATTTTTTGGGGGGGATTTTGTCTTGTACTGTTGTTGAATTTGGCAATTTGTGGAAGATGATGATGATACAGAGGACATGTCACTCTTCTCTAAATTGCTTGAATTCTCTGAAACAGTATGATAGTATGATGATAGGTTGAGGGAATCCAGCTTTTTCATGAGGAGTTTTAGCCTCTTCTCTGCCCTGTTTCTTGATTTGATTTCTGCCCTCATCTTGTTCTCTAGCTCTGTGAGCTGCAATTGAGAGAGAGAAAGAAGGAGAATTTTCATATCTGTTGATGTTTTCAAAACAATTAGGCCTAGTTTAGTTAAAGTTTTTATTTTTTAAATACTTATTTTTTGTTTGACGAGGCAGGTCATTCACTCGCAATACATTATCTTTAAAATAAGTACTTATTTCTCTTAACGAAACTGGGCCTTAGGCTTCTTGCCATTTGTGTTTGGACAAAATAAAGTCTTTGTAATCTCACCCGTCTAAAAGTGTTTTTATTAGTTAGATTTTGTTAAAACTTAAAAGTTTATTCCCAGCAATTTGACTGCGGAGAAGCTGGTTCCTTTTCGGAATTAATTTTTGAGTGCAAAATTCTTGGGATTGACAGAAATCAAGACTTGATTTTTGAGGATTTTTGTGAATTGAATCTGTGTTTTGGAACCTAAAAGAACATGTTTTCAGATTGTCAAAGGATAATTCTTGCTTGAAGAATAACGCAGCATGTCCACAATGAATGTTCATGTTTTGAGAATAAATTCCGGAAAAAAAGTACTCAGAAACTGGTTTTGAAACGACATAGAAAATGGGGAAAAGAAAAAAAAAATAGATTTGGAAATTCTAAAAGATTTAAAAAGGAACAGAAAATCGTCATGAAAATTTCAAAAATAAAGGACAATAAACGAAGATTATGAAAATCATTCCAAATATTAATTTTTTTTTTTAAACTTTGATTACTTATGCTCTGTTTGGAACACAGGGAAAGGGAGGGGAAAAAAAAGAAAAATGGAAGGAAAATTTCACTATCCACAATTTTATAATTTGTTGTTTTCTCCTCTGTTTCTCTCATAATCAAACAATAGTAATTTCTTTTTAACTTTCTTTTTTGACTCTCCTTAAGTTCCAAACAGAACATTCGTGATGGATTAATATTTAAAATAGATTGATAGTTTAAATATGCATAATTATAAATAAATTTTGTTATCAAACAAGAAATTCAAAGATTGGCTGTGAATGAAAATGTCTAATGTGAGAGAGAGAGAGAGAGAGAGAGAGAGAGAGAGAGAGAGACCTTGTTCTCCATCTTCTCTGCATCTTCTTTGGCGACCCTTGAAGCCGCTCTCTCTGCTACTAATCTCCCCCTTAAACACTCCACCGTTCTCAAATCATCATCTCCTTCCATTTTCTTTCCACTGGGACACAAACCCATGTCAGAAATGTGAACAAACTACACAAAACACATCTATGTACCTGTGAATGAGAGAGAGAGAGAGAGAGAGAGAGAGAGAGAGAGAGAGAGAGAGAGAGATCAGGGGAAACTTCACCTCAATTTTCCATCAACATTGCCTCCAGCGATCATTTTGCTCTTCCCTTGCTGTTATACCAAATAGCTAAACCAACTGTAAATAGGAGTAATTGTCACTTCTTTAAGACCAACCCTACAGCAACCAAAAGGCCCAACTCTCTCGTTTGGGTACTAATCTCTGTCACCAGATTCAGAGCTTTCAAAAAAATGTGGCATCCATTTATAGACAACAAAAGGGGCGACTTCTCTCTCTCTCTCTCTCTCTCTCTCTCTCTCTCTCTCTCTCTCTTTTTGTGTGTGATTTGGAATTGGATCTTAATTTAGATTAGACGGGACAATCTAAATTTGGATCATGAACTATTCATTATACAAATGTGTCAGTCGGACTGTCTTGTCCAGTCCAAAACTTGGACCGGGGAGTGTTGATTGCTGCTATAGGTACATAAACCATGTTCATATGCACTTTAGACCTGTCTCGAGTCCTTAAAAAAAGATCCGAGTCGCTCATTTTGTTCAAAATAGTTTGCTAAACAATCCCTCTAAAAAACTTACGTAACTCAATCTAATATCGGTAAAGGCGTTTACGAAACATCCACTTTTGCTACAGAATTCAGGCCTCAATTCTAAATTCTAAAGCAAAATTGAATGTTTCGTAAAATAAGCGACTTGGATTATTTTTGTAAGACCCGACACGGATATAAACGCATGTCCGTGGTGCATGTACACGAATGTATGTACTCATAGAATTTCCGGTGTTTTTAAAAATCGAAGGCCAGATCCTGTGACTATTGTCTCACGAGGTGAGGTGGCCTCTGTATCAAGCGCTCTGTACCGCGTTAAATTCATCTGTTACTGTTCATTTATTGCTCACTCTGGCACCTCTCTCTATGGAGAATGTTTATCTTCTACGGTCGCTTAATCTCCAGTTTAGTCCAATTCTGGGCTGTTATGGGCACACTCTAGCTAGACTCACAACACTTGCAATAAATGTATCATCTTTCAAATCTCCCAAATAAATATGTCAACACGTCACTCTCGTAAAAGACAAATAAACCACGATTGCAATTTTTAAAGTCACACCATCCATTTGATCTTTCACAAAATGTGATACGTTGATACAAATCATTGAAGTATTGAGCCAATTTTTTCAGGGACATAGTTCTTTTCGAGACCTTGAGTATGAACGGTTTGGGTCATAGCGGTCCAAAACTAGACCAGACGGGAGGGTGAAATACTAAACTAGATTTTCGTCCCTTCTAAAATTGTTCCAAACCGTTCAGAGCAAAGTTGGTATTTTGGAAATTGTTTTGCTGAAAATGTGGGTACAAGTGTTGCACCATTTCACAAAAATAAAGAGGTGCAGTGTTATTTTAGAGAACAAAGGGGTATGCAATATGATTTGAGAGAAATCTAGGGATGATGGTGAAAACCCTTGTTTGGAGTCTTTGGACAATTACTTCGCTGGCAAAGGGAAAATCCAGGGCAATTACTTCGATTTTCCTCAACCCAATTGCACTCGCCACCTACCATCTTCTTCTTTTTTGGTAATGCAAAGTATTTCCGGACCAACTTGCGCGCACCTATCATCGGCTTTGATCCTCAATTCTCCATTTCTGAACATTTCCCCGACGAAATCCATGTCAATTTGCTCAAGCTTTTCCTCTCATCACTTCAAATACCCACTGGTGCACCCACACATAAATCTCTTGTTTTATTAATGTTCTTCCTTACCTGGATGATTCAGGCTTCAGATTTGGACAATTTCACAAGTGGGTATTCATATTGTTGGAGTTTGAAAAGAACATTTTTCAATTTTCGCAAGGGTTGTGAATGTGGCAAATTTGTGAACTACAATTTTAGCTATTCATTTTATTTAAGAGAAGTGGTCCTGTGAATGTGTGAGCAAATTTTTGAATTTTTTTGAAAGTGATGAGGACACTACGTACTGCACTTGCCCCTGCTGTAGGCCTCTGTCTTTATTCTTTACCCCACCCTACCCCAGCCTAACTTTGCTCGTGTTCGATCGGCCCCCCACTCATGTTAATCTCCTGACACTTATGGACAAAAATCTAGCTACATATATATACTATATATATTTTTGGTAATGTAGGTGTTCCGGGCTAAGTCACATAACTCGTTTGTGTGAGCGGAAGCACGAGCGCAAGTGTAAAAGCATCTTCTTTTCTTTTTTCTTTCGACCAACCAGAAAATGTAGAAATTATATATAAGAAAACAGTACAATAAAAACGGACATTATTGGTTCGGAAATACAAGAAACAACAAATGAAAATAACAAAACAAAACAACAAGAAACAAAAAGCCGCATGGAACCAAACGCCGGAGCCGGATCCATCAATCACACTTTTGAAGGTGGGTGGGGAGACCAGCAGGAGAGGCAAGATATGGGAAGAGCAACTCTCAAGATGACCTGCTGCACCAACTTGAGCTCGTGCCGTTGCAGACGCCGCCGCCGCCGAACCGCTCATGGCCCAGATTTAGTTCCAAAGATCTGACGCCTTGAGTCCAAAAATGATGGGGAGAATAGGAGATCTACGCTTCCTACGAAGAGAGTCTTAACCATCTCACATTCATTGGAGGTGAGAGTGTAAGAGGAGGAGAGAAGAACATGAGAGAAAAGAGATGGGAAAAGCTGCCTGGGAAAGGGGAAATCGGAAAGGGGGGCGGCGGAAGAAAAGAAAGAAAAGAAATAGAGCTCTCTCTAGATAGAGAAGCTCTCCGCTTCCAACATACGCTTTCTACACCTTTGAAAGTTGAAAGTGTCTTTAAAATACATCCTAACATACTAAAATTCGAGATAGTGAGAATTGAGAGTAGAAGCGCAGGACATTTTGAAAGATTGTGTGGCTAAGGTTCTAGGCCAGCTTGCGTGCACCTCGAATTATCCCTATCGTCCCTACCACAGCCTCTTCATATGCTTGCCGCTTGCGCGTGGTGATAAGCTGACCCCACGAATTTTTGCCCAGAGAAATCTAGCTACTTTTTTTTTTTTTTGTGTGTGTGTGTGTGTGATATAAAAGTGGAACACAAATAACTAGCCATTAGCCAGGCTTTATATATTAAAAAAAAAAAAAACTGAGTATGGATCACAATTTTTAAAGTTTTCTGATTGTTTTTGTCGAGACAAATTAATGTTCCATAAAAATTTGATGCAAAACTAACAAATGCCGAAAATTTGAATATAAACAAAAAAAGGAGTCAAGTGGCTTATTTAACCCAAATACCCCTATATATATGCCAAATTTTACCTTTAGCGGCATTAGAAAACTGCCGGAAATAGTCCAAAAACCACCGGTAATACTAACAACCACCGGTAATAGTCCAAAAACCGTTGGTAATAGACCGTCGGTAAAGCAATTGTTGGTAAAACAAAAACGGCGGTAACAAACCGCCGGTAATACTAAAAACGGCATTACAAAACCGCCGGAAATATTACCGCCGGGAATGAAACGGGCGGTTAATTTTTTTGCTTTCCCCGTGACTCGAACCTGGAACCTCCGGATCGTTGCACGTGCGTGCGACCAACTCGACTAACCCGCATTTTGGTTCAACTAGGATAAATAATATGATTTATATTATACGGGTCGGTTTTATTATAAACGGTGGTAATAAATAGCCGGTATTAAAAATAACCATACATTCTACTTTTTCCAGCGGTAATTTAAAAAATCGCCGGTAAAAGTCACTACAAATGGCGGTCTTAGGAATTCCGCTGTTTTAGGGTAATTATTACCGGCGGTCTTATTAATGCCGCTAAAAGTGTCTTTTAACGGCATTAAATTAATGCCGGTAATACTATCGCCGGTAAAGCGGCATAGTGATATCTTTCTTGGAAAGCAAAACTGCACACCATATGGCTCACAAAATTATTAGTTTGTCAATAAGTTGCTAAAAAAAATGCCTTCAACAAATTGAAGCTATAATTGCCTCTCATTATGTGTGTGCTATGGTAATGATTTTGAAATCTTTGGATTTGTTAATCCATTTTGTTGCTAATCTTTGAGTGTTTAAATAAGTTTGTGAATTATTATAGTTCAAGATCTAGAGTAGTGTGGACTGCACTCAAGAAGCAATCACTAGTCCTCTCCTTTCTGTGTTTTTGACACACCCTACCCATACACACATGATTTCTCTGGTTATAAAGAGGAGGCAGAAAGTGGCTTATAAGTTATAGCACACTCTATTATGCATTTTTGGTGGACCACTTCAATCTTTACAAGGAAGCACTGCTAAGCGGAGCTAGGGCTTGGTTCCTTGGCCTTCACTGGCTCACCAGGATGAGAAATTCTTGGTTGCAAACCGGGTACCACGTGGTACCCGGGCCAGTTGTTCAAAAATGCAACCAACGGTCCGAATTGAAAGTATCGAACAATTTAAAGAAAAAGAAAAAAAAAGGAAAATGGTGTTTCAATCCGGACCATCGGTTGCATTTTTAGACGGCCCGAATGTGCGTGTCGGGTACCACATTAGCCGTACCCTATTTGCACCCAAGAATTTCTCCACCTGGATACCCTTTTAAAATCATCTAAAAAACCATTCCAGCTGGATTTTTTGTATTATATGTCACGTTGACATTTTTTTTTCCCCAAACAACTAGATTTTTATGATCATAAAAAAAAAAAAAAAAAAAACCTAGATTTTCTAGTATCCAAGCCTTTTTCCCTAACTAATCTCTGGAGAGGCAATCTCATGACCCCAAGAGATTTGGCCAAGTAAGCATGAGAAAACAAAAAGTATTTGTTCTCCCTGAGGTCACAAGTTCAAATCGCAAGGAGGCCAAACATTCCAAACCTTGATGTCACAGGAAGTTTGTCAGGTCATCCAGATTTAATCGAGGTGTGGCAAGCTGGCCCGAACAGTTGTCAGTCAGTCATTAAGAAAAAAAGAGATGAATGCAATCTCACTGGTCCACACACATGCATGCCGAATAATCATGAGGCATGAGCCCAGAAATAACCTCAAGAGAGAAGTGGGAAAATGAAAGAGTCTATGATCACCTGTCCATCGGTTGAGGTTCAATCCCATGCCTTCTCATTTTAGAAATCATGAGCGTTTTAATTAGCCACTAGAAGCAAGACATCAACGTTATGGAAAACTTTCAATTTGACCCCTTTTTTTGTTTGGAGAAAGTGCAAATTGCCATTCATCATGTTTATATATCAATTTGATCACTGCATAATTAATTCCTTATGGTTTGTAGACCAAATTGCACATCAGACACATCTTGCAATGTTGCACCTTGGATGACTTTATAAACCACATGATCAGTATCCACATGTATATAATAATGACTTGAAAGAATTGGGTTTTATTCATTTTTCTTTCCTCTTCAAAAATAGAAAACTTATTCAAGAAGCACTCATCATCAGTAGTGGCGGAGTCAGGATTTTATTATTGGGGGAGATAGCTTAACAAACATATATTTTTTATCGGAACATATAATTATTATATCATAAGGTTTTTGCTTTTCAATTCATTATATTTGTACATTGAAATGATTCTTTAGGCTATTTTCAACTGTCACGTGTTTATTTTTTATTTATGAAAGAAATTGAAAAATGAGAATATAAAATAATCAATTTTTTATCAAATTGAAGCAAAATTATTAAGATTATAAGTAACTATATACGAATAATTATCAATAATATTTAAAATCAAATATATATGAAATAAAGATTTTAAAACTTAGACGCTTGAAAAACTGGGGCCAGAGCCCCCGGACCCTTACATACCTTCGCCCTAGCTCACCACTATACAACGGTGTGGGGGTTATAAAGTCCCATATAGGATAGAGCAAAACTCCAAGGGCACGTTTAATTCCTCGAACCAAGACGGGGGATTGGGATAAAGGGAAACATGAGGATCCACGTCCCTCCCTGTTCACGCTAATGATTAACTTATGTACCATAATTTTTTGGTAGTCCTTATTCAATTTTTTTTTACGTTTGTTAGTTTTACGTCAAACTTTTATGTGTATGGGTGAGAGGAACTGGAAAAGTAAAAAATTATGAGTTTTAAGTATTTTGAAAAATATCCAAGAAAAAGTCCAAAAACTAACTTTTTGAGCTTTTAGTTGAATATTTCTCAAAATACTTGTGTAAAAGTCATAATTTTTTACTTTTTCGGTTCCTCTCATCCTTACTCGCCCATATCACATAAAAATTTGCCGTAAAACTAACAAATGTAAAAAAAAATTTGAATAAAGACAACTAAAAAATTATTATGTATTAGTTAGTCACTAACGTAAATACCATAACTTGGAACAATTTTATGAAATAGTGTCTCATATGGGGTAGTAACTAATACCACCAAAAGGGTGGCACTACCCAGTCTCACACATCCGGATTAGATTCTCTCCACATCTAACGACAAAAAATAATTCACATCATCTTTGTCTTACTCTAACTAAATACGGAGTATACTACTATTACTGGTATCCCTGTGTTTATAAAACCCCATTTATTATCCCGTGGACTCTACTTGTCCCATTTTATTTAATCAATTTTTGAAATAATCTGACAATCAAACGTGCCCCGAGAGTATTGAAAATCTTGTCTCTAGGCACTGCATGCTGTAACTCATCAGTCATTCGGCCTCTGAAAGGAATGGGACTTAATTTTGATCTACAGTATGAGTCAAGCATGGGCCTTGGCCCTAGAGATCAATTAATTGAGTGTTGAAAAGAAGCCCAGGGAAAGGGTGAGACAAGGCTCCAGATGGGCCAGCCCAACAACTTTCAAAAAGTAATACGTTCCATTTTATGTTGAGCATGATCATTGATCCGGTATTCTCTCTTTTTTCCTTTTTGAACGGGAAAAAGTTTCATTAATCTTTGAAATTGTTACAAAAACTAATAGGACAAGAAGAACAGCATCATTGTTCTACTAACAAAGCTAAGACCAATCATGTGCCCAATCCGAGACCCAAAGTCTCGATTGGCAAGAAACCAACCAAAGAACACGTGAATAATTATGTTTGCCATCGTAAATATTACCCTCTGATTGATGAAAAAAGTGTAGAGTCTATCGGATCAATGCACTTTTTGATAATGGAGTAATAGAGTTAGTTTGTGGTGGGACCCCCTTTTTTTCACCAATTAAAGAGAGAGTAATGTTCATCATCTTTTAAGGAGAGTGAACTAAATCATTCTCTTTGAACACGATTCGTATAAAGCCTTATGATATGAGTAACGCTTTGTAACATCATGAACAATCTTTATTTTGTCTCTTTCTTTTCTTTCTTTTTTTGCAATAGATGTCGCATATGATCTAACGGGGTTCGGGTTACAAATTTAGGATTCGTTTTGATTAGAGTGGAAACGAAAGAAAACACACAAAAAAGAGAGAGAACAAATGACATTTTTTAGAGTTTGATTAGCATGAAAATGATTAATTCGATCAAACATCGACAAAGACTTAGGTTGAATTATAGTAAGTGTTTACTTTTAGAGCAAGGGTTGGTTACTCTGATCATTCATTGCACTTGAGACAAAGATTGCTCATTCAAAAGGAAATCAATGCTCGTTGTGAGTACTAATACTTATATACTAATTAAATGGTTTGGATCGTCGAATATGACCTTGGTTGGTCTAATTTTGCATCACATTTGTAATCACATGATAGATTTCTCTTTGGTAAAATCGATGATTACAACTTTCTACTGGTCTCTACCTCCT
This sequence comes from Rhododendron simsii, assembly GCA_014282245.1. Classification (NCBI taxonomy): domain Eukaryota; kingdom Viridiplantae; phylum Streptophyta; class Magnoliopsida; order Ericales; family Ericaceae; genus Rhododendron; species Rhododendron simsii. The sequence goes on from WJXA01000277.1 coordinate 739,821, forward strand.
TATTTACCCCTGTAATTTGTTTTATCTTAAAGAAAAAAAGGGAAATGATATTGCCACATTCTTTTTTGATAATACTACACCCTACAAGTATATTTTTGCACCAAAAAATACACTTACACGGTGTGGCATTATAAAAAAACGGTGTGACAAAATCACTATTCGAAAAAAAAAAAAATAGTATCATTTTATGCTACAATTCTGACAATGTACTTGAAGACTCTCTTAATAGGAGAAAGTGAAAAGTTAACAGCCAGTGTGGAATATTGGCAGATGAATAAGTTCCCCAAGAAAGTATTTAATTTTGTGATCCTTGCAACCGCTTTTATAGCTTTCCAGAAAGATCTAGGAACGCATTCTAGGCACAGATCATGGGTATTGGATCTCGGAGACCCAAGATTACACCGAAGACAGAATATTTCAGAAAAGGAATTCCTAAGTGCATAACAATATCGATAAGTTCACACTAATCTGTCAATTTGTTATCCAAATTCGAGATTTTTCTTAGACTTAGACAGTATGAATAATAGTGGCGTTAATCATTTTTAGTTCTATCTTTGGTAGGGGATAAACCTATACAGTTTTTTTTTTCCTATCAAATAGGACTAGAAAAATGTTAAAAATTCTTTTTAAAAGGAGCTATTTTTTAGCTCTGTGGAGTGGCAGAGGGCCCATAATATGCTTCGATGTTTTTTTATTTGTGAGACCTTGATTCATTTATCCACTGAAGAAATTGGTGGTTTCTGAATGATTTTTTTCCGTCGCATAAAAGAGATTCCTTTCCCTTGCTCTGAAAAATAATGAACATGAAGTCCGCGAGGCTGCAAGTACTATGGATCCTCAGACTCCCAATCGGGTTGCCTTCTGTATTCTTCTTTGCCTAATGCATATCTACAGTTTTCTTTTTGTAAATGTCAATTCCTACCAAATAGTACTCTTCTCTGTCCCTGTCTTAACCTCTACAATTAGCCACAAAAAAAACAGCCAAGTTAACACCACTTATTCTTTATCAACAATGTGTGATGCTCCACAGGGCTTCAGTTCAGGACCATCACCATTCATTTTTAGCATCACAACACCCACCCACCCACCTAGCTACCTCCCCCAACCGGGGATGGTGCTGTGCATCCGCCGCACAGCACCGAATACCACTTTGAAACAATCTTGGAAACTCAATTGAAGATGTGTATATGTTGATGTAAGCACTCAATTCTTGATCGAAAATTTCTAAATAAAAGAACAAGCATGGTTTGAGCAAATACTTACTGGTGGGGGGCTACGTTAATTTTTTGTATGATTTCCAAAAAATTTAAAACCTAAAATAAACTATTCTAATCGTCGAAGTAGGATCTGGTGTGAGCCCTGCACAGATGATTAAGGTGTACTTATTAGTGAACAATGCCTTCATTCTCAATGTGGGTCGACTGATTGAAAAAATCAGAGTCATTGGATTACCAGCCCCATGATCAAGATCTTCACGCAATCCGATCACGACACGTGTACGGTTAAACCGATTGTTTTGGTGTCGCACCATACTCTGCCCCCCACCAGATCACCAAATCACAGTCCCAAATTACTACCAGCGCCGCCCACCTTGACAACCTCCTCCCACAGCCGCTCGATCTCGCCGTACACGTCGTCGGTCGGAAGCCGGTACCGGCAACAGGGACACGTGTTCCTCTTCTTCAGCCACGGCAATATGCAAATCCAATGAAACAAATGATCACACGGCAATTCACAAACGTCTCTCCCTTCCCTCATATCCTCTTTGCAAATCACACACTCTCTCCCCACCACCCCGCTCACCGACGGCAGCGCCACCACTGCTGCCACCGACGCCGCCACCTCCCTTCCCTCCTTACCGCCGCCGCACCCCATCACCCCGACAAACCTCCTGCACTTGGCAATTGTCTCAATGTAATGAATGACAATCTCATTGGGCGACATGGGAATGGTGGAGATTGTTAAGATGGTGTCAGAGATGTAGTTAGTGAGGATTGAACGCCAGTTGGACAATGGGGTACTGGAGAGGGACTGGGGTTCGTGCTGGCGGATTTCGCAGAGGAGGAGAAGGAGGAGGGCGGAGTCGAGGTGGCGGAGATTGGCGGTGGCGGGTAGCGATGGAGTGGCGGTGGTGGTGGGGTGGAGGGAGTGGGCCAGGAGGGAGAGGGAGGACAAGAGGTGGCGGGCGACGAGGAGGGATTTTTGAGGGAGGGAGAGGGAGTGGAGGTGGTGGAGGGTGAGGGAGAAGAGGGTGGGGGAGGAGAGGAGGGAGGAGAGGCGGTGGCGATGGTGGCGGGAGAGGGAGGAGATGAGGTGGGTGAGGTGGGAGAGTTGGGGAGGACGGAGGGTGGAGAGTGCGGCCAGGATTGTAGTTTCGGTGGAGGTTATAATTGGGACTTCCTCCATATCATGTGGGATGTTGTGCAATTGGTGCTTTCCACCTTTGTGGGTGTGGGCAGTGTTGGCTTTTTAACAGAAAATTGGTAGAGAGTCCAGTTGGGCATATGATAGTCTCTTTTCCTGATTGATTATTAGTGTTGTTAGTATCGCCATGTGATGCTTCAAAGGCCTCTACCACTGTACGTTGACATGAGAGTGTGCCTGGGGTATTTACCATTACACATTCACGTCACGTGACTGTGTTATGGTAGAGGCCCAATCCCACGTTGGATGTGTGGTGGTAGAGGCTCGTGGAGCACTACTTGACGGTGCCCCAAGAGCAAGTAATAATTTTTCTATGTTCTCTTATCTCTTTTTTTATTTTTATTTTCTTCCCATTTGGCCTTTTCTTTTGGTACATGTGAAGCCTCACAAAATTCAATAAAAACTCTGCATTTCCCTTAAAGTCTTTTATTTTTATTTTTATTTTCTGGTTATTACTATAAGGATGGAATTCTGGGTATTTGATATGGTTTCACAAGAATAACATGACAGGAACAATTAAAATCGCTCTCTAATTAATTTGTCAAGTAGTTACCGGTATTTACCAGTAATGGTGAGTCAATGTATTTTTTTGATAATTCGATTTTAATCTTGGAAACTTATTCCACGGTTCATTAGCGATGGGTAGTCAATGAATAATGCTCATGCTAGTGGTCTAGAAAAGACACGACGACATTACTAGTACGTATTTAGATCTAAGCAGTCTCTCATTGTTTTTTAAAAGAATTTGTGAGATCCTATAGCATTTACTTCACATTTAGGATTTGCATCGATTGTGGAATACTACATGGTCTTTATTAGCTAGGGCCTTTGGGTTTCTTTTGTTATTGCATGAAAAGCAAGAACGCTGGTATGTATCTAGCTACGTACATACGAGCAATGTGATGGTGATCATATTTCTATGTATAATTAGGCCGCGTAAGATGACTCCAGCTTGTTGCACGTACAATTAGGCCGCGTAAGATGTCTAATCAAATGGTACTCAAATACGGTGCACAAGTATAATGAACGGTGTATGGATCGAGTACGTTATGATGCATTGAGATATATATGAAGGTGTGAACGTGTAGAACCTTGGGAATAGGTGAGGAGGGTGGTGGAGTGGAATGGAAGCTAGGGAGAGGGGAGTGGCTAGGATTTGGTGATGTTGGGGAGGTTTTTGTCAACAAGCATGTGTCCAGTTCAAGCAGTTTTGGCTTTTCCTCTCTTCTCTTCTCTCTCTCTCTCTCTCTCTCTCTCTCTCTCTCTCTCTCTCTCTATGGTTACAATCGTGGTGAATGTATAAACAAGGCAGAAAGAACAAGCAGATGCAAAGGAAAGAAAAGAAATCATTTGTCCCATCACTTGACTCTGTTGTCCCTGCAAATGGAGAAAAAAGAGCATTCAATAATGCAAAATTGTGTAGCTTTGCCACCCCATAGGGTTAGGGGCCGGGGGTTGGTTTGTCACCCTTTTACTTCCAAACGCGCAGCGGACTTGAGGTTCCTGTCATGCGCCCCGGCACTAGAGGGATCTCAATTCCATCCCGTGCCTTAGTCTTATGACAATTATGTTGGACTTTTGGGCAAAATCTTGTGATCACATGTATATTCTTGTAGAAGAATGATGTATCTGACTACATTAGCTATAATTTGTGCTCGTATTTTATAAATTTGAGCCAACATGGATTAGAAAAATTGCCCTAAAGCTCTCTTGAAAATCTCAATCCTTGCCCTTGGTGATTAAGGCCCCGTTGTTAACCTTAACCTTCTTCGGCCTTGGGATTGGACTATCAATCCCAATGGCTTCCTAATCCTTTGTTTAGTAACCCAAAACTATTCCGGACTATGAATCCTATGGGATTAGCAAGACCCCAAATTGGGGGTATTAGCAATACCCCTTGGGACTTGGTATTTATAATCCAATCCCAATTCATTCTCATTATCAATTTCTTCTATCAAACTAATTCTATCATCTAATCACATCTTAAACAAACATGATATTAATAATCCCATCATCCAATCTTATCTCAAACAAACAATATACTAATTACTAATTCCTTCTCATTATCAATTCCAATTTTAATCCCATTTCTCCTTACAAATCTATCCATTTATCACTGTTATCAAATGGAGACTAAAAATCATGTATGGCTCCAGTGACTTGTCAAATAAATATTAGCTCCGCGCCTTAATTACATGTGTAATCTGCCGATACTTTTGGATGCTGATAAAACACCACCTATCGTTACACCATCCTAATTTTCCATTGGCACCCTAATGTGGTTGAGTATTGCATAAACCAATGGCAATACAAATTGGAAAACCACTCAAATCATGAACTCTTTCATGAAAGAGTTTATTTTTAATTCGGACAATTAATTGTCGAGATGGACGATCTGATTGTGCCGAGATGGACAATCTGCTCGGCAGGGGCCTATTTGATAGCGTTCCCAGGTCCCACAATAACATGATGTATGACTATATGTAATGTCAAGTATGGGGACATATTTCCCAAAATATATAATAGCAGAAGCAATATATTAAGACATATAGCCTCAACTAAAGGAGGCATAATGATGCTTTTGGGGGATCCAATGTAGACTAAAGAATTATGACACTTGAGTGCCTGGTACCGGAAGCCTTAAACTGCAAGTAAATAATATCTATACAAGATTAAGCAAAGCCAATGATAATGCCACTCCTTTTTTTTACCAATGTCACTCTCTTTTTGTCTTTCAGTTAGGTTAATTTATTAATTTACCACTCAATGCAATAAACTTTCACAAAAATGCATAGACTATATTGTGTAAATTCATACACTACAAGACAAAAAGTGAAGTGACATTGCTAAAAAAGTGAGTGGCATTATCAGTCCCCTTAAGCAATGAAAAGACATATCCTTGGAACAACTTCTTTATCATGTCCCTAAGGAATGTGCATGGCACTTTTTTCCCCCTTCGATCTGGTTTTCAAGTACTCTCCTAAATTAGTTACATATCCGGCTTATCTGTAGTTGTACAGAAGTTAGTACTATTCAATCACGCCCTTTCACTACACAATCAATGATTCAATGGTTTAAATTTGTGAATGTATCCTATGGGTAAGATATATCGTACCCTGTCACATACTTCTTAACAAATTACTGGTCCATTGAACGAACTTTTGGACGCCTACGATCATGTGAATTGCAGCAATTGCTCTATAGTCCAAAAATGGACTACAACCAAGCGGTTTCCATCGGTTACTAGGAGCGCTTAGTTACAAACAAAAATATGTTTCTTTACAACTCTTGATACAATATTTGAGGTTCAAATTCAAGGTTCAAAGCAATGAAACGACATTGCTGCCGCAACATCCATTAACACAATTACTAAAATTCGACCCGTGTGGAAAAAAAAAATAAAAATGAAAACCTCTCACAAATGTTCAAATCTCAAATTTTCTATCATCATGCAACGAAAATGAATTTTTTTAACAGGTTAATCAATGCAATGTTGTCCTCAGGTGAATGGACTGATATTATGGCAATATCATACTCATAACTACCATTGTTGCATCAGATTATACATCTCCATCAACTCTCTTTATAAAACGAATATGTCAAAAAGATTATATTCTTACCGCACACTTTTACGTTATGATTGCAAACTTTTACACAATGGCCGTACACTTTTACGTCATGGCTGCAAAATTTTATGTCACTGGATGCAAACTTTTACATCATAGCCGCAAACTTTTACACCATAGCTGCAATCTTCTACCCTTTTGCTGCAAAGTGAAACCTCATAGCCGCAATGTCTGACCTTTGGGTCAGAAATTGGGTTTTCGAGTTGGGCCTTTCAGGCTTCTTTGGGCATGGACTACTTCCGTTTTAAGTGCAAAAATGGTTGAAAACTTGAAATAGGTCCAAAACACCTTTAAATTTTTTCTTTTAATTAAACCCTAATTCAACCCATTTGTCGCCCCCTAGATTTTCTCGATTCCTTATTTTTTTTGGGATTTATTTTAAAAGTTTTTTTTTCTTTTTATTCCCTTAATTATGCAAATTTTTTCTACTTTGTCCCTCAACTATCAATTTGGCAATTTCATCTCCTCAACTTCTACTCCGTTATCTATGCGATCCAATACATAACCAAAAATGCTAGAGGCACATCGGTGTGGCACAAAGACACCTCATGTGCTCATCACGTGAGATCCCAACCCAAAAGAGAAGGGCAAAATAGACATTCCAGGTAGACCGAAATATTACCCCACGGTTCCCACCTGCTACGTCATTTTTTCCAGACACCCCCTCACTCTCTCTACACGTTTACTTCTCAGTTCTCTCCCTCTCTCATCTCTATGGTTCGATAATGAGTTAGGGTTTGATCTGGAGCAAAAATCAAAGAGAAGGCAAGGGTTTTGGCTCAAAATTCTTGGTTGATTCACTGGGAAGGCAAGCGTAGGAGTGCATTAGTTCGGGATGGATAAAGGCGTTATCCCCAACTGTAAGTACAAAGAACAAAATTTTTTTTTCTCGATCGTGTATAGCAGTGTGGGGGTTTAAGTTTGTTTGTAACTAATGATTTCCCCACTGTAATACTCATCTTCCCATGGTGCAACCCAACTGTACTGCAACTTATAATTAGACCTAGTGTGCAAGGACGGAACTAGGATTTTACCCTAGCAGTGGCGAAATGTATATTAAAAAAATCTTGTGGTGGCGAAACTATATAAGTTGGGCATAATTTTTTTTTTTACATATAAAAATTGTATTTTCTAAAATTCTTGTCGTGGCGGTCGCCGCCACTAGACCCCCCCGATCTCATCCTTGCTAGTGTGGGGGTTTACGTTTCTTCGCATTTTTGGGAAAAGATCGATTAGCATGTACAAAAGTAGGTTAGCATTGTCAATTAATTGCATGTACATAAATAGGTTTGTGTGGGGTTTTGTTTCTGATTCTCATGCATCAATTTTATATGACACAAGTGGTCCATTTTGTATTAAAGAAACAGTCGCTTGATCTTCTGTAACAAGAATTGGGTTTTTCTCCCTGCCCAAAAGTTTTTTCGAGAATTCCTCTCATTGGTCCAATTCAGTTTTGTTTTATTTCCCAAGTTTTTTCTTGTTGGACCCATCTTTAATCAAGGATTCAAGGGGCATTTCATACATTACACGGTTTGCAAGCAGAGAGAGAGAGAGAGAGAGAGAGAGAGAGAGAGAGAGACAGGTGTACTCTGTTTTGTGTGCGCGCGCGCAGATAATGCATATAGTATGGGTGTATATTGGACATTTGGAGGGAAACACATGTTTAGTTGGCGCCAATGGGTTGGTCTACCTGGAATGTCTATTTGTCTTTTGGGTTGAGATCTCACGTGACAAGCACGTGAGGTTCTTTGCAGTCCAAAATTTGCGTTCTGTTACCTATTGGATCACATAGGTAACGTTGAGGTTGAGGGGATGAAATCGCCAAATTGATAGTTGAGGGACGAAGTAGAGAAAAGTTGCATAGTTTAAGGGATAAAAAGAAAAAAAACTCTTAGTTTAACTTCAATCAACAATTGCCTAAGCAAAATCTTGAGCTTTTTGCGCCAATTTTGGAATGAACCTTCAAATCATACTTTCGAGTTTACAGTGACCTGCTATCAGGTATCTTCTGATCGTTTCAACTCTTTGTTCAGCGATTCTTAATGTTTATATATCTTGAATTCTCTGAATGATTCGGTTTGTATACTTTATCTTGTTTGTATGCTTTAAGCAGTTTAGGGTTTGGATATGAATGTATAGTTAGCAAAGTCGATTAATTTCTGCTCTGTTTGGTGTAATGGAAAATATTACTACCAAGAAAATGATAAATGGACCCTTATAGAAAAACCAAGGGATTGTCGCAGTAGTTAATCGACTTGCCTTGGCGGGGCTTACCACCCCAAGGTCGCAGGGTTAATTCCCCTTAACAACAATTTGTCCTTGGGGCCCCCTCACCTCACGCAAACGCCTGGAAAGGGCTGTGGGGGGCTTTGAGAGATTAGTTCGGTTTATTGGGACACTCTTCATTACCAGAAGTAAAATAAATAATTTTGGTTAATTTACCAGCTTCTTTGTTTTTCCTTCACAAATCCCTCCATAAATCCAAGAACCAAACACAGCTTAGAGTTTGGAATGATCTATGGGAAAACTGTGAATATCTTCTTGATGATTTCTGTACTGAAGAAAGTTGTAGAAGATGAGGTTAGTGCTTGAGATTTCCCCACAAATACTAATGTGTAAGTGTGAAAAAAGGGCCAAACTTGCCAGGGTAATTGTCTGTTTAAGGTCATCATGGATGAGCCACAATTATGGATTCTATTATACAAATGCATTGAGAAACAAACTGAATTAACTGTATTGTAGTTTGGTGTTAGTTACAAGTATCCTATGTTTCATGGACTCGTCTTAATGTAGAACTTACCCGCGTCAGACACCTAACCCCAGGTAAGGGATATAGGATACGCGTCCGAAATGTTTTTGTCACATGTCCTGCTAGCAAGCATAGCTGTAATTTAAGTTTGCAGGGAAAATATGCATAAAAGTCCTATACTATTCGTTAATTGCTTTAAGACTCCTCCTAAATCTTAAAGAAATGTTTTCTATGACCTAAGTCCATGTGCCATAGCAAGTATCCAGTGTATACTCTAGAAGGAGTGGGCTGAAGTGTTGTTACGTGGAGTGTGTCCTCGACATTAGAAAAGACAGTATGAACTAAAAATCTAAGGGGTGAGAACTTGGTTTCTCCTAGTTCTACCTTTGACTTTACTATTGCAGAAATGTAACATGTCTCTCTTCAGATGGCACATAGAAAACATTGCGAGGGTTCGAGAGGTGCCTATGGGTTGCATGGACAACTTGGGTATCTCTTTTCCTTACCTATCTCGTGTATATGAGAATGCCTTTTATATGTGAAAACTACCACCGAACCCATGTCCTTCTATAACGACGCTTAAGCAGGATGGGTTTATTCTTGATGTTTGGAATTGCTTTAATGGTCAAAAGTGTCAAACAATATGTATTCATTTCTCATCCAAACAAAGCTTGTAATTTATATCGTAATATGTCCATGGAAATCCAAAATCCAATAGAATTCTCCCATAAGCCTATATCCACAGATTCTCATCTCAGAATTTGGAACTTGGGATCTTTAATGAATAGCATCAAAACTTTGGTTGGGATTTTATACTTAAACCTATCATACCAGCCTGACCATGGAGGAGATTGTGGACAATATCTTAATGAAAAACCCACACTTTGGCTAGTACTCAGGGATCTTCCAGAATTAGGCTTGTAATTTGGTCAATCTGTGAGTAAAATGATCGAGGATCAGGCAAACTTTGAAATCCAAATACCGCAAGTTTTCTTTTTGAAATCTGCATTCCAGCGTTTCAAATAGATTGTGGATATGATTGACTTTTTTTCTCTTTCATGGTTATGTGTCCAGCTCATGTTGGCGCAGTACATATCTGTCTTGTACATGTTTTGAGTTGATACACTATTGAGTTGTAAGTATTTCCACTTTGCTTGTAGTTGTAACCCTTTAGTTTGCAGTGCATTATTGGTACCACTTCATGAATATGCGAACTATTTATAGATGTTCATCAGTTTATGTTTGTAACTTTATGGCAATGCAAATCCTTACATTGGGCAGTGAATCTTTTTCTTGGTTCAACTACCTAAAATTACTGTACTCGGCAGTCACATTTTAAGCCCTAACATGATCTATAATACAAGTCCATAAGATGAGTAATCATTGACTTTTTTTCATACAGATCAATAAGTTCTATCTGCCAGATTATTGAAGAAATCTACTGGGGATGGACATCACATTTAAAGAGGAAGAATCAGAAACGTCACCAACTGCGGTGTTTGAGTTACCTGGGGAACCTGCTATTGTTATCAACGGCGTTCCTCCATTGCCCCCGAATTATACTGCGCTTGTACCCTGTAACATTGTAGGTGAAGCTAATTCAGACAGGACAACAGGTTTTGGTGAATGGCTGAAGGGAAGAGAAGTTAGGAAGTTGTTCGGGGAGCAGTTTTATAAGGGGAATGTCACTGAGTTTGACAGAGAAGCCGGTTGGTACAAGGTGGTATATGAAGATGGTGACTATGAAGATCTTGAGTGGCATGAGTTGCAGGAAGTGCTCGTTCCTCTGGATGTTACTATGCCGATGAAAGCATTGGCTTTGAAGATCATCAGACAGAGACAGAAACCCTCTCATAAAACTGGGAAGATGGTGACCAAATCTAGAAACCCTCAAGCGAGACAAACGGGATTCAGTAGCTAGTTAATTGGAGACACAATGTGAATCTACAACTGCAGACTGCTAGATTTCAGAACGTATGCAATTAGGACATTGTAAAAGAAAACATGTTTTTGGAGTGATGAAACAGCGTACTGTGACGGTGTGACTGCTAAATTTTTCAATCTGAGAACTATGGGTATGAAGTTGAGCAACTTTTGCAGCTTAGTTAATGGGACTTTTGTGTGATATATTTTTTTTTCTCCCGGTAAAAGGTTTTTCCATTAAAGCCCAAGCACAGAATACGAGACAGTCCAAAGGACCTACGCAATACAAGACAGTCTAAAGGGCCTAGACAATACTACTATTTAGGCCATGCAAAACCAAGAAACACCAGAAACAAAAACAGAGAGCACGGCAGTCAGCTGCCTAAGCCAAAGCACACCTAAACAACAGAATTTGAGGAACAAACTTAGGTCATTTTAAACATTTGTAAACTAATTAACAAATTGTGGTATTTTAGCATCTTGTTCATAACTAACTAACAACTTGTCATCAATTTTTTCACTCACATGCCCCATTTATAACTGATTCATTATCGAAAATAACTTGACATTTCTTAATAAATTGTTCATTATCGAAAACATCTAACAACTTGGAAACACCTAACTCGATTGCAACAAATTCTTTCCCACAATTTATTCACTACCAGAAATGCCCCTTAGTAGGATTTAAACCTCCAGTTTTGGAGTTGCAAGGTTAATGGAAGACTAGGGCGGCGATTTGTGCAAAAGGAAAATTCTACAACCACACCCATCTACACACCCAAACACACACCCACACTCACAATAAGGGTGGGACCCACACACACTGGGTGTGTAGTGTGTGCGGGCTCTACCATTGTTATGAGTATGGGTGTGTGTTTGGGTGTGTAGATGGGTGTGGTTGTAGAATGATTGTTTACAAAATTCCAACCTCTGGTCTTGAAGACGCACGCGAGCTGCTTTAATTAACGAAACGTCGCAGTATCATTGGACATAAACCCAGATCGTCTGTTCGTGTTTCCGACTTTCGAACCCCACCCCACCCCTCCTCTCTCTCTTCAGAGTGTGCGCAGGCCGCCAATCATCCCCCGCTAAACCGTTCGACGACGTGCCTGAAGGCACCACCAAACCTGCCACGCACCACCGTGCGAAAGTCTCTCGTCACCACTGTTGGGTGCTTCCCACTGTTCCCTCCATGTAAGTCCGACCCACCCTCCCGTCCCCAAAAACAAAACGAAGAGTACCCAAAAAGTCTCAAAGTAACTAACAAACAAATCTTGTTAGTTATACTAGTTTAAGATTGTTTTAAGTTAAGCAGTGTTCATCACGAAAAGGTCGGCATTAGGGGCCGAAATATTTATGGGTTTGCTTATTTCTGTCTCTGGGTTTGCTAATTTGGGGTAAAGATATTTGTTTTTTTGTTGCTTATTTCTGTCTCTGGTTTCATGTAGGCTTTTTATTTTATTTTATTTTATTTATTGGTTTTTTGACTTTGATTATGGTTGTTTGGCTTTTTATGCCAGAGAAGCCGGTTGGTACAAGGTGGTATATGAAGATGGTGACTATGAAGATCTTGAGTGGCATGAGTTGCAGGAAGTGCTCGTTCCTCTGGATGTTACTATGCCGATGAAAGCATTGGCTTTGAAGATCATCAGACACAGACAGAAACCCTCTCATAAAACTGGGAAGATGGTGACCAAATCTAGAAACCCTCAAGCGAGACAAACGGGATACAGTAGTTAGTTAATTGGAGACACAATGTGAATCAACAACTGCAGACTGCTAGATTTCAGAACGTACGCAATTAATTAGGACATTGTAAAAGAAAAACATGTTTTTGGAGAGATGAAACAGCATACTGTGACAGCGTGACTGCTAAAATTTTCAATCTGAGAACTATGGGTATGAAGTTGAGCAACTTTTGCAGCTTAGTTAATGGGACTTTTGTGTGATAAATTTTTTTTCCCGGTAAAATGTTTTTCGGTCAAAGCCCAAGCACAGAATACAAGACCGTCCAAAGGACATACGCAATACAAGACAGTCTAAAGGACCTACACAATATCACTCTCTTCATTCTAATTTGTTTGTCCAAACTCAAAAATTCAATTTTTTTAGGGAACACAATGAGTGCACCTAAAAAGAACAAACTTTTCACATTTACCTTCAATTTTTTTAAAAGGTTACTTTATTCCACTAAAGAAAGGGCAAAAAGGGAAAATTGATTCAATTACAAGTTAAATGGACAAACATTTTTTTGGAACACTTAAAAGTCAAAAAGTGGACAAACAAATTGGGATGAAGAAAATACTATCTAGGCCATGCAAGACCAAGAAACACGCCTAAGCCAAAACACTGGAAAAAAACTTAGGCCATTTTACCATCTCGTTTACACTAATTAACAAGTTCTGGTATTTTAGCATCTTGTTCATACTAATTAACAACTTATCGACAATTTTTTCACTCACATACCCATTTATAACTTATTCACTACTGAAAAACAACTAGACACTTCTCAACAATTTATTCAGTACCGAAAACACCTAACAACTTTGAAACACTTACCTTGATTGTAATAAATTCTTTCTCACAACTTATTTACTACCGGAAATGCCCCTTGGCCCCGTTCTAGAAACCTTCTTAAAAAATAAACAGCTTATTTCACATTTTCAAATTCAAAAATAATGTAAATATAAAATAAATTTTCAATTTTTTTTTGCATCGTATAAAAGACTTTATCAAGATCTTTCAAATAAGATCCATATTGCATATTTTTATATTTCAATAAGCCCATAACTTTTGAGCTTGAAATTCATTTTAAATAATAAGAACTTTTTGGAGTTGCGAGTTTTGGAGTGTCTTTACTCCGGTCTATTGTCTAGTTTGCAATTCGTGGGCCTATTTTGGGCTCACGTTAATAATCGGAACCGTTCATCATGTAGAACTTGTTGAGACGAGCCACCATACCAAAAATAACGTCCATCGGATTTGTATTGATACCTGTTTGAAACACATTTATTTGATAAAAATGGTGTTGGGCACACTGGATAGGAACCTGCCTAACACAATTTTTATCAAATAAATGTGTTTCGAATAGGTATCAATACGAATCCGATGGACGTGATTTTTGGTATGGTGGCCCATCTCAACAAGTTCTACATGATGAACGGTTCCGATTATTGACGTGGGCCTGAAATGGGCCCACAAAATGCAAATTGGACAGTAGACTAGATGTAAGAAAACTGGAGGGGAGGCGACTCCTAATGGAAGACCAGGGCGCCGTTTTACGACTGGGAAAATTTCAAAATAGCTTCCAAATTTTAAACGAAAATTCAATTAGATTCTCAACCTTTTAAAAACTTCAATTTTACTCCCAACGTTATATTCCGTTAATCAAAACGCCCCTTTCCATCCGAATGACTAACAGATTCCGTTAAAGGCTCCGTTAAATATCGTCCCGATCGAATTTTGATAATCCGAGCCGCTTAATGTTTTCAAAACGTGATTTTAAGAGTACTTTCAAAAAATCAACAAAAAAAATGACTGCGAAGGGCTTCATCTGAACAGTTTTTTATTGAATAGTTCAATAAAAAATTGCTCAAATCAATCCTTTTCTGGTCATTTTTTTTGTTAATTTCTAGCGGGTACCTTTAAAATCACGTTCTTATCACATTGAACGGCTCGAATCATCAAAATTCTATCTAAAAAGGGGAGGTGCAGACCGAAGCAAAATTCGGATCGATCCACACTTCCCCTTTCCCAATTGAATTTCGATGATCCGAGCCGCTCAATAAAATGTGATTTTAAGGGTACTTGTAAGAAATTAGCAAAAAAAAAAAGACCAAGAATGTCCTGATCTGAACAGTTTTTTTATTGAAGCCATTCCCGGGTTTTTTTTTTTGGCTGATTTCTCACGGGTACTCTTAAAATCACGTTTTGAACATATTGAGAGGCTCAGATCATAAAAATTCGATTGGGACGCTATTTAACGGAGTTTTTAACGGAATCCGTTAGTTATTTGGACGGAAGGGAGTATTTTGATTAACAGAATATAATGTTGGAAAAAAATTGAAGTTTTTAAAAGGTTGGGAGTCTAATTGAATTTTGATGTAAAGGTTGGGGGCTATTTTGAAATTTTCCCTTTAGGAAATTCCAACCTCCGGTCTTGAAGACGCGATATGCTTTGATTAACGAAACCTGAGTATCTTTGGACATAAACCGGATCGTCTGATCGTGTTTCTGACTTTCGAACCCCACCCCACCCCACCCCACCCCTCCCCCTCTCTTCCGAGTGTGCGCAGGCCGCCAATCCTCCCCCGCTAAACCGTTCGACGGCGTTCCTGAAGGCACCACCAAAACCTCCCACGCACCACCGTGCGAAAGTCTCTCGCCACCACTGTTGGATGCTTCCCACTGTTCCCTCCATGTACGTCCGACCCCCCCTCCCATCCCCTTTTCTCTATCTCTCTCCATATATATAGATATATATGACGCAAAAACAAAACGAAGAGTACCAAAAAGTCTCAAAGTAACTAACAAACGAATCTTGTTAGTTAGTTTAAGATTGTTTTAAGTTAAGCAGTGTTCATCACGAAAAGGTCGGCATTAGGGGCCGAAATATTTATGGGTTTGCTTATTTCTGTCTCTGGGTTTGCTAATTTGGGGAAAAGAATTATTTCTGTCTCTGGTTTCATGTAGGGTTTTTTTTTTTTAATTGGTTTTTTTTTTTACTGTGATTATGGTGGTTTGGCTTTTTATGCTTTGGTTTTGATTAATGTTTCCGTTATGAAGCCCCTGCGAAGTAGTTCAAATATGGGTTGGTAAGGGTTTGACAAGAAGAAGGTGATCATGGCAAGAGGAGGGGCAAAAAAGATTAATTGATTTGTCCCTTCCAAATATGTGAATGCTAGTTTTTTTTAATCTCCCATATTTTCTATTTCTTTTTTTTTTTTTTTGGAGAGAAAAACATAAACTTGTTTAAAGTAGACGGAAATTTGAAAAATGGAATTTGACAGTGGTACCAGACAGAGCTTAATTGGTTTCGTGCATGTGATTTCTCAGATCTTGAACTCCTAGGGTCCTACACGAAGCCATTGTGGAAGCAGCACATCTCTTGATTTTTGGGGGCACTTAAGGAAAGAACGTTGTTGCGGATTATGATTGTGTCTTATTGCTATTTGTAACGAAGAACGCTGCTATGCCCCGATCTCTTTCTTTAGAATGCGTTCCAATCCCAGGCTAGGGTTTCTCTTAGCGTGTGGCAAGAAATCATTCTTTCATGCTTTGTTGTTGAATAAAAAATATGCCATTGCAAGGGGAAACGGGGACTTGTTGTCGACTGCTATTCCAAGCTCGAATAGCTTTGCTTCTCTCTGCAGAATTTTCGCCGGTTATTCATTCTCGGGTCGCCGAGAATTTTGCGGCTACGCCGTTGAACAGTTCTCAGATGATGAATATGAGTGCGACTACGACAATCATAAGGTTTTTCCATATAGATAACCAATTATGTTGATACTTTGTTTATCTGTGTTTAATTTATTTGCGTCTGCTATTTTGTATATGTATTGGTAGTTCTGGATCTATAGAACAGAGGTTTGAAGCTCTTTACCCGTAGTTCAGTTGCGCACTTGCAATATTAGTCATTGAGGTTCTCGCTATCTGAGAAAAATCTGTTCAACCTTTACTAATGTGGTTAATTAGGAGAGTTTTCTTGGTGTTTCGGGAATTCCAACGGAGGATGAGTTTTTTGCGGCATTGGGATATGTGGAAGGGAGGATTCTCAAACTGGGTGTTTTGCCAATAGGATTACGAGCAGAACAACCCTGATAAGATAAAAAAACAAATATCAAAATAGAGGGTTATTGTAGCTTTTTTTTTTATAATTTTTTTTTTTTTGTAAATGACTTGTTGGAGTGAAAGGGATGTACATGGTCCAAGTTTCGTTTGATATCAAAAGCTTTTCTCTTTGCCCCAATGCAACAAATCTTTCTTCTGTTTCAAAAATTGTTTTACTTGTTTGAGTGACTGATAAGGGCGTGATGGGGCGAGCGATTAATGACAGCTCATACAACAGAACCAGTTTGTATATGTATAGAGGGTTTTGTGTGTGTGTGTGTGTGTGTCTTTTTCCAATTTTTATTCCCACAGTGCCGGTTATGGTGTTTCCATATCCCATGTTGTTCACTGTTTGTTAACGTTCTTTTTTGGGACGAAGGCAAGCAGTGGCCATCAAAGTTAGTTCAAAGGCTTTTGATACTGAGAAGCATTATGTAAGATTCTCAATGTCCTCTGTTAAACATGGTCTTACATTCTACGGTAAGCAAAAAGATAAGCTTTTCAAACAGGTATTGGTTGCTCATAAACCCAGAAAACTTTTGTAGATTTAAATACATATTTCCCTAGGAGTCTATTGTTGATGTGGGCTGTGACTATCTATTTAGTATTCTCTGTGAGCATAAACTGTGAATTTATTAGTATAGTTTAGACAGGTAAAAGTTGGGAAACATGTGTTTGAAAGCATTGTATTGATGGCAGGCATCTTCTTCTGTGTGCAACATTGATGAATGGAAATGGAAACTTAGCTTGTTATTACGAAGTGAGAAGGACCAGGAAATTGTGTCCCGAGACAAAAGGGATAGGAGAGACTATGAACAAATATCTAACCTTGCCAAGAGGATGGGCCTTTACTGGTGGGCTAAACATTTACGTAGTATACTGTTGTTGGTTTATAATGTTCTAGCATTTACTGCATTTTTCTTTGCACTGAAATTTTGCATGTGCAGTGAAATTTATGGAAAGGTGATGGTTGCGAGCAAAGTTCCTCTTCCCAACTATAGGCCAGATCTTGACGATAAGCGGCCTCAAAGAGAGGTAAACTTCTGGTTGCTCCTAGAAGTATCTCAATTCTATGTTTATGGGAAGTTCCATTGATGTCTGGGAGATTCTATTTTTTATTCGCTGTTCTTGCAGGTTGTTATCCCGCTAAGCTTGCAAAGGAGAGTGGAGGGTCTGCTGCAGGAACACCTTGATAGAATGCAGTTGAGTTCTGAAAAGGTCAGTGGCACTTCAAGTGACATTAAGGTCACTGATCGGGGTGAAGACGTACATTCAAATGAAGATCCTGATTCTTTCCTAGATGGTTCTGTTATGGAAAAGGTTCTTCAAAGAAGAAGTTTGCGAATGCGTAATATGCAGAGATCATGGCAGGTGTCTTTCATTTCCTCTCTGTGCTACGTATTCAAGTTTGCTTAAACTGACCTGTTAAATGTCAATTCAGGAGTCCCGTGACTCTAAATGGCAGATTCTACTTTCTGTCATTTGACTACCTTTTTTATTGCTCAATCTTCTAATGCAATTGATTTGGCTCTTTTTATTGCAAAGCTCTTCCTTTTTTATGAGTGGGTGTTTTTTGTCTTCAATCTTCACTATTAACATGAGATAATGTGACAGCTTTGTTTCAACCATTCAACTGACAGTATCATTGTCCCTGGGTAGGGGACATAGAGTCATACACCATGCTAATGGGGCAAAATTGTTGTTCCATGCATAGAGAATGTCAAAGGCCATGATTTTGGTTTGAAATTCAACTGAGAGCAAGTGATGCAGACAAGTGTACTGACAGAAATTAAGTGACAAGAAAAACTAACTGTTTTGAATTAATGATGCTCTTTCTAAGTCCAAGTACATAATTTGCTTTGTTGTTAGGCTAGATCCCTCAAAAGGAAAATATAAGTGTAGTAACCACTACTAATTCTTTTTGACCAAGCAACGATTAAATTGGGACAAATCAAATCAACTCAAGGTAGGAAAAGCTCCCCAGCTTAATCCAAGGAAAAAAAAAAGAGTTCTCTAAAATTACCGGTGCGTCATTCTCGTCATCCTGCTCAAGCCTATTCTGGTTCTGTAGTTGATTTGCGGACAATGAAGGAGCCTTTATGAGGACTGCGTCCTGTTCTTTTTCATTAGTTATACATGAAGGGCCCATTATATTTCAAGCCATAATGGGAATGTATCATTTGGAACTTCCATCCGTGTGGATTGCTCTTGTTGCTTTTTTGAAATTGAATAGAACCTTTTATTGTAGGAATCACCAGAAGGCAGGAAAATTCTTGAATTCCGGAGATCTCTGCCTGCATTCAAGGAGAAGGAAAGGCTGCTCGAAGCAATTGCGAGGAATCAGGTTGGATGTAGAAACTCATACCCGTCCTTTTTTGATTTCATCATGGAGCTCATCAAGTTGATTTTTTTAATGTGTTTTGAATGCGTTTTCATGCTCTCTACTAAATGGTTCTTTGATTTGGCCCTTAGTGCTGATTTTTCTTTGGTTAGGTCCTCCTATGTTGTTGGTCAATTGTATGATCTTACTTTCCTCGGTCTGATTACTTTGACTACCACCTTAATCTCCTTAAAGTTTGCCTTTTGGGTTGAGGCAAGGGGGAGAAAGAATCAAACAATTCACAAAGTTTCTTTACCATGCACATAATATGGTGTGTGGAAAGAGGACAATAGAGGATTTTTTTTCTTCTTTTGTTTGAGCTTCATGTCTTGTAGATTTGAGAAATTCCTTGAGGTCGTTTACTACTAGTGTTTTTTCTTTTCCTTATCTTTGTTTGGTTCAGCTTGTGTTGGGCGTCCCGTTTGGAATTCATGGTATGTTGTGCCTTGTTCATCAAAATCAGCCTAGGCGCTCGGCAGACCCCCAATGCCTAGATTTTAGGGTCTAGGTGGTAATTAGGCATTTCTACAGTGGCTGGCAATTAGTTGCCTATTAATTGGCTCAGGGGCGATTAATCAGAGGGGTGTGTTTAATCGTTTTATTTTGTGGTTAAACGTGTAATAGTAAAAAGTACGAGGTGATAAGTGCTATTTCACAAAATGTATATTCTATATACACAAATACATACGAAAGCACAAAATTGGTTAACAAAGTATATACTTTAAATGCATAACATAAATACGTAGTATATATTTAGTGTTACTTTTTAGTGGTTACTTTAATCTTAATTCATCTAATAGTGGGTTTCCATGTAAGATAACCACATTCATGTTCCCTTTTAGATGTTTCTTATTATCTGTTTTGAATAACTTATCAAAATTTTTTTAATCTGTTCAGAATAAAGAAATCAAACAGGCCAAAACTCTCAATTTCCATGCAACAATGGGTCAGGCATAGTTTTTGTGATGAGTAAAGAAAGACCCACTTCTAACAGGGTGTAGAGTAGCCAAATCTTCACACCTAACAAATCAAGTTTTCTTGGAGAGTTTATAGGTTTAGAGAAAGACAAAACATGGCATATAACCATCTCTGATGACATTAAAACTGTTGCTTGAACCCTTTTCCAGATAAAGAACACGGCAGCAAAAAAGGGCCAGAGCCTAATACATGCCGATAATGAATCAGTCTTATCGTATCTTACTTCTCAAATAGTGAATCTTGCGATGCATATTAGGTTTGAATTATTCTTTAAGTTTGAATAAGCTAAAAGAATTCGTGTGTGAGCTGGATTGCTAAATAATGACACATAACAGATTAATATGTCATATGCAGGCTTATATGAGAAGAACGATAATACCATTACCCCAGCCTTGGAAGTGGTTAATGATTTATCATCCTTAAATTTGGTCTCCTAATGTTATATCTGAATTTCTATAACCTTCTTTGTTTGTTAGTTGTTACTGATATTCATCTATTGCCATTTAATGTAATGGTTTCGGAATTGCTGCAACATGTAAGGCATGAACGACCGAGGCTTTGTGGATTTAATTGTGGTTATATAAAAAGTGAATTTACTTATTTCATCTAAATAGTGATCTAGAAGAACGTGATACGATTTGTACCCATCTTTTGAACAACAACAATTGTGCAAATGTTTGCGTTTCTTCTTCGTATGGATGCAGGGAAATGGATCTAATGATTTATTCTTCAAACCCGTGTGTGTGAGTTTACATTTAGAACTGGTTTAATACTATAGGTGGTTGTAATTTCTGGGGAGACTGGATGCGGTAAAACTACCCAACTTCCTCAGTTTATATTGGAGTCAGAAATAGAATCTGGTCGTGGAGCATTCTGTAGCATAATATGCACACAACCTCGAAGAATTTCTGCCATGGCTGTTTCAGAAAGAGTGTCTACTGAGCGAGGAGAGCCTCTTGGTGAATCAGTGAGCCTCTTTATCCCCCACTCCTTGTGTTACGTCGTTTTAAACTGGAATTCCAGTATTCTTGAATGCTGAGTAAGCAGCTTGCTATTTGAAAGCATCTTTATTTTTACTTGCTATTCGAAGAGATTTTTTCATAGGTTGGCTATAAAGTTCGATTGGAGGGAATCAAAGGAAGAAATACTCATCTGCTTTTTTGTACAAGTGGTATTTTGCTTCGACGTCTGTTGAGTGACCGGAACCTGAATGGTATAACGCATGTATTTGTTGATGAAATTCATGAGCGTGGCATGAATGAAGGTGCAGTCCCTTATAAATTTACCTATCATTTGGGCTTTTACCGCATCATTGAACTCCAATTCTTAACACTTGAGGTTTTTTCAGATTTCCTATTGATCGTGTTGAAGGATCTTCTTCCACGAAGGAAAGACCTGAGATTAATATTAATGAGTGCTACTTTGAATGCTGAGCTATTTTCTAATTATTTTGGAGGGGCACCAAGAATCCACATCCCGGTAAGATGATACTTGAGGTTTTAGCAATATGGTTTCTTTGTTTGTCACCAAGGTTTTTTGTTAAATGGTTGGCTTAGCCACCTGCTCATCATTAATGAATTGAATGGATGGCTTAGCCTCCTAATTTATTATTTGTTTATTGTTCTATGGTCGGCATAGCCGCCTGTTTAGCTTGTTCTATGGTCGGCATAGCCGCCTGAATTCTGACTATGTGCTACTCTGCTTCCATTTGTTTTTCTGCTTCCCCCTTTCTGGTATCAGAGCCAGGTTGGGAGTAGTGTGTAGGTGATTGGTGGATGAGTCGCCATTGACTAAGGTTAAGGGTCGGTAGATGGATAGTCAGGTGTGTAGCTTGTTTGTGTCTTTAAAATTAATTGATCCCACTCTTATGTCTAGTTGTTATGTCTATGTGTTTGTTTAATCAAGAATAAGTGTGTGGTTCTATTCGATTGTTTTTGTTTTGGGCACCACTTTATGTATCCATTAGTGGGCAGTTGTTTGCTCCTACCATTTACAGTCGCCTGATTTTCTGTAAAAGATCCCGCCGTTGAAGCCCAGGTGTGGCAGTTTAGGGTTGGAATGGAGTCGACTGTAGGTACGTGTAGGGAGGTGAACTTCAAGTGCTAACTAGTGTGTGCATAAAAGGTATGTTCCAAAACAAGAATAAATCCTATAGAAACACAGTACGAGAATCTTAAGATAAACACAAACAACAGTATATTAGATGTAAGTCTCGGATCAATTCCTTTTAAAAATACAAACAAATTGCCCAAGAATTATTCATCTACCAGTACCTTTCTCTAGGTCAGGAGTAGTGACCATCCAACCAATCCCTCACACCACTCTAACGCTCTTAATATAAAATGAATAGGCTATTTCGAACCAATTCTTCTGCCAGCTCTTCTATGACATCGCTGTCTTCTGTCCCTGACATAATAAACCATGAAGAAGAAGAATATCACGATTTAAATGATAATATCAGTGATTGGAATATACCCAAAATCCCAGTAAAAGATATTTATAAAACTAGCTTTTTAAGTGATTCTTTTAAAACTAATCAAATTGTTAAAACTACTGAGCAAATTTATGCTATTACTAAACAAGAAGAAAAATGTTCACTCCTTAGTAAAGAATCTATTAAACGACACATTGAAAATGGTTATAAATATATTCACATAGGCTTAGTCCAAATTGCTATTAAACCATTTACTCGAACTGGATTAAATTCATCTATCTTATTAGCTCTAAGAGATGCTCGATTTATGTCTTACAGTGATAGTATACTAGGATTAATGGAATCTAGCCTTCACAATGGTCCTATATATTTCAACTGTTATCCTGATTTATCCCTTAGTATTACTGATAAAAATATATTAAAAGCATTAATGTTAAATATTCAAACAGCCGGAGCAATTACTAACATGCTTGAAGGGAGTCACCCTCTTGCACTGATTTATAGAATCTATTATAAATGTACAAAGACTAATTTAAGCATTCATGCTCTAGTAAAAAGCCCTAAAGATAAAACTGTTTTAATACAAAGTAATACTAACTCCAATATTCAGGTTCCGAAAACTATTTCTTGGAATGACATTAAGCTTCCTAACAGTTGGATTAGTGAAAATGAAAGCTATCCTCAAAAAATCCAGAATAACACTATTGATATAGATTATATTCAACAATATTTAGATGGCACTGTCCGAATCAGCTTTGATCAACAAAGATTAAATCCACCTTTAAGAATAAAACAACTAAGTAGATCAAATAGCTCTATCGGGACATCCCGAAGAGATAAAAATTTACTCCAATCAAATGTTCAATTAAGAGGAGTTGATTCCAGTTCACAAATTAGTAAACCCTGTTATTCAACACAATCAAATTTTGATGAGGATAATACATCTCAAGGATCTCCCACTCCTACGGATCTTGAGGAACCTACACCTCATAATCAAGACACTGTTGATCCTTCTCTCAGAACAATTTCTAGAGAAAAAACTAAAAATATATCTCGTATATCTATTAATTATGATAAATTATACAAGGAATTTAAATCTGATAAAAATAAAAACAAAAGAAGAGAATTAAGAAAATATTATTCTCTTAATGAACAAAATGAAATACTTTCCCAATGGGAAGATTTCATGATTCAAAAAGATATTCAGATATCCTTTTTTAATTACTTCGAATATTGGTATAATAAACCTAAAGCTAAACAAAAAGATATTAAAAAGAAAAATTTATCTTCAGTATGCTCAACAAAAACTTCTGCTTTACCCATTGAAACTTGCAAACCAAACCAAGCACCTAGTAAACAAATTAACAAAATCCGAAAATCAACATTACAAGATTTAAAACATGAATCCAAAAATATAAAAAAAGAAATTTCTAAATTAACGGAATCATCTGATGAAGAATTAAACCTCAAAAATAGCCATACTAATAAAGAATATTACCAGAAATGGTATACAACTGTCAAAATAATAGTAAAAGATTTCCAGTTCATTATTAATGCTCTTATTGACACAGGAGCAGATCTTAACTGTATACAGGAAGGTATAGTACCTACCATGTATTTTGATAAAACCACTGCTCAACTTAGTTCTGCTAATGGTGGAAAAATGCATGTTAAATACAAATTATCTAATATTCATATTTGTCAAGACAATGTCTGTTTTAAAACCACTTTTGTTTTAGTCCCTAATTTAACTGACAACTTAATTTTAGGTACACCATTTATCTATTTACTTTATCCTTTCACTACTAATAAAGAAGGAATTCTTACTCAACCTTTGGGTCAATCAGTAATTTTTAAATTTTTAACACAACCTGAAGAACTTAATTTAAAATATTTCAAAGTCAATAAAAAACTTCAATTAAAATATTTACAAGACGAAATCAGAAATAAAAGAATTAATGAACAAATTACTCATATTAATGAACAAATTAATCAATTCAAAAAACAATTAGAAGCTCACATCTGTTCCAACCTACCAAATGCATTTTGGCATAGGAAACAACACGTTGTGAAACTTCCCTACATTAAAAATTTTAATGAATCACAAATCCCAACTAAATCAAGACCTATTCAAATGAATCATAAAATGTTAATCCAATGCAAAAATGAAATTGATATTTTACTTGCTAATAACATTATCCAAAATAGTAAATCTCCTTGGTCATGCTCTGCTTTTTATGTTAATAAAAATGCTGAAAAAGAACGGGGTGTGCCACGCCTTGTAATTAATTATAAACCATTAAATGCTGTTCTAGAATGGATTAGATACCCCATTCCTAATAAAAAAGATTTAATTAACAGACTTAGTAAAGCTGTTGTATTTTCTAAATTTGATTTAAAAAGTGGATTTTGGCAAATCCAAATCCACCCTGATGATAGGTATAAAACTGCTTTTACTACCCCTTTTGGTCATTATGAATGGAATGTCATGCCTTTTGGATTAAAAAATGCACCTAGTGAATTCCAAAATATTATGAATGAAATATTCAACCCATTTAACTTATTTATTCTAGTATACATAGATGATGTGCTCATTTTTTCTGAATCAATTGATGAGCATTGGAAGCATCTTAATATTTTTGTTAAAACTATCAAACATAATGGTTTAGTTATATCTGCACCTAAAATTTCATTATTTCAAACTAAAATTAGATTTTTGGGATATGAGATTTACCAATCTACTATCACTCCAATTAGTAGAGCTATTCAATTTGCTGATAAATTTCCTGATCGAATTACTGAAAAAACCCAACTGCAAAGATTTCTGGGATCTTTAAATTATATTGCTGAATTTTATAAAGATCTTAGAAAGTTTTGTCAACCATTGTTTGATAGATTAAAAACTAATCCTCCACCATGGACGGATATTCATACTTCTATTGTTCAAGAAGTTAAAAAACATGTTAAAATTTTACCCTGTTTAGGGATCCCTACCATTGATTCTTTTAAAATCATTCAAACTGATGCCTCTGACATTGGTTATGGAGGCATTCTTCTTCAAAAAATTGATTCTACTACTCCTGAACAAATTGTTCGTTTCCATTCTGGGAAATGGAACCCTGCTCAATTTAATTATAGTACTATTAAAAAAGAGATTTTATCTCTAGTTCTATGTATTTCTAAATTTCAAGATGATCTTTTAAACCAAAAGTTTTTGGTCCGTATTGATTGCAAAAGTGCTAAATTTATTTTACAAAAGGATGTTGAAAATATTGCTAGTAAACAAATTTTTGCCCGATGGCAATCAATATTAAGCATATTTGATTTTGATATTGAATACATTAAAGGAGATCAAAATTCAATCCCAGATTTTCTCACTCGAGAATTTCTCCTTGGTAAGTAAACTTTCCTTATATTTGCACCACTTGCACCGAGGGAGCAAAAAATTAAATTGGTAAGCTTGTTTAGAAGATACATTTTAAGCTGCATATAAGGAGTGTAGGAACTGCCAAGAAATTGGCATATTGACCAAGACTTCGGAGCTTAGAACCTATAGTGTAGCAGATACATTAGTTTTAGGCTGCACGTTTAAATTTATTTTATCTAAATCAACTAATTTACTTTGCAGCCATGGTGGACAAAAAGAAACCAATAACCCAACCCTCTTGGGCTAGTCAACTTGATAAATCTGATTCACACAGATATCAGGTCCTGGGGACCATTCCCCAAATTACTTACAGCACTGCTCTCACCACCATACCACCACCTGACCAAAATATTTTGAGTGATCCCTTTTGTTCAAACCTTTCTGTTCAAATCACTCACACCCATCCCAAATATTCACCCACTGAGTATATGCTCAAACCAAACATCACTAACCTGTTTGCTGTTGAACCCGTCCATAAAAATATTAAAAACCCCATTGAACTAGTCAAAGCCGTTCTTCCCCCTGGTTGGAATTTTATTCCTGCTCATCCTGCCAAAACCCTATCTTTTTACAAAGATATATTGCTAAAACACCAATCCATTGTTATTAAACCTATTACCGATAAAAAGGACTCCAACCGAGTCATTTACCATTCACTCTACATCCATAACATAGTAAGCCTTGATGAATGGGGCCACCCATCTTTGCTCAAAACCTTACCCAATCACTCTATTCAATATGATTATTATGATTATATTGAATCCTGGTTTAAAGTCATTCTCTATGAGAATGCATCATTTACCAACTCTTGGTTCTTTCAATTTGATCATAAATTCAAATCAATCATCCCATCCTGCTTTTCTAGATGGTGGTCACAACATGGAGCCATTCCAGATATCTTACCTACTGAACTTATGGATCATGTTAAAATTTTTTCTACCCAGTTCAAAGTGGACAACCACACTAGTCAGTTCCCTGTCTTGTTTCTTTTCATGGTTAAGTACAAAGTCCCTTGGATTTTCAAGTGGAAATTTGATTTAGCCAACCGAATAGTCACAAGACAGTATTTAGTAAAATGGTGGGGCCAATACAACCACCACAAGATTATTCAGCAAGTGCAGAAAGAATTTCCTTCAATTGCATTTACCACCGTCAGCCCTCCTGCTCAAGCTATTAAACTACCAGAAGTCAACAGGGAAATGGTCCAACCAGATTTCCCAAATGTTTCAGCTATTCAACTTGGAAGTCCTGGGGCTGGATCATCTCAACCAGCCACGTCCAAGTCCAAATCAAAGTGTTCTCAACTGCTAATGTTAGCCTAGCAATTAATTGCCCAGGCAAGTCAAGAAACAGATAATGAATCCTCTGATGAATCTGCTGTCTCCACTCCCTATGGAGCAGCCTACCAAGATGCTCAAGACCCATATGCATAAATTATGCATATGGCAATCATTCACTTTCACTGTTAACTCCTTTTCACTGTTCAATCACGGGAAAAGGACTGATCCAATATTCAATTCACCTGCTTCACTGTTCAATCACGGGAAAAGGACTGATCCAATATTCAATTCACCTGCTCAACTGTTCAAATGCCGGAAGATGAAGACAATCTGCATCTCCCAACAGTATTTAATTGCTTTTTCAAAAAGCAATCACATGGATACAGTAAACCTAATAATTTTGTACACAGTCTTCAATCCTTAGTCTATAAAAGGATTGGTTGGCTCTTGTTAAACACAGACTAAAAACACACACATACCGAATTAGAGGATCTCTTTCCAATTCTCTCTCTTCTCTCTTCTCCACTCAAATATATTAACACTGCCTATCTGCAGTGCCCAATGGAAGCAGAGTAGCACATAGTTAGAATTCAGGCGGCTATGCCGACCATAGAATAGGCTAAACAGGCGGCTATGCCGACCATGGAACAATAAACAAATAATAAATTAGGAGGCTAAGCCATCCATTCAATTCATTAATGATGAGCAGGTGGCTAAGCCAACCATTTAACAAAAAATAAATACAAACTGTAAAACAGTTACATGAGTAAGGGATTACTACCTTCGGAGAAGGAGATGAACAGGATTAATGGGGAAAGGGGCACTGCAGATAGGCAGTGTTAATACATTTGAGTGGAGAAGAGAGAAGAGAGAGAATTGGAAAGAGATCCTCCAATTCGGTATATGTGTGTTTTTTTAGTCTGTGTTTAACAAGAGCCAACCAATCCTTTATAGACTAAGGATTGAAGACTGTGTACAAAATTATTAGGTTTATTGTATCCATGTGATTGCTTTTTGAAAAAGCAATTAAATACTGTTGGGAGATGTAGATTGTCTTCATCTTCCGGCATTTGAACAGTTGAGCAGGTGAATTGAATATTGGATCAGTCCTTTTCCCGTGATTGAACAGTGAAAAGGAGTTAACAGTGAAAGTGAATGATTGCCATATGCATAATTTATGCATATGGGTCTTGAGCATCTTGGTAGGCTGCTCCATAGGGAGTGGAGACAGCAGATTCATCGGAGGATTCATCATCCGTTTCTTGACTTGCCTGGGCAATTAATTGCTGGGCTAACATTAGCAGTTGAGAACACTTTGATTTGGACTTGGACGTGGCTGGTTGAGATGATCCAGCCCCAGGACTCCCAAGTTGAATAGCTGAAACATTTGGGGAATCTGGTTGGACCATTTCCCTGTTGACTTCTGGTAGTTTAATAGCTTGAGCAGGAGGGCTGACTGTGGTAAATGCAATTGAAGGAAATTCTTTCTGCACTTGTTGAATAATCTTGTGGTGGTTGTATTGGCCCCACCATTTTACTAAATACTGTCTTGTGACTATTCGGTTGGCTAAATCAAATTTCCACTTGAAAATCCAAGGGACTTTGTACTTAACCATACACACACTAGTTAGCACTTGAAGTTCACCTCCCTACACGTACCTACAGTCGACTCCATTCCAACCCTAAACTGCCACACCTGGGCTTCAACGGTGGGATCTTTTACAGAAAATCAGGTGACTGTAAATGGTAGGAGCAAACAACTGCCCACTAATGGATACATAAAGTGGTGCCCAAAACAAAAACAATCGAATAGAACCACACACTTATTCTTGATTAAACAAACACATAGACATAACAACTAGACATAAGAGTGGGATCAATTAATTTTAAAGACACAAACAAGCTACACACCTAACTATCCATCTACCGACCCTTAACCTTAGTCAGTGGCGACTCATCCACCAATCACCTACACACTACTCCCTACTTGGCTCTGATACCAGAAAGGGGGAAGCAGAAAAACAAATGGAAGCAGGCGGCTATGCCGACCATAGAACAGGCTAAACAGGCGGCTATGCCGACCATAGAACAATAAACAAATAATAAATTAGGAGGGGTTTTCATTGTTGAGCTGATAGTGTTGTTGTTGCGGCATGGTTTGCCTTGTAATACACATCAACTGAATGTGAAAAACTGCAGAAAATTTTACAGAACTTCCATTTTTCTGGATACCAATCCTCACCTCCTCGGTTTCTCAAGAATACAAACTGCATGGTTTAATTGCTTTTGAAAGCCAATCTTTTGCTTTTTCGTGTCCTTTGCCAGAAAAATAATGCGAGATTAGCTTGTCTATAACTGGAGTGAGGTCATAACTTTAGTGCTTACAGTTCTATGAAATTGCTGCATATAGTTGAGATAAGAAGTGAAAAGTTGCATTTGTTTCTAAATTCAGGGCTTTACGCATCCCGTGAGAGCAAACTTTCTGGAAGATATATTGGAAATTACTGGATATAAGTTGACTTCTTTCAATCAAATTGATGATTATGGCCAAGAGAAGTTGTGGAAAACCCAAAGACAGCTGGTGCCACGGAAAAGGAAAAATCAGATTGCTACTCTTGTTGAGGTACTGGAAACTAAGAAATGTGAAAGCTTCATCCACTTGTTGTTTTAAGCGCCAAGAGAAGCTACAAAGAAACCTGGCATATTGCAGACTTGAAGATTCACATAATAACTGCGTCACTATTTCCATAACAACTGCTGGCTAGTGTTTCACCTTTTTGCGTTTTCACAGGACGCTCTTAACAAATCCAGCTTTGAGAATTATAGCTCCAGAGCTCGTGATTCACTGTCATGTTGGACTCCTGATTGCATTGGTTTCAATCTTATTGAGGCTGTTTTATGCCATATATGTCGGAAGGAACGGCCTGGTGCTGTCTTAGTGTTCATGACTGGCTGGGAGGACATTAGCTGTTTGAGGGATCAAATTAAAGCTCATCCTCTTTTAGGTGACCCTAACAGAGTTTTGCTGCTTACTTGCCATGGTTCAATGGCAACATCTGAACAGGTAAGAATATTTGCAATTCCTATGCTGTGGAATTGATTGTTTCCTGTGGATTTTTTATGTTCATCATCATCATCATTATTATCATCAGCGTTATTTTAGTATGCTGTATTATTTTTCTTAAGAACTGTTATTCTTGTTTAGAATTAGAAGTTCAGGATATGAGTTGTTAGGAGTAATATCTGCTTTCATGCCATACTGATTGATATCTGTAATGAAGCAAATGGTGAATAGGTCACGCAGTCAAGTTTGATATTCTTATTTTATAAAGCTTAAATGGACTAAATATTGTGATCAACCTGAGCTTCTTGGTTCTCTCTCTATGGTTCCGTAGTCCAAACATTCATGTGCAAGATATACCTTTATGTTTCTGGAAAATTAGAGCGACACATTGGAAAATAAAACTAAGAACCTTAGCCTCCATGCGCATTGGTATCTGACCACTCCTTTCGTTTGTTATGTTCCCCAGAAACTCATATTTGAGAAGCCGCCTCCTAATGTTCGTAAAATAGTACTTGCTACTAATATGGCAGAGGCAAGTATTACAATCAATGATGTAGTGTTTGTTGTTGATTGCGGAAAAGCAAAGGAGACCACTTATGATGCGTTAAATAATACTCCCTGTCTCCTACCTTCGTGGATATCACAAGCTTCTGCTCGGCAAGTAAGTTATGTTCTGCTCTTCTCTTATCCTTGGGCGTCACGGCCAGACTGGATAATTAAGTGGCAGAGAACCTTTCTGGTATCTGAATCATTACTACAGGATTTTGTGAACTGGAATTTTTTTTTTCACTTTTTGAAAGGTGCATGTGTGGAAGCTTGCGCTCCATAGCTTGTGTTCCTGTCTTCCCAATTCCAATATCGTGCTTTTTTAAAGTGGGTGATCTTTACAGGCCAGTCTGTTTCTGACTAGCTTAATGGCATTTATGGAAGCTCCTAGGAATGCATGGATGCATGCAATGTGGAAGCTGGAAGTTTGTTTTTGAAGGAAACTGTCATTATATGCATGTCTTGATGTAGAGATATTGAAGTAGCTTGTCTTGCATAAAGTGGTCAAAGGCTTACTGGCAGACGTTATAAAAGAGTTTTTTAGGGTTCCATTGGTGTTTTTTAGTTGCTTCTTTGGTGTGTCTTCATTTGTTCATTATCGTACTTATCTCCAAGTCTTAGTGCTAAGTGCTTACAAGCTTCTTTATTTCATTGTTCTGCATATGGGTGCAGAGAAGGGGTAGGGCTGGCCGTGTGCAGCCAGGCGAGTGCTACCATCTATATCCCCGCTGTGTTTATGATGCTTTTGCTGAATATCAGCTTCCTGAACTTCTGAGAACTCCTTTGAACTCTCTCTGCTTGCAAATAAAAAGTTTGCAGGTGGGGAGTATAGGAGAATTTTTGTCAGCTGCTCTGCAGCCACCAGAACCGTTGGCTGTAAGTTATTTTGCATCTAATTTTTATTTGTTATATGTCTTCTTGCTATGCGGATGTGTAATTGCATAATATTTGTGGATCTTTCTCATTATATGTTCCCTGCCGTAGCTTCTTATACACGCAAGTCCTGCTAGTCTTAAGCTTCGGAAAATGCAGTGGCCATGCCTAAACTTTCAATGAGAGTAGCATTTGATTTGTGAACTCTCTTTACCAGCAAAAAGTTATACTCACTCTGTTCCACAATATTAGCCATTTTGGGACTACCTACTTTTGCGAGGATCATACATTTAATGCACTTGAATTCAAACAAAAAAAGTACTGATTTCCAGCATTTTCCCTTTATCCCGACTTTTACAAGTATCCATAAATTTGTAAGGGGAGGTTTTGGAATAGTTGGAAGTTGTATGCTTTGACCTTTCAAAGTGGATATGCAGTTGAGGACATCCCAAATTCAAAAGATGGACCTATGTCACCCGTACCCTAGCGATCACAATGTATTTCCTATTTGTTTCAATAAAGATAAGGATAGAGTGTAGCTTTGCAAGACAAAGTATAAAAGAAATTGGTCAAAAGACTCAAAACACTCTCAACAGTTAACACAAGCGTTTAACATGAATTAAATTGAAAAATAAGGCAATTTATTGGATGTTTATCGTTTGCTAAGACTAAGAGTACGTTTTGGTATTATAAAATATAGAAGTGTACCCTCGTTGTCCCACTATTTAGGGCATGTGGCGTACCACTTTCATGTTCTCCTTTTCGTTCTGTTCTCGTCCCATTCCTCGTACCAGAATAATCCGCATCCCTGATGACCCTGAGGTGGATAAATAAAATTGGACGGAAGGAGTAAAAAAAAAAAGACGTAAATCTTGCAGTTAATTTTGATATTTCATGAAAGTTTTATGCGACAAATGCTGCAGCCCCACAGATAACGTACTGATATAAATCAACTTAGAAGCATCGATCAAGAGACACCAGAGTGCTGTTATTTTTAGTTCTATGCCCAGAGACTCAGGATTCAGGATCCAGGATCCAGGACACAATACGTTGGAAAGTGTATTTTTTTTTTTTTTGGTAGAAGAGGCAGAGTATTTATTTAGTATTTGCCCTGCCCTAAATGTACATATCAATGCCTTGAATTTGCTTCTTTTAAGGCTTGCAGAACCCCTGCAGCCTTGTCAACATGCAAACAGACTTCAGGTTTCTGATTTATCTTCACTAGCCAATTAGGCAGACATAAGAATCAAAATGGGAATTTTATGTGGGTCCTATTTGGGGCCCTTTGTAATAAATTTTGGTGAACTTTGAGTCTTATTTTAAGTTTATTGTAGGTGAGAAGGCCACTGGTTCAGTTTTATTCATAATCTACAGTGTTTAGGCGGATTAGGGCTTAATGGGTTTGAAATCCAGGGCCCAATGCACCAACCTTGTTTTTCTGTACGTAATTTATTCGGAATCTGGGGAATCAGCCCAAGGATTTTACACTGACAAAGTGGATTTGCTACGTTTGTTTTGGCGATTTTTGGCTAAATGGGTATGAAATCCAGGGCCTAAATGCGCAAAGAAATCTGCCCTGCTTGAGTGATCCAGCTATTAATTGAGTCTCCATTTTCATTCTTTTAGTAGGAAACATGCTCATGGACTCGACAAAGCTAATAACTAAAAATTCAGACCCTTGCAATGAAATTGCCAACACAAAAAGGACCAAGGGGTTACTAAACACAGTGTTAATAGCTTTTGTACCAGCTCGGGTATTCATGTCTGAGATGATTAGGGTTAGGGTGACTTCAGGTGTGCTTATATAAATGGAAGTGAAACAAGTTTGACTTTATGTGTTACAGGTCCAGAATGCTGTTGATTTTTTGAAAATGATTGGAGCACTAGATGAGAATGAACATCTTACGCATCTTGGTGAGTGATTTCTGTGTGATGAAAGATACTTGTTAATGGATATTTTTGTTTATTCTTATTGATACTGTCTATCCTATATGTTTTTCTAACAAGGTGGGTATCTTGCGATGCTGCCAGTGGATCCCAAGCTTGGGAAAATGTTAATAATGGGTGCTATGTTTCGTTGCTTTGATCCTATTTTGACAATTGTGGCTGGACTTAGTGTGAGGGATCCTTTTCTTTTGCCTCAAGAAAAAAAGGATGTAAGTACAAAAGTTAGCTTCTTTTTGTTTCAACTTGAGGTAAAAGGGAATGTATGAACTTATTACTTTCTCGTCTTTTAGTTTACCACTGTGCATTGTTCCTGGCGTCTACAGGTTTCATATACCTTTGGACTTTGATCATTGAAATATAAGGTGGTGTTTGTGTACGTGACTTTAAGGATCTGCTGCATCAGGAAACAATACCCATGGAATAATGAATAAAATTCTCAAAATAAGTTGAGCGAATTCCATTGAAGCTACTTTTGTAAACAATTTTTTTTTTTTTTAAAGTTGTCATCAACTAGTCATGGTGCATTGCCTTGAAGATATGTATGTCTTTACTAGTTTCCCATGCTTTTGTCCAGCCATTTTTGTACCTAAGGTTTTCTTTGTAGACTGTTGTCCTATATAGACTTCTAAATATGAGCTTTTGGTTTGTATTTGTTTAACAACCTTTTTAAGGTAACTTGGCTGTATTGGAAACCCTTTCACAGAAAGGAACTAAGATTTTGTGAGAGAGTTTATGAGTCTGTGAGTCTATGAGAGGCAATCCAATTCCTTGCACAAAGTAAAGTTTCAATTCTCTCCATTGAGATGAATTCGGTTTTTAGTATGCTTGCAATGGTTTAAAGACCCAGATAATCGCGAGAGGGACAAGAAAGAGATATTTTAAATCTAGGACAGGATGAAGGTTGAACATATCAGTAGGGTCTTCGAATTTTGGTTTTAGACACATGCTACATTTTAGGTTTTCATTACCTCTTCGTGGTATAAGGCTGAGCACCTTTTTGGTATTCATTGTTTCTCCTTTGTATTCATGTAACTTCTTTTTATATTGAAGACATAGATTCAACTGTCCATTGCTTTTCTTCCTTTCATTTTTCTCTCATTTTAGTGTTGATAGGACTGGTTTAACAAACAGGTGGTTTCTCCATAAGTTGTGTGATATAATCATTTTGTTTTCAGTTGATCAGCAATGCTTGCTCATCAAGAATTTACTCGTCAATATGCTTTTGCTCTCGTATCTCTTGCACATCTTCATGGGGTCATTGTCTTTGCTGGCCGATTTTGGCCTTAATCCGCGCATAAGCTTCTCTTTAATGGTTTTGTATTTGTTTATTTTTAAAACTCAGTTAGCAGGCACAGCAAAATCCAGGTTTTCTGCGAAGGACTATAGTGATCATATGGCGCTTGTCCGTGCCTATGAAGGATGGAAAGATGCAGACAGAGAAGGATCAGCTTACGAGTACTGCTGGAGGAATTTCC
Source organism: Rhododendron simsii (assembly GCA_014282245.1). Classification (NCBI taxonomy): domain Eukaryota; kingdom Viridiplantae; phylum Streptophyta; class Magnoliopsida; order Ericales; family Ericaceae; genus Rhododendron; species Rhododendron simsii. The sequence goes on from WJXA01000277.1 coordinate 774,776, forward strand.
TTTCTGCCCAAACACTTCAAGCAATCCATTCTCTTCAAAAGCAATTTCAATACATTTTGAGGGATGCTGGATTGCTAGATGCTGATGCTGGCACTAACAATAGATTGAGTCATAACCAGTCATTAGTTCGAGCAATTATATGTTCTGGCCTCTTTCCTGGAATCGCATCTGTGGTGGTAGGGTACTGTACTTGCAGTTGAACTTGTGAGTATTTCCTGTTAATGTTAGTTCAGATTACATGTGCTGCTTTCTTATCTATGTGCAGCACAGGGAGACATCCATGTCCTTCAAAACGATGGATGATGGCCAGGTTCTACTCTATGCTGTAAGTGTTTATTGGAAATATTGTTGCTGAACTCTTAGAATTTAGTAATGTGTCAGTTTTAAGTGATTCGATATGCAACTGCCTGTGCACTTGGCTCCTTTATAATTACATACTCCTAAGGCTATACTGACCAGAAGTCTGGTTGCAATCGTGGAATGAACTCTTACTTTTTAGTTTTTGTATTGCCTATGAAACGGAATGTGGATTTCACACGCTTTTATTTCGCAAAAATATTTGGCTGTCAAGGAGATTGACACCTAAGAGGAAATTTTGAATGTGTGATCTACTTTTAGCTCCATGTTAAGTTGATAGTCATCTGCTCATATAAAAGCTATTGGAGAGGGGTAACTGAAGATAATTTTAAAAAAATGTGCATATCTACTAAGAGTTCATCTTGCATGGCACACACACGTCATAAAATGTTCATGCTTCTATGTGAGAGTTTGTTATGTGCTCTATGCTTCTACTCAATGTAGTTCATCGCAAGATCACGTTTAATGCCTTTATTCGGATCACAAATTTAATGAGAAGGGGATTTTTTTGCCTTTTCATCTACCTGCGGGAGATACACCTAACTCCTGCTTTTATATTAGGCTATTAGTAGTAGATTTGTTGGAAGGAAAGGATAGGTGCACAGATTTTGTGCACATAGCCACATATCCGGACACTGCCCGCTCACTAGGGATTGGTCCCACAGAGCACCCTCCCATTGTGAGATGTACAGAGTCTCCACCTAGAAAGAAAAAAATTGTCAGCTATTTCTTGATCATTAATTTGGTGGAGAAACTTTGAAATCGGAATGAAAAATCATTGTGCAAATAGTTTGATGCAAACGTTTTTGCCAGGGAAAGAGAGCGAGTGTACTGGTAGATAAGATTTGTTTCCTTTCGGGAGGATATCCCTCGACTAGTAGACTCCATTTTGTACATCTGATTGTGCCAATTGTTATGCTTCAGAATTCGGTGAATGCACGTTACCAGACGATTCCATACCCATGGCTTGTCTTTGGTGAAAAAGTAAAGGTGAATACGGTTTTCATACGCGATTCGACTGGCGTTTCTGATTCCATTCTTATCCTTTTCGGCGGTAATCTTAGCCCAGGAGTTCAGGTAATTTCCTTCCCTGCCACCTCGTGTTTACTGCTCAATTTTGGTAGTGTAATTTGATGAAGGGCTTCTATAATTCCTAATTTACCCTCTTTTAGGCTGGACATTTGAAAATGCTGCAAGGCTATGTTGATTTCTTCATGGATCCCAGTCTGGCAGAGTGTTATGTGAAGCTTAAGGAGGAGCTTAATAAGCTTCTGCAGAAGAAGGTGAGCTTTTCAAAGACTAATTACAGTAATTGAAATAGAATATGCATGCCTGTATGTTTTGTATATTATTTTATAGTGGTACCATATGAATATTGAGGCCCATTGCAAAATACAATCATGCATATCCTTCCCCATGTATTAATATGGCTGGAAAAGGCCTCCTTTGTGTATATTAGTATGCTCTCAAATGTGATCCCATTTATTGTGCCATTCTCTGTTCTTTCTTTTCTAATTGTAAGAACTAGCATTTTCAGTAATTTATCATCCTGAATTTGCTAAATTGAGACAAACTGAGTTTACTATTTCATTGAATCCCTTCAGCAAATAAATATAGACACGTCTATTGGCTACATGTATCTATTTCTGACAAGTGTCAGGCACAGACAAGATAGGACGCCCAGCGGGCACATCGGTCACTTCGAGTTGTATTTTGAACTTTGTTACTACCTTTTGAGGTTGGACACCTTTGAAAATGCTTGGTTATGTTGGGAAACACTGGGACATGTTCAGAACGCATTAAGAGATTGAAATGCATTTTTTAAAAGTTGCTCATGGTCAATTTCCATGAATGCTTAGTTCATGAATTCTGATTTACTGACTATGATTTACATCTTCCTATGTTATGTCCCTTATCTGTTCTTCTACTAATGTTATAGAAATAGTGTTTTTGACTTGTATATGGGTCGTAAGGTACAACCTACCATGTGAATAGATTTTATCTTCAATGTGCCCTGGCCCCCAATGTGCTAGTGTCATAATTTGTAAGAAAATGATGTGCTTTTCTTGTGCCCGTACCCGTGGTTGAGGCAATGAGATGTACCACCTTCCAATGTTCTCTTTCGACGGATCAACTACCATGTAGTTATGGATAATCAGTTCATGTATATGTATTTAGTGACTATCCATTTACTATGATATTTAACGTTAAATACTAAGTCCTTTTATCCTAATGTGTTAGAAATGATGTTTTTGACTTGTATATGAATTGAATTCACAAGGTGCAAACTATCATGTAAATGCATTTTATCTTCAATGTGTTTCAAAGTGTCAGTATTGTCTATGTGTTGTGTCCGTATGCGTTCTTGAGGCATTGAGATTCACCACCTTCTAATGTTCACTTTCGAAGGATCCACTATCCATTCTAGATATCGTAAGGGCTAGAACTGTCATTTCTTCGAGCTCGGGGATTGACTCTTGTCATTATGGAAATCTGAGTCTGGGTTGTGTTTCCAGCTATAAGATCACAAGTATGACCGGGAAATAATCCAGCTGTGTTCCCTAGGGGGTTGGGGGAGTCAATGTCTTTGTCCAAATCCCTCCATTGTATGAGCAAAGGATAAATAAAATGAGGACAAGAATAATAATTAGTTTCAAATTAAAGATCTCAGGCTAAGTTTGAATCCTATAGAAGGAGAGGGGTTGGACTTGGGGACAAGAAAAGGAAGGATAAAAGGACAAAACTGATTCTTTTGTACATATTCTTCCATGGCTAATAATAACACTCTAAGCTTCTAAATTTCCTTAAGTTTTTTTTATCTGATAAGTTCCTAAAGAGTGACTAAGGTCCAGAAACAAAAGGAACCAAACAAAAAAAGACGAAAGAAAGTGAAACAGAAAAAGGAGACAGGCATCTTAAGATGAAGGAAGCCACTTTTGTTATCATGACAGCCCCAAACTTCATTGTATCCTGATTTTATCCCTTTTAAAGAACTACAGAAAAGCACAAGGTCCATAAATTTGGCAAACCCTATTCTCAATGCACCTACGCCTCCACCCAGCTAGTTCTTCCCCGCCACCACCTCCACTATCCTTCCCAATATTTCCACCTATCCAACCCTCCATGTCATTCACCCCATTACTCTTGGAAACCCTAGCTTTCCACCCTGCTGCCACAGGTGGCACGAAAGTTTTTGGAAGTTGAGGTGGGCATTGCATTTAGGATGTTGTAATCAGGTTGGCCTAAGGATCTAATGTTATCCGCATTGAGGTGTGAAAATGCTTATGTGAGGTGAGGCTTTGTAGATATCATTGATCAGTTAACAAGACTATAAACACTAGGAAGATATTTGACGACGAGTTGAGGAAGAGTATGTTAGCATAAGAAGTAAAATTAAACAATTAGATAGTAAATTATGAGTAATACAATAGAGTTGTTGGTTTAAGAGTTTTAGAGTTTCAAAACACCGTCTTCAAGTTCATGTTTGGCATCTAGATATAATAATTGTTTGTTGCACGGAGCAAGAGCGAGAGCGGTGTAGTGGAGCACCAATGTGAGCGTCTATATAACTGTAATAACATGTCCCCAACGTGGTGTCATGTTTTGCGTGGCGGTAGACTATGTCGTGCTCCATGCCTGTGTCAGTGCTACATAGATTCATACTAAGAAGACTAATAGAAGAGGACAGAGAGAAGAGGAGATATACTTTAAGAAAAATGTCTGATAGAGTGGTGGAAGTCTTAGATATATGATACTGTGGGTGTTAGAGATAATTCAAGTGACAAAGGGATGGGGGTATACTGATGCAATTGATCATATACAAGACCTAGTAAAAATTAGTTACTGTAGGGTCAGTCGTCAACTTTGAGTCATTTCCTAATTTCGTTTATTTTGGGCATACTCAAAGATGATGTTTGGTGGTTATGTTGTTGGCAGATAATGTTGTCTTATTGGATGAAATTTAAAAAGGAATTTCCACCCCATTAGGAATTTGGCTTGATTTGTGTGAAGCTCGAGAGCTAAAAAAGAGCTTAAATTGAGTAGGGTTGGATCTGATTCTCTGCGAATAACTTTAGTGACGCAAGTAGGAATAGCACAGAATTGGATATTGAAAACCAGGAGATATCATATAGCGAACAGTTTTGTCAGGGCCTCATTTTATTAGTTTGTACAGGTTTAAGATTTGTGCCGTATTTCATGTTGGTTGGCTTAAAAGGGGTAGCACCAACTAAATATATGTTGAGAAACAATGTTAAGTTGATTCGGTCATGTACAATGAAGACTGACAGATGCAACACTAAGGAACAGTGTGATAAGATCATTATAAATGGAAATCCTTGGGGGTGACGGAGACCTAAATTAAATAGACGTTCTCATATTGGTGCAATTCTTTTGGTTTTCTAATAGTGTGTCATTATTCAAAGTACATGTAACTTTAGTTCTCTACGTTTCAAGCTTGCTGAATTTTGATTGTTGTCATTATTTTTTTTGCCTGTCAACCTAACAGTATGGGTGATAATCTTGTTGCACTTACACAGCTCCAAGATCCTACCGTCGACATCCACAAGGAAGGGAAGTACCTCATCCATTCAGTTCAGGAGCTAGTCTCAGGAGATCAATGCGAGGGTAGATTTGTATTTGGCCGTGAAAGTAAGAAACTTAGGGTGTCTAGTGACAGCGAGAGATTTGCAAAAGACGGATCAAACCCTAAGAGCTTGCTACAAACTCTCATGATGCGGGCGGGACACTCCCCTCCAAAGTACAAAACGAAGCATCTAAAGACGAATGAATTCAGGGCACTGGTAGAGTTTAAGGGGATGCAATTCGTGGGGAAGCCTAAGAAAAACAAACAACTTGCAGAGAGGGATGCTGCCATAGAGGCATTGGCTTGGTTGACTCAAACCTCTGATAAAAATCAAGACGAAGATGATAATTCCCCTCCTGATGTCACGGACAACATGTTGAAACTTCTTGGTAAGCGCAGAAGATCAAAGCGGCGCTCCGGTTGATAACACATTCTTATCAGTTGGATCTTTTACAGCTGTGGGGCCACAGAATTACAACTGCGCGAGTTTCAATGTATAAAGACACCGATCTCGCAACTGGCATTGTTGGAAACATGCTAGAATTCTTTGAAGACGCTAGGATTGAAGCACCGGGTAATCACACTCAGTATTTGGAAAACGTTCTCGGGCTTAGTGGTAACTTGAAGGGCGGTCGGTCTTCATGGGATCAAAAGTTGCTCTCTTGGAGGAAGAACAAAATCGATATTAATGGAAGAAAAATAATGTTCTGGAAATTTATGAGACCCGGCCAGCGCGATCTGAGTATCGTAGAGTCTTTGTTATTGCGTACAATCTATTTAATGTTCATTTACTTTGATGGGTGACAATTTTTGATTATGAGATGGCAGGTTGGGAGAAGCATTTGAGCAAATTTTGTATCATAGGGGATTCAAATTTTGTATCTTAGTGGGTTTAATGCATGCATATCAGGGATTCAGGATGGGAATGCAATCTAATTGTGATTGCAGAAAGTATGCACACGCTTTTAAAACACTACTTGAGACACAATTGTGTGCGGAACCGTTTGATGCTTGTGAACTCATATGCATCAATTGGTTCTGAATACAATTATATTCAGAGTTACAGTACGTATTAAAGTTGCGCGTGTAACATTACTTGATTGATTGTGGGGTAATTTGACTTTCTGACATTGAATGACGATGTAATTGTGATTGTTTGCTTAATTTGACTAATAAATAAACTAGCGAAGTGTTTCTTTCCTCGACCATAATTGGTTCTTACCTCAACCAAAAGTACTTCAAAATTCCGTACAGGTGTTGAAACATGAAATAAGGGCCTCTTTGACCTAACTTATTGGAGATTTTTTAGTACAGGTTTTTTTCTTCTTCCCATTGTTTTCTAAAGGGCAAACCCAGTGCACGTGATTTTTGTCATTGCGGTGTTTGGGGAAGGATTAATGTACGTAGCCTTACTTCTGTAAGTAAAGAGACTCTGTTTTTTCTAAATTTTTAGTAGTATTAGATATGAGTTCAATTTTTACATCATATTGTTGGTCTTGACGAGAAGAACCAACATTTGCTCAGTTAGTCATCTTTGTACATTTCTATAGGGGCGGTCGGGGGCCCAATAATTACCAAAAGTAAAACTTAACTATATCTTTCCCTTACTGGGGTTAATTTATAAGTAGTTACTTGTTTTCTTAATGCGCTATTAAGTGGACTTAGTATGGTTTTGGGATATATTGCATTTGATGTATTTTAGATATTTGTATTCTTCTACCGTTTGTAATTAGAAAAAAAAGACTATTCAGTAAGAATTAAACAGCCAACGTTACTCCCTTAATTCTCTCTAAGATGACGTACCTTAATCAGTAAAGGCAAGAATTGAGTATTAGTTCTCTTGTACTTAAGTTTTACATTTCGCTAAAATTGTTGTTTTTAAGTACTTTTTTTTTTGGTTTTATGAGATAGGTCATTCTTGCACAATACATCACTTTTTATTCAAAATAAGTACTTATTTGAATCAGTGAAATACATCCATTATTTTTTGTATAGGGCTCTCTATTGAATTGTCTTGTATTGGGCTTAATTTAGATATTGCGAACTTCACAAATTAATTTGTGGCTCTTTATTATGATTATTAGAATATAATTCTCATAATAAGCATTTTTGCACACTCTTTTCCACTACATATACTCCTTTTTTTTATTTCATGGTTCTGGAATGTTTTCACTTTTCACCATATCAAAACTGCCCTCTTGAAACAGCAGTTTGGCATTACACAAATGATTAATCTGAAAATTTATATGCGAATTTACTAGATATTAAAAAAAAATAAAAAGGATAAAAAATATCACAATAGTAAAAATACAATTTATCACATCTTGTACTTCCATTTATACATCTTCTCTCACAAGTGATCGGATTCTTTAAGTAGTGTCGTGAGCCTTATCATCACTTGCAAAAATGGATGGGAACTTAATTTGTCCGACATTTTTTTTTTAAATTTCAATCTACACTTTTTAGTTTTTACTACTATATATATATATTAATATATTATTTCTATTGTGTTCTAGATTCGGCTTTTGTTTAGTTTCGTCCCTTCAGTTTGGTCCAGTTTTGACAATTTGTTGAGCCCACAACAATCATCAGATCTGTTTACTTTTTAGAACTCGTCGAAAATATTAGCCATGTCAAAAATAAAGTACGGAGTATATCATATACCGTTTGATTTGACTTTGAAATGTATTAATCTCATAATAAAAAAGGTGTGCAACACAGGATTGCATCCCATTTAACACATTTATTAGAAACTTAACGCATTTATCATACGGTATTTGATCTATGTGATTTTCGGCATGACAAATGTTTTCGCCAAATCTTAAAAATAAACAGTTCTCATCATTGTTACGGGCCAAAAAGTGCCCGGAAAATTGTCAAAACTGGACAGCGAATCGGAGGGGAAGAAATTGGACCAGAGCCGAGTCCCTGCATTCTGCGTAGCAGTCTTTTCATATCCTTCGCCTTTTTCATGTCCCCACCAAGTGACCCATCTCCTCCCCCACGTCAGCGTCTTCTTCCTCCTTCCTCCCAACCATAACCAACCCCCCCGTCTCTCTCTCTCTCTCTCTCTCTCTCTCTCTCTCTAACAACTCATTTTTTGTTTACTACCCAAAAAATGTTTCCATCTTCACACTTGAGTCAAATGATCTGCGCTCAACCGTCTCTTCCCGACTGTAAGTTTTGTTAACTTTCAATTCCTTCGTCTCTATCTTTCCTCATTTTATATTTCTTGCATCCATTTTCCTTTCTGAATATATTCATTTTACAAAAGTCGGGCCCCATTCCGTTTACATTGTTTCCCTGAAATTCTCTTTTTTTTCTCTGTTTGGTTGCCAAGAAAAGAACGGTTTTTTTGGGAATTTTCTTTCTGGTAATAGGGTATTGGAGAAGATTTGACTAGAATTTTCATACCGAGAAATATACTATAAGAAAGCTGAGTGGATTTTCCCCCCTAATGCAATCGGATTCATAATAGTCTTACAGGTTTTGGGTGTCCTTCTGTTTCCTTCGAGAACTTGAATGCAATGAGATCATAATGTGGTTTTAATTATTTTTATTTTTTACTTTGGTCTGTTTAGTCTTTCTATCATAGTTTCCAATCTTTTTTCAAAACAAAGTTTGAATACAAAATTGGAAAATACATTTGCAAATTCCATACATTTAGGAACTTTCGTGGGAATTATTCTGTCTCCTTATAATAAAGTATTTTAAGTGTATGACTGTAAAAACCTTCTGAGAAAGCCCTGATTTATGTTGATCCCTCCGTTCCAAAAAGAAAGTGTGGTCCGAGAACTTTAAAATAATTCATTTTTGCCAAAAATTTCACAAATTTTTTTTCCACAAATTAGTGGATATATGTTTGAAAAACCAGTTCAAAATGTATCTTATGAATTCTTTCACTTTGTGAATTTAATTTTGAATATTTTTTACAAAATGTATTTCTTTTGAAGTCTTCGTTTCGTGGACCGAACTCTCTTTTTGGAACAGAGGTAGATATATGTATGAAAAACGGAACCAGTTCAAAAAATGAAAATGCTGATTCGCTGAACGAAGCCGATCTCTGTAATGTTGCCTCTATGTCCTATCACAGTATTCAAACAGAGAGCCATTGTTCCATGTGTACACCTCTCTAGCGGAGTTCTATGTGCGCTGATATACTGCATATACATTAATGTTGTTCTATGTCTGACCGTTTGTGCATATCTCCTCTTGTGTCAATCTCTATCCATCTATCCACCCCTAGATACATATAGGTTGCTCGTGTAGCGCAACCAAATGCATAGCCCAGTGCTTTAAAAAGCTCTGTGTGCACTGAGGTGCCACTGTTCCGTATAGACTAGACAGAAGGTGAGGTGCATGCCTCATTATAGTGAGGCGCAAATTGTAGAAATAATGAGGGCAAATATTCTGCATGAGAAAATACTCCTAGAATTTCAAATAGTATCATATAGAAGATAACAATCTACATGTTCAAACCATAGATTTCCTGCCATCCAGTGCTGTGTATGGAAAAGTCCTCTTTGGAATTAAGTACCTCACGATTTCCTCTTCGCAAAAATAAGTCTTCACTTGGCCGGAGCTTGGGCTAATCGTGATGAGACTCTTATGAGGCTTAAGGCCTGGAATCTATCTTCTGCATTGGCTGGTTGCATCAATAATACCAAAGGTAGTGACTTGCTTGTCCACTTATGAGACGCACCACGTGACGTGTCCTATAGTTTTAAATTATTCTTAAGCAAAGGGACATCGAGGACACCCGTGTCTGAACTTGGACATGGATGGAAACATGACAGGGATCAATTTATATTATTGAAAGCTTATTTGGGGGTATACATTCCAAAATAGGAAGAAAAAATGATGAATAATTAATATTGACCAAATAAAACTCTTGTTTAACTTGTAATATTTAGAATGGAAACAACAAGAACTGTAGAGGTACTATTAGTGTTGGTTATTCTGGATGGAATGTTTATTTATTTATTTATTATTATTATTATTAATTTTTTTTTTTTTTGGGGGGGGGGGGGGGGGGGGGGGGGGGGGTGGTGATTTCATAGTGGAATGTTAATATGAACAAGAATGAAATATCCATCGTAATTTGTGCGTATACATATATATATGTATGTATGTATGTATGTTATGTATATTTGCTGTGTCTGTATCCGTATCTATGCCTGTCTCATTTTGTCCATGTACATTTTTGTACTTCTTAGATCATGTACTTATGTTGGATGTTTATTTGTTTGTTTGAGGCAATCTTGACCTACATATATTGCTTTCTAGTTTTCTTGTATTTAATTATACATCATCTCTTATCCCCCGCATGTAAAGAAATGGAACAAAACAAGGAAGATTATTTTCATTCGAAATAGGGCTTCTTTCCTGATATTGTTGTTATTGCTAAAGACCTTGGTGATTTTTTTGTTAATGAATATTACGGGGTTTTACAGTAATGAAAAACTCAGCGAAAAAAAAAGCTAAACAGTAAGCATTTATGGTATTCAAGGATGCAATCTCAAACATTAGACGAGTGTCATTCAAAAGTTAGACGTGTCTTGTAATATGAACTTGAAAGGTATCTTGGAACATTGTCACATCTTCAAAATATATTTTGGTTAATGCTTTTAGAGTTTACTTCGAGTTTTCGTTGGTTTTATTCATCTTGTACATGATGCGGTGTTGGTCTTAGTCCATCATCCTTGATACAAAACATGACTTGTGTTGTGGTTCCACTTTCGCGTTTTCTTATCAGCATGCTTGTGAGGTGAGAATAAGCATCAAGGGTGCAGAAAAACCTGAGTATCAAATGGCTGAGGAGAGAGACATAAAGGCGGCACATGGTTTGATGGAACTTGCCAACTGTGTTCTGTGTTTGCCAGAAATTAAGTTATTGACTACAGCATTGACTAATGGTACTAGGAAAGATGCTAATAGTTTGAGCAATAACTGCACGAGTGGCAAGATAAAGGCGGTAATTGGTGGAAAGTTGAACTTTCCATTATCGAATGCCTATGCAGAGAGAAAACAGAAGAAAAGGAAAGCCGAAAATGTTTTCGCACTGCCAAAGTCAAAAATACATTGGACTCGACCCATTATTGAGGAGGAATGCTTGGATGGGCGGAATGAATACAAGTATGTACACTCGAGATCCAAAAAGTTCACCGATGAGCCTACTTCTTTGATGAAGAAATCAAGTTTACAAAATGTGAGTGCGGAAATTTCAGATGATGCGTCTATAAAACCAGAAAAAAGTCCTATGATCACTCCCACCCCTCACACGGGATTCTCATTCTCCATTATACACCTTCTTTCTGCCGTTCGTATTGCGCTTTTGACCCCACCTGCAGAAGGTCTTACTTCAGCAAAAGGTATTCAGGAGGATAAAAACCTTCAAGGTATTAATGCGTCTCCTTCTTGTCAATCCAAGGATGTCGAAAATTTGAAACAGGCAGAAGAGAAGAATTTACCTCATCTGAATATTGATCAAATTGTCTCTCGTGTGAGATTAAGGCCTGGAGACCCTTGTATTCTTGAGACCGAAGAGCCTCTTATCGATTTAGTTAGAGGAGTTCTAAAGATACTTTCATGTAAAACAGCACCTCTCGGAGCGAAGGGTTGGAAGCCTCTCACAACATATGCAAAATCTAGCAAAAGGTGGTCCTGGATTGGTCCTGTTTCTCTTAACTTCTCTATCGACGATTGTGCCAGCGTAGATACGGCTTCTGAAGCGTGGTGTATTCCTCACAAAATAATTGTAAAAATGGTGTATTGCTTCGCTAACTGGCTGAAAAATGATCAAGAGGCGCTCAAACGAGTTGGGTGTCTTCCTTCACCACCTTTGGTATTATTGATGCAACCTGCCAATGCAGAAGATAGATTCCAGGCCTTGAAGCCTCATAAAAGTCTCATCACGATTAGCCCAAGCTCCGGTCAAGTGAAGACTTATTTTCGAGAAGAGGAAATCGTGAGGCACTTATTTCCAAAGAGGGCTTTTTCATACACAGCACTGGATGGCAGGAAATCTATGGTTGCTCCTCTGAGAATGTGCAGCGGTAAGCCTTCAGGTAAGGCTAGAGACCATTTTATGCTTAAAAGAAGCCGACCACCTCATGTGACCGTTCTGGGTCTGGTGAGAGATGCAGCGGCTAGATTACCTGGAAAAATGGGTACTAGAGCAGATGTTTGTACTCTGTTGAGGGATTCACAGTATGTTGTGGATGATATTTCCAATATTCAAGTTAACCAAGTCGTGAGTGGAGCTTTGGACCGGTTGCACTGTGAGGTGGATCCGTGTGTGAAGTTTGATAGAGATAGGCACTTGTGGGTTTACTTGCATGGAGATAGAGAAGAGGAAGATTTTGTGAGTGATGGTTGTTGTTCTTCTAGGAGGAATTGTAAATCGCAAGGGGAAACAGGTGACGTCGAAGGCTCTGGATAATTCTTTATTTTGTTTTAGTTTAGTTTTTTGACAAGAAAGGCTTTGAAGGTGAACGAAAGTGGTGGCTTGATCCACTAAAATGGTGACCTTAGCTAAATAGAAGTTACTAAAAAACAAGACTGTATATGGAACTAGCCAGCATTTTGATTTATAGTACAGAATCGCACCTTTGGTTTTGATGATGCCGGGAAAATGAGGATGCAATTTCGTTATTGGTTACTTACAGTGCCTTGTTTTTCGACCAATTCTGAAAACATCAACGATATGTGACACCAGCAGCCGGTTGGTTTGTGGTACGTACTCTTGGTGTGGTATTTTTGTCTTCGTTTTCTATTTCATTGGTGGAAGTGTAAGCGCAGAACTTAGGAAGACTATATTCGATGTCCTCAAAGGGGGCAAAATTATTTGCTGCCATTAGAAAGTAGGACTCACCTCGCTGATTAGTGACTTGTTAAATTTCGAACTGAAACCTTGGAAGTGTATCAAAATGACAAGGGTGAAAATGATTTTGCTGCCATTAGAAAATGGGCTTTGGTTTGACAGCTTGTTGATTTGAATATCAAATCCATCTGTTAAGCTGCTGTTGAGTCAAGCATGCTATGTATTACTGAGTCCAACTCTTATTTTTTCGCAAAAATAAATGACGCGAGTCACAGCTGTTAAACTCATTTTAATAAAAAAACCGAGATTTTAGACTTGTTTTATCCTAAAAAGTAAAAGAGTGCCAAAAACGTTCCAGGTGCCGATCTGTACTATAGTCTTTTCCAGGAAAAGGGAAGTGAATAAGAAAGGAGGTTAGCTGCCTTTTCCAGGAACAGAAAACTGAAAAGGAAATGAGGTTAACACTTGGAATAGTTGTCTTTCAAAATTTCTTCCCTTGAATCTCACTATGAGAACAGATTAAACTCATACGAAAACCGAGGAGGAGGACGAGGAGACTAATAAAATTTCCGAAGCTAATTATTTAGGCAGATCTTACAAAAAGCAGAAGGCTATGATAACACTTTGGTGTCACGTTTTCGATGCATCCCATTGCAGTCTGTGTCGTGTCCCTTCTCACTAGTTAATATCGGTGAGAGAAAATTTGCGATGCAATGATTGAGCGGCCTCAGACAACCCTAATGGCTTGTTTACGTCGCCATTTAGTTGTTTTATAGGTCTAGTGTCCCAACGCGACTTCAACGACTCAAATGCTGGAGTTTTGAGCTCTTCAATTGATGTCGTGCTTGGTAGATCAAACGGTTGCTTCTGTGGCGTTGAACGTGGAAGCTCATCCGCCTGTAAACAGAAACACATGACATAAGTAGAAAACTTTTCAACTGCGAATGCAGTGACAGGGAATCACACAAGACTCTCACCGTTTATGAAAGAAATTTGAATTTTGTTGGGGGACAAAAACTTGTTTCAGATGCGCTTACCATGTATTCGTCTATCAGACATTTCTGTGCGTTTTGTACGACTTCAATGGTCTTGTGGGAGACAGCGATTTCCATTTCTAATGCCCCGTCGAGACAAGGAGTAATGAACGAATTGATTTTCTTCGTCGTATCTTGATCAAGTCTCAACAAATCTGCAAGAAAATCATTTACAGATTGCTTTGAGGTTCCCTTACATTGCAATCCATACCAAATTTGTACAGGACACTGAATTACCATCCAAGTAGAGAATGTACTCTTACTGGAACTTTTTTCTGGGTTTGTATAACTCGAAACTTACTCTCTATAGAGGAAAGACAACTCTTGCTTGCTTCATCTGATTCATCTATTGTTGACAAGGCAATAGAAGAAAACTGAGCACGGATTGTTTGATTCGCTTCCAGTCCATCCCTTCATAAACAAATAACGAAATATTTGTGAACCGAAAAGCAAAAACAAATCAAAAAAGGACTATCGTTAACACAAGATGAACTTTACTTGACAATAGAGTCCACTGAATCAACAGTTCTTCTCTCGAGACTTGAAAGTGATTGTTCAGCATTCCTCCATTGTTCTGCTAGTGTTTTCGCCTTTTCCACGCTACAAATTGAAACAAGCACGTATAAATCAAGAAATGAAGCAAAGATGAACGTATTAGCAAATCATCGCGCAATTGTCATGAAGTTGTTCGTACCAATTTCTTAGTCCATCGTCTAGGCCGTCCTTCCCACTTTCCACCACGGAAATGTCCTCGATAAATTGGGTGCTGAGCTTCTGTATGTAATCTGTCCATTCTTCTTGAACAGAAGTAGTCGAATCTTGAATGTTCGACATTTCCTGATGTAGCTTGCTCATTCTACTGGTGGCACTCTTTCGAATTGCATCCACTGCTGTTTGAACCTAAATAGAAACAAGAAAGCATCCAAGACTAACTTCATCAGAAGAAGCTGCACGGATTAAAAGCGATAGAGACACTTCAAAATGTTCAACGTGGATTTCGACAAGGTAGGCGTAGGTACAAACACAAAGTGAGTTAGGATCACAGAGGGAGAATATAAGACACAGGAATATTGAGAAGAATACTGATATTATTGCTTAAGGTCTGCCTTACATCGGTGGAGGCCTCCTCCTTTTATAGGAGTCGGGTGGAGAATACAGACACTACACATAAAATTGAACACAACTGTTGTTGGTCTTCCCCTGACAACACCTTTTGACTACCAGACTTACAAAGACAATTAAACAAGTCTTCACCAATTATTGATAGTGACATCTCAAGTCACCTACGTACTGGCTACATTTACTTCACCCCTAATTTACTATAAATTGATGAAATTTAAACGAAAGTGATGATCACCATGCGGTTGTATTATCAATTTTGGAAGAGTATTCTAGTTCATAACAAGGAACTCCCGAGGGATAAATAAAAAATGAAACGAAGAATTATCTTGCCGATTGGATCCATCCGGTCAATGCAACCCTAATAGATAAATGAAACAAAGGATGTTTCCTTGAGCTAAATGAAGCTGAACAAGAGATCAGAAGAAATCTACCTTACACAGTAGAGACTCAAAGGTCTAAGCAGAAAGCTATGTGTGGACTAATAGGTAAAAGCCTTAGAACTAAGCCAGAACACCACCGTTAAAAGTTTTTCTTTTGATATCCGGATGTTTGGACCAGCATGAACGCTTGCTGCCAAAAGTTATCGTTCGGTAAATGGGGTCATCTTACCATCTTTCTTTTCCTAGCATTTGAACTTGCTAACATCTCTGTCACTTTGTCCAACAGTTGCCTATCTTCATTCGCAGATTCCTACATAATCAACTCAACAAATTAGTGAAGTAAGTTGCCTTACATTATACCGATGAACATGCGAAAACAAGCTTTAATGAATATTATGAGAACTACCTCAAGCTGCTTTTCGAATGCACATAGTTCCTGGTCATTTGTTTTATGTGCTTCTTCTACTAGAAGGGTCAAATTTTCGAAACTCATGCTTATACTCTGGAAGAATTTCCCTAGAGTTGCAGCAATTAATCGGGTCGCCCTCAATGTTCTGTTATGAGCCTGATGTCACAAAGGGTCAGAGATTACAAGGAAAAATGGCAACTATTGCTCAACATCTTCGACGAATAGAAGAAAAAATAATAACAATCACCAACTGGTAATCACATACCTCGTGCTGCTGCTGTGCAAACACAACTATCTTTTCCTTGTGATCGTTGAGGTTATTTTGAAGATCATCAATTATACCGCATCCTTCTGAAGCCATGTTTCTGAAAAGCTGAGTAAAACAAAATCCACTTAGGAGAAGATCAAAAACTGTCAGACGGCTCACTTAGCGAAAATACATTACTCACATCCATTAGGGAAGTTGAATTCTTCGATATTTCTGATTTTAGACTACTGAAGGCTGATTCGGAATTGCCATGAAGTTCGCCTTCTAAATCATCAAAATACTTTATACTAGAACCATATAAAACTCTCAGCTCTTCGAGTTGTGCTGTGAGTTGTTCAGTTGCCTACACAAACATGAAAAGAACTATATGAGTATCCAAATCCTCCATGAGTTGGCTTCAAGCATTGCTAATTAGTTTATAAAACCAAGGGACTGCTTGGATCAAGAAAATGGAAGTGGAAACATCGAGGGATGTAACCATTGTGAACTGTTAACCTTTCCATTTCCTATTCTTTTTTTTTTTTTTTAAATCCAAATCCTCGATCCAAATACAGCCTGAAGAGTTCTTAGTTACCACCAAATTTAGTTGGCAAATAACCAAAAGAATCGGTATTTTACCTTTGCCTTTGTCGATACAAACAATTGTGTCTCTTGTTCTACTACTTTCAGTTTCTTTTCTTGTTCTTTTACTGAAGCATCAACGGTTGTGTGCAAACTCGCAAGCTGCTGAGCTAGTTGAGCACGAAAGTTGTGGATAAGAACTCTGTTACTGTCTTCCATCTTGTTCTTACGGTCTGTCGAGAGAAACAATAGTTTCCAATGTCAGTGGATCCATACTTGGACTATTTTCAGCCATTGACATGATCTGCTAATAACGAATGAGTACAAACCAATTTCGGCGAGCAAGCTTGATACCTCTGACGCCGCCTTTTCCAGCTCAGCACGGAGCTCAAAAGCTTTTTCAGTCAGTGCTTTCTCTACGGAAAATGACTGAAGATTATCACGACATGAAAGCGATAATGAAATACAGAACCAAGATGCATACCCTTATGAAAGAAGTACCACATTAGCTAGATACAAGCATTGAATTTATTGTACTCTATGAGGAAAATTATGTTCACGTGTACTAACACTTCCGTGCACACAAACTGCGACTCACAGATGACTCGGTAAATCCAGGACAAATGATCGATGTTTGTTTATATCCATATTCTTATACCGAAAGAGAAAAAAAGGTCTGCGCGGAAAATATCCTAATACTGCACCAAAATGGGAAACGCATGAAATAGAAGATATTGTCGTTCCTGCTCACCCGATTTTCTCCGAATGAACAAAACGAAAGCAATGTGAAACAAGACTGGAACGCCAGTAAGGCAGAAACCTAAGTGCATAAGAAAAAAAAATCGACAGCACTTGACTTACCCGATCCAAGGAGATTAAAAATGAGGTCTTCTTTTTCTTTGATTGTTTCGGTTGCGCGCCTTTGTTTTTCTACTAGAAAAACCATTGCTTGTTTAGTTCGATCAAATTCTCTCTGCACGCAGAGTGAAAGCATGAAACAGGTAATTTAGTGCAAGTCGCTGAGGGCAAGGGCACTGCAGTTGCACATCAAGTAACATCATACCTGTGTCCTTCCAAGTTTTTCACTTAATTCCGCAAACAGCTTCTGCTGATTAGCGTAAAGCTCTTGAAGCTCCGTTAGTTGCTGTTTTCGCAACAAATGTATTTATTCAACACCATATTACTTGTGGAGACACAAAATCACTTAAGGGTTATATTCACACCTTGTTCTTAAACTCTGATTCGAGTTTTACGCGCTCTATTTCCTCATCCTTGGCCTGTCAGACAGATCAAGAATTAGTGAAATGTTCAAGTCATAACAGCATTCTGTTGTTTTTTACATTTTGAATAAGAGTGACTTCATCTACTAATGACTAAGGACGGGGAACTAAACCTTCTTGACAGCTTCTTCATTTAGGTAATGTTCCTGTAACTCTGTCGACAAAAGATAAAATAATTACTGAAGAAGATATAAAAACACAACAATTTTGTACATGAGTCCAATATCAGACTTTCTGCCCATAAATTTATGTATCCTGTCATTATATAGATACTAAAGTAAAAAAAATCAAGGATCCAAAGGGCAGAGGTGCTCAAAAACCTTGGTTAAGACGGTCTATCTCCATATACAGATCATTGATCAGAGCAGATTTTGTCACCCTTTGATTTACCTGAAAGAAATAGCGAGCTGAAATCAGTAGTGGTGGTCAAAAGAAGATAACCAAACCAAACCGAGCCTTATGTCCCCATCACTTGGTGATCAAAAAGAAGATAGTGTGAAAAAAATGTGACGAAATGGCATCAAGAGACTTGAAACTGATTACTAACCTCTGGTCTGTTTCTGATGTTTTTGGCACGGTATGCATACTCTAGAGTGCTGAGTGTTTCTTCCAAACAATACACAGACGGTGATATCGTAGCAATCATGCATGTCTTTGTTTCACCTCCTAATGAGTCTCTCAATAACCTTGTTAAGTTGCTATCCCTGACATTATTCCAAAGTGAAAAATCTCAGTTTCTTTCATCATGCATTCTATGTCTCATGGAGTGTTTCGCTTGAATTCATATACCCAGAAAACTATATCAGGAACTTGTGTATTGTTTTGATAACTAGAATCTATACCTATATGGAACATGTCCAGAGTGCTCAACGAGGGCATTTATGACGCGACCAAGAGTAAGCAAGCTCTTATTGATCTCCCCAGCTTCCCTTGCTCTTTCCTGCATAGAATACTTCTTGGAGTCGGTAACTTCAGAACTCTAACAAGACAGTCTTTGGTTCAGGAATGAAAGTAGGAATGGGACGGTCACTCTCTCGGATGTAAGTTTCAATGTTCGGCTAGTCAAATCAATGGCACGATGTGCACCACAAATGGATCATCATTCATCAGTTTTTGTTCACCATTGCATTAGAAGGCCGAGGAATAACCATTCCGTTCCTCCCCAAATCATTCCCAGCGAGCCAAACTCTATGTAAGGCTGAATTTCAACCATGGATTTGTGGAGGGACTAATTTCTTTGGCTTCACTATGGTCTCTATTCCAGGAAAAATCGCTACAAATCCATGATCCACAAACGCAACCTTAACGTTAGCTTCACTTCATTGAGAGCACTTGAGAGGCCAAAGAATGAGGGACATTTTGCGAAGCGTACACTAAGAATTTTGGAAAAAGCAACAATAACATCCATCACTTAAAACCAAATTAGAAAAATGTGAACATAAACCAGATTCACCTCTCTTGCACCAGACCGTAAGACATTCTCAGAACCTGCAAGGTCAACAAGATTCAGTTTTCCGCACTTGATGAGCTCGACTCCCTCTGAAGCACACTCCTTGATTTCAATGGTAATCGAGAGTATCGAGTGAGACCGGTTACTTTGTTTGTTCAAAAGAGTCTCTTCTGCGATATGCTTCCTCATAGACCCTTCCTCTAAGATTTTGTAAATCTCCTCTGCTGTGTGAACTATACCCTCTTCTAGGCCCTTCACAAAAACAGCTCCCTTTCCATCTTCCATGACAGTTATTGGCTTCCTTGAGCCTTTCTCGGGGACTAGAAGATCCGTTATGTCCTCATGGTAAAGCTCCAGAAACGTAACTTTCACGCCATATTCGGCATTTTGAGCTTTAAGAGTGTCGAAAATTTGCTTGACAGCTCTTGGAATCACCCCAGCATCGTTGTGGAATTCGGTCTTCTACAAACAATGGAAAAAACATTCAAGCAAGAAGCACGTTGCTCATTCCGTATCAAAAATTTATTCGACATGCTCTAAATTGTGTAGGCAAATACATATCTATAGTAGAATTGTGAGCAATTTTCTTCAAAACATGTTTTGCGGAAGAAAAAAACGTAATTTGCTAGTGTACTAGCGTTGTTTTGGTAACACATAACAAGCATAGAAAAGAGAAAAACTTACAACAAACGCAAATAAACAGATTAAAATGCATAGAGAACTAGTTATGTAACCGAGATGAATATACGCCAACGATGATAAAAACCTTTTGTTTTACAGCTTCTCCCTCCATGGTGTAAGTTTTCCCCGTTCCTGTCTGACCATATGCAAAGATGGTGCAAGTGTAGCCCTCGAGAGCCTCATTGACAAGAGGCGCAATGGCTTGTTCATACAAATCCTTCTGTTGGGATGCCGGCCCAAACACCTAAAACAAATTCTCCAAACCATCACTGCTAAAGAAAATTCCCAATTCCTATTAACTAGAACGAAAAGCAAAACCAAGAACTCACATTATCAAATACAAACGCTTTGTCCCTGTACTTATTAGCTACATTTTGGATCACAGATACTTCTCGACTATGCTCGTCACAAGATATTGCCACCGGAGTTTTTGCCCTCTTCTCGTCCTCACTCAATGGCCTACAACACAAAAGCTTCGGCTGAAAAATCAAACACTTTTGATTTCTAAGCTCTTGTTTTTGTAACAAACAACAGTTGTTGAAATCGAACGTTTCTCACCTGCATCGCAGCACAACCTGCACATTTACGTCTTTGTCTTTATCTTTATCATTCTTGCCCGGGCTTCCACCAGCTGATCGCAAATCTTTAGTCGACCTATCGCTTGACCATAGGATTTGGGAAGATTCAAGGGGGATTGAACTCCCCTTCCTCTGCAGATTTGCCTTTGAATTATCCATAAATGAAGTTCTAATATTTCACCCTTGTCCCTATACCATTACAATCCAACAAATTGTGAGAAAAAACAAAGAAACACATAACACTACAAGAATATAAGACTAATCACTTCAAAGTCAAGAAATAAGAGAAGTCAATCCATAAGACAATTGAACAATCCATAATTGATGTTCTTATATGAATATATCTATCACCCGAGTCCACTTCCTGTGAGGACTCCCTTACATAAGCTATGTAAGGACTTCTAATAAGGGCTGTTGAATCGTGTTTTCAATGGTCGCGGATGGTCATAAACCATTTATATATCACCATCTCTATCTCTATTAACTTTTCTAACAATATGCAAGTACTAAAGTAGCGAAAACTGCGAAGCTACGAGTGCAAAACAATCCAATAAATTTCAAAAACAGAATTAACTCATTTCCTAATAACCATAGTAGTTATGACAATTCTCGACGATATTCAACTTTTCTTCGGCTAACCTGTAAGCGATCATAGAACTTTCTGAAATCGCTCTGAAATCGCGACTGCTTGTATGAGCAGAGATAGTTTGTTCTTGTTCTCAGGTTCTGATTGTATTCTTGTTCCCGGGGTATGCCCCTTTGGTTTTGTCCTCTGGTTTTTTGGTTATAAAATTTTACATTGCCAAAAAGAAGAACAAGTCTGGATTCAAAACAAGCAGCAAAGCAAAAAAAAAATGTTTTTAATCTTAAATTATCGATTCTTGAGTATGGCCGGCATTGTGCAATGAACTTAAAAAAAAAAAAAATCCGGCCCGATAGATCATATATTTTAATATGCTTGTTATATATATTGTTGTGACACATCAATGGAATCTATAGATAAAAGACTGTAATTTTTCTTATGATTGGTGAAATATATCAAGATGGTCGCGCGGTTAATTCCAAAAAGAGGATGTACACGGTTAAGTGAAATTTTATTCGCCATGTAAAATTCTGTATCAATAAAATTTTATAATTATATATGTATGTCTTTGTCACCGACCTGAAATTTTGGAACTGTCACTGCTTCGAAGACAAAATAAAAGCATACCAATTAAATTCGGACAAGATGGGAATATTAGAAGCAAGACATAAATACATCAGCATTGAGATTTGACTCATAAAGGGTTTTTTTTTTTTTTTTTTTTCCGGGAAAAACATGCAAATGAAATGAAAATAATGTCTTACCTCTTTTTATAAATCGAAGTTGGGTACAGGGGATTAGTTGGTTAAATAATGGCGGCCTGGGGTTAAGGGTACGAGGCGGCCGCCTTAGGCCTCCAATAAATGTCAAATGTGTTAAAACAGCTATTTTTAGCGGCCGTCTTATGTAGTAATATTCACAGTCATATGTTGATGGCCGGCCGTTGAGACATTTGGGTTTGCGAAGAAAAGTAAATAACTTTACCAGCCGAATGGTGAAAGGTACAACAACCAACAGACTATGAGAGAGAGAGAGAGAGAGAGAGAGAGAGAGAGGGGGGATCAATGAAATTAATCCTTTTTTTCCTTTATTAATCAAGAACTGGGAAATGGTGCGTTTAATTAAGAGAAAGTTATACTATGATGTTTTTATTGTTGTGTTCGACCGTTTCAAACATTAATTTGGAAAGAGGAAGCTGTTTTTTTTTTTTGTTTTTTGAACAGCCACTAAAAAAGGAACATGCGGCTGGTCGAGTACTACAAGTGTTCCAAAAATCAACTCGATCAAATATCGTTAAGTGACTCATCGGAATACATATAACTTGAAAAAAATGGATTCAGTAGTTTTGATCAAGTGTTTCGTATCCATTAGGATTCATTTTTTTTCAAGTTATATATATCTATATATATATATATATATATATATATATATATATATTCCGATGAGGCACTTAACGATATTTGATCGAGTTGATTTTTGGGACACTTGTAGTACTCGACGAGCTCTACATAGTGGATATCTCCGATCATCGGACCGATGCCGGCAAGGTTGAGTAACACAGTCCTCGGATCCCAAAATCTGTAGTCCTGGTTTGGTTCTTGGTTTACCACAAAACCAGACTATCCAATTCGTGCTCACCCCTAGTTTTTCTGAAAAAGATTAATGGGGTCACCTGAATGAGAATAAATTCTATCCACCGCCGGTGTAAAACATCGCTTTTCCACCACCGTCCATTCTGAGTCCCACCGAGCTTCTATTGTTGTAATTTGAACCGTTCATATTTTAAGACCCGTAGTCTAGTATTACCATGCAAAAAATCAACTTGATCGGAAGTTGATAAATATATCAAAATTTTAATTTTGGGACTAACTTTCTGTCAATAATAATAAAGACAAACTGTCCATTTTGCAAAACAAAATTCAATTTTTGATACTCCTATCGATGTCCGATCAAGTTCATTTTTTGCGTGGATACATTACTATGTAGGATCTACAAGATGTACGGTTCAGATTAACAATTAACACACGATAGGATCAAAATAGGCGGCGGTGGAAAACCCCACTTTTCCGCCGCCGGTGGAAATAAATCTCCACCGGAATATGACAAATTAATAGTCCATCAGTGACGGTGTTAAGGTCCTGTTCATTGACTGCATTAGATTTGACACATGATGATAATAAGATCATTTACTAACCAACAAATGCCGTTCAAAAAAACAAAAATACTACTAAACAACAAATACAATATGCTAGAAGCTAACCAATATTGGCCAATTAGTGTGAACATGCCTTAGGATCGTAGTACTCATCTCTCTCAATGTTTCTTTTGGCTGCTAGGGATTGGAGAAGATAGATCATAGTGATTTTGTGCCTCAACAACCAAGCATCACTCACAACCCATGTGCGCGTCCGTCCGGCCGCCCCTAACTACAGTAATACAACAATGTACGTACTATTTTTGCTATAAATATCTCTGTATGTATATTTGCCAACGTATATTCATTCCTAACTACATAATGTTTTATCTGGCCTGGACACCAAAGTTACCAAAAAGTGTAGAGTGTCTTATACTTTCAAACCCGTCATTATGGCTTGGTTATCAGTTTGTTTGCATTTGTCGTGGTCATGCCTGCACGGCCAATTCCATAGGTATTTAATATTAATTCATGGTCTAGTTGGATTGGATAATAATGTCCAGCCCCTATCATTGGCCAAATCTTTCTGGTAAAATGCGATTTTGGGATCAAGAGTGGGGACATGCTTCGTGTTTCAATATACACCATATGAATACTTCACACACGTAGTTATATAACTATCTGTGTGAAGTATTCATATGGTTTTATGTTGAAACAAATTGATAATGAGGTTCGGTCAAAAATCTTTCACGCTACAGATGAGAATTAGGAGTGGAGCTAGAAATTTTGGTTAGTGGGGTCAAAAATTCGATTTATATGCATTTTTTTTTCTACGCACTAGTCCAAAAATAACTAAATTAAGACGTCAATTATAAGATGGATACTACAACAAAAATTACATTTTATAGCGTGCAAAAAATGCTATTGAATGTCATAGATAGCGTTCTGAAAAATGCAGTATTAGCCGATGCTATTAAAAGTCAAGACTTTCAATAGCGTTCATTGCACGCTTTGGTATACTACATTTTTATCGCATTTTTGAAACGCTATCTTTTACATACTTTCAATAGAATTTTTAGAATGCTGTCTTTGAAATACTTTTAATAGCATTTTTTGGACGCTGTCATTGATAAACTTTTAATAGCATTCATAGAATGCTATGTGTGCATGATAAATTTGAGATTCTTTTAATAGCGTGTTTATCATTGCACCACTCATTAATATAATTTTTTTTTATAACATTCAACATCAATGCAACATTATTTTTCATTGCATTCAACACCAAATACATCCAAACACAAAATGATGTCAATGTAAAATAAATAATTCAACCATTGGATGAAGATTCATTACAATAGCTTAGAAAAAAAATTTCCAACACAAACTATATTGAAGAGTCAGACTAATTACACTCATTAGAAAAACACTAATGTAATCTCCTTTTCGAAAAAATAAAATCCTAAACTAGGCAGCCATATCATTCAAGTACCCCAATTCTTCTCCCGCAAAGATGTTCTTTAATTACTTGATGATTACTTCTTTACCGAGTTTATACCTTTTTACTCCCAAAGCCGAACACATACATGTAAGTATTCAAAGTAACACAATAGTAATGTAAAAATTGTTAAGTACAAAGCCAATTTAAAGCAACACAATGCAAAACACATACATATATAAACACACAATAATCATGAAACTGATACTAGGAGTGACATTGAAGTTAAATTGGTTACCTAAAGAGGCCATCTTCATCCATTATTGTGAACCAATTGACTGCCATTGTCTAAATCTCAACTATAACTCCTTCCAAACATTGAAATCAAGAACAAAAACAAAGAAAAATGAGTCTATGTTTTATGTGAGAAATCCATGAATAAAAAGAAAAATAGTACTAAAGAATAAGAAGAATCAATGCATAATGGAAACCTTGCTTCTCCCTGCCAAACAACAATTAGTCCAAGATGAAACTGTACATTCAAAGGAACACAATCAAACATCACAACATGCATGATTAATGTCCTTCAAATGCCTCTACTCGTGCTTGGATCGTTTGGATCTGCCTTGTGGTGGTGAAACTTCACCACAATGCATGTGATATTGTCTGTGCTGCCGCGTTTGAAAGTTGTCTCTGTTAACCATCGGGTTCTTCTTCCGTTCGTGCAAGTGCCACAGCATCCTAGTTACAACGTGTATGACGTAGAATAGTGCTTAAAAAAAAACCCCCAAAAAATCTCTTGTTCTCATGGATTTGGTTTCCCTTCACTCACTGGATTAACCAAAGCAAACAACTGCACAGGACATCATACTAAGGTTTGTTGTAGGACTTGTGGATGGAAAATAAAATGTGGGGTATTTACCTACACCAATCCTTCATCCAAATACAGCCTAAGGAATGTTAACTAATGAACATAGTAGTCATAACGAATGTCAGACTACAAACTAGCCTGATTAATCAAGCATAAATATGATAAACAAAAAAAGGAGTAAGCAAATACAAGTTCTATTTAACCTATACGAACAACAAATGCAAGTTACGTGTATACAAGGTAAAATGCCTTTTCGCACCTTGGTGCATACGTAAATCACACTAAAGTACCTTCACACATAGAGCTATATCATTACTCTTCAATGTGGATTTGGAAGAAAACACAATAGGATTGGATTCATGTGCAAACAACATGGAAGTCGAGAAGGAATTAGTTGCTACCACGGATGTTGAAGTTTGAAAGCCAAAACCGCAGCAAGATGTAAGCCTGAAACCTCCGCCATTTTCATTTTTTGTTCTGTCCCAACACCCTCGGATACAGAGTGCTAAAATAAGGTAACATTTTTGTTGGAAAATGATTAATTACACACGTGACACCACTCCTAAAACCCATTGAACCCATGTACTCATCTAGTTCCGCTAAGCAACAAGCGATTTTACTACCTAGTAGTAGTATCTTTTTCCTATTCCCGCAAGTAGGATTTGAACCCGCGACCGAGAACCATGATGCCCCTATAAACAGTACTTGGTTACCTGTTTACCACCGGGATGGACTACTCCTTGTTTCACTGGCTTGAGTTTTGCCCATGACAAAATTTACCAGAGAGGAGGAGGAGTCCCTGCTATTTACAATTGAATTCAAGAATCCCATCTGAATAAGTACTCATAATCCCGTATCTGCTATTCTTCACTTCAAAGTCAGGTCTCTCTGCAAATCTCTCTCTCTCTAAAAATCAGAGGTGGTGGTACATTAGGATCAGAGTTTTTGGCATGAGATATATAGTAATACTAAGAAAACAGATAGATTAATTGATTGATTTGTGAAACTTGATTTGATTGATATTGTTCATGTTTCACTGAACCTAGACGTAATTGTTACGGTAATTGGTGATGTAAATCCTAAGTTATAGATATTTTGCTATACGCCGTAGCCAATGTAACTCTACGCCCGGGTGCAAGGATATGTGCCTGATTCGCGTCACAGAGCATTTGGATTCGCCCAGGGCGCATTTATAGGTGCCTGAGGCGCAAGGAGATGCGCCTGAGTCGCATCACAGAGCTTTTGGATGTGCCCGGGGCGCATTTATAGGTGCCTGAGGCGCAAGGAGATGCGTCTGAGTCCCATTACAGAGCACTTGGATGCGCCCGGGGAACATATCTAGGCGCCCAAGGCGCAAGGCCGCGGAGCATTATAGAGCGTACTTGGATGCGCCCGGGGAGCATATCGAGGCGCCTGAGGCGCAAGGAGATGTGCTTGAGGCGCATTATAGAGTACTTGGATGCGCCCTAGGCGCATTTCTAGGCGGCTGAGTTTACACAACACTTTGATATACCATTTCTTCTTTCCTCCATCGCGACCCTGCCTTTTTTCCTTTTCCTCCCTCCTCTTTTAGCACCACCACACCACTACTTCACCGTCGAGACCAAGGCCCACAATTGTACTTTTTTTAGTTGCTTCCCTACCACTATCATAAAACTACGTAAAATTTTTGTCTTGATTATTCTTTGCGCCACACGTGTTTTACTTGTATGGCCAATTTCTCAACAGATATATCGTTTTATAGACAGTTTCGTTCGAAAATATTGGTGAATTCAAAGGACAAAGGAGACCGGATCAGTGCACTACCGGATGAAATCATTGACTGCATACTTCTGTTCTTGCCAATGAAGATTATGTCACCTCATGGAAATTCAACCCCGTTCTTGAATTCTCAAGTTTCCCTTTTCAAGGACTGAAGCCAAAACTTTTGCATCTCATTAGGAGGTTAGGAGTCATTTAGTCCGTTCGATCCAAGGTTCTTTGAACTGCCAGAGTTTTTGGCATGATATACTCCCTCCGTTCTAAATTGACGGTCCACCATAAAAAGTCGTGCCATTTTTCAAATAAAAAAATCAACTACTTCCGTGTATCATTTTTTGAAATTTTTCGCACCAAATTAAAGTACTAATCGAGATATTTAATACGGTGCGAAAAAATTTGAAAAATAATGCACCGAAAGAGTTGATTTTTTGATTTGAAAAATGGTAAGAGAGAGATAGTGGGACTCTCAATATGGAACGGAGGGAGTGTGTGTGTGTGTGTGTGTATATATATATATATTAATACTAAGAAAACAGATAGATTGATCGATTGATTTGTGAAACTTGATTTGATTGATATTGTTCACATTTCACTGAACCTAGACATAATTATTACGGTAATTAGTAATGTAAATCCTAAGTTATAGATATTTAGCTATACGCAGCAGCCAATGTAACCCTACGCCCGGGTGCAAGGAGATGCGATTGAGTTGCGTCACAGAGCGTTTGGATGCGCCCGGGCGGCATTTCTTGGTGCATGAGGCGTAAGGAGATGCGCCTGAGTCGCATCACAGAGCATTTGGATGCGCTTGGGGCTCATTTCAAGGTGCCGGAGGCGCAAGGAGATGCGCCTGAGTTGCATTACAGAGCACTGGGATGCGCCCCGGGGAGCATATCTAGGCGCCCAAGGCACAAGGCCAGGGAGCATTATAGAGCGTATTTTGATGCGCCCAAGGAGCATATCTAGGTGCCTAAGGCATAAGGCCGGGGAGCATTATAGAGCGTACTTGGATGCGGCCGGGGAGCATATCGAGGTGCCTGAGGCGAAAGGAGATGCGCTTGAGGCGCATTGTAGAGTACTTGGATGCGCCCCGGGCGCATTTCTTGGCACCTGAGGCACATTACGTACATACGCCATTTCATCTTTCCTCCATCACGACCCTGCCTTTTTTCCTTTTCCTCCCTCCTCTTTTAGCACTACCACACCTCTACTTCACCGTCGAGACCAAGGCCCGCAATTGTACTTCTTTTTTTAGTTGCTTCCCTACCACTATCATAAAACTACGTAAAATTTTTGTCTTGATTATTCTTTGTGCTACGCGTGTTTTACTGGTTTGGCCAATTTCTCAACAGATATATCGTTCTATATACAGTTTCATTCGAAAATATTGGTGAATTCGAAGGACATAGGAGACCGGATTAGCGCTACCAGATGAAATCATTGACTACATACTTCTGTTCCTGGCTATGAAGATCATGTCACCTCCAGGAAATTCAACCCCTTTGTTGAATTCTCAAGTTTCCCTTTTCAAGGACCAAAGTCAAAACTTTTGCATCTCGTTAGGAGGTTAGGAGTCATTTAGTCTATTCGATCCTTGGTTCTTTGAACTGCCAGAGTTATTTTATGTTGCGAAGAATACGATTCTGTAGGAGTACATTATTTCACTTAAAATACCCATCAATTGTATACACGGTACACCATTCCCATATTTTTACCCGAATCTAAAAATAACAAATCATATTCATTAAAAAGAGGGGATAATAAAGATAAGGGAGAAGCTGCGGAGAGGTATGATCCAAATAAAAAATACGACAAAGAGAAAAGCGACTTTTTTTGGGCCCACATAAGAACTTAAATTGATTTAATTGTGTTCACAGAAAAGATCGTGTGCTTTTGTGTGATAAGTTTTGTTGTAGTCTAAGTTTTCAAGTCTTTTTAAAATTACGGAGAGGCCGACAAGTTATTTTTTTACATGTAAATAAACAAAACAAAAAAATAATAATTATGGATTTTTCAAAATTGGGGGAGGCCTTGGCCTCCATACGTCTTTGGTTTTGGGTCTATGGAAAACCTCACTCTTTTCAAACTTGTATCTAGTGATCGATGAAGAGCTTGTCTTCTAGTGTGTTTTTCGTCAGTCGGGCTAACAATAGCAAGACCGTTTTCTCATCAAGGAGGCTAGGGTAGTTAATCTCAACAATTCGACAAAAAGTATTAAAACTAAGAGTACTTATATTATCTTTCAACGTAAGTAATTCAGTCCAAACTGTCTCGAAATACCACAAGCAAATAGGAAACTCAAATCCGAACGAGACTACAACTGCAACATAAACCCCCCTAGCCTTATAACACGCAAGTCTTGCAAATGAGAGAGAGGGCTTTTTTAGCCCTCTTCCAAATGAGTAATTATTTAGTAATCTTGGAGAATAGCCACGTGCGTGGTATTCAAAAGGATCACTCAAACACCACGTGAGGTCCATACATTTTGTCGCAGTCTTGTAAGAATGTGTGGTGCTAAAGTGTCTTGGAGCACCACTTAAAACTTTCGAGAAATTATTCAGTAGTACTCCTGTTGCTACCATCCAATTGGGGCTTTTGAACCAGAAAGATGTAATTTGCTGTGAAGATTCCTTTTCTGTTACCAATACCAACGTAATTAACTACAAGCGTTCATTCCGTATATACATGTGTTTAGTGTATAGTGGTATAAATATATCGATCATAGATATATTGTGCCAAAAAAAAAAAAAGCCCATTGAAAAAAATTAAGCTAGTGAAAAAGCCATTGAAAAGAGCCCATTGTAAAAACCCCTTTGAAAATGTGACCTTTTCAAATAAATACAATTAGACCCTTCAAGAATGGGCTTAGATTTTTACGAGTTTATGTGACCGTGAAACTTAGAGCATCTCTACCCTTTAGTCGTAGTTTTACTCCGTACGAGTAAAAATTTGAGTAATATATCATTTCATAAGAATCACTCTGATGGTTAAAATCAAATATAAGCACAAATTTGCGTAAAATTGTTATTAGTGACTTAGCTAGTAGTACATTTGAGAGTGGAAAATACAAGTGATACTGTCCGCACTGCCGCATGTGAAAGCAGTCTCCATTAACCATCGGGTTCTTTTTCCATTCGCGCAAGTGCCACAGCGTTCTAGTTGCAACGTGTATGACATATCAACAAATCATAATAGTGCTTAAAAAAAAACCCCAAAAAACCTCTTAATCTCATGGATTTGGTTTCCCTTCACTCACTGGATTAACCAAAGCAAACAACTGCACAAGACATCATACTAAGGTTTGTTGTAGGACTTGTGTATGGAAAATAAAATGTGGGGATGTCCCCAATCTTCTTCCTTTCCTATTTCAAATTACTCTCAAGATGGCTACGAGCAAGACCTCATCTTAACTAGTGAACATAGTAGTCATAACGAATGTCAGGCTACAAACTAGCCTGATTAATCAGGCATAAATATGATAAAGCAAAAAACGGAGTAAGCAAATACAAGTCCTATTTAACCGATACGAACAATAAATGCAAGTTACGCATATACAAGTTAAAATGCCTTTTCGCACCTTGGTGCGTACATAAACCACACTAATGTACCCTCACACATAGAGCTATATATCATTACTCTTCAATGTGGATTTGGAAGAAAACACAATAGGATTGGATTCATGTGCAAACAACATGGAAGTCGAGAAGGAGTTAGTTGCTACCATGGATGTTGTAGTTTGAAAGCCAAAACCGCAGCAAGATGTAAGCCCAAAAACTCCGCCATTTATTCATTTTTTGTTCTGTCCCAACACCCTCGGATATAGAGTGCCCAAAATAAGGTAACATTTTTGTTGGAAAATGATTAACTACACACGTGACACCACTCCTAAAACCCATTGAACCCATGTACTCATCTAGTTCCGCTAAACAACAAGCGATTTTACTACCTGGTAGTATCTTTTTCCCATTCCGGCAAGTAGGATTCGAACCCGCGACCGGGAACCATGATGCCCCTATATACAGTTGGTTACCGGTTTAACACCGAGATGGACTACTCCTTGTTTCATTGGCTTTAGTTTTTCCCATGACAAAATTTACCAGAGAGGAGAAGGAGTCGTCTCTGCTATTTACAATTAAATTCAAGAATCCCATCTGAATAAATACTCATAATCCTGTATCCGCTATTCTTCACTTCAATGTCAGGTCTCTCTGCAAATCTCTCTCTCTCTCTCAAAATCAGAGGCGGTGGTATATTAGGATCAGAGTTTTTGGCATGAGATATATGTAGTAGTACTAAGAAAACAGAAAGATTGATTTGTGAAACTTGATTTGATATTGTTCCCGTTTCACTGAACCTAGACATAATTATTACGGTAATTGATAATGTAAATCCTAAGTTATAGGTATTTTGCTATACGCAGCAGCCAATGTAACTCTACACCAGAGTGCCAGGAGATGCGCCTGAGTCGCATCGCAGAGCATTTTGATGCGCCCGGGGCGCATTTCTAGGTGCCTGAGGCGCAAGGGATGTGCCTGAGTCGCATTATAGGATGCGCCTGGGGAGCATATCTAGGCGCCCAAGGTGCAAGATGATGCGCCTGGGGGGCATTATAAAGCGTATTTGGATGCGCCCAGGGATCATATCTAGGCGCCTGAGGCACAAGGAGATGCGCTTGAGGCGCATAATAGAGTACTTGGTTGCACCTGGGCGCATTTCTAGGCGCCTAGGGCACATTACACAATACTTTGATACGCCATTTCATCTTTCCTCCATGGCGACCCTGCCTTTTTTCCTTTTCCTCCCTCCTCTTTTAGCACCACCACCACCACCACCACCACTTCATAGTCCATACCAAAGACTCAGATCCAAGGCCCGCAATTGTACTTCTTTTTTTTAGTTGCTTCCCTACCACTATCATAAAACTACGTAAAATTTTTGTCTTCATTATTCTTCGAGCCATGCGTGTGTTTTACTGGTTTGGCCAATTTCTATAAATATCTCTGTCTGTGTATTTTTCAACGTATATTCATTTCTAACTATATAATGTTTTATCCGACCCGGACACCCGAGTTACCAAAAAGTGTAGATTGTCTTATACTTTCAAACCCATCATTATGGCTTGGTTATCAGTTTGTTTGCATTTGTCGTGGTCATGCCTGCACGGCTGTACCTTCTTCAGGCCAAACATTAGCGTTGGTGGCCAAATGCGTACTGTGTGGGTCTTATTGTTCATAATCCTTGCAATACTCCAATGCCATAGGTATTTAATATTAATTCATGGTCTATTTGGATTGGATAATAATATACAGCCCCTATCTTTGGCCAAATCTTTATGGTAAAATGCGATTTTGGGATGGGGACATGCCTCGTGTTTCAATATACACCATATGAATACTTTACACACACAGTTATATAATACCTGTGTGAAGTATTCGTATGGTTGTATGTTGAAACAAATTGATAATGAGGTTCGGTCAAAAATCTTTCAAGCTGCAGATGAGAATCAGGAGTGGAGCCAAAAATTTTGGTTAGTGGGGTCAAAAAATCGATTTATATGCAATTTTTTTTTTTCTACGCACTAGTCCAAAAATAACTAAATTAAGAGGTTAATTATAAGATCAACACTAGAACAAAAATCACATTTTATGGAGTGCGAAAAACGCTATTGCATGTCATAGATAGCGTTCCGAAGAACGCTGTATTGGCCTATGCTATTGAAAGTCAAGACTTTCAATAGCGTTCATTGCACGCTATGGTTTACTTCCTTTTTATAGTGTTTTTTAAATGGTATCTTTTACATACTTTCAAAAGCGTTTTAGAACGCTGTCTTTGAAATACTTTTAATAGCTTTTTTTGCATTCTAAATTTGAGATTTTTTAATAGTGTGTTTGTCGTTGCACCACTCATTCAATATAATTTTTATAACTGTCAACATCAATTCAATATTATTTTTCATTGCATTCAATACCAAATACATCCAAACGCGAAATAATGTCCATGTAAAATAAATAATTCAACCATTGAATGAAGATTCTTTACAATAGCTTGAAAAATAATTTTCCAACACAAACTATATTGAAGAGTCAAACTAATTACACTCATTAAAAAAACACTAATGTAATCTCCCTTTCCAAAAAATAAAATCCTAAACTAGGCAACCATATCATTCAAGTATCCCAATTCGATCTTCACACGCAGAGATATTATTTACTTGAATATTACTTCTTTACCGAGTTTATACCCTTTTGCTCCCAAAGTCAAACACATACCTGTAAGTATAGAAACATGCAAAGTAACACAATAGTAATGTAAAAATTATTAAGTACAAAAACAATTTTAAAGCAACACAATGCAATTAAACCACATACATATATAAACACACAATAATCATGAGACTGATACTAGGAGTGACATTGAAGTTAAATTAGTTACCTAAAGAGGCCATCTTCGTCCATTGTTGTGAACCAATTGACTGCCATTGTCTAAATCTTCAACTATAACTCCTTCCAAACTTTGAAATCAAGAACAAAAACAAAAGGAAATTAAATGAGTTCTATGTTTTATGTGAGAAAACCATGAATAAGAAGAAAAGTAGAACTAAAGAATAAGAAGAATCAATGCACAATGGAAACCTTGCTGTGGATCAAAAAAAAAAAAAAGAAACCTTGCTTTCCCCTGCCAAACAACAATTAGTCCAAAATGAAACTGTACGTTCAAAGGAACACAATCAAACATCACAACATGATGATTAATGTCCTTCAAATGCCTCTACTCGTGCTTGGATCAGTTGGATCTGCCTTGTGGTGGTGAAACTTCACCCCATAATGCATGTGATATTGTCTGCACTGCCGCGTGTGACAGCAGTCTCCGTTAACCCTCGGGTTCTTCTTCCGTTCGCGCAAGTGCCACGGCGTCCTAGTTACAACGTGTATGACGTATCAACAGATAATACTGCTTAAAAAAAACCCCAAAAAATCTCTTATTCTCATGGATTTGGTTTCCCTTCTTCACTCACTGGATTAACCAAAGCAAACAACTGCACAGGACATCATACTAAAGTGTGTTGTAGGACTTGTGGATGGAAAATAAAATGTGAGGTTGTCCCCTATCTTCTTCCATTCCTATTTCAAATTGCTCTCAAGATGGTTACGAGCAAGTCCTCATCTTAACTAATGAACATAGTAGTCATAACGAATGTCAGGCTACAAACTAGCCTGATTAATCAGGCATAAATATGATAAGCAGAAAAAGGAGTAAGCAAATACAAGACCTATTTAACCTATACGAACAACAAATGCAAGTTACGCGTATAAAAGCTAAAATGCCTTTTCGCACCTTGGTGCGTACATAGATCACACTAATGTACCCTCACACATAGAGCTATATCATTGCTCTTCGATGTCGATTTGGAAGAAAAAGCAATAGCATTGGATTCATGTGCAAACAACATGGAAGTCTGAGACGGAATTAGTTGCTACCACGGATGTTGTAGTTTGAAAGCCAAAAACCGCAGCAAGATGTAAGCCCGAAAACTCCGCCATTTCTTCATTTTTTGTTCTGTCCCAACACCATCGGATATAGAGTGCCGAAATAAGGTAACATTTTTGTTGGAAAATGATTAATTACACACGTGACACCACTCCTAAAATGATTAATTACCTATTCCCGCAAGTAGGATTCGAACCCGCGACTGGGAACCATGATGCCCCTATAAACAGTTGGTTGGTTATGTAGATGAAAGCTAAGTATGACATAAAGGTTTATTCGGTGGAGGATTTTCGGAGCTTTCTTGGTGGAATCCGTATGTTGAAGCTCTAAGTTGTATTTTGAGGTGTTATTGCTTCCAACTTTCGGTTGGATGCTCTTTCTTTTGCTTTTTCGTCCTTGTTGTGCGGGTGAATAAGTGTTGACTCACCCTTGTTTTCCTCTCGATGTTCCCTTGTCGAGTTAATAAAATTGTTTCGTTTGCCGAGTAAAAAAAAAAACAGTTGGTTGGTTACCTGTTTACCACCGAGATTGACTACTCCTTGTTTCATTGGCTTGAGTTTGCGCATGACAAAATTTAACAGAGAGGAGAAGGAGTCGTCCCTGCTATTTACAATTGAATTCAAGAATCCCATCTGAATAAGTACTCATAATTAATCCCGTATCCGCTATTCTTCAGTACTTCAATGTCAGGTCTCTTTGCAAATCTCTCTCTCTCTCTCTCTCTCTCTAAAAATCAGAGGTGGTGGTACATTAGGACAGTTTTTGGCATGAGATACGGAGTATATAGTAGGGCAAAGTACGGATTACCTCCCTATGGTTTAACCGTTTTGCAGATGACCTCCCTGTATTTTATAAACGACCAATTTACCTCCCTATGGTTTTGGTGTAAAGTGCAACCGTTACATATTCCGTCCAAAGTAACGGTGCGTGTGTCACACGGGCTTCAACTGCGTGTATGGATGAAAAGTTGTACTTCAATTCAACAGTAGTATGATAATAAGATGATTATACCCTTGGTTTGTCATCTACCCCAAATCACTAGGAAAACACAAAAGAAAATTGAAAAAAATGTAAACCCAGCAGGATTTTTTCTTCCGTCAACTGGTTCTCTCTCCCCTCTCTGTAATCTCTCTCCCTCTCTAATCTCTCAACCGTCTCTCCCTCTTTCTTTCCATTGTGCATTTATACAACATATGAACGTATATATAGATCTATACACGCGTACATATATAGAGCACACCCACACAACCCATGGAGTATAACATGCACACACCCACAGTAGTACAGTACTCACCGGGCAACCATGGGTGTCCGCGAGTTGGGCCTTTGGCTGCCATCCAAGCCCTCTCTTTTCTCTCCGCCAAAATCTCTCTTTAAGTCTCTCTCTCTCTCTCTCTCGGTTCTCTTTCTCTCTCCTCCCCCCTCCGTGATTTTGCCACGGCGATGGCCGCCGGTCGAACCCCGTCGCCGAGAATGAGAAACCTAGTTACTGTATGCATGGTGTTGTTTTGTGGGAAACTTTTGTCTGGCAAATGAAATCCACTTGTACAAGATGGATTTAAGTTCTATTTTGCATTTTAGTTTATGCGAACACGAAGGGACATTCATTGCTTTGGAATTGAACAAGTAGTTGCGGGAATTTTTGGTGGGGAATTAATAGAAACTACCTAGGCTATATTCTGGGTTTCTCTTTTTTGCGAATGAGATTTTAGCGTTGAACAGAAAACCCAAGTTGAGGAAGGTATTTGTAATTTACCCAATACCGTAATTTTTGGTCAAAATTGAACTACTACACCATTTTAATTCAATTGGATCTAAAAATAA
The DNA here is from genome assembly GCA_014282245.1 of Rhododendron simsii. Taxonomy (NCBI): domain Eukaryota; kingdom Viridiplantae; phylum Streptophyta; class Magnoliopsida; order Ericales; family Ericaceae; genus Rhododendron; species Rhododendron simsii. The sequence goes on from WJXA01000277.1 coordinate 811,399, forward strand.
TTGGACTAAAAGATAGAAAAAATAATCGTTAATTCAAGTTCAAGTGTGCTGGTGTGTGTATGATATGCGGAGTATTTGGAGAGAGAGATGAAAGCTATAAAGGAATAACTAACACAAAACCAAAAAAAAAGGCTACAAGGGCATTAAAGTAAATTGATGTTTTCCGTTAACAGAGTTTGAGTTGCAAATAAGTCCAAAACCATAGGGAGGCAAATTGATCATTTATAAAACACAGGGAGGTCATCTGCAAAATGGCTAAACCATAGGGGGGTAATCCGTACTTTGCCCTATATAGTAATACTAAGAAAACAAATAGATTGATTGATTGATTTGTGAAACTTGATTTGATTGATATTGTTCACGTTTCACTGAACCAAGACATAATTATTACGGTAATTGGTGATGTAAATAAGTTATAGATATTCTGTTATACGTAGCAGCCAATGTAATTTTACTCCCGGGTGCAAGGAGATGCGCTAGAGTCACGTCATTGAGCATTTGGATGCGCCCGGGGCCCATTTCTAGGCGCCTGAGGCGCAAGGAGATGCGCCTGAGTCGAATCACAGAGCATTTGGATGCGCCCGGGGTGCATTTCTAGGTGCCTGAGGCGCAAGGAGATGCGCATGAGTTGCATTACAGAGCACTTGGATGCGCCCATGGAGCATATCTACGCGCCTGAGGCACAAGGCCGGGGAGCATTATAGAGCGTACTTGGATGCGCCCGGGGAGCATACCGAGGCGCCTGAGGCGCAAGAAGATGCGCTTGAGGCACATTATAGAGTACTTGGATGTGCCCTGGGCGCATTTCTAGGCGCCTGAGGCACATTACACAACACTTTGATACGCCATTTCATCTTTCCTCCATTGCGACCCTGCCTTTTTCCCTTTTCCTCCCTCTTCTTTTAGCACTACCACACCACTACTTCACCGTCGAGACCAAGGCCCGCAATTGTACTTTTTTTAGTTGCTTCCCTACCACTATCATAAAACTCCGTAAAATTTTTGTCTTGATTATTCTTTGCGCCACGTGTGTTTTACTGGTTTGGCCAATTTCTCAACAGATATATCGTTCTATAGACAGTTTCGTTCAAAAATATAGGTGAATTCGAGGGACAAAGGAGACCGGATCAGTGCGCTACCGGATGAAATCATTGACTGCATATATACTTCTGTTCCTGCCAATGAAGATTATGTCACCTCCTGGAAATTCAACCCCGTTGTTGAATTCTCAAGTTTCCCATTTCAAAGGACCGAAGCCAAAACTTTTGCATCGTATTAGGAGGTTAGAACTCATTTAGTCTGTTTGATCCTAGGTTCTTTAAACTGCCCGAGTCATTTTATGTTGTGAAGAATACGGTTCTATAGCAGTACATTATTTCTCTTAAAACACCCATCAATATTGTATACACGGTACACCATTCCCATATTTTTACACGAATCTAAAATTAACCAATCATATTCATTAAAAAGAGGGGAAAATAAAGATAAGAGAGAATCTGCTAAGTGGTATGCTCCAAAAAAATATGACAGAGAAAAGTGACTTCTTTTGGGCCCACATAAGAACTTAAAATTAATTTGTGTTCACAGAAAAGATCGTGTGTTTTTGTGTGATAAGTTTTGTTGTAGTCTAAGTTTTCAAGTCTTTTTAAAATTACGGAGAGGCCGATAAAAGTTATTTTTTTACATGTAAATAAATAATAATAATAATTATTATGGATTTTTCAAAATTGGGGGAGGCCTTGGCCCCAATAGCCCACTATTGCCTCCGTACGTTTTTGGTTTTGGGTCTATGAAAAACCTCACTCTTTTCAAACCTGTACTTAGTGAGATCGATGAAGAGCTTGAAGCCATTTTGACTACATGCTTGGTTCTTGAGAGTTAAGCTCTTCATGAATGCCTTGGCCTTTACAAGGTTAAGGTTCCCAGTAGGGTTCTCAACGAATTCAAAATTTCCAAGAGACCCTGGAGTAGACTCAGAAATCAATATGAAAAATTCTAAAATTGGCCCACTGACAATAGTGAATGTGTGAATGTGTATTTTTCTTGTTTTTTAATGTGCTTATTGTTAGCCCAGTGAGCTGATAATAGCAAGATCGTTTTCTCATCAAGGAGGGTAGTTAATCTCAACAATTCGACGAAAAGTATTAAAACTAAGAGTACTTATATTATCTTTCAACATAAGTAATTAATTCAGTCCAAACTGTCTCTAAATACCACAAGCAAATAGGAAACTCAAATCCGAACGCAACATAAAACCCCCTATCCCTACAACACGCAAGTCTTGCAAATGAGAGTGGGCTTTTTTAGCCTTCTTCCGAAGGAGTAATTATTTAGTAGTCCCGGACCACAGCCCCGCGCGTGGTATATATTCAAAAGGATCACTCCAACACCATCTGAGGTCCATACACTTTGTCGCGATCTTGTAAGAATGTGTGGTGCTAAAGTGTCCCGGAGCACCACTTAAACCTTCCGAGAGATTATTCAGTAGTACTCCTGCTGCTGCATGCCATCCAATTGGGGCTTTCGAACCAGGAAAAAGTAATTTGCTGTGAAAATTCCTTTTCTGTTACCAATACCAGCGTAATTAACTACAAGCGTTCATCCCGTATGTACATGTGCTTAGTGTATAGTATAAATATATCGATCATAGACATATTGTGCACACACACAAAAAAAAAAAAAAAAACCTTGAAAAAAATTAAGCTAGTGAAAAAAGCCATTGAAAAGAGCCCATTGTAAAAAACCCTTTGAAAATGTTACCTTTTCAAATAAATACAATTAGACCCTTCAAGTATGGGCTTGGATTTTTACGAGTTTATGTGGCCATGAAACTTAGAGCATCTCTAGCCTTTAGTCGTCGTAGTTTTACTCTGTACGAGTAAAAATTTGAGTAATATATCATTATCGTAAGAATCACTCTGATGATAAAAACCAAATATAAGCACAAATTTGCATAAAATTGTTATTAGTGACTTAGCTAGTAGTACATTTAAGAGTGGAAAATAGTCGTTAAAATTTTGAGTCTCCATTGACGTAACAAATCTTAAATCTGATATAGATTTGAGTCAAGACCTGGAATGACCCTAAAGTAAAAATATATGACAATTACAAAGTTGGGAAATAAGAATGGGAATGCTTCTCACCTTCCACCAGCAAATAGCCCATCTGCAGCTTTCTCCAGAAAGGCTTGAACTCTCTGACTTCCTTTAGGTGCAAGTCCCACATATTCTAGAGCCATAAGCTTCAAACATAGAAGCCAAAGCACTAATTGAAATATTCACCAAATGAAAAATCTTATTGATTGTATTTCATCTCCCCATACTCCTTAAAATATCGCATTATCAGACCGTGTCTCGGCCGCAACGACGATTGGAAATGTTGATTTCATGAAGTTTTGAAAAAAAAAAAAAGAACTCTTATGCAAAAAGTCATACCTAACATTCGTCGACATCCACATCAAGTCATATTTTGTTTTACGAAGTGGACAATTTTAAGGTTAAAATCGAACGTATGTAAAATAAGCTGGTGCAAGAATGGTTACACAACTCGTTCTTACCATGTTCCTGGTTACAAACCGTCCAACGGCTGTCGTACGGAAGCTGCTCAGTGAGAAGTCACTTGTGTCCAAAGGCAGGTACCATTGCACGGGTGAGTTCGATCCAATGTCTTTCTCCCACATAACCTTGATGCGTACCCAACCCAACATATGATTGATATAATTAAGTTTAGAGAACAAAAAAGGAAAATGATATTGACATCTCTAAAAATTGATGCAGGCACTCCAAAAAATAAAGAAAAGTGGCTTTGGAGTTACACTGATTTTAAAAATAAACAATAAAGGTAGTTATTCTTGTGCTCCTTTTTAAAAATCATTCCTCCCTTTTTTTTAAAAATCTTTGTTCATGTGAATTGTTTACTCACCTCAAAACCCACTTGCTTGAGAGCTTCAAGGCATTGGGCTCTAGTCCTTACATCAGTGAGGCCATTCCCAAGTTCAATTTCCTTCTGAAATAGTACAACATTTGTACCAACTCAGTTGACATACTTTGTAAATTACACTTTGCCACAAAATCTTACCCTACTCTTACTTGTACACTTAATCTACGGATTTAAGCAATATGATCCTTAAACTATTGGATGTTTGTTAATTACACGGTCAACTTGATATTGTCTCCGTCGCCTCCTCAAATAGAAAATGCCACGTGACACTGATCCAAACGTTGATGAAAAGGTGATGGCAATTTTTTTTTCAACGGATCGGTTGATTGTTGTCAATTGGACCACAGTGACAATATCCTTTAGTCGAAGGGCAACGTACAGTAGGACAATTCAAAAATTCATAGGCAGAACTCCAATTCGTGTAATACTAAAAGGATGCAAAGTGCAATTTGCCTAATGTATCCAATAATTGATGACATGTGTTGCAGTTACAACCTTGATGTTTAGGTGTTCTTCATTATTGGGATCGAAGGAATCAGTCATACACCACTCAAATGCAGCAAAACATTGGCCAGGCTTCAAAACCCTATGAATCTCTTTGTAGCATCCAACCTTCATAGCATATATGAAATATAGATCAATAAGCAATAAATGGAGCCTTCGAATAGATAAATATTATGCATCTCAAGAGAAAGATACTCGCATTGTTTCATTTTGTTTGTCAGTTTTAGAAGTTTCAACATTTTAAGCAGACATGCAGTTACTCCATTGATTCAAATTTAAAGGATTTTTTTTTTCAGTTACCTCTTTATTGCCCACATTATACTTTAGTAGTTATAGGTTTTTGTCACGTGTAAATTTGACAACTTAGAGACTCCTATCTGACAACAAATATGAACGAAAAAGTTTACCGCGTCGGGGGCATGGCAAGTAGCCTCAAGTGCATATGCTGCATCAAAACTATTGTCGGGAAATGGCATTTTCATGAAATCAACCTGCATCCATATGAAACAATAATCAAAGCATAGAAAGAGGAAGCCTAGAAAACAAACCATGAAATTTACTACTCACCTTCACATAGTCACAGGTCTTATCCAATCCGGCTTTCCTATTCAATTCCTGCAAAACAACACAAGCATGTAAACTAATGTTGTCTGTGTAGGACTCAGGAGATAGCAGCGCTCAATCTCACCTTCTAAAAGTGTTGACGGTCTGGATTTTAAAAGAACTCTTCTAGGGAAGAGTAATCTGGACCATTTGGACGGTGAGAATTGAGCGCTACTGAATGCTGCTGTCTCTCGGGAACGACAGCCCCACAAATCGATCTGTTTATGTAGACTTTACGGTATTTTAATTAATTCTCAACTGAAAAAGCTTCAATTAGCTGCATTGAGATAAAAGTTTAACCCTTATTATCCTTGTTTTTTTTTTTTTAGTAGAAAAACCATTGTTACCAGCTAGATGTAAACAGGGTTTACCTTCCCTCTTGTTATCTGATACTCGTTATTGTTCAGGCCAGTAATGGATGTCATGCTGCCAGATTTCATGCACCAAACAAACTAAATTAATTAGAAGCCAACTCCTGAGAAGAAAAAAAAACCACCAAAACAAATCTAGTTGGAATTAATCACCCCGATATTCTAATTGACACGATTTTTAATTTTTGTGATAAATGATGTACGAGTTATGACTTATAAAATAAACGACAGAAGAGATAGGCATATTAGAAGATCGTGATTCGCTCTGTATCTGTTTGTATTATAGTTTTGATTTGGATGTCTTTGAAGTTCTAACTAAAGTAACATGATCATTATGTTAACCATGCTATCAGTTTTGGTTGAACTACCATTTTTCTATCCCTAATAATGTTATTTTTGTCGATAAAAAAAAACCATGCTATCAGTTTTTCATTCTTCTTCGAATCGAAATATAGTCATTAGTATAGTCCTCGTGAACCAGATGTTGCATGTGTAGTGGGTACCATCTGTCCAGTTTGACATACTTATTGCGGAATCTCATATGGTTGAGGTAAATGTCTCCCTCTCGTATTTCTCTCGATATATATGAATTTAATTCTTCTACTGTTTCACCAAAAAGATGCAATACTAATTAATTTAATTACGCTAAGAAAAAGGAAAAATTAATCTTCTACCTAAATCGGGCAATTTCCCTCAATGGCCCACCAATTCCACACCCAACATCCAAGACCTACATGTAGAAATATAAAGCCAAAGTCATCAATCTCACACATAAATAGATCCCACATGAGTGATTAATTTCCCATTCAAAATACTTGTGTATATAATATCTAAAATAGCACCGCTTTTCGTAATGGAGTATCATGGAGGAACAGTTCAAGATTTATAGAAGAGTGTGTGTGTGTCTATACACACACACACTATTGCAGAATAAGGTTTTTTTTTAGATAATGGAGGAATAGCCCAACAGCCAAGCCATTAGATGTACCCAACTGTGCAATCCAAACTTTCAAGGGAGCTAGTGCGACCACACCTGTCACGGCCCCCCACTTACTGCAATGTACTCACCCAAAGGAGAATCAAACCCCAAATCTTGAGGTGTACTGTCAAAGTCCAGAGCCGGCTTATAAGATAGGCGAGGGAAGCAACCACTTCCGGCCCCCGAATTTTGGTCCAAAATTGAGACTCCATTGTAATGTAACTTACGTATTAATATTAGAATATATGTTTCCAAATAAAAACACAAACTAGATACTTTGTTTAGTGGTCACATAATATTGTCATGTTATTTGGAGTGCGTGGTTTGACTCTCATGCATCTCTATAATTGCAAGCATATCTTTTTACATTTATATTGTCATAATTGTATCCTTTTAGTTTGATTTTTTGTACTTTTATCATTTTTTAAAGAAATCATGAATATGTAAAGGACAATATAGAAAATTTGGTTTGGGCCTCTAAAATATACGAGCCGGCATTGTCAAAGTCTGGGTATCCGCCTAAACCACTGGGGCAACCCCTGGGTGTGTTATTGCAGAATAAGTTGCATGAGAAAAAAAAAAAGACCTTTTGTCCAGGTTTCAGGCATAACTGCAACGCAATGAAGTGCTCCTGCCGCTTAATGCCCTCCTGAAGAGACTCCCCTTTCCATCTACACCACAAATTAAGGATTATTATTATCATCATCTCTTGCTCTAAGTAATATTAGTAATTATCAAGAGCAATATACCAAAAAAAAAAAAAAAAACTCATCATATATATAACAAATATATGTGGTGTAATTAAATTGCTTAATTAGATTTGAAATTAGAGAGGTGAGGAATTAAATTGAGGAATTAAATTGAAAAAGAAAACACTTTAATATATAATATGAAGAACCTGGATGCAAAATGGAACGACTCTCCCCAACCATATTCGTAGAAGCTTGTCACGAGATCAAAATATTTGTTCACCTGGCCAAAACCATGTGCGATATATCACAAACAAATAATACATATATCTATATGCATGTACACGCATATAAATCGCACAGGACTAGAGCTGCGCGTTGCTGGCACAACAGGCTGATGTGAGGGTCATTTTTGGTCCATGCCGGCCGATTAGTTTGATCCGAACGGTTCATGTCATTCATATTGATCGTTGAGTTCGTGACATTCGCCAAAAGTCGCACTGGTTAGATACTAGTAGCTGTATAAACAAAAACTTTCCTAGTTCATCATGTCCATCAAACAAACTCAATAAACCTATGATCTAATCAACTGATCATGTCCGATCACTGAATTTTTTCCATAAAAAAAAAAAGCTAGCTTGTGAAGTGTTTGAATTGATGCAGGAGATCGACTTTTTTACTGGTTAGAAATACATTCCAATTCTCATTGATTTTTTTTTTTTACCGATAAAAGTAACATTTTATTAAAACAAACATGACTAAAGGAAACATGGGGATATTAAATCTAAGCATATCCCGTTGGGACGTACGCCATTTTCTGGTCTTTCCGGAAGTTTATTATTTTTTAGATCTCATTTAGTGTTACGTCAAAAAATTATGTTAACAATGTATGATTGATACGGTTTCAACAAGAGCTTTATCGATCTTAAAATAAATGGATTCTGATTCAGCATGTCAACGTAATAATTATATCTATCGGGACCCCCTCAATCGACATAATTATATAGCATGACATACTATATTGTTCTTGCAAGATTTAAAACTTGAACTATTTGAATTATGATAGTGGTTCCAAAAGGCCCACAAAGCGCTCTAGTGACCCGTCACGTGGTGCTCCATAATTCTTTTCAATTACATATTCGTGTGGGTTTTACCACAAAGCATGTGAACCCAATCAATATGTCGTGGAGTCCCTGGTGGCGCTCTAGAACACTAATAATCACTCCTTTTAGGGACCCCAAAAAAAAAAACCCTTTCCAATAATCTGCATACCATGTCTGCATAGTTCGCCTTTCTCTCTTTCTCGTCACCTCCGTAATAGCAATGGTACTTCTCATACCTGAACCATTCCACATACAACTTTAGTCAGGCGATTTAAACAGAAGGCAGAGAGAGAGAGAGAGAGAGAGAGCATACTTCTCTACTGCATTGTTTACTTCCTCTTTCGCTATCGTTCCGCCAACACTATTTGCGAGATCTAATGCCCCGGGCTTCGACATCTCTTGCAAAATCAGCACTGGAAACAAATTGTTTCAAAAATGAAAAACACCGACGGTACAATGAATTTACTTGATATAAAAAATAAATGCATGATCAAGTTATCACACCATCCTCTAGAGGTGGGCTTGATTAAAGCCGGAAAAAAGCTTCATATAGACTATGAACGTCTTTATTTCTTTGACTTAAAATTCAAGCCTGTAGAGACTCAAAATGGAGCTCAATTTGAAGTGCATCCAGTTTTCATTTGGGAGAAATGAAGATGGTTTGGATTTGATCTTATATATACCAACTCTATTGACAAGTACGTGCGAATTGCCTAAATTATTTTGTCTTAAAGATAGTTAGTATTGTATTATTTTTTAGTGATTTTTTGTTTAGTTTTTCATCAAAGCTTTTTGGCACATTCGTTTGTCTCAAAGAGAGCAATTAGAAAAATATAAAAAAAAATGAACTAAAGTTGAAAAGAATTCAAATAAAATGATTCTAAAGACAAAAAAAAGAGAATTCTTTAGTGGTACTTTTTGTTGTGGCTTAGCATATGAGCATTATGTGACTTAACATAGCACAACATCAGTTACTTTCTCACTCTTCCTATCGCGCCCTGCTTTTTACTGGTCATTGCTTCCCCGCTTTCTAGAGCAAAGAGGTGGCGCCTTCAAAATCATGAAGTTCAAATACGACGAATTGTGTAAGTTGAGTTTGACAGCTGCAACTTGGTCTATTATTATGGAAAAAATGGAGTCGCTGCCTAACATTGAGCTTGGGTATATATGCCGGGTCACGCTTAAGGCCGTCTTCAAAGAACGGCTTTAACTTTCGAAAAAAACACCGTTTTGAGCAAATTTTTCTTTCAAACATGGCTTGAAAATGACTCTTCTTCTAGGGTATACGGTAATAGAGATGAGTTTGGAGACAGTTACAAGTGCAGAATTAATGTATTATAGGCACGCCCACATCATCTTTTTCAGTACTTATTTCTTAATTTCAGCTATTTTATTTAATTATCCTTGTAAATAGAAAAGACATCAAATAAATAACTCTTGTATATGATAAAATTTGAAGGGGTAGAAACCCAAATGGAAAAATATTACATTTTCCTCACCTGAGTGCAGGAATTACACAGAGAAAGGAAAGGGATTCTGAATTTTTTTCAATAACAAGATAGCTAGAGAGCGAGAATGCTGAGAGCTTCCTTTTTGCTGAAGGTTTCCTTCTGAAGCTTTTCTACTTTTTTTTCCAATGGAGAGAGAGAGAGAGAGAGAGAGAGAGAGAGAGAGAGTTTAGCCTCTATTTTTCGGATCTCTTCAGTGCAGCCAATGGCTGCCTTAATTATATAGCAAATGGGGGTGGCTTCTGAAGCTTTTTATTTTCTTTTCATGTGAGAGGTCACTCACTTTGCAACTTAATTAATCAAATACCATTGGTATAGTCAGAGGCTTGAATGTTCAGATATGGCCAAAGCAGTGACGGACGCAGAATTCTTGATACGGAAAGACCGAATCATGTATGAATTAACAACAAAATATCATCCTCGTATCTTAATATTCAGTTTGTCCTAGAGGAAAGCAAGAATTCTGCATACGCTAGAGGAAAGCAATAAGGATATCGACGAGATATTCAAATATGACGACCAGTTTGTCCCAGATCGAGGAAAGCAACTCTATCTCTCCTAAAGAAAGGTGCAACATATCAATAAGGATATTGACGAGATATTGGAAGTTGACTCTGTGATTCCAACCTGGGGACGTGTTGTGCAATGTATGCTATGCAATTTCAATCGTCTAAAAGTGTTTTGGATCGTCCAGATACAAATGAAAATTTTTTGGGAAAAAGTTAAACTCTTTCCATAAACTTTTATTTAAATCTACATCATTGATTGTCGAAATGGACGGCCGGATGCTGTACAGCACACTGCGCAGGACACACTGCGCAACACGCCCCCGGGTCCCTGCATGTGATTCATGTGACAACCTGTTTGTAATTAGTACATTACTATGTTTTTGTAAGTACACTACTATGTTGTCATGTATTTTTTAGAAAAACAACGTACCTTTGACGTTGACTTAGACAAGGAGTACTGGAATGGATAATATAGGAGTTGTTTACTCTTTGCAGGAAGAAACTATTCTTCAAATTTTTCAAAATTTGGACCATCGATTGTTAAAATGGACAGCCGGAATGTTGCACACATACATGGTGCTACGGACAATGTATTTTACGGATACGATTTTATATCAAGGTAATCACAAGCATATAATTTGCTTCGAATCTCCATACTATTTGTTGGTAAATCCGGCCACTTTGTATTCCGCCTGATTGTTATGTTATTCGTTGAAAAATCCATTAATTCTTGTTGGGGTCATGTTATTATGTATTACGTATAATACTACTGGTGGGTGCGTGTCATAGAACTGATTAGTATATGGACTGCGTGAATTTTGTCAATAACTAGGCCAATAGCCAGATAACATAGAGTTTGTGAGACCAATGAGAGGCCCGTGAGGAGGGCCAAGTCCTATTATATATGTGAATTGTTGTTTGACTACTCTGTGTCTATTATTGGTAGGTCTCGTTTAATTCTAAGCACCTATATCCCCGTCGTATTGTTTACTTTCCATCTACGTACATTCTTGTTTTTTTAAGCTATTTGTTTTCTTTATTTTTTTGTTACAATGGTACGTACACGTTTTTTTTTTTTTTTTAAATTGCAGTTTTCTAAATAAATAATACTTTAGTAATATATATTAACAAGAACTGTTCTAAGCTCTATTATATATTCTTAAGTGCTTTATCCTTTCTTTTTCTTCATCAAAGAATAATCTATTTGTTTGGTGACGTGCCACTCTGTATAAAGTTTGAAAGAATAAAAGTTTGCTACATAAATCAGTCGGATTTTCATAATTTGATCCGGAAATGAAAGTCCCTCATTTTAAAAAAATGAGGGATCCCTCACTTAAAAATTCCTCTATATATATATATATATTTATATATATATTGAGTGACTTCTTTCAAATTTTTAACCATTGAATTTGATTGTCACGCTTTCAAATGGGATTGGAGGATCCTCCGATTCTTTGAAGATTGGAGAGGAGCCCAATTAACTCATTTTGGCCGTAGCATTATCAATTTGGTGCAGACGACCATCTAAATCAACCTATTTAATACTTACCAAAAAAAAAAAAAATCAACCTATTTAATGGGAATTTTCGGTTAGGCAGGAAGATCAAGAGCGACACTTGCGTAGCCTATGATGTCGATCCCTGGTGTTATGCGATGCTCTCGATTGATTTTTTTTTTTAACCTGAAACCATCGACTGTCGCCCAATCATCGGAGTGGTATGCAGGAACCGGAGGTGAGCCATGCGGTGCGCAACCCACTTCCGGTTCCGACAAACAGTAAAGAAAAAGACTTCAATTAAATACTCTTGTACTAAAATCGAAAAAAATTGAAGGAGAAATTAAAGACCTCTGGGAAGGATTACATTTTCCTGCCGCGGGAATTACACAGAGATATGCGCAGAAGTTATAAACCGAACAAAATTATAATGCGAGATAGCGCCACAATTCCTTTTAAGCTTTGGTTAATAAAATTATCTTTGTTGTTAAAAAAAAAAAGATAGCGCCAAATTAAATCTGCACTATTTTCTAGCTATATAATTTTGTAGAATATACTCTTGGCTCCCACAAGATTTTTGTGGGTTTTAAGATATTTTTTTTAAGAACGAGAGAGAGCGCGCACGCTGAGAAATTCTTTTTTGCTAAGGTTTCCTTCTAAAGGTTATCTAATCTTTTTTTTTTTCCCAACTGAAAGAGAGCGAGCTTGTCACAATGTCACTCTCCATAATAGCATCCCCCTCTACTTTGGCCCTTACTCCTATTTTTATACAGAAAAATGCTAAAAACAACCCTTAATTAGGTGCGTCATTCAACCGTTTGTTGGATGCGTTGTTTTTGTTTGTATGTTCTGTTGTATCTTGGCTCATTGAGCTAAGATGTACCCCTTTGAGATTTATAAAATCATTCATTTGCCGATCGAGAAAAAACTCAATGGCCTGTCAATAAGATATGGCAAAAGTAGGCTTTATATAATATAATATGTTCTTATTTCGAAGCTGGGCGACTCTATTAGGGTTCGAGAGGGTTCAAGTTTTGATTCAAATTAAACAAGTAGCAAAATTTTTTTCTAAAATGGAATCATGATTAATTCTTGAGTGTCGTTGGCTGTGAGTCACTAGCATTAATTCCGTGGAATTTATGAAAATGTATTTTACTTCAAGAAACATAAGTTAATAGTATTCATGCGATGACGGTTGTTGGGTCGCCGGCTATATGTGTGTCTGCAGGCCTTCATGCACATTGCAATGACACTTCTACGTTGTTGTTCAACTATTGTATTTTGAGAGTCGACGTCTATAAAGAATTCGTTCACATCATTGAGGGACGAATTTATCTTAAGGACATGTGCTGGCCGCTCTGCTCACCGCTAGCCTATCACATTTCTGTTCGTTGATTCTAGAAGTTAGGCATTCTAAATATTACTAAGACTAATGTCTTGGTTGTTTTTAATATATAGTTGGTAGATTCACGCATGAAATTGTTGATTACTCATTCATCTTGACGGAGGAATCTATAATACAAAAAATTTTTTTGACTAGAAGCAAGAAAAAGTTTACTACGAACAAAAAAGAAATGTTACTCTCGCTTGAAAATTTTGAACATTTTCAACTCCGGATCATATTTTTGTAATTTTCTTGTTCCTCTCATCGAGACGATTAGTTTACAAATATTTGAGAAAAAAGTCTTAAAAATTTTCACTAAACACTAAAAATACTTAATGTCTTTGAAAATAATAGTTTAGTTCAAGCTGTCTGTGATCGATAACACCATAAGCACCTAGGAAACTCAAAACCAAACGCAAGTGGCACTTGAACCCAACTAGCCTTGTTATACCCAAGTCTTATCTTACAAAAGAGAGGGCTTTCCAAGCCCTCTTTCAAAGGAGTACTTATTCAGTAGTTTCGGAGTACAACTGTATGTACAGTCACGTAGTGCTTTGGGATGAGAGGGCTTTCTGAGCCCTCTTTGAAAGGCCGACAGATTTGTTAATTAATTCCCGGCCGCTTCGTAGCTGCTGCTGTCCAAACGGGGCTTTCGGACCACGAAGAAGTAATCTGCCGTGAAGATTCCCTTCCTGTTACAAACAGCAGTGTAATTATAAGCGATTAGTAAAATTTGTCACGGGTCCGTTCTCTTCTATTCTGAAAATTCCTGTATTTTTGTGCCGATGAATTTTCCAGCCGTTCGATTATGTGTGTGAGTTTTTTTTTTAATGTTTTAAATCTAACGGCCGGAAAATCCTTTGGCACAGAGAGGCATAGAAGTTCGGCACAAAAGATCTTGCCTCATTTGTCGCATAAGTAGATTTTAGAGTCATGTATTGAAAGTGCGTGCATCTGTGGAGTTGTAGTAGATAAAGGTTACATAACTAAAATCAATTTTAGACTTTTCATAGATTTTTTTTCTTTTTTTTCCTTGTAGGATCTTCAATTTATCAAATCAGTTCATATTATGTACTTCGCAATTTGGAGATTTTAGTAGGCAGAATGAGAAGGGTGTAATTACCAAAAAAATTTAAAAGAGAATAAACAAAGAGAGGAAAAAGAGGGAGAAATTGCGGATGTGTAATATTTTTTTGTTTTTCTTGATTTTATTTTCAAAAAATAAAAGAGAGGAACTAAAGTATAGATAAATAATTAGTCGATAGATGTGATCCAACAATCTAAAAAGCTCTCCTATGGAGGCTCATTAAGTAAATGAATGAGACTCTACTCATCAAGGGCTTGACTTGTTTAGAAATGAGCCGACCCGAGCTCAAACTCGAATTTTTGGCTCGTCTAACAAATGGGCCGAGCTCAAATACTAGAAAGATCGGTTTGGCTTGTTTGCACCCCTGTCCTAACGCAAAACCGCATGAAAGAAAGTTGAGAGAAATACGAGTGAGAATAAGTCTCACCTTCCACCATCAAGTAGCCCTTTTGCAGATTTCTCCAACAAGGTTTGGACTCTCCGGCTTCCTTTAGGTGCAAGTCCCACACACTCCAGAACCATAAGCTTGAAAGTTGAAACAAAGAAACCGAAGCACTAATAATTAACAAATAAACAATGGCACCTGTGGGGAATATCCACCAAATGAAAAATCTATGATTATATAATAAACACAAGTGGGCTTTATTTGTTCTATATCTGGGCTTTTTAGGACTTTCGGGTTGTTTATGTTGTTCATAGTTTTTTGAAAAAATGATGGTCCAGAACGTGTTTTGATAATTAATACCCGTCAACGACATGGTAAGAACATTTGTTAATGCTGAAAATGTCCTTGACGGATATTAATTATCAAAACACGTCATTGGCCATTATTTTCCCTAGTTTTTTTTATCTGGGCACGTACTTTAGGCCCTCAGGTATTGTATTGGATTTTTTTTCCTTCTGGCTATATGATTCCAACTTTTGGTTAAACCCCTTTTCCCCTCTAATAAATGTTACTTTTGCTGATTAAAAAAAAATGACAAATCAAACTAGACAAGCTTTTCGTATTTCATCTCTCCATGCAGGGGCGATCCAGGGGGTGCAGGGGGACCCGGGCGCCTAAACAACTCCAAATATTCTTGCCTATTATACTAATTTTCAGATTAATTAAAAAATTATACGTAATTGGCCCCTACAAGTCGTTTGAGTTCATGGGAAGAATTTCTTAAAATTTCCATATGGGGTAAAAATATCCTTACCATATTTCTGGTCAAAAACCGTGCAGCGGTTGTCAAACGGAAGCTACTCAGTGAGAATCTCTTTGCGTCCAAAGGTGAGTACCATGGCAGAGGTAAGGTTGCTCCAATGTCTCTCTCCCATATAACCTTTGACATACAATCCAACAAATATTGCTTCATACTTGATACTAGTTTAAGTTTCGAGAACCAAAATAAATAAATAAATAAATAATGTGATTAATTTTTGTACTCCCTTTTTAAAACATGTACTCTCGTTTCTTATCTTCAATCCTCTGAAATTACTACTACATCAGCCTTTTATATGTGTGTTAAAAAATGCAAGCCGGCCGGGGCCCACACAACTCCCGATTATTGCAATATTTCTACTACATTTTAGGTTTTGTTTGTAAGAATTAATAATAATATGAAGAAAGGTCCCCTCAAATTGTGTTATTATTATATGAGGATGGTATTTTATTATTTATTTATGAATATTACATGTGATTCAGTCCCACCGAAGCAAGAATCATGCGTGGATAGTAGTGTAAAATTAATATGAATAAGGTTATAGACGGGAGGGTGGATGATATATAAAAGGGGAAGTATGCGAAAAACCATTTTACAAAAGAAAAGTTATAAAAAAAAAATTACTCTTAAGAAGAAGAAGAGTTAAAAAAAAAAAAAAAATTACTCTTAAGACGAAGAAGAAGACGAACCTCAGTTCCCATTATTTTTCACAACAATGTTATGCTATTCATAGTTCTTCTATTCCAGTATTTCGCGTAATACCTTAGAGATTCCATTCTTATAAGTAATAAGTTAAATGGGATCCATAAAAAATATGTCATAGTTAGGCCTCGTTCCGCTAATGTATCTACAGTTTAAAAAAAAAAAAAAAAACTGATGTACAAATTAATACGAGCACCATAGCCATACTCTCTTTGGCCATATGTTTGGCAGTAGCTTTTTCTAATTTTTTTGGGCTCCCCTGTCCTTAGGGTCCCGGAGTTAGTCAAGGTGGGCGCAAGCTAATCACCCGAACGTCCGGTCATTAAAAAAAAAAAGAACAAAACAAAATAGTTGGGGAGGGGGGGTTTTAAAATTTCAGAAACGGGAATCTCAAACATGGGAAATTCATGATGTACAAAGAAATTTCAAAATTAAAAATAAGGGAATTTAGCTGGTTGATTTTAGGGATCTGTTACTCACTTCAAAACCCGCTTGTTTGACAGCTTCAAGGCATTGCGTTGTAGTCCTTATGTCTGGCAGGCCATTCCCAAGTTCAATTTCGCTCTGAAAAATACCAAATCTATGCCAATTCAGTTGCCATGCGAATTGGATTCTCTCCAGACTTTAATTTGGACTGGACTGGACGTTTCCGTCCATTTCTAAGCCCTTACCGGTAAAATCGTTTATTAGACCAATGTATGGTCAAGATTTGGACCATCTTGCCCAGTCCAAAACATGGATGGGAGAGGATCCGAACCTCTTGCCATGTAACTTATACTATGAAAATTACACTTTGCAACCGCATAGTTCTTACGCCAATGTTACCCGGGCACTAAATACAGATCGATTCAAGCAATATAATCGTTGATACCATTGGACGTTTCCAACATAGTCTAATTGATAATCGTCGCTGCCTTCTCTAACAGAAAACGCTACGTGAGATTGACCCAGACAGCATTGGCGAAATTGAGAACGTTATGCCGTTTTCTGTTAAAGAATCAGACGATTTTTATCGATTCGTCGACCATGATGACAACGTCCTCGGAAAATTTAGAAACTCATGGGGTAAAGTCTAGTTTTTGAAATACCATAAGGATGTGTAAAGTGTAATTTAACCAAAATCCAATAATCTACTAGAGAAATGGTTCAAGTATAAAACCTTGATGCTTTGGTGTTCTCTGTTATTGGGATCAAAGGAATCGGTCATGCACCACTCATATGCAGCAAAACACTGACCAGGCTTCAAAACTCTGTGAATCTCTTTGTAGCACCCAACCTTTCGGGCATACAAATGAAACATAGATCAATAAAAAGATAAATTAACCCTCCAAATTAAAATAAACAAATCTTTTGCATCACAAGAAAAAGATCATACTCTAGTTTCGATCGTTTTGTTTACCCTTTCAAGAGTTTCATTGTTTCAACATTTTAAGCAGGCATGCAATTACTGCATTGATTCAATTACAAGGGATTTTTTTTTCTTTTCCCGTCATTACCTTCTTTATATGTTTCCCACATTCAAGTGTTTATGTTAGTAGCTATCGGTTTTTGTCTTAGTGTGAATTTGCCTTGAGAACATAGCGTCTAACCGTATGCTAGCCTTGATCATCATTCATTTATACAATTTTCAGGTTCAATTCTATCCATTTATGATGTCATCTATGATTCTTTCGTTTTAGAATATCACAATTGCACAAATTGTATGCACACATTTTCTCACAAGAAGTGGAGAGTGCAAACCATATTGTGCTTTTGCGCATTTTCCAAGGAGAGTATAGTGTGAATGCTAAACATGGTGGGGAATCGAGAAAAATGTTTGACACCCTGAAAATAGAACCCGTTTTTTTTTTTAGACAAAAAATATGCACCGAGTGTTTTATTTATCGTTGAAAAAATGAGGAAAGAGAGTGGAGAGTGGAGAGAGAGTGAAACCCAAAGAAATTCAACTCTTTTTGTAGACAATCTTCCAGATCAAATCTGAAAAGTTTGGCTATATAATCTGTTCTCAGAGCATGGAAAGATGAGAGATATATTCATATCGAACAAGAAGAGCAAAATCACAGGTGAACGCTTCAGTTTCGTAAGGTATGAATACTATGAGGACGCTGAACAAGCTACATCAATTACAAATGGAGCTTGGGTTTGGAATCGGAAAGTGGTTGTCAAGATGGCGCGATTCTTACCAAGAACGGAGAGCTTGCACAACTAGTTTCATAGTGGGGTGGAAATCAATCAAGAAAGGAACAGGGGAAGCTTGCATGGCCAAGTTCAGAATACATCGAGATTCAATCAAGAATGGAACAAGGGCATTCGGCAAGAGCAACGAAAAATGGAAGCTAAAACGGGCCGGGCAGGAGCAACGAAATAAGGGACCTCAGTGGAAAGGTAAAAGGAAAGCCATAGTACCATTCCAGAAAACTCAAATACCAACCCAGAAGAAATTGGTGAGTACTATAACAGGTAGAAATGACTTTCGGAGCAATGGCAGGCACAATCCGAAAAGGAATTTAGTGGGAAAAGAGATCTGGAGGAGAAAAGGGCAACAAGAATCGAGTAAGCAAGGTGAGGATAAAAGGAAAAAGGGTCAAAGAGTACAGGAGAATATAGAAAACATTCAAATTCAGCCAGTTGGGAATCGATGGCTGGATAGGAGTGCAATTGGTAAAATGAGAAGGCTAATTTCAGCCAGTGAAATGGTTGAAATTTTTAGGAAGGAAAATATTGAAAATATGCAGATAAAACCTATGGGTGGAAGATTCTTGATACTAACATTCCCCAAGAAAGAAATCAGAGATGAAATAATAAAAAGAAATGGTTTGAAGAGTTGAAACCTCGGAAGGGAGAACCAGCAAATTAAAAGATGAAAGGTTTGTATGGATTGCATGTTATGGTATATATGCCCCCCTTAATGCGTGGAACGTTCCATCTTTCAGAGCAATTGGAAGTAAATGGGGACATTTTATAGAAGTGGATGATAATACTTTGAGAGAAACATCATCTATGTCAAAGGGAGGTTTCTGATAGCCACTGAACACCACAACAAGATTGAAGGTAAAATTCAGCTGACAATTGAAAAGGAGAAGTATGTGATCAGAGTGGAACAAGAAGAATCTTTCAGATTCATTCCCCCAAGTAAAAACACCATGATTGCTGGTTTCAAGCTCTGGTGAGGAAGATGATGACGTGGATTTAAGTGACAGGAACAAGATTGCCAACTCAACCAAAGGTGATCAATCAGTGATAGACATGACAGCAGAAGGGGAGGATGGAAATGAAGATGTGGAAGACAATAATGTACGTAATTAATGAGGGCCCAAAGGTAATTTTTCTCTTTGCGATTACACCTCATCCCATGGGAATTGGTGTACAAGGTGTGCTTACTGCAATTAATGAACCAGAAAAAGGAAACCAAATTTCTCCGGTACCAAAGTCGGCTGAACCACTAGCCCCAAATGCAGGTATAGATATTAATGAAGAAAATTCAAATTCAAATTCCTCACACGGACTGGTTTCTTTTATTTTATACTTTGAGATTCAGAAAGCCCATCAGAGGAAGAATAACAAGTAAGTGCCAACCTTTGTGATACAGCCCAAAACAATGTAGCCATGGCCAAGATACATTTAGCCCAGAGGAACAAGTAGTGAATCAGAGAACCAAGTGAGTATCTCTACAATGGCCCAGTGGTGATTGGATCAGATTGCGGCATACGACCATCTCAGATGGCAGGTATTAACCTGCTAGTAGATTTTAACCCAAGTGATCGATATTAGGAAAGCAGTTAGAAGCCAACAACTAGAGGAGTCTCTGTCAACTGAAGATAGTGAACATGGAACCAGATCCATTCCTATTACACAAGAGCAGGAACAGAATATGATTGACAATGAACTCAGAACCATTATAATAGCCGGTGTCACAATGGGGATTGATTTTGAGGAGGAAGATGTAATGTCAATGAGGGAAATGATAGAAGGAGAAGTTCAAGAATTCACTCGTCTTCAAAGAAACAGGTTTGCACCTCTTCGGAGGAACATCTAAGCATTAATGAAGAACAGAGTCACAGATCCTTTCCTCTTCCCACTATCAGGAGGGCTAAGAGGAGCAATTCATTCACTGACGTTCAAGCTGCTATGCTTACAGTCCTATCCGCTTTTCAACTCCTATCTTTCGGAGGGCTAAGAGTTTTCTTTCACCGAGAAATTATATGACTTGATGCTGATTTTTCGGCTGGTTTTGGATTGAAAATTTTCTGTTTCTGATTTGCTGTTGATGGGTGATGAATGGTGATGCTGAATTATTATGAAGGCTATTTCTAAGTCTAAGTGAGGAATGCCCTGCATATTTTGGGTGACTTAGAACTTTCAAACTTTGAAGATTGGTTTTAGCGGCCAAAAGACAGAGAATGGAAATAGGTATCAGGGGATCTAGACATTGATATTTTGGTTATTGATATAGCTAGTGAGTATATATGGAAAGGTAAGAGCTTGGGTGGTGGCAGGTTGTGGTGTGATGACGGTGGCTATTGTCTTGTTACGGCAGCGGTGGATGTTGCACTTTGTCAGGGTTAGTTTTGGTTCCAGGCTAGGCGTGGCCCAATTCTTTGGGCTGAGCCCTTCGAGGTGTGGGTCAGGCCCATATGCATTTAGGGCTTTATTTTTTGGGGCCTGGCCCGTTTGGATGTGTTTGGGCTTTGCTCCAACATTTTATTTTATTTTATTTTTCATCCAACCCTTAGTTGGATTCCCCTCCACCTCCCTTATCTTGATGTACTCTTTGTCAAGATTTCTGAATAAAACTTTTTTTTGCCGATCAAAAAAAAGGTATGATTTTCGGTATGCTTATACTCCTCAACAAGCTCTGCATAATGAACAACTTTGATCATCAAAGTAGGCTCAAGAAAGAGCCCAGAAGTTCAATAGAACTGGAAGCTAAGGGTTCAGAATTTAATAATCCGGTCCTTTAAATATATGTGCGCGAAAAGTTTACCACGTCAGGAGCATGGCAAGTAGCGTCAATTGCATATGCTGCATCAAAACTATTGTCGGGAAATGGCATATTCATGAAATCAGCCTGCATCAATAAGAAAAAACAAGAATCATCAAAGCCTGGGAAAGAGGAAAACCCATAAACAAAATATGAAAATTTCCTAACAGTCTAAATACATTTTACCAACACAAAAAAAGAAAAGAAAAGAAAAGAAAAGAAAAGAAAAGAAAAACTAGCAGTTATAATACTCACCTTCACGTAGTCACAAGTCTTATCCACTCCTGCTTTCCTATCCAATAACTGCAAAATTAACACAGATTTTACATAATTTTAATTGATTCTCGGCTGAAAAGGCTTCAATTAGTTTTTTTTGAACGGCGAAAAGGCTTCAATTAGTTGCATCGGGATAAAAAAAAAATTAAATTTTATAAGCCTTGTTTTTTTTTTTTTTTTGGAAAAAAAGCCTTGTTTAGTAGCTAGATGTAAACAGGGTTACCTTCCCTCTTGTTATCTGATACTCGTTAATGTTCAGGCCGGTGATGGATGTCATGCTGCCAGATTTCATGCACCAAAAAAACTAAATTAATAAGATAGCATCACAATGTGTGAGTAACATCTCAATTAGGTTGGCACCTTATTCCACGACAATCATATGTTATTCAAGCATTAATGTTGATTTTTTGTTCATCTACAAGTTACTCTATCACTGCCAATTAGTCATAGATTGGATGTTTTGCAACTTTTCTCACATGATATTAGGGACCCAGAGGGCGTGCTATGCAATGTGTGTTACGCAGTGTGCTGTGCAGCATCTGAACCATCCATCTTGGCAATCAATGATCCAGATTTAAATAAAACTTTTCGGGAGAAGAGTTTAACTTTTCTCAGGAAAAATTTCATTTGCATCTAGACAATCTAAAACACTTTTTGACGATTAAGATTGCACAGCACACTACGCAGCACACACTGCATAGCACAGCCCCCAGGTTCCGATATTAGAGCAACCTCAATGTGTACATCATGTTTGCGAAATATCGCACCATTTTGAGTCTCTCTTCTTTCAAGAGGAAAATAGCCAATAAATCTCTAACCATTAACAAAATCTCTCTAAACAAATCTTCTTAGGACTAAACCCTTACCAATATCGTATTGACATGGATTTTTTTTTTCCTTTTCCCATCCATGATGTACACAAATGAACAATTCGAATCAAGTGGTTGAGTGTTGCAATGCTATTTGGCAAATTATTGCAGAATTTCACATGATTGATGTAAATGTAACTGTTTCACCAAGACAATGCAAAATACTAATTGCAGGCCCAGATTAGGCTAAGTAATGTGATAATCACCTACCTAAATTGGGCAATTTCTCTTAATGGTCCACCAATTCCACACCCAACATCCAAGACCTACATGTTCAATATATATAAAGCCAAACTCATCAATCTCACCCATAAATATAGTGATATTTTCTCCATTCAAAATGATTGTCCATCAAGAAATTGAGCTATTATATATTTAGTTTAAAAAAAAAAGTACTCATGTATGTAATAACATTCAAATTTATTTTGCACAATATTAAAGAAGTAATTGATCAGATCTTCAATTGGCCGGTGCGTGCATAAATTTTTTAGAAAACAATGTGCAAACGTAATATTTTTTTAATCTAATCGTCGCACCGTTTTTCGTAATGGACTATCATTATAGAACAATCGAAGATGTATGTTCCATTTCAGAATCAGCTGAGTGAGGAAAAAATACCTTTTGACCGGGCTTCAGACATAACTGTAAAGCAATGAAGTGCTCGTGCCGCTTCATGCCCTCTTTAAGAGACTCCCCTTTCAATCTACACCACAAATTTTTTTTTTTCCCTTTAACTACTCAATTATCAACAGGTATATATATAATTAATTAAATTGCTTAATTAGATTTGAAATAAGAGAAGTGAGGAAATTGAAAAAAGAAACACTGTAAATTAAAGAACCTGGATGCAAAATGGAACGACTCTCCCCAACCGTATTCGTAGAAGCTTGTGACAAGATCATAATATTTATTCACCTGACCAAAACCACATGAGATATAAAAAAAAAAAACTACAAATATTTTTGCGGACCATGTGGGACGGGGCTTCGTTGCTGGCTTAGCAGGTTGACGCGAGGGTCATTTCTGGTCCATGCTCGACCTATGTTTGATCCAAACTGTTTATTTCGTTCGTCTCGTTGAGTTGTTGGCACTGACCGAAAATCACACTAGTCGGGTACTGATAACTACATGACCGAACACATTCTTACTCTCATTAAATCATCTTCATTAAAAAAATTATTAAAAATGCGTTTTGTTGATCATATAGGCATATAGCTATTGATATTCGATTATTGTGGTTTTTTGTGAGTATTCCCGAGACTCTGAGAACGAAAAAAAAAAAAACTTGAAATAAACTGATGAGCCCAAAATGCCCTCATAACAGCCCTGCCTTGGACACATGAAGCACCCCGTAGACTAGAAACAAGAACATATTTTCCGTCCCACAAAGAACGTCTATCTTCACTGTTCACACCGTTCATAAAAAATTTGGAATAATTAATACGCATAATTTTAAAGTTTTGTCTTGTTGAAAACTACTAATTTTGGTTTTGTTAAGATGCCTTGTCTTGTTTTTTAGATCATTATGGTTGTAAAATGCATGAAGGACCCCCTTCTTAAATTCTTTTGCGCTCCCGGAATGTATGTCGACAGGGCCATAGATAGATACTCTCTCCGTCCCATAATGTTTGGCACTTTCACTATTCCAGCCTCTTGAAAAAATTAACTATATCTTTTAATCCATAATGTTTTTTATAAGTAATATGGATCTTGTTTGATAGAGTTTAATTTGTTTTATTAAACAAAGTTCAAAAAATTGCCTAAAACATTATGGATTGAAAGATATAAGCAATTTAAAAATGACACGCATTCCTGAAAATGCCAAACATTATGGGACAGAGGGAGTATGAATTTGGAATCAACTTATCTGGAGATAAATGGATTCTGCAGATAAGTGCGCCAATATATATATGTATATATACTAGCAGTAGTTTCTTTTCGAGAAATTTTTGGGTACCGAATGGGTACCATGTGGGTGTACCCATGTGGTGCCCGAATAGTCCATTCGGGTTGTTCAAAGTGTATTGGAAGTTCAGATTAAAGTCATCTCTCTCCTCTCACCTCACCACTCTCCCTCTTCTTTCTCACTAAGTCTGAATCATACAATACCTAATTAGACAGCTCAGATGCACTAAGCAAGCACCACATGCTATCCATCCGTCACCTAAAAATTTCTCATTTTTAAACGGAGTTGCCGAGCAAAAACATATTCATAGAAAAGAGAAAAACAGACGTAAAGTACTGACACCAAGGCTTCGTTTGTTTGGGCATAAAATATTTTACCTATTTTCTGGTGTTTGGATGTGTAAAAAATTAGGAAAACATTTTACATGTAAAATATTTTCCATCAATTGGATGAAAATGAACCTACTGCCTTCTATTGCAATTTTCACTGCTCAGTTTGCTCGATCGTCAGTCCTGACCCACGTTCAATTCCAATATTCCCAGATCCCTCCACCATTTAAGTCCCCTTCCCTCTCTCTACCCTATTTTGTTGATTTCTGAAAATATTTTCAAGTGTCAACCAGATACCGAAAATAAAAGTTTGAAGTTTGTTTTCTGAAATAATATTTTACATAAAAAATATTTTACATTGTAAAACATTTTATATCGAAACAAACGGAGCCCAAGTTAAAAATTAAAAATACAGGGGTTGGGTTAAAGTTGAAAAGACAGGGGTTGGTAGACTTTTAACGCCGTTGCACTCCCCTTTGCTTTGTTTGTCCGTCAAAATGAAGGGTTGTTTATATAGCAAAAGTACTGACAGCATGTCAATGGGGCATATTTTAATTGGTGAGAAGCACCACCCGACAAAAATGATGTGGGCAACCAATAATTTCTCTGTTCTACGGGACACTGTCCAACATGATACATTTTTGAATTAATTTCTTCGAAATTATTCTAGATTAATTTTTTTTTCCCCTCAACAATTACCGTTGACTAAGTTGCTTCCCCATAAGACCATGATCAACTACAATCCAATATTAAACTACAGGAAAGTCTTCAATACACACCCCTCTAAAGTGTGTATTATATGCACTTATTGTGTGGTTCATATTGAGTCATCTCATGAAAAATTACTTGTAGGACTGGTCATTCATAACATTTTATTTCGTATCGTAACAATTATACTAAAAATTCGTAACTTTTCATCAATATGATTCGTAACTTTTTAGCAATAGATTCATAATATTTTGGATTAGTGTGTTTCAATGAGGGTGCATATGATACATATCCAAATAAAAGGTGTGTATTGTAATACTTCCCGTCTTGGTGATGTTTGCAATGGTCCTTATGGTTTAGAAGTAGCCGAAAATTGGAATAGAATTTAGAATAGAAGTAGACAAAGTCAACCAAAATAAAATAAAAATCGTATGCAATATTATAGGTTTCCTTTAATTCTTCTCCCAAATATTCCTTATTTTCAAATATACCTTCTAGCTAAAAAGAAGGTACGTAACACGTATCCTCAATATTTAAATTTTAAATTTTAGGTGAGTGTAATTGACATCTAAATAGAAGGTACGAATTGACGTCTTAGCCGAAACGTATAATCAACATTTAAATATTAGCCGAAGCGTAATAATTGACGTCTATTATATTCCCCCTGATTTCGGACAAACTTAGTAATTGACGTCTAAATATATAAAAGGTATGATAAAGGTGATACAAAAACGTGATTTCGGCCAAACATAGTTTCTAATATCCTTATATCCTTTCCAAATATATTATTTAAATGTTCTCCGTGATTTCAAGAAATTAGAAGTGTGATAAATATTTGTACAATCATTTTCAAATATGTTGCTGGCTATACTACCTGTCGATCTCAGCCATTAAAAAAATATGTACCAATTCTAGGGTCCAAAATACACGAATTTGAAAACATGTATGTATATTCTTACCTGACATAATTGAATTTCGAAATCATCTATATTGATCCCAGACCAAAATGGCATTTTTTGCATATATAGTTGATGTTTTCGACGTGATACTCCATAAACTTTTTTTTTTTTTTCTCAACAAACGAAATTTTATTATGAAAGCTTGAAAGGATACAGTGATACTGCATAAACTTGAACGTTTTGATTATTTATTTTGGGTTCCCGGAAGGCCCACAAAAGGTTAACCTCCTTATAGTGCAAACCTAATTAGTAGCCTATGACTATGTCTATCCCCTCGGGTTTAAGTTCTGAAGATTAGATCGCGAGTTCAAACTCATGGAGGTTGGCCCGTAAGTACGCTGTAGCAAGCTAACTTAATATTTATTAACATCCTAGCGTCAATAAAAAGATAACCCCGAAAAAAAAAAAGAAAAAAAAGGAAAACAAAAGATGAAACTGTTTTCCAATTCGCGTGGATACCATGTCAGCGTAGTTCTCTTTCCTCTCTTTCTCATCGCCTCCGTAATTGGCATGATACTTCTCATACCTGAACATAAGCACACTCAATTCGAATGATCGATATGAGAGAAATGCAACACAAAACGAATGCATATATACATCGAATAATAAAGAGAGACGAGACAGCAATGTTAAGTTTTTTGGTTCAGCCAGAATGCCTACTGTCATAGTACTACATGTTTTTACTCGAGCGAGTACCATAACATGCAGCAATATCGATAGACGATCAAAGCTGGGAATTTAAAAGAGAAAAAATTATCTCTATCAAATCTACCATATATAATTAATCTTCTATCAAAGCGAAAAGATTGAAGATGTTTAGAGTGCATACTTCTCTATAGTGTCGATTACTTCCTCTCTCTTTAGCTTTCCACCAAGATTAGTTGCGAGATGTATAGCCCCAGGGTTTGACATTTCTCGTAAAACCGGCGATGGAAACGGACTATATAGAAAATGAAGAACACCAATGGTGCAAACGTTAGTTTCCTAATGTAGATAAAAAATATTTGTAACTTCGAATGTTCTTGTAGAAGCTTATTAACGAGTTAAACAAAAGTGGGGAACTTACTATATTACGTACGATCCGAAAATCCCGAGAGAGAGAGAGAGAGAGAGAGAGAGAGAGAGAGAGAGAGAGAGAGAGAGAGAGAGAGAGAGAGTGAATGTAGTGTGTGTGTGTGAGAGTGTATATATGAATGGAAGAGAAACTATGATACATTATATATAGAGTAAGGTTTGTCCGTGCCTAAAGGCACGGCGCAACATATTTTGAACACAAATAAAATGAATTACGAAATTATATTGACCACTCCCGCCAACAAAACTAATTTATACGGGAATGATTTTTTTTTAAATTAGGTTCAAACAGAGTTCTTTTAGTGTATGTTCGTACCCGAAGACGCAGATCAAACAATCAGCACACATGCAAATCAACACTGTAACCATGAACAAAGTATCAACCTGTTCATGTAAGACCGAGAGATCGTTCAAAATTTCAAAATAGCACACACATGGAGAAAGAATATGGAACGTTTGGTTTATTATTTATTTATTTTGTTTTTTTTTTTTTGGGGGCGGGGGGGGGGGGGGGGGGGGGGGTGTGGGGAAGGTGAGGAAATTATTGCAAAATCAAATCTCGACCCAAAGGTAGACAATCCTGTTACAAATTGGACAATGGTGAGAGCTTTGCAATCCAAATAGCCATTTAAATGGAGAAAAAAAAATGAAGAGAGAGAGAGGAGGAGATCGAGAGTGAGATATAAATTTTGAACGTGAAATCTAATTAGTGGCAATTGTGCAATTATTATTGTTTGAGAGAGAATGGGAGAGCCGTAGAATTTATGGAGCAATCAAATGGTTAAGATTTATAGAGAGATAAGATTCAAAAACCCTCCTCCCTTATTATGTAGATTAGGGTTTGCCCGTGCCTGAAGACACGGCGCAACGTGAGATTTAATCAGTAACAATTGTGCAATTAATATTGTTTGAGAGAGGGAGGGAGAGCCGTAGGATTTATGAAGCAAATCATTGATTAGAATTTATAGAGAGATAAGATTTAAAAACCGTTCTTTCTTATTATGTAAATAGTTATAGTTATGCAGGTTGATGTGAATCAATGAGTGAGATCTAATGAGAGAGAAAGAATAGGGATGACAATCTCGGCCGACCCGTTCGAACCCTCCTCGTTCCTCGTCCGAAAAATCCCCAAACTTCGGAGATTCGTTTGGGGATCGGATAGAGTATGGGGAATTTTTTAAAAAAAATTCGGGGATTGGGTAGGGGACGGGGATAGGTCTGTCCCCGCCCCGAACCCTACCCGTCCCCCTTCCCTGTTCGTTCCCCGTTCGTTCCCCACCCCGTCCCCGAATCCCCGAAATATATACTTATATATAAAAATAAATAAATATATACTATATTATATATCAGTCCTGTTTTGGTAATGTTGGAAAAACTATGGAACTATGGAACTATGAAATTAGTGCTGGCTGGAATTAACTTAATGTTGGAAAAACAATGTTGTAGATTAACTTATGTCTTGGAATTAGTTATTATGTGTTGAAAATTGATAGTACTTGCTAAAACAGTGAATAACATGTGTTGTTATGCGCTGAAAATTGGTAGTATATGCTAAAATTGTGAAATACAGGTGTAGGAAATGGAGGTACTATTATGTGCCGCAAATACAAATCCCCGAATCCCCGTTTTGGATCCCCGTTCCCCGTTTGGGTCGGGGATGGAGGAAAAAAACAAATCCCCATTGGGGATCGGGTCGGGGATGGGGATGGGGTAGGGGATAATGGGTAGGGAGTGGAGGTAGTACCCCCGTTCCCGACCCGTTCCCATTGCCATCCCTATGAAAGAAGGGAGGCTAGATTAAGAGAAAATCAATCATTCTATAAAACTACTAAAGAGTGTGACCTAAAAACGCTCCTCTGACGCTTGAATCCCGTGGGATTAGCTAGTCTCAACTCTCACGTATGTCACATCACGTGTTGACGTTAGACTCAGTTTCGACTCATTTACGGAATGAATCTATAATTGAGATTCAGGTTCAGTTCGTTTAGCAGACGAATCGAATTTGAATAAACTCTTGCCAAACCAAGTTTCGAACAATTCGCGAACGGCTCGGTTCATTTACAGTAGAGAGAGGGGAGGGGGAGAGATGAATGATTGAGGAGAAAGGTGGGGAGACAAGATACAGGTGAATGATCAATGATTTGAGGAGAAAGGTTGGGAGACAAGATACAGGTGGATGATCTGAAAAAATAAAAAAAGATACACGTGAAATGAAATGGCATGAGGTGGCGTGGCACCCACGTTAAAAAAGATACATGCGAAAACGTGTCCTGTTTTGACGCTCAATCCGGGTTTTGTTCTTATGAAAAAACCCAAAATTTATCGTAACCTAAAAATAATATTTTGAGATTAATTGCGAAGTCAGTTTTTCCAAACAAAAATCTCTAATGAATTCTGAATTTTTAAAAGCTTAAAAACAGATTGTCACAGTATCACAAGTGAAATTTTTTTATACTAAGTCTTAATAAGAGAAACTAAATGAGAGTAAAAAAGTATTAAACAAATTAACCAACATTTATAATAAAAAGACACAAAAAATAAAGTAATAAAATCTTCTTTATAAAAAATCTTCAACTCAATTCCCCTTTTTAAAGACTTCAAATAATATTTTAGAATTTATACTTAGAAGTTAGAACAAATCGGTCCCCATTTACAGACACCGCAATTATATTCTCAATTTTTATTTCTCTATTTTCAAAATCTCTTTCATTTACCTTCAAAACTTAACCTATCCTTCAAATTTTAGGTTTTCGTATCTTTTACATATACTTACAATTAGATTTTTTTTTATCCGAAATTACTATTAGATTGTTAACCATTAACTCACCTAAAACTTTAAGTTATTAGATTAGAGACGAGCAACTTTATTATTTATATTCTTAATATGTCCTCTCGCGTGTAGCCAAATTCTCCTCCATAAGTGGGTTAAAACACGTTTAAATTTTAATTATTAGATAAGGGTGAGGCTCGAACATAGGATGTATTGCCTTCTCTGATACCATATTAGATTGTTATTTCTCGTTTGAGACTCCTAATTAAATGCTAGGCAGTTTAAAAGTGTCGCTGTTGCGTCAGGCTATGTTTGGGTTAGCATGAAAGACATTGATTGCGTTGTGATTTACTTGTTTTGTATTTGTTAGACGATTAGTTTGATTTTTGTCACAATTCTTTGTAATGATCTCCGTTTTGTAAGTGCCGTTGGGCATTTATCAATATAATCTTTTCACTTTTGACAAAAAAAAAAAAAAAAACATATACACCGTATACTCCAAGTGCAATAGGGAGGGTGAACATTACCCTCCCTCTCACTAGTTAAATTGGTGTAGGTCTCACCCCTACAAATAGACTTTTTAGAAACATGACATTACTTTATGGTAAGATCACATTATTTCAACCAATTAAAAAGAGGATAATATTCACCCTCATAAGTGGAGGGTGAACAAAATTAAATCCGTATACGTGTAATTAAATTCCTAATCAAGTAAACCAGTAAACCAATTTCGTTCTCCCTCAAATACTCCTAAACGTAACTTTGATTGTCTGTTTTTAAATTAAGTCAAGGTTTAAACATATCCCCAAACAGTATAATCCGTGATATAATACTCCGTATTAGAGATGCAAAAAATTAATTCCACTAAATTTTCGCGATATTCCATGGATAAAACTGGAATTGATCCGTGAGATACAGATGGATTAGAATCGAACCGTAAGACTTTTGATCCGAGCACGGACTGTATTTTTTAAGAACCATGACTTATGATTAGGTTCTTGAATTCCTTAAAATTCGATCCGATCTTAGATTGGTGGCACACTAAATGGGTTTGCCCGCCTTCGATAGCGGATCTTTTGTTTTGGTGGTTTGATAATAGTTTCCGTAACTTGGAAAAACACATTTGGGAAGCTTGCTTTTATGCAATAATATGGTCCATTTGGATGACACGGAATGGGTATATTTTTAAGGATGCGATTGCAAGATCTGAGGAGGTGGTGGATATAATCAAGTTCAGGATGGCTATGTGGATCAAAGTCAAATTCAATATTAGACTGTACTCTGTAGAGGATTTCAAAAGTTTTTTGGATGGTATTCGTGCGTTAAAATTGTAATTGTATGGCGTTAATCATTCAACCCCCTGCTGGATGATTTGCGTCTCCCCCTCCCCAGGTTGAGTTTGAGCATGTGTGCTCCTCAGCTTTCCCTCTCGATATATCCTTTCGAGTGTTATAAAATTTCGCTTTTGCCGAGCAAAAAAAAAAAAAAATTCGATCCGATCCGAGCCGTGAGCAGCCCTACTGGTGCAACACTTTCCCGGCGATCTTCTTAACTACTTGTTGGATTTTTTTTGGCAAAATTGGGCCCGCAAATGCGTTTGGCAAAGTGTAAAAATTCCATCCATTTCTCTCTGGCAATAGTGGCTTATGCAGTGTGGTATCAGATTGAACTCTTTGGCAAATAATTAGACGCCAAGTTACCATTTACGATGTTACTGGAGATTAGAGGGTTCGATTTGCTGGCCGGTTAGCAAGACCAATAGCGGACAATTTTTTATTCAGGATTGATATGTTAGAAATTTTCTGTTGGTGGGCCTACGTAGATCATAAAATTAAATATCAGAGTTACCCATTAAGTTGTGATCGTTCAATTAATGTGACCGGGTAATAAACATGTCTCTATTAGCACGTATTTGAGTCATGTCACGTGCATTAAGTGGTGCAGCCTTATTTTATATGTAGAGACCAATTAAAGGGCCTAATATGGTTTCATCTATTATGATAAGCTATGATGGAACCAGAGCTTATAAATAGGTGGTCAAAATTCCCACTCCAAACCTCTTTTCTCATCTTCCCCATCGTTGTGTGAGACTAAGGGTAAGATCAAGAAAAGAATTTTGGAGGCGGAAGACGAATAACCACACTAAGGTTTTCATCCTCCATGGCAACAGATACACATCTGGTATACTTTTTCTTCATGGTTTGACATGAGTTCTTGGATTTAGGATTTCGTATGAAATCCTACACGATAGAGTCCATGAAAAGAAATTGAACGGTTAAGATAACCGACAAAATCCTTTTCATTGACACTTTCATGCATGTGTTTCATGAACCACAACATTTTCGATTCTTATTTTAACGGGATAGTGAAGTTGGCACACACTACACTTGAAAGAGAAAGGACACCAACTATCCTAATTCTGTTTTTAATTTTTGCTCAAACATCTTGATTCTTAACTCTACTGATTGGATTAATTGTCCAATTCCTTTTCATTGACAATTTCATGCATATGTTTCATGAACCACAACATTTTCGATTCTTATTTTAACAGGGTAGTGAAGTTGGCACACACTACACTTGAAAGAGAAAGGACACCAACTATCCTAATTCTGTTTTTAATTTTTGGTCAAACATCTTGATTCTTGACTCTGCTAATTGGATTAATTGTCCAATTTCTTTTCATTGATACTTTCGTGGATATATATGTTTCATGGACCATAACATTTTCAATTTTTATTTTAACGGGGTAGTTAAGTTAGCACACACTACACTTGAAAGAGAAAGTACACCAACTATCCTAATTCTGTTTTTAATTTTTGGTCAAACATCTTGATTCTTGACTCTGCTGATTGGATTAATCGTCCAATTTCTTTTCATTGATACTTTCGTGGATATGTTTCATGGACCATAACATTTTCAGTTTTTATTTTAACGGGGTAGTCAAGTTGGCACACACTACACTTGAAAGAGAAAGTACACCAACTATGTGCACAGATTTTTTGTGGCGCCCACCACGGGTCCCACATAAAGATTTGAGCCGTTCATTAAATGTAAAACACTTTTTCAAGAGTCCTTGTGAAAAATCAACTCAATCTGATACCTAACAGTTCTCGACCCAATCATCTAACTTTTCATTGAGATTTCAAGAAAATAAAAAGTTAAATGATTGAATCGAATACCTAGAGGTATCGAATTAAGCTGATTTTTCACGAAAACCCTTGAAAATGTGTATTATATTTAATGAACGGCTCGAATCATTTGTATAATACCCGTGGTGAGCTCTCCAAAAAAATATGTGCACAATTTGTATATATAATGTCTGTGTGGACAGACTTTCTGTATCTTTAATTCTTGGCTTGCTGATTCGATTGGGTTGGTTTGATTGGATTATGTTGATTCATTTTATCAGGGCGACTGTTGCCTACCCCAGACACGTTAATCTAGGTGTCATTTTCCCTTGGTTAAGAATTATTGGGTTCTTGAAAATTTACAAGTTTAAAACTTATTTTGATATTTCTTACTTTTCATAATTTTTTGTTTAGTTTTTCTTTGTAATTTTTTTGATTAATCCTTCGCCTCGACAAAAAGAATCGGAAAAGTATAAAAATATGGACTAATGGTGGAAAAAAATTCAAATAAGACGGCACTTTAGACAAATAAGACAATTGTTTGATATTTTTTTCGTCTTTCGTGAACCTTTTTTGCTTTCCTTTTATAATTTTGTACTTTTTAAACTTCTTTTATCGAGACAGATGATTAGTCCAAAAAATATGTGCTTGACGATTTCTTAGACCTAAATTAATGGGTTGCCCCAAGCGTAGGGCGGAGATCGACGCAGCACAATATCCGGTAAGACCGGAGTCGAATCCACAAAGACGGTGATGTGTGCTGATTAAAAACTCGGGTTGTTACTTATTTAAATGGGCTCTTAGGTAGCCACCCCTTGTCGGTTGATTGAGAGATTAATTAATACCTAGAAAATGAGTGTACTTTTCAAATAATTAAAAGAGGTATGGTCGTAGGATTCATAACACTCGTAATCAGTCCGGATTAATCTGCTTCATTCGATGTTCTTAAAAACGTTCAACTTAAGATTGAAAAAGATACCCCGCAAGATGCGAGATCCTATGGTCGCCGTATACCCATGCGCAGCGGAGAATAAGTTTTGGACCCCTATTCCCCCGTTCACATGGGCTCCGACAATGCCCGGATTCGTCCGTGGGAAGTATTTTTCCAATCAAAAATCGTCTTTACATTGTTTGAAAATAAAGCAGCGCCCGAACTGGCCACGGTGTGTTAATCACCCTGCGACCTTACCTAAACGACTACTCACTGAACATCATGCATAAAATAAAAGAAACCCTAACTTGAAACATGCTTTTATTGCGCGAGATGAAAAATAAACAGAATAATATCAATTAAACAAAGCCAACGAATAACTTTTATAAAGAACAGAAATTAAATAAATTACCGCAGTGAGAATATTTAAATAAAACTTAAAATAACAGAAAGGAAATTAAACGCAGAAGAAACCTTAACAATATTGGGAACAAAGATCGGCAGCCCCGTTCTTCATTCTTTTCGTCGAAAAGTTCCCGCAGCCTAAAGCTGCTGCTGAAGTCATTCTCCTATTCCTTTTATAGGCTAAATATACTTTAATTACACAGGGCTCCCTCGGACTATGTATAATATCAATTCACAAAATCAACTTTAAAGCACTTTGCACTTTGAACCCCAAACTTTCTTTTACTTCTGTTTTTATCCAAATTTCGGACAACGGGCTCGAGCAACCTATAAGCATAAAAAATACATAATAAAAATCAGTTAACAAAAATAAAAGACTAATAAATGTAGATTGAAGGGCCAAAATATATATATTTTGGCACTTATCACACCCCCCAACTTACACTTTGCTAGTCCTCGAGCAAAGAAAATAAAGAAAACAAATTAAAACTGATAGTCTTTTAAACCCCCAGGCGGCCCCGGTAGGACGAGTAAAGTCTCGTGAGGGTTTTCAGCAGTGATCACCCACAAAACACATTGAACCTCTTCACCTGGAATCCAAAACTTGTCACACAACTCATTGGTCCATCAAGCAAAGAATGCCCAGCTACCACAAAGATATAAGAAGGCGTAAATAGTTCCAAACGCTATCAAGTCAAGAAATAAACCATGACACCTAGGCTTAGCAAGTGTGTGTGACATGGGTCTCAACCAAAAGTGCGCAATGACTAACCGCTCTCTCCAGACCGAGTCTCGACTTCAATCCTCACCGTGTCATGCACTCACAACTAAAATCACTCGAAACAAGGTGCATAGTATGAACTCTCAAGTGTGCGGTTAGAAGTTATATAAATGAAAGCAAAACACTCGCACACTATGACACGAAAAGAATGCTTTGTATGGTGAACACATGGTCTCATGAATGGAATACCAAGTATTGGAACTCTCTCTCACATCCATCAATCCACTTCCCATCACCCCTAGGATCAAATAGGACTTTAATGTTGGTTGGAACGTTGGGTAGTTGAAAGTGTGTAAAGGCTGAGGTAAAACATCACGTGTTTGAGAAAAGGCAAACAACTTGGAGCTAATTGAACAATGCGTGCCCTTTTTTTCTGCTCTTTTCAACTCCACCTTATCTCTCCTTATAACGTTTTAACATTTTTCAACAATAAAGCATGATTCCTCCTTTTCATCTATATCGGTACCCCTTCTATTTTTTCTTTCTTTTGTTTTTGTTTTTCCTTTATTAAAGGGCACCACTAATTCAAACACAAAAGTTCACAGTACATCCAAAAATTACACCTTTATACTTTTGCCTTTCTCCAAAATCATATGGAAGGTGGAGCTAACCAAGAAAAGGCTAAATATATATAAGGCTCAAAGTGGCTCACAAGGGATAAATGGAAAAACAAAGGAACGAACCGGCTCAAATATTAATAAAATGCCTATAATCCTCTCCCAGGGGTGTAATTAACATCCATGTGACTAACCAAAATCCAAGAGATGTTATGCATTCAAGTTCCAACACTCAACAATCAAAAATAATGAGACCATAACAAATAGGCTCTTTCCATGACAAACTAAGAGTTAAAGTGACACCACTCCAATAAAAGATAGGTGCCGCCTGCAGTATTCTTGACAGCTAGCATGCATTACTACAAGATACGCAATCAGCAGAGGTACTGATCAAATCTTGACTAACAGCGAGAGCCGAATGTCCCACAGATGCAAGGCGACAGCGGAATTACTGGTTTACATTTGTGTTTGGTTGCTTCTAGTTAGCCTCACTCATGGAAATATCTCTAGAGAAAGCTGTTTTTTTCTTATAATCAAAAGGGTAGGAGGCGGGACTGGCGTAGCAACCCTTTTGAGCGTGATCATAGGAGTAGCAACAATATCTCTTTATTGTTGTTCCTCGTTCTGATATTATTGAGCAGTTGGTATTAAATGGTTGTTATCATTATTCGATTGTTGTTGCGATAATTCGTTATTCAGTCATTCTTCTTTCGAAACTATTTGCTGAGCCACTGACTTCGTTAATTTGTTGGTATTATCCGTTGAACCTTCAACCTTTCTTAATTTGACACCATTTCTTTGGAGCCCTTGTTATCGTTGATTTATACGTATGCCACTTTGTATTATCACTCTTAGCATGCTTAACTATTCACTGAGCTCGTCAACTGACGGATTTATTCCACATTTTTTTCAGGTTAGTGCATAGAGCATTGTAGTGGACTCTGTGGCATTGTCAAGACCTTCTGTTTGGACCTCTAGGGCGTCTGCATTGTTCTTTATTTTCTATCGTCAAATAGCTTCTGCATTTTTATTTATTAGTTTCCGCACTTTTATTTATTGGTAGTTCATTGTAGAATTTAGAGATTGGAAAATACGAGTATTGTCTCATTTGCTTAAGAAAAATATTGGTTTAAGTTGCAGATTTTCTTTAATAAAATATCCAAATTTCCTACATTGATTGTGAGTTGTTAAAATATTATTTTTAATTAGGCTTCGTGCTCTATGATTATTACATGGTTCACGGCCGGTCATGTTCCCGGATTGGAGGCGCGACATGGTTAATTTCAACGATTTGACGAAAAGTATTAAAACTAAGAGTACTTATATTATCTTTCAACATAAGTAGTAATTCAGTCCAAACTGTCTCTAAATACCACAAGCAAATAGGAAACTCAAATCCGAATCGCAACTGCAACTGCAACATAAACCCCCCTAGTAGCCTTTTAACACGCAAGTCTTGCAAATGAGAGAGGGTTTTTTTAGCCCTCTCTTCCAAAGGAGTACTTATTTAGTAGTTCCGGAGCACAACCACGTGCGTGGTATTCAAAATTAAAGGATCGCTCCAATACCACTTGAGGTCCATACACTTTGTCACGATCTTGTAAGAATGTGTGGTGCTAGAGTGTCCCGGAGCACCACTTAAACCTTCCAAGAAATTATTCAGTAGTACTCTTGCTGCTGCATGCCATCCAATTGGGGCTTTCGAACCAGGAAGAAGTAATTTGCTGTGAAGATTCCTTTTCTCTTACAAAAACTAGCGTAATGAACTACAAGCGTTCATCCCGTATGTACATGTGCTTAGTGTATAGTATAAATATATCAATCATAGACATATTGCTCAAAAAAAAAAAAAAAAGCCCATTGAAACAAATTAAGCTAGTGAAAAAAGCCATTGAAAAGAGCCCATTGTAAAAAATCCCTTTGAAAATGTGACCTTTTCAAATAAATACAATTAGACCCTTCAAGTATGGGCTTGGATTTTTACGAGTTTACGTGGCCATGAAACTTAGAGCATCTCTAGCCTTTGGTCGTAGTTTTACTCTGTATGAGTAAAAATTTGAGTAATATATCATTTCGTAAGAATAACTCTAATGGTTAAAACCAAATATAAGCACAAATTTGCGTAAAATTGTTAGTAGTGACTTAGCTAGTTGTACATTTGAGAGTGGAAAATATTCGTCAAAATTTTGAGTCTCCGTTGGCGTAACAAATCTTAAATCTGACATAGGTTTGAGTCGAGACCTGAAATGACCCTAAAGTAAAAATATATCACAACAAAGTTGGGAAATAAGAATGGAAATGCTTCTCACCTTCCACCAGCAAATAGCCCATCTGCAGCTTTCTCCAGAAAGGCTTGAACTCTCTGACTTCCTTTAGGTGCAAGTCCCACATATTCTAGAGGCATAAGCTTCAAACATAGAAGCCAAAGCACTAATTGAAATATTCACCAAATGAAAAATCTTATTGATTGCATTTCATCTATCCATACTCCTTAAAATTTCGCATTTTCGGACCGTATCTTGGCCGCAACGACGATTGGAAATATTGATTTCATGAAGTTTTGACAAAAAAAAAAAAAAAGAATACTTATGCAAAAAGTCATACCTAACATTCGTCGACATCCAAAGCAAGTCATATTTTGTTTTGCGAAGTGGACAATTTTTTAAGGTTAAAACCGAACGTATGTAAAATAAGCTGGTGCAAGAATGGTTACACAACTCGATCTTACCATGTTCATGGTTACAAACCGTCCAACGGTTGTCGTTCGGAAGCTACTTAGTGAGAAATCACTTGTGTCCAAAGGCAAGTACCATTGCACGGGTGAGTTCGATCCAATGTCTCTCTCCCGCATAACCTTGATGCATAGCCAACCCAACATATGATTGATATAATTAAGTTTAGAGAACAAAATAATAAACAATAAAAGTAGTTAATTAATTATTTTGTAATCGCTTTTTAAAAATCTTTACTCTCTCTCTCTCTCTCTCTCTCTCTCTCTTAAAATCTTTATTCATGTGAATTGGTTACTCACCTCAAAACCCACTTGCTTGAGAGCTTCAAGGCATTGGGCTCTAGTCCTTACATCAGTGAGGCCATTCCCAAGTTCAATTTCCTTCTGAAATAGTACAACATTTGTACCAACTCAGTTGACATACTTTGTAAATTACACTTTGCCACAAAATCTTACCCTACTCTTACTTGTACACTTAATCTACGGATTTAAGCAATATGATCCTTAAACTATTGGATGTTTGTTAATTACACGGTCAACTTGATATTGTCTCCGTCACCTCCTCAAATAGAAAATGCCACGTGACACTAATCCAAATGTTGATGAAAAGGTGATGGCAATTTTTTTTTCAACGGATCGGTTGATTGTTGTCAATTGGACCACAATGACAATATCCTTTAGTCGAAGGGCAACGTACAGTAGGACAATTCAAAATTTCATAGGCAAAACTCCAATTCGTGTAATACTTAAAGGAAGCAAAGTGCAATTTGCCTATGTATCCAATAATTAACGACTTTTGTTGCAGTTACAACCTTGATGTTTAGGTGTTCTTCATTATTGGGATCAAAGGAATCAGTCATACACCACTCAAATGCAGCAAAACATTGGCCAGGCTTCAAAACCCTATGAATCCCTTTGTAGCACCCAACCTTCATAGCATATATGAAATATAGATCAATAAGCAACAAAAATGGAGCCTTCGAATGGATAAATACTACGCATCTTAAGAGAAAGGTACTCGCATTAATTGTTTCATTTTGTTTAACAATTTTAGAAGTTTCAACATTTTAAGCAGACACGCAGTTACTCCACTGATTCAAATCTAAAGAATATTTTTTTTCCAGTTTCCACGTTATTGCCCACATTATACTTTAGTAGTTATATAGGTTTTTGTCAAGTGTAAATTTGTCAACTTAGAGACTCCTATCTAACAACAAATATGAACGAAAAAGTTTACCGCGTCGGGGGCATGGCAAGTAGCCTCAAGTGCATATGCTACATCAAAACTATTGTCGGGAAATGGCATTTTCATGAAATCAGCCTGCATCCATATATGAAACAATAATCAAAGCATAGAAAGAGGAAGCCCACAAACAAACCATGAAATTTACTATTCACCTTCACATAGTCACAGGTCTTATCCACTCCTGCTTTCCTATTCAATTCCTGCAAAATAACACATGCATGTAAACTAATGTTGTCTGTTTAGGACTCGGAGGACAGCAACGCTCAACCTCACCGTCCAAAAGTGTTGATGGTCTGGATTTTAAAAGAACTTTTCTAGGGGAAGAATAATTTGGACCATTTGGACGGTGAGGATGAGCGCTACTGAATGTTGTTGTGATCTCTTGGGAACAACAGCCCCCAAGTCGATCTGTTTATGTAGACTTTATGTTATTTTAATTAATTCTCAACTGAAAAAGCTTCAATTAGCTGCATTGGGATAAAAGTTTAACCTTTGTTATCCGGGTTTTTCATTATCGTAGAAAAATCTTGTTAGTAGCTAGATGTAAATAGGGTTTACCTTCCCTCTTGTTATCTGATACTCGTTATTGTTCAGGCCAGTAATGGATGCATGTCATGCTGCCAGATTTCATGCACCAAACAAACTTAATTAATTAGAAGCCAACTCCTAGAAACAAAAAAGAGTCTAGTCAATCAAATACGAGAAAATTTTCAATGTAACGGTTATTTGTAACGCCTCTTTCCATGGGATGGGACTCACACATATATGAGGCCCACAAATAACCGTTGCATTATAAAAGTATACATGTCATGTTTCCAACTACAGATTTTGAGAAGAGTCATATTTGAGGGGGAAATATACGATAAAACTCTGATTATCAATTTCTCTCAAAACAAATCTAGTTGGAATTACCGCAGCCCATACCAATATCCTAATTGACATGATTTCTTGGGATAAATGGTGTAGGAGTTATGACTTATAAAATAAACGATAGAAGAGATCGCCATATCAGAAGATCGGAATTCGTTCTGTATCTGTTTGTATTAACTAGTGTAATACACGTGCTTTGCACGTTTCCGCGTGCTCACTTGATTATTTGGTAGACGGGAAGTGTTTCAGTTGATACTGATCCTGCTACCATAATTCCAAATGTATTGCTTGATGAATCTAATATCTGGAGATTATGCAAGGTTGAAACACTCTTGCTTTGCTTGGGCAGGCTTGAGTTGAAGACCAAATTACTGTTGCAATTGGAGTGTTGTTCGTGATGTGGCTGCAGTGGATATGATAGTGTTGTATACAATGGTTTTGTTTCTGAGAGATGCCTGAGGAATTATGTGTTTGTGATGACGATGTGTTGTGTAGCTGGAAACTTTCTTTGTCAAACATATGCTAGCCTACCCAGTCATGTAAATCTGTGTCCTGTGCCCATTCGGTGACAGATGGAGCTATAGTCACACGATAATTTTTAAAATGGATCCAAGAAAAAGGGGCAATCTAAGAGTTCTCCGAACTAACATGTTCTCCATATATTGTGGAAGACTAATGTAATCTTTTGCAATTCTACTTCAGGGTTCATGTCTCTCATGCAGACTGATCTTATGGCAGGAATACCTGTATGATAAGTTGTGAATGCTTTTATGAAATTATAGGTACTTCCAATGTTTGGACAACCTAAATGGCGAGAACAAAAATAGCGTAAGAAGAAAGGACATCAACTGATGTTTCTATAAGATGAACTAAGAATTTGTGCAGTAACTAACAAAGTCAACAAAAAAACCACCAGATGCTTCATAAGCATTTTCGATAGCAGTTTCTATGACAAAATTTTCAAGAGCTAGTTCTCTCAATCAACGGATTTTGCGGCTTGGAAGGAACATAGATTGTCAAAAATCTTCTGATGCATTCCACCTAATATGGGGCAATTGACTTGCACTTTAGTATGAAGAAAAAAGGAAATGCAATCATCAACAAACTTGCACCATAATCAATTTGTAATTATATGCTACAAGTAAATCCCTTCTACTTGCATATATCTTACAATGGAGAGTCATTAAAGAAAGAAGCAAAAGATTATGTACCATAGTAGCCAAAATGAAAAGCAACCATCCATGAGCACATGTTGATACAAGAGTTTTTTAAGTATGAACCTAAGTATTCAATTTCCCATAGTCATATGGAAATCAAATGGATAAATATCTATTCATCAATACGATCACCTTGCCGAACTAATAAGTTGATAGGGATAGTAGGAAAAATGAGATGATTCACCTGTGGCTCCTTCAGTTGAAGTACTCTTAGTACAAGATGAATCCCCATTGTCCACTTTCTTCAAATCCTTGCTTTCGAGACAGAGATCAACCCCACGTTTGCCTCACTGGCTTGACCGTGAATTGGGTGACTGGTAGAGGGTACAAAAGAGAACTTCTCCATGCCAAATTGAGATGTCAGTTGACAGAAATCAACCCTCTTAACCACCAATATCTGATCATAACCCCCAAACTCTGGTGCAACCCTAACCGTATTTGTCACCGGTAACTTGTTCACTTGGCTTTGCATATGTGATTTCTTGGAATAACTATTTTGCACATTTTGCTTCTTCATAATCCATTTCTCCGCTCCATTCCACTTGGATGGCATATTTCGTGACAGTTATCTGGCCAAGGGATTTTGCATTGACCTTTCTCCTTAGTGAAACTCGAAGCTAGATGACCTGGCAATGCTATCGTAATCAAGATTGACCTCGCCTAGTGACCTCACAGGGTGAACTGCACTTGAATTACCGCTATCGCTCTTTGAAAATTGATGCAGTTGAGTATTTTCTTTTGGCTGGAAAGTACTCAGATCAGCTTGTCTAGCTTCTGGCATTGCATTGCTTGATAATTTAACTGATGAAACTTCTGAACTGGAAACTGCAATAGGATGGATGAGGCCAAAAATCAAAACAAAAGTTTGTAAACTGTATTCCTTCCAGCAACTCCCTAAGGATATTCGAAGAAAAAATTAAAACGGAGAGTGTCAGATAACTTGATGCATAAGGTTTCGGGAGTGTTGGTAAGGTTTCAGGAGTGTTGGTATCAGAAATTTGGTTTCTAGAAGATTCTGGGTCAAGTCTTTGCAATCTGTGCATTTTCATGGTCATTTTGCTTCTCTCCATGTAGGAAATATAAGTTTCTTGAAAGAAAGCAGGATCTTTCGACATTACCGAGGAAGAAATACATCGAAATTACAAACCAGCCTCGTAGAAAAATCAACACAGAACAAATTTAGGTTTGAAATGGAAAAAAAAACATCAAAAAATCAGATCCCCATTTTCAGAACACAATACAAACAATGCAACGTATTACAAAAATTCCAAAAAATACCTCAAAATAATCATCACAAACAGATTGGAAAGAACTAATCGAAACTGAATGAGGTAGGAATTGGATGAGAGCTCGGACATTCAGTAGGGAACAAAGGTTAATCGATCAGCTTTTGGAAGAAATAGAGAACAAGAAACACACCTGATATTGAGGATTGAAACCATGGAAATTACTCACCCCAATTAGCACAGCCTTATGAACACATAAATGGAGCAATAATCGAGCATCTTCTCTCAAGGAAAGCAACAGCCACTACAACAATTGAATTGTACTTCCACCTTGCTGACAAAGCAATGGAAAACAGACCTCAGTTGCACATGATTACGGAAAAATGCTTCCAAAGGCTTAAGAATATGATTATGGTCAATTACGTATACAAGCATCAAAAGGGCAATTCCATTGTGATATAGTACTCTCAAAGTCAACAATTTTTTTTTAAAAAAACCTGGAGAATACATAGGTGAGATATCCCCGAATCTCCATGATCCACCCCAGGAACAAACATTTCACTAAAGTACTATGGTACTTTGGTACTTGAAATATTTCATCTTGGTAGTGCCAGTTAGCCATTAGTACTGCCCGTTCTCATACTAATGTGAATGAACCAAAAGGAAGAAGAAGAAGAAGGAAAAAAAACTGTGAACAAGAAGGTTTAAGGGTGTATTTAGATACCAGTAATATAGATACCTTTTTCCCTATCATTCGACAACCGACAGTTTGGGCAAGGAATGTGTTATAGAAATGGCAAAAGAATGCTTCAGGATTCAGGGGGAGAGAGAGAGGAAGCAGCCTTACCAATCTTTGCAAATCAGTGTATTTCGGAGGTAGAGTGCATCATAGTGTATGTCTACAAGCCTTAAATCTGGTTGGCAGATAAGCAGTCATGACTGCCCACACTTGGAAAACCCCTAAAGAATAAGAAACAAGATTCAGGATATGAAACACAATAAGAATGCTCTGGTTTTTGTGTGTGTGTGTGTGGGGGGGGGGGGGGGGGGGGGGGGGGGGTGGGGTTGTGTTTGTTAACAATCCAAAACAAACGTTACAACATATACAACTATATCTATAGACATTCATCCATAATTTTTGCTTAGGGCATCGACCTTTTGCTTCATCCATAACAATTGTCACTTGATTAGATATGATTTAAAGAGTGTTTTCCTGTGATGGATGCTTTTCTACAATCTAAGGGTGTGCTTAGAATTAGGAAAAGGAAGAGAAAAGAATGAAAAATGTTCGTTTATGTGGTTTGCTTCAGCTTTGATAGAGCCTCTTATTCTCCCTAAACACAGTAACCTCAATTCTTTACTTTGCCCTGCAAATATAGTTCATTAAGTGTCTATATACTAATCAATAAAAAAAAAAGTATCCATAAAAGC
Organism: Rhododendron simsii; assembly: GCA_014282245.1. Classification (NCBI taxonomy): domain Eukaryota; kingdom Viridiplantae; phylum Streptophyta; class Magnoliopsida; order Ericales; family Ericaceae; genus Rhododendron; species Rhododendron simsii. Next base: position 855,872 of record WJXA01000277.1, read on the forward strand.
TATAAGCATTACAATCAGGCCAAATGCACGTGTATCAACTATCATATGAATGCATTATTGCTTCAATATATTCAATTACCTTTACCAACAGTATCTCGTCAATGTGATTGGTACCATGTATATCTGATGTACAATATACCAAAGAAAGAGATTCATTTGCTCCGTAAGGAATGCAACACCATCTCTATCAGAGAAACTTAGACCCACGCGCCAATAACCCAATTTTGAGGCCTGAGAAGAGAAACAGGTTGCACATTTTTTAAAATCAATGAGACGGAAAAGTGTCTTTACAACACATTTGTGAAACTCACCCTTAAACTGCCTAACCCCAAGCTATAAGTCAGGGGCTTTATTTCCATTCCCCCAATCACTCGTATTTGGTTATTGTCCTAGTACATTAATAAGAAATTGTCTGAAATAGCAGGGCAAGACGCGAAGGTGGTATTGATGAGTGATTCAGAGTTGGAGACTCATGTCGAGGCCATCCCTTTTTTTTTGTGAGAAGTATTTATTTTGTAAGTGAGGCCATCCAAACAATGGTGGTAGGTATACCATTTGCAAGTCTGGGAGATGGTATCCAAAGCCAGAATGGGAAAATTAAAGCAATGGCATTTTAGGTATACCATTTGCAAGTCTAGGAGGTGAAAAGTATGTAATCTACTCACATATCACCCTCTCTCATACACAAGTTCAAAATGTTATGTTCATTGGTGTTCTAAGATTTTTTCATTCTCCTTTACTTGACGTCTTGCTAATGAGAAGTTATGTTAGAAACAAACCAATTCGATTTAGAAAATGGAAAATGAAATAAAAGACCTAACCCTGCAAATTATTTTATCTAATGCAGTCTTCTGTAACTGTGCTTATTTTGTAAGTGGAAGAAAGACAAATCATAAACAACTTAACAACAAAGTATTTTAGGTGGGTGTTCCACTTTTACCGAAAGTTCCTTTTTTTCAAACGGAGGTAATTTCAAACTCAAATATAATGAAAATGAAATTTTTTTTCAATTTTTTTTGCATTGTTTAAAAGATCTTAATGAGATCTATCAAATAAGATCTATATTGGTAGGAAAATTATTTGTGTAAACACATGATTTTTGAACTTAAAATTACCTTCTTTTTCTAAAAGTTCCTTTTTTACAAAACCGGAACACCCTCTAAGAGCCCCATCGCAGTTTGGGAAAAAGAAAGCTTTCAGGTTTCTCATCAAATCTAACCAAACAGAAACTTCTGCCAACTAATCCGACCATATTCTTAACAAAACATTGAGACAACCTAGCAAGAAATTAAAAAAAATCCATGAAATTCTAGTTCGAAAGACGACATTAAAACAGAACTTTTCCAGAGACATAACCCGCAATCCCCTTTCTTTTTCTGCCTTGCAGGTTTGCAACCTTCCAGATTTGAAGCATTGTAAAAACCCCACCGCATGTCATTCTAGTAGAGGGCTAGGGTTCGAGATTGAAGAACAGCGAAAGGGAAAGAGGGTTATAATTAAAAACCTCACCTGTTTAGGCAAAAGGAAGCTTTGACCTGGTGGGGAGGAGAAAAATCCATCAAAGAAAAGCTAGCAAACATCCGAGAATGGAAGTCATGTCTATAACATGCAGCACAAACCGAAAACCAAAGAACACAAAGCTCGAGAATCAACCGACTGCTTCTCTATCCTTGGTGAAACCCTTTCATCCATAGCCGCTAGAACAGTGCCTACAACAGTACTTTGATGATAACACAGTAATCGCGCGTACTTTTTCTTCAGCCTTGTCGACAAAGTACCGGAAAACAGCCAAAAAAGCCGCCGGAAAATCAGGAATCAAATCGGCTGAGGAAGTACGACTTGGCGGAGATGTACAGAGAAATTGAGTAAAGCAAGGAAAACATAAATACCTAAACTACCCCAACATCAAGACACGCAAAAACAGATGGTAAGCTTAATCTTGACGAGGGCAATACTGTAACTTCACATCATGCCTTGGCTTACCCACTTGGGTTCTTTTATTACAAGTGTATTGATTAGTTTTGATTTGGATGCCTTTGAAGTTCTAACTAAAGTAACATGATCATCATGTTAACCATGCTATCAGTTTTTCATTTTTCTTCGAATCGAAATATAGTCATTAGTATAGTCCTCGTGAACCAGATGTTGCATGTGCAGTGGGTACCATCTGTCCAGTTTGAATACTTATTGCAGAATCTCATATGGTTGAGGTAAATGTCTCCCTCTCGTAATTCTTGCGATATACTCCCTCCATTCCAAATTGAGAGTCCCTCTTGGGGATTCCAACTATTTTAGGGGACATGTAATGATTATATCTGTATTGCCTATTATTTCCACCATTATCCCTATATTTTACTTATTTTATAACTCTTATATTCAACTGTAAGGGACAATTTTGCAAAATCACCAAATTTTTCCTTCCATTTTCGGAAAAGAGTCATCATTTTGGAACGGGGAAATTCCTGGCCGGTCCCAAATTTTACATAGGGTTCCATGCAAACCCTTTTTTAAAGTTCTATCCCATCTTGACCCTTTTTAAAGATGCTTTTACTATTTCGCCCCTATCACTTTTCATACCTCAAGAATTCACACCTCCGAGAATTCACACCCCCTCAGAATTCACACCTCCCGGAATTCACACCCCCAAGAATTCACACCCCCTAAAATTCACACCCCCCCAGAATTCACACACCTTCGAGAATTCACACCTCTCAGAATTCACACCCCCAATAATTCACACCTCTGAGAATTCACACCCCCTAGAATTCACACCTTTCAGAATTCACACCCCCAATAATTCACACCTCTGAAAATTCACACCCCCCAGAATTCACACACCTTCGAGAATTCACACCTCTCAGAATTCACACCCCCAATAATTTACACCTCTGAGAATTCACACCCTCAAGAATTCACACATTTCAGAATTCACATCTCTTTGTAAAATTCACACCTTTACGGAATTTAAACCCCTAAAATTCACATTTTTTTTTTGCAGAATTCACGCCCCATCTGCACTATTTGCACCCGAGAATTCACACCTCTCAGAATTCACACTCTCCAAATTCACATTCTTTTGTAGAATTCACACTCCTAAAAATTCACACCCATTCGCACTATTCACACTCCCAGAATTCACTTCTTTGAAAAAAGACACAATTCGCACTTAAATAAATAATTCACATGTTCGGAAAAGACACAATTCACACCTTAAAAAAGACAAAATTCGCATCCCATCTATACTTTTCACACCCTCGAAAAATGAGATATCAATTGAGAGACTCGTGATCTTTACGGAACAAATCAATTGAATCCCAATCATGCAAAAATTGAACAAATCAATTCACACCAAGTGAAGTACAACAATCTACTGTATAAAAATACAAGAACGAAACGATTACTAGAGAAATCAATTGAGAGACTCATGATCATTACTGCAACAATCTCGAACGTATCAACGAGCGTAGCTGCAAAATAAAATTAAAAAAACACAACAATAATCACAATCAGATTAATTAAGAAAAAGAAACAAATAAACGTATATATTTATATCTATTTACAAATAAGAACTTACCAAGGTGGATTTCTCCGAATGATCCGCTACCGATCTTTTGCTCGAGCTCGTGTTGCCACCGGCGATCCCGGCAAATACAAGTTTTCAGTTGCCGGATTTTCCATTACAAGTTCATCAACCAGATCTACGAACACGTGGTCAATTCCTAATGCACAGATCGAGTTTTCAGTTGATTATTCAAATGTTTCCACAGAAATAATAGCTCACTATAAACAATGGCGTTCGAAATCGAGCAGAGGGACGAGAACGATGTCGTTAGTGAAATGAGACGATTGGCGGCGGCGGGGAAGAGGGGGGGGCGGCGGTTGCAGTTTCCGGTGGGGAGTTGTTCAGAGGGTTGGATCGGATTATGTCACCATATTACGGGAGAGGTGGATGCGTATTATGACGACGAGAGTCCAAGCGAGAGAGATATTTTTGGTAGTTTACCTAGAACAGGGGTTAGGCGGAATAGTGTTGACAGTAGGTGGGCTCGGACGGGAAGCAGGTGACGAAAAGGGGCCGGCCAGTAAGAACCCCATCTCACACATGAATAGATCCCACATGAGTGATTAATTTCCCATTCAAAATACTTATGTGTATAATAATATTTAACAATAGCACCACTTTTCGTAATGACCGGTCTTTTAGACCGGAAAGAGTTTGATTTGAGCAGTTTTTATTTGAACTGTTTGATAAAATACAAACAAAAACTACTCAAATCAAACCCTTCCCAGTCTTTTTTCTTTTGCTAATTTCTCGCGAGCATCTTTAAAATCACGTTTTGAACATATTGAACGGCTCGTATCATCACAAATTGGTAGGGAAAGGGACGTCCTTAACTTAATACGGTGAGGGCGCCCTTACTTGAAGTTTTGTGTGTGTGTGTGTGTGTATTCTATTGCAGAATAAGTTTTTTTTTTTTTAAGATAATGGAGAAACAGCCCTACAGCCAAGCCATTATATGGACCCAATTGCGCAGCCCAAACTTTCAAGGGAGCTAGCGCAACCATATCACTCACCTGAATGAGAATCAAACCCTAAATCTTGAGGAGTACTTTCAAAATTTGGGTATCCGCCCAAACCATTTCACTTAATAACATTTGGGACCTCTCCACTCATTACCAATTGGCTTTGAGATGGATATAAAGTTTCTACATGGTATCAGAGCGGGGCCCGTTCCACCCCACATTTTATAAAATTCACAATCCACACCCCACGGTAACAGACCAGCAAAAAGGCTGCACGATGATAGGACCCAAAAGTGGCCACACGTGACAGACCTCAAACGCGGCTACACGTGAGGGGGGATGTTAAGAAAATAGAGTCCCACATTGTTTGGAAGTGGAATGAGTGATCACTTAATAACATTTGGGACCTCTCCACTCATTGCCAATTGGTTTTGAGATGAACATAAAATTTCTACAAGGACAACCCTGGGTGTGTTATTGCAGAATAAGTTGAATGAGGAAAAAAAAAAAAGACCTTTTGTCCAGGTTTTAGGCATAACTGCAACGCAATGAAGTGCTCCTGCCGCGTAATGCCCTCTTTAAGAGACTCCCCTTTCCATCTACACCACAAATAAAGGATTATTATTATCATCATCATCATCTCTTGCTTTAAGTATTACTTGTAATTATCAAGAGCTATATACACAAAAAAAAAAAAAAATCATCATATATATAACTAATATATGTGGTGTAATTAAATTGCTTAATTAGATTTGAAATTAGAGAGCTGAGGAATTAAATTGAAAAAGAAACACTTAATATATAATCTGAAGAACCTGGATGCAAAATGGAACGACACTCCCCAACTATATTCATAGAAGCTTGTCACGAGATCAAAATATTTGTTCACCTGACCAAAACCATGTGAGATCACAAACAAATATAGTATATCTATATGTATGTACACGTATATAAATCGCACGGGACTAGAGCTGCACGTTGCTGGCACAATAGGCTGTTGTGAGGGTCATTTTTGGTCCATGCCGAACCGATTAGTTTGATCCGAACGGTTCATTTCATTCATTTTGATCATCGAGTTCGTGACATTCGCCAAAAGTCGCACTGGTTAGATACTAGTAGCTGTATAAACAAAACTTTCCTAGTTTTTTTTTTTGCTCGGCAACAAAACTTTCCTAGTTCATGTCCATCAAACAAACTCAATAAACCTATGATCTAATCAACTCATGTCCGATCACTGAATTTTTTTTTTCCATAAAAAAAAGCTAGCTTGTGAAGTGTTTGAATTGAATCAATTGATGCAGGAGACTTTTTTACAGGTTAGAAATACATTCCAATTCTCATTGATTTTTTTAACTGATAAAAGTAACATTTTATTAAAGAAAAACTTGACTAAAGGAAACATGGGGATATTCTAAGCATATCCCCTTGGGACGTACACCATTTTCTAGTTTTCTCCAGAGTTTATTATTTTTAGATCTCGTTTAGTGTTATGTCAAAAGTTATGTTAACAATGTATGATAGATACGGTTTTAACAAGAGTTTTATCTTAAAATAAATAGATTCTGATTCAGTATGTCAACGTAATTTTATTTGTGATAAAAGAATTTTGAATTAATATCGATCTATCGGGACCCCTCAATCGACATAATCATTTAGCATGACATACTATATTGTTCTTGCAAGATTTAAAACTTGAACTATTTGAATTATGATTGTGGTTCCAGAAGGCCCACAAAGCGCTCTAGTGACTTGTCACGTGATGCTCCATAATATTCTAGTGACTTGTCAAATATTCATGTGGGATTTACCACAAAGCATGTGACCCCCAATCAATATGTCGTGGAGTCCCTGGTGGCGCTCTAGAACACTTAATAATCACTCCTTTTAGGGACCCAAAAAAAAAACCTTTCCAATAATCTGCATACCATGTCTGCATAGTTCGCCTTTCTCTCTTTATCGTCACCTCCGTAATAGCAATGGTACTTCTCATACCTGAACCATTCCACATACAACTTTAGTCAGGCGATTTAAACAGAAGGCAGAGAGCGAGAGAGACCTGAACCATTCCACATACAACTTTAGTCAGGCGATTTAAACAGAAGGCAGAGAGAGAGAGAGAGAGAGAGAGAGAGAGAGAGAGAGAGAGAGAGAGAGAGAGAGAGAGAGAGAGAGAGAGAGAGAGAGAGCATACTTCTCTACTGCATTGTTTACTTCCTCTTTTGCTATCGTTCCGCCAACACTATTTGCGAGATCTAACGCCCCGGGCTTCGACATCTCTTGCAAAATCGGCACTGGAAACAAATTGTTTCAAAAATGAAAAAACACCGACGGTACAAAAACTACGTATAGTTTCCTGAAACAAATGAATTTACTTGATATCAAAAATAAATGCATGATCAAGTTATCACACCATCCTCTAGAGGTGGGCTTGATTAAAGCGGAAAAAAGCTTCATATGGAGTCTAGACTATGAACGTCTTTATTTCTTGGACTTAAAATTCAAGCCTGTAGAGACTCAAAATGGAGCTCGGTTGAAGTCCATCCAGTTTTCATTTGGGAGAAAGATGGTTTGGATTTGATCTTATACCAACTCTATTGACAAGTACATGCGAATTGCCTAAATTATTTTGTCTTAAAGATAGTTAGTATTATTTTTTAGTGATTTTTTTGTTTAGCTTTTCATCAAAACTTTTAGGCACAATCATTTGTCTCAAAGCGAGCAATTAGAAAAATATAAAAAAAATGAACTAAAGTTGAAAAAAATTCAAATAAAATGATTCGAAAGACAAAAAAAAGATAATTCTTTAGTGGTACTTTTTGTTGTGGCTTAGCGTATGAGCATTATCTGACTTAACATATCACAACATCAATTACTTTCTCACTCTTCCTATCAGGCCCTGCTTTTCACTGGTCATCGTTTCCCTGTTTCCTAGGGCAAAGAGGCAGCGCCTTCAAAATCGTGAAGTTCAAATTAATACGACAAATTGTGTAAGTTAGAGTTTGACAACTGCGACTCGGTCTATTATTATGGGAAAAATGGAGTCGCTGCCTAACATTGAGCTTGGGTAAGTATATATATGTCGGGTCATGCTTAAGGCCGTCTTCAAAGAACGGCTTTAACTTTCGAAAATGACACCATTTTGAGCAAATTTTTCTTCCAAACGTGGCTTGAAAATGACTCTTCTTCTAGGGTATACGGTAATAGAGATGAGTTTGGAGACAGTTACAAGTGCAGAATGTATTATAGGTGATTGCCAAACGAGAAATTAATTAGGTTTATCTAAGTGAGCGACTTCTTTCAAATTTTTGACCATGGAAATTGATGGTCACGCTTTCAAAGAGGATTGGAGGATCCTCCGATTCTGTAAACATTGGAGAGGTGCCCAACTCATTTTGGCCGCAGCATTATCAATTTGGCACAGACGGCCATCTAAATCAACCTATTTAATCGGAATTGCATGTCGGCTAGCTAGGCTGGAACATCAAGAGCGACACTTGCGTAGCCTATGATGTCGATCCCTGGTGTTATGTGATGCTCTCGATTGATTTTTTTTTTTAACCTGAAACCGTCGACAGTGCCCAATCATCGGAGTTGGATGCAGGAACCGGTGAGGTGAGCCGTGCGGTACGCAACCCACTTCCGGTTCCGGCAAACAGTAAAGAAAAGACTTCAAATAAATACTCTTGTACTAAAATTGAAAAAAATTGAAGGAGAAATTAAAGACCTCTGGGAAGGATTACATTTTCCTCACCTAGCCGCAGGAATTACACAGAGATATGGGCAGAAGGTATAAACTAAACAAAATTATAATGCGAGATAGCGCCACAATTCCTTTTAACCTCTGGTTAATAAAATTATCTTTGCTGTTCAAAAAAAAAGATAGCGCCAAATTAAATCTGCCCTATTTTCTAGCTACATAATTTCGTAGAATATACTCTCGGCTCCCGCAAGATTTTTGTGGGTTTCAAGAATTTTATTTTAAGAAAGAGAGAGAAAGCGCGCGTTGAGAACTTCTTTTTTGCTAAGGTTTCCTTCTGAAGGTTTCAAAATGCTAACAACAACCCTTAGGTGCATCATTCAACCGTTTGTTGGATGCGTTGTTTTTATTGGTATGTTCTGTTATTGAGCTAAGATGTAACCTCCTCGATGTACCCCTTTGAGATTTATAAAATCCTTTGTTTGCCGAGAAAAAAAATTCAATGGCCTGTCAATAAGATATGGCAAAAGTAGGCTTTATATAATATAATAACATGTTCTTATTTCGGAGCTGGGCGACTCTACTGGGGTTCGAGAGGGTTCAAGTTTGGATCCAAAACAAGTATCAAAATTTCTTTTCTAAAATGGAATCATGATTAAATCTTGAGCGTCGTTGGCTGTGAGTCACTATCATTAATTCCGTGGAATATATGAAAATGTATTTTACTTCAAGAAACATAAGTTAATAATATTCGTGCGATGATGGTTGTTGGTTCGCCGGCTATGTGTGTGTGTCAGCAGGCCGTCGTGCATATTGCAATGACGCTTCTATGTTGTTGTCCAACTATTGTATTTTGAGAGACGACGACGCCTATAAAGAATTCGTTCACACCGTTGAGGAACGAATTTGTCTTGAGGACATGTGTTGGCCGCTCTGCTCACCGGCCACTTGCCTATCACATTTCTGTTCGTTGATTCTAGAAGTTAGGCATTCTAAATATTAAGACTAATGTCTCGTTGGTTGTAGTTTTTAATAGTTGTTAGATTCAAGCAAGAAACTGTTGATTACTTATTCATCTCGATGGAGGAATCTATAATACAAAAAATTATGACCAGAAGCAAGAAAAAGTTTACTAAGAACAAAAAAAATGTTACTCTCGCTTGAATAATCTTAACTTTTTCAACTCCGGATCATATTTTCGTAATTTTCTTATTCCTCTCATCGAGACGATTAGTTTACAAAGATTTGAGAAAAAGTCTTAAAAATTTTCACCAAACACTAAAAATACGTAATGTCTTTGAAAATAATAGTTTAGTTGAAGCTGTCTGTGATAACACCATAAGCACCTAGGAAACTCAAAACCAAACGCAAGTGGCACTTGAACACAACTAGCCTTATTATACCCAAGTCTTACAAATGAGAGGGCTCTCCAAGCCCTCTCTCAAAGGAGTACTTATTCAGTAGTATCGGAGTACAATCACGTGGTGCTCCGGAATGAGAGGGATTTTTGAGCCCTCTTCAAAAGGCCGACAGATTTGTTAGTTAATTCCTGCCGCTTCGAAGCTGGTGCTGTCCAAACGGGGCTTTCGGACCAGGAAGAAGTAATTTGGCGTGAAGATTCCCTTCCTGTTACAAACAGCAGTGTAATTATAAGCGATCTCTTCTATCCCGAAAATTTCTGTGCTTTTGTCCCGAGGAATTTTCCAGCCGTTCGATTATGTGTGTTTGTGTGTTTTTTTTTTTTTTTTTAAATCCAAAACGGCCAAAAAATCCCTTAGCACAGAAGCACAAAAGTTATACATAGAGGATCTTGTCTCATTTGTCACATTAAGAAGATTTAGAGTCATGTATTGAAAGTGCGTGCATCTATGGAGTTGTAGTGGATAAAGGTTACTTAATTAATCCTCGATTTGGGTACATAACTTAAATCAATTTTAGACTTTCCATAGAATTTTTTTTTGTTTTTTGGTAGGATCTTCAATTTATCAAATCAGTTCATATTATGTACTTCCCAATTTGGAGATTTTAGTAGGCAGAATGAGAAGGGTGTAATTACCAAAAAATTTTAAAAGAGAATAAACTAAGAGAGGAAAAAGAGGGAGAAATTGCGAATGTGTAATATTTTTTTTGTTTTTCTTGATTTTATTTTCAAAAAATAAAAGAGAGGAAGTAAAGTATAGATAATATATAAATCGGTCGATAGATGTGACCCAACAATTTAAAGAGCTCTCCTGTAAAGGCTCATTAAGTAAATGAATGAGACTCTACTCGTCAAGCGCTTAACTCTTTTAGAAACGAGCCGAGCTCGAACTCGAATTTTTGGCTTGTCTAACAAATGGGTTGAGCTCGAATACTAGAAAGCTCGGTTCGGCTTGTTTGCACCCTTGACCTATCGCGAAACCGCATGAAAGAAAGTTGAGAGAAATACGAGTGGGAATAAGTCTCACCTTCCACCATCAAATAGCCCTTCTGCAGATTTCTCCAATAAGGCTTGGACTCTCTGACTTCCTTTAGGTGCAAGTCCCACCCACTCCAGAACCATAAGCTTGAAAGTTGAAACAAAGAAACCGAAGCACTAATAATTAACAAATAACCAATATATGGCACCTGTGGGGAGTATCTACCAAATGAAAAATCTATGATTAACACAAGTGGGCTTTATTTGTTCTATCTGGGCTTTTTAGGTCTTTCGGGGATGCAGATAAAAAAAAAGGTCTTTCGGGTTGTTTATGTTGTTCATAGTTTTTTTATCTGGGCACTTTAGGTATGTCCTCAGGTATTGCAGTGGATTTTTATCCTTCTGGCTATACGATTCCAACTTTTGGATGAACCCATTTTCCCCCCTAATTAATAAATGTTACTTTTGTCGATAAAAAAAATGACAAATCAAACGGGACAAGCTTTCGTATATCAACTCTCCATGCAGGGGCGATCCTGGGGGTGCAAGGGGACTCAAGCGCCTAAACAACTCCAAATATTCTCACCTATATATTATACTAATTTTCAGGTTAATTAAAAAATTATATGAAATTGGCCCCTACAAGTCGTTTGAGTGCATGGGAAGAATTTCTTAAAATTTCTATATGGGGTAAAAATATCCTTACCATATTTCTGGTCACAAACCGTCCAGCGGCTGTCACACGGAAGCTACTCAGTGAGAATCCACTTGTGTCCAAAGGTGAGTACCATGGCAGAGGTGAGTCTGCTCCAATCTCTCTCTCCCATATAACCTTTCACATACAATCCAACAAATATTGCTTCATACTTGATAGTACTAGTTTGAGTTTCGAGAACCAAAAAAAATAAATAAATAAGGTGATTAATTAATTTTTGTACTCCTGTTTCTGATCTTCATTCCTCTGAAATTACTACTACATCAGCCTTTTATATGTGTGTTAAAAAATGCAAGCCGGGGCACGCACAACTCCCGATTATTGCAATATTTCTATTACATTTTAGGTTTTGTTTGTAAGAATTAGTAGAAATATGAAGAAAGGTCCCCTCAAAATTGTGTTATTATTATATGGGGATGGTATTTTATTATTTATATATGAATATTACATGTGATTCGGTCCCACCGAAGCAAGAATCATGCGTGGATAGTAGTGTAAAATTAATATGAATAAGGATATAGACGGGAGGGTGGATGATAAAAGGGGAAGTAAGGAAAAACCATTTTTACAAAAGAAAAGTTATTAAAAAAAAAAAACTCTTTAAGACAAAAAAAAAAAAGAAAAAAGAAAGAAAGAAACCTCAGTTCCCATTATTTTTTGCAACAATGTTATGCTATTCATATTTCTGCTATTCCAGTATTTCACGAAATACCTTACATATTCCACTCTTATAAGTAATAAGTTAAATGGGATCCATAAAAAATATGACATATTTAGGCCCTGTTCCGCTAATGTTTCTACAGTTCAAAAAAAAATTGATGTACAAATTAATATGAGCACCGTAGCCATACTCTCTTTGGCCATATGTTTGGCAGTAGCTTTTTTTATTTTTTTTATTTTGCGCTTCCCTGTACTTAGGGTCCCAGAGTTAGTCGAGGTGGGCGCAAGCTGATCACCCGGACGTCCCGGTCATTAAAAAAAAAAGAACAAAACAAAATAGCTGGGGGGCTAAAATTTCAGAAACGGGAATTTCAAATATGGGAAATTCATGATGTACAAAGAAATTTCCAAAATTAAAAATAAGGGAATTTAGCTTGTAGATTTTAGGGATCTGTTACTCACTTCAAAACCCGCTTGTTTGAGAGCTTCAAGGCATTGCGTTGTAGTCCTTATGTCTGGAAGGCCATTCCCAAGTTCAATTTCCCTCTGAAAAATACCAAATCTATACCAATTCAGTTGCCATGGGAATTGGATTCTCTCCGGACTTTAATTTGGACTGGACTGGACATTTCCGTCCATTTCTAAGCTCTTACCGGTAAAACCGTACGTTTATTATATCAATGTATGGTCAAGATTTGGACCATCTTGCCCAGTCCTCAACATGGATGGGAGAGGATCCGAACCTCTTGCCATGTAACATATACTATGAAAATTACACTTTGCAACCGCATAGTTCTTGGGCCAATCTTACCCGGGCACTAAATACGGATCAATTCAAGCAATATAATCGTTAAAACCATTGGACGTTTCGAACATAGTCTACTTGATAATTGTCGCTGCCTTCTCTAACAGAAAACGCCACTTGACATTGACTCAAACAGCATTGGCTAAATTGAGAACGTTATGGCGTTTTCTGTTAAAGAATCAGACGATTTTTATCGATTCGTCGACCATGATGACAACATCCTCGGAAAATTTAGAAACTCATGGGGTAAAGTCTAGTTTTTGAAATACCATAAGGATGTGCAAAGTGTAATTTAACCAAAATCCAATAATCTACTAGAGAAATGGTTCATGTTTAAAACCTTGATGCTTTGGTGTTCCTTGTTGTTGGGATCAAAGGAATTGGTCATGCACCACTCATATGCAGCAAAACACTGACCAGGCTTCAAAACTCTGTGAATCTCTTTGTAGCACCCAACCTTTAGGGCATACAAATGAAACATAGATCAATAAAAGATAAATTAACCCTCCAAATTAAAATAAACAAATCTTTTGCATCACAAGAAAAAGATAATACTCTAGTTTCGTTTTGTTTACCCTTTCAAGAGTTTCATTGTTTCAACATTTTAAGCAAGCACGCAATTACTGCATTGATTCAAATACAAGGGATTTCTTTTTCCGTCATTACCTTCTTTATATGTTTCCCAAATTCAAGTGTATATGTTAGTAGCTATCGGTTTTTGACTAAGTGTGAATTTGCCTTGAGAACATAGCGTCTAACGTATGCTAACCTTGATCATCATTCATATATACATGCAATTTTCAGGTTCTATCTATTTATGATGTTGTCGTCTATGATTCTTTCGTTTTAGAATATATCACAATTGCACAAATTGCATGCACGCATTTTCTCACAAGAAGTGGAGAGTGCAAACCATATTGTGCTTTTGTGCATTTTCCATGGAGAGTATAGTGTGAATGCTAAACATGGTGGGGAATCGCAATCGTATATATATTTATCTTTAGGAAAATGTTTGACACCCTGAAAATAGAACCCATTTTCTTTTTAGACAAATATGCACCGAGTGTTTTATTTATCGGTAGTTTTTAATAGTATGATTTTCGGTATGCTTATACTCCTCAACAAGCTCTGCATAATGAACAACTTTGATCATCAAAGTAGTGATGAGTGGCAAAATATACATATTTTGACCCTCCAATCTATATTTATTAGTCTTTTATATTTGTTAATCGATATTTATTAGGCGTTTTTGTGTTTATAGGTTGCTCGAGCCCATTGTCCGAGATTTTGGATCAAAACAGAAGTTAAGAGAAGTTTGGGATTAAAGTGCAAAGAGTTTAAAGTGGAATCGTTGATTGGTTATTACCTAAAGTTCCATGGACCTTTTAAGTAATTAAGGCATTAAATCCCTACCTATATAAAACCAATTATACTGTTGATTTCGGCAGCTTGGGGAAAAAGGTGGAAAAGGCAGAAAAGAATTGACGAAAACGAAGATGGTGTTCTCGTACATGGAGATCAAACTGAGACCGTTCAATTCTCTCCTTTCCATGGACAACTAATCTTCTTCTCTTAGGGTGGTAGATGAAACCCTAACCAAGTAACTATGTTTTTACCAGAGGCGGATCCACTAATGGTCATATGGGGGCCACGGCCCCCGCGTTGTTTCGGGTTTTTTTTTTCAAAAAAATAAATAAATTTTAATATGGGTTATTTTTTTATTTGTTAAGAACACCTAAATATTGTATTTTGTATGGAGTGTTGTTTAGACATTTAAATACTTTAAGAATGTGTTCGTTTTGGATTCCAAAACTCAATTTCGTTTTGTGCATACAGTCTCTCATAAGTTTTTCTTCTATTATTAATCTCATTTTTCTTTCTCTTCCTCTCCACTCATTACCCCAAAAACCTCTCTACAAACTTAAACCAAACAAACTATTGGAATTCCGAAACTTGAAATTTTAAAATTTTGTTGCTCATAGTTCGGCCCCAGCGTTTATGACATCTTGGTCCCGTCCCTGGTTTTTACATTAATTTGGGATTTTGATTACCGAAGCGACGGTTGCATAATGCGGAGACTTATTTTTATGCTTCGATCTTATTCTTTCAATCTTGTGTTATGTGTTTGTTTTCTGTGATTGCAAATACATATTTATGCAACGGTTTTCTTTGTGCATGAAATTGAGTATTAGGTTAATCTATGCCTAGGAAAGACGAGTCGTGCCTAGATTAATTAGTTATAGAATCGAAGACGATTCGTGCCAACTGAAGATAGGTTATGCCCGATTTCACTTACATGTTATTTTCTTGGCGATATTGTTAGGGCTTGTAGCTTCTGGCGAATCATTGTCGTTTGGTAATTGGTTTCTTAAATTAACATAATCGCTTGGTTACGAAGTTAGGGTGGATTCGAAACCCTAAGACCGTTTTCCATATTTGAATTCAACATCTCACTTGCTTTAAATTACTTAGATAATTTTAGTTAATCAAAATTAAATCACTCTTTCTTGAATTGAATTAGGAATTAATTTTAGAAATACAACAACTTAGCCTCTTGATCTCCATGGTACGATACCTAGACTTAAACCACTATTCTATTTGAATTGAGATTTTTGCTCAGTTTTAATTATTTATTTTTGGTGTGAAAAACAACCTACCAAGTAGACTCGAGAAAGAGCCCAGAAGTTCAATAGAACTGGAAGGGTTCCGATTTTAATAATCCGGCCCATTAAATATATATGCGCGAAAAGTTTACCGCTTCAGGAGCATGACAAGTAGCTTCAATTGCATATGCTGCATCAAAACTATTGTCGGGAAATGGCATTTTCATGAAATCAGCCTGTATCAATAAGAAAAAACAAGAATCATCAAAGCCTGGGAAAGAGGAAAACCCATAAACAATATATATATATATATATATATATATATATATATATATATATGAAAATTTCCTAACAGTCTAAGTACATTTTACTTACCGACACACAAAAAAAAAAAAAAAAAAAACTAGCAGTACTAATACTCGCCTTCACGTAGTCACAAGTCTTATCCACTCCTGCTTTCCTATCCAACAACTGCAAAATTAACACAGGTTTTACAAAATTTTAATTGATTCGATCTTGGCTGAAAAGGCTTCAATTAGTTGCATCGGGATTAAAAAAAATTAAATTTTATAAGCCTTGTTTTTTTTTTTTTTTGATAAAAAAAACCTTGTTAGTAGCTAGATGTAAAACAGGGTTACCTTCCCTCTTGTTATCTGATACTCATTATTGTTCAGGCCAGTAATGGATGTCATGCTGCCAGATTTCATGCACCAAAAAAAAACTAAATTAATTAGTAGAAGCCAAATCCTGAAAAATAAAAACAAGAAAAAACAAAATCGATAAAATAAAAAATGCTAGGAACATAACAATCTACATCGCTGTCCAAATCACCCCTATTTGAGAATGTGTGGGCCCGATACATATGTGAAAGAGGTGTGGTCGGGAAGTGATCAGTAGGAGTGTACGACTGCACGTAGCATTGTTGAGTTTTTATATATATTTTTTTGAACGGCAAAAAAAAGCAATTTTATCAATCACGATAATGTAGTACATCAAGTTTAAGGGCAAGAAAAGATAGCATCACAATGTGTGAGTAACATCCCAACTAAGTCGGCACCATATTCCACAACAATCATGCGTTGTTCGAGCATTGTTGATTTTTTTTCATGTACAAGTTCCTCTATCACTGCCAATTAAATTGCCAATTAGTCATAGATTGGATGTTTTGCAACTTTTCTCACACGATATTAAGGACCCGGGGGGCATACTGTGCAGTGTGTGCTGCGCAGTGTGTTGTGCAGCATTTAGACCGTCCATCTTGATAATTAATGATCCAGATTTAAATAAAACTTTTTCGGGGAAGAGTTTAATTTTTCTCAGAAAAAATTTCATTTGCATCTGGATCATCCAAAACACTTTTAGACGATTAAAATTGCACAACACACTACGCAGCACACCCTGTATAGCACGGCCCCCAGGTTCCGATATTAGAGCAACCTGAATGTGTACATCATGTTTGCGAAATATCGCACCATTTTGAGTCTCTCTTCTTTCAAGAGAAAAATAGCCAATAAATCTCTAACCATTAATAAAATCTCTCTAAACAAATGTGCTTAGGACTAAACCCTTACCAATATCGTATTGACATGGAATTTTTTTTTTTTCCATCCATGATGTACACAAATGAACAACTCGAATCGAGTGGTTGAGTGTCAACGTTTTGTTGCAATGCTATTTGGTAAATTATTGCGGAACCTCATACGATTGATGTAAATGTAACTGTTTCACCAAGACGATGCAATATACTAATTCAAGGCCCAGATTAGGCTAAGTAATGGGATAATCACCTACCTAAATTGGGCAATTTCTCTTAATGGTCCACCAATTCCACACCCAACATCCAAGACCTACATGTTCAACATATATAAAGCCAAACTCATCAATCTCACCCATAAATATAGTGATATTTTCTCAATTCAAAATGATTGTCCATCAAGAAATTGAGCTATTATTTATTTAGTTTAAAAAAAAAAACACAAAGTACTCATGTATGTAATAACATTCAAATTTATTTTGCACAATATTAAAGAAGTAATTGATCAGATCTTCAATTGGCCGGTGCGTGCATAAATTTTTTAGAATACAATGTGCAAACGTAATATTTTTTTAATCTAATCGTCGCACCGTTTTTTGTAATGAACTATTATTATAGAACAATCGAATATGTATGTTCTATTTCAGAATCAGCTGAGTGAGGGGAAAAATACCTTTTGCCCAGGCTTTAGACATAACTGTAAAGCAATGAAGTGCTCGTGCCGCTTAATGCCCTCTTTAAGAGACTCCCCTTTCAATCTACGCCACAAAATTTTTTTTTTCCTTTAACTAATTATCAACAGGTATATATATAATTAATTAAATTGCTTAATTAGATTTGAAATAAGAGAAGTGAGGAAATTGAAAAAAGAAACTCTATAAATTAAAGAACCTGGATGCAAAATGGAAAGACTCTCCCCAACCGTATTCGTAGAAGCTTGTGACAAGATCATAATATTTATTCACCTGACCAAAACCTCATGAGATATATAAAAGAAAAAAAAAACTACAAATATTTTTGCGGACCATGTGGGACGGGGTTTCGTTGCTGGCTTAGCAGGCTGCTGCGAGGGTCATTTCCGGTCCATGCTTGACCTATGTTTGATCCAAATTGTTCATTTCGTTCGTCTCGTTGAGTCATTGGCACCGACTGAAAATCACACTAGTTGGGTATTGATAACTACATGACCGAAACACATTCTTACTCATTAAATCATCTTCCTTACAAAACTTAGTAAAATTGTGTTTTGTTGATCATATAGGCATATAGCTATTGATGTTCAATTATTGTGGTTTTTTGTGAGTATTCCCGACTCTGCGAACGAAAGAAAATAAAAAAAAATAAAAATAAAAAATTTGAAATAAACTGATGACCCCAAAATGCCCTCATAACAGCCCTGCCTTGGGACACATGAAGCACCCCTTATCGACTATAGTCAATCACAATAGACTATTTATTTGGACAGAATGCATCGCATCGACTGGAAACTAGAACATACTTTCCGTCCCACAAAGAGCGTCTATCTTCACTGTTCACACCTTTCATAAAATTTTTGGAATAATACGCATAATTTTAAAGTTTTATCTTGTTGAACACTACTAATTTTGGTTTTGTTAAGATGCCTTGTCTTTTTTTTTTAGATCATTATGGTTGCAAAATGCATGAAGGACCCCCTTCTTAAATTCTTTTGCGCTCCCGAAATGTCAGGGCCCTAGATATATATGAATTTGGAATCAACTTATCTGGAGATAAACGGATTCCGCAGATAAGTGCGCCAATATGTATATTCTTACCTGACATAATTGAATTTGGAAATCATCTATATTGATACCAGATCAAATGGCATTCTGCATAGTCGATGTTTTCGACGAGAAACTCCATAAACTTGAACGTTTCGATTATTTGTTTTGGGTTCCCGGGGCTGAAGGCCCACAAAAGGTTAACCTTATAGTGCAAACCCAATTAGTAGTCTATCCCCTCGGGTTTAAGTTCTGAAGATTAGATTGCGAGTTCAAACTGATGGAGGTTGGGACGGAGGGAGAAACTTATTAACATCCTAGCGTCAATAAAAAGATACCCGGGCAGAAAAACAAAAAAAGACGAAACCGTTTTCCAATTCGCGGATATATACCATGTCAGCATAGTTTGCTTTCCTCTCTTTCTCGTCGCCTCCGTAATAGCCATGATACTTCTCATACCTGAACAATATTAAGTTTTTTGGTTCAGCCAGAATGACTACTCTCATAGGTACTAGATGTTTTTACTCGAGCGAGTACCATAACATGCAGCAATATTGATAGATCGATGAAAGCTGGGAAAAAAGAGAAAAAAATTATCTCTATCAAATCTACCATATATAATTAATCTTCTAATCTTGGTAGATAAGATAATTTTTTAACTCTGTCTCTATCTTTGTCTCTTAATACTAATATTAATGGCCTCATATGTATTTTTTTCTTTTGCTCAACAAAGAAGATTTTATTAATCAATGAATGAGTACAAACAAGAATTAAGATTAAAGAGATTTGGAAACCGGCACGCTACCAATAATATGCATAATTTTAAAGTTTTATCTGGTTGAATCCTAATAGTTTTGATTTTTCAAGTTGCCTTATTTTGATTGTAAAATGCATAAAAGAACAAAAAAAACCCTTCCCCTCCACCAAATACTTTTGAGCTGCCGAAATACAGGGCCGCCCCTAGATAGATATGACTTTGGAATCCATTTATCGATAAACATCAATACATTTTTACCTGACATAATTGAATTTCAAAATCTTCTATATTGATAGCAGATCAAATTGACATTTCGCAGAATTGGCCTCATATTTTCCTATTCTTCTCTATGGTGTGCCTAAGCTTATCTTTTCCTACTGTACAAATTTTTTTTTTTTTATATATTCATGATGAATGATTTTTTTTTTTTTGCCATTTAAAAAAGGTACCTTTTTTCCTCGACTTATTAGGTTTGAACCACATGTCACAATTAAGAGGTTAAACGTTTCTTGATAACAGATGTCTGGACCAGCTTATGCACTCTTCTACTAATATAATTTTGAGGGACCAATTGCGCTATCCACAAATCCTGGAGTTCAAATTTTATGTAGTCATTTTTTTTGTACCATTGCTTCTGTGAAATTTTAGATCATGAGCTGAATTTTCCTATCGCTAAAGATTCGCGCGTGCACGATTTAATGGAGAAAATATACGAAAATACTAGTACACGCAAAAAATAAGATTAATAACCACTCGTATGTTATCTAGTCAGGACAATTTTTGACATATATATACTATATATTGTCAAGAAAAAAAAATTAAACGAAGCAAAAAGATTGAAGATATTTTTAGAGTGCATACTTGTCTACAGCGTCGATTACTTCCTCTCTCTTTAGCTTTCCACCAACACTGGTTGCGAGATGTATAGCCCCGGGGTTTGACATTTCTTGTAAAACCAGCGATGGAAACGGACTGTGTAGAAAATGAAAAACACCAATGGTGCAAACGTTAGTTTCCTGATGGAGATAAAAAAAAAATATTCGTAACGTTGAATGTTCTTGTAGAAGCTTATTAACGAGTTAAACAAAAGTAGGGAACTCACGATATTTAACGGACGATCCAAAAATCCCGAGAGAGAGAGAGAGAGAGAGAGAGAGAGAGAGAGAGAGAGAGAGAGAGTAAGTAGTGTGTGCGTGTGAGAGAGTGTATATAGGAATGGAAGAGAAACTATGATGCATTATATAGAGATCGACTAGTGCTAGTTCGTGTCTACAGCCTTGAGTTAGATCAAATGAATCTAAGTCGTTTCAACAACTTGTCCCTATACCCTTCTATTTTATAATCAAAATCATTTCCTGGATATTTATAATCAAAATCATTTCACATGCATTAAAAGATTATTTCCCTAGTCATGCTTTTGCATCTGTCTTTCTTAGACAATTTTGACTTAAAAATGTGAGCACACATTTCGGTAAACTCGAACTATTGGATAACTAGTGCTAGTCCGTGCCTATGGCACTAAGCATCCCGGTTGGAAGGGGATGACAGTTGTGTGATTTAGGTGAAAACCATGAACACTTAACCAAGAAGTGGGGGAGAATGCACTACTGCCTTTCGATCAAATGAATCTAAGTCGTTCTAACAATTTATCCCTACACTTTTCTGTTTTATAATCAAAATCATTTCCTGGATATTTATAATCAAAATCATTTCACGTGCATTAAAAGATTATTTCCCTAGTCATGCTTTTGCGTCTATCTTTCGTAGACAATTGTGACTTAAAAATGTGAGCACCTATTAAAAGATTATTTCCCTAGTCATGCTTTTGCGTCTATCTTTCGTAGACAATTGTGACTTAAAAATGCGAGCACATGTTAAAAGATTATTTCCCTAGTCATGCTTTTGCGTCTATCTTTCGTAGACAATTTTAACTTAAAAATGTGAGCACATATTTCGGTAAACTCAAACTATTGGATAACTAGTGCTAGCCGTACCTACGGCACTACGCATCCCGGTTGGAAGGAGATGACAGTTGTGTGATTTAGGTGAAAACCATGAGCACTTAACCAGGAAGTGGGGGAGAATGCACTACTGCCTTTGGATTAAATGAATCTAAATAGTTCCAACAACTTGTCCCCACACCCTTCTGTTTTATAATAGAGATAGTTATACACGTTGATGTGAATTAATGAGTGAGATCCAATGATTGAGAAAGAAGGGAGGCTAGATACAGAGAAAATCATTCTATAAAATTACTACTAAAAAGTGAGACCTAAAAACGCTCCTCTGATTGCTTGAATCCCTTAAGATTAGTTAGTCTCACGTCTGTCTGGTCACGTGTGACCATTATGTTCAGATTCGGCTCATTTGCGAAACGAGCCTAGAATTGAGATTCAGGTTCAGCTCGTTTAGCAAACGAATCGAACTCAAACTCGCTTTTGTTGAACCAAGTCTCGAACAGTTCGCAAACGACTCAGTTCATTTACAAGCTCTAAAGAGGGGAGGGGGTGAGATGAATGATTAAGGTGGAAAAAAAAAAAAAGGAGAATGATTAAGGAGGAAGAGGGGGAGGAAATTTTTTATATAGAAATTAAAGGCGGGAGGGGGGGGAGGAAATTTTTTATATAGAGAAATTAAAGGCGGGAGGGGGGGGGGGGGGGGGGGGGGGGGGGGGGGGGGGTGGTTGGACAAGATACTGGTGGATGAAAAAAAAAGATACACATGAAATGAAATAAATGGCATGAGGTGGCATGGCACCCACGTTAAAAAAGATTCACGCGAAAACGTGTCTTGTTCTGACGCTCAATCTGGGTTTTTATTCTTATGAAAATACTCAAAATTTATCGTAACCTAAAAATAATATTTTGAGATTAATCGCAAAGTCAGTTTTTCCAAACAAAAATCTCTAATGAATTCTGAATTTTTAAAAGCTTAAAAACGGATTGTCACAGTATCATAAGTGAAATTTTTTTATATTAAGTTTTACTAAGAGAAACTAAATGAGAGTAAATAAGTATTAAACAAATAAACCAACATTTATAATAAAAGACACAAAAAATAAAGTAATAAAATCTTCTTTATAAAAAAAAATCTATCTTCAACTCAATTCCCCTTTTTAAAGACTTCAAATAATATTTTAGAATTTATACTTAGTAGTTAGAACGAATCGGTCCCCATTTACAGACACCCCAATTACATTCTCAATTTTTATTTCTCTATTTACAAAATCTCTTTCATTTACCTTCAAAACTTAACCTATCCTTCAAATTTTAGGTTTTCGTATCTTTTACATATACTTACAATTAGATTTTTTTATCTGAACTTACTATTAGATTGTTAACCATTAACTCACCTAAAAGTTTAAGTTATTAGATTAGAGACGAGCAAGTTTATTATTTATAGTGGGAAGCATAGTTCCCGTGGAGGTTTGATCCTCAAACTAGATTTTGAGAGAGCTTATGATTGCGTGAACTGGGGTTTTTTGCTAGATATGTAGGGAAAGACGGGCTGTGGTGGGAAGTGGTCTGAATGGATAAAAGAATGCATTTCCTCTGTCTCGATGTCCATTTTGATTAATGGCTTGGCGACAAAGGAATTTCAAACTCAAAAAGGAATTAGACAAGGAGATCCGTTATCCCCTTTTCTGTTCAATATCGTAGCGGAGGCTCTTAACATCATGCTAGAGAGGGCTAGGGCCAGGGGGATCATCAATGGAGTAAAGCTTGGAAGAAATGGGGTAATTATCTCTCATCTCCAATTTGCGGACGACACAATAATCTTCTGTAATAATGATATGCAGGAGATGGAAAATATCAAAAGGCTGTTAAGATGTTTACAGCTAATGTCTAGCCTAAAGATAAATTTCTCCAAAAGCTCTCTTTGTGGTGTTAAGGTCCAACAACAAGATGTGGCTGCCCTTGCTCATGTAATGGGGTGCAAAGTAGATTCCCTGCCTATTAAGTATCTGGGCCTACCTCTTGGTGCTAATCCGCAGAGAATCAAAACGTGGGAGCCTGTCATTGATAGAACACAGCAGAAACTAAATGTATGGAATGGTAGGTGCATGTCCCCTGGAGGCCGCCTTACTCTTCTCAACTCTAATATGAGTCCTCTGCTTGTTTATTTTATGTCGCTGTTCAAGATGCCGGTGGCCGTTGCTAAAACTCTAGAGAAGATGCAAAGGCGTTTTTTTGGGAGGGATACTGTGGAGAAGCAAAAGCTGCGTCTTGTGAAATGGGAGTGCATTACCAAGAGTAAAACAGATGGGGGTTTAGGGGTCAAGAAATTGTTGCAACAGAACATGGCACTTTTGGCTAAGTGGTGGTGGAGGTTTAGTAAAGACAAGGAGTCACTTTGGGTGAGAGTTACTAGAGGAAAGTATAACTTAGATCAACACTGTTGGCTGCCATACATTCCGAGCTTTGGCTCAGTCTCGAATGTGTGGAGGGATATTTGCTCTATTGGGGACAGTGATTCTTGCCTTGGAAGGGTTGTTCAGGAAGGATTCCGTGTGCAGGTGAACTCCGGGAATGAAACCTCCTTTTGGAACCACGTCTGGTTGGGGAATAAATGTCTAAAAGAGGAATATCGATCCATGGTTATTTTCAGCATCAAATCAGCAGGGGGAGATGGTCAGTTCAGTGGGGGAAATTTTGGTTAATGGAAGATGGGATTTGAAGTTCAGAAGAAGGTTGTTCGACTGGGAAAATCCTCACAAGGAGGACCTCGAGCTAAGATTACAAAACGTGACTCTAGATCCATCCAAACCTGATTGCTTGCGGTGGAATTGGTCTGCAGATGGATGCTATACAGTGAACTCGGCTTATAAACATGGGGATGTTTTCAATCAGTTAAGGAACTCGGTGTTGGGTTCCTTGTGGAAAAATTTAAGTCCTCCAAAGGTAGAAATTTTTACGTGGATGGTTATTCAGGAGCGAGTGGCAACAAGGTCGGTTCTTCAAAGCCGAAACATTATTTCGGAACCCCAAGAACTGGTATGTCCCCTTTGCACACTACATCTTGAAACTCCTCAACACGTACTTGTTTTTACACTGTCGATTCTCTTGGGTTGTTTGGTCTTGCATAGTGGATTGGCGGCATGTTAAATGGGTGTGTCCCTCATCAGCAGGGGCTCTGATAGCATGGTGGTTTGGGAACAGATTTCGGAATTTAGAGACAGAAATTTGGGAATCTTGTCTTTATGCAACTTTGTGGTCGTTATGGCTATTGCGGAACGATTGTGTTTTCTACAATGCTTCTATGTTAATTTGGGATGTGGCGGACTTAATCAAAACAAGGGTGGCCATGTGGATGAGGTCGAAGCACGACATCAAGTTATATTTGGTGGACGACTTTAAGGGGTATTTGGATGGGATTCGTAGTCTGAAATTGTAATCTTCCGTTGAGGTGTTGCCATCCAACTCTCTGTTGGAATGTTTCTGCTTTGTTTGTTGAGATGCACCTTGTGTTTCTCTTCTTTTTGTTGTCCCTCGATGTACCCCTTCGAGATTAATAAAAATCTTTGTTTGCCGATCAAAAAAAAAAAAAATGTCCTCTCGCGTGTAGCCAGATTCTCCTCCATAAGTGGGTTAAAACACGTTTAAATTTTAATTATTAGATAAGGGTGAGGCTCGAATATAGGATGTATTGCCTTCTCTGATACCATATTAGATTGTTATTTCTCGTTTGAGACTCCTAATTAAATGCTAGGCAGTTTAAAAGTGTCGCTGTTACGTCAGGCCATGTTTGGGATAGCGTGAAAGACATTGATTGCGTTGTGATTTACTTGTTTTGTATTTGTTAGACGATTAGTTTGATTTTTGTCACAATTCTTTGTAATGATCTCCGTTTTGTAATTGCCGCTGGACATTTATCAATACAATCTTTTCACTTTTGACAAAAAAAAAAAAAAACATATACACGGTATATTCCAAGTGCAATAGGAAGGGTGAACATTACCCTCCCTCTCACTAGTTAAATTGGTGTAGGTCTCACCCCTATAATACACTTTTTAGAAGCATGACATTACTTTATGGTAAGATCACATTATTTCAACCAATTAAAAGGAGGATAAGATTCACCCTCATAAGTGGATGGTGAACAAAATTAAATCCATATACTCGTAATTAAATTCCTAATCAAGTAAACCAGTAAACCAATTTCGTTCTCCCTGAAATACTCCTAAACATAACTTTGATTGTCTGTTTTTAAATTAAGTCAAGGTTTAAACATATCCCCAAACAGTATAATGCGTGATATAATACTCCGTATTAGAGATGCAAAAAATTAATTCCACTAAATTTTCGCGATAATCCATGGATAAAACCGGAATTGATCCGTGAGACACGGATTGGATTAGAACCGAACCGTAAGACTTTTGATCCGAGCACGGACTGTATCTTTTAAGAACCGTGACTTATGGTTCGGTTCTTGAATTCCTTAAAATCCGATCCGATACGAGCCGTGAGCAGCCCTACTGGTGCAACGCTTTCCCGGCGATCTTCTTAACAACTCGTTGGATTTTTTTGGCAAAATTGGGCCCGCAAAAGCGTTTGGCAAAGTGTAAAAATTCCATCCATTTCTCTCTGGCAATAGTGGCTTATGCAGTGTGGTATCAGATTGAACTCTTTGGCAAAAAATTAGACGCCAAATTACCATTTACGATGTTACTGGAGATTAGAGGATTTTTGCTGGCCGGTTAGCAGAACGAATAGCGGACAATTTTTTATTCAAGATTGATATGTTAGCAAATTTCTATTGGTGGACTTACGTAGATCATAAAATTAAATATAGTAAGTTGTCAAATAAGGCTTAAGTGATATTAGTGTTACCCATTAAGTTGTGATCGTTCAATTAATGTGACCGGATAATGAACACGTCTCTATTAGCACGTATTTGATTCATGTCACGTACGTTAAGTGATGCGGGCTTATTTTATACATAAAGACCAATTAAATGGTCCAATATGGTTCCATCTATTATGATTGGGCTATGATAGAACCAGGGCTTATAAATAAGTGGTCAAGATTCCCATTCTAAGCCCTCTTTTCTCATACTTCCCCATCTTTGTGTGGACTAAAGTCAACATCAAGAAAAGGATTTTGAAGGCGGAAGACGAATAACCACGCTAAGGCTTTCATCCTCCATGGCGACAGGTACGCATCCGGTATAATTTTTCTTCAATGGTTTGACATGGGCTTAGGATTTCGTATGAAATCCTATACGATAGGATCCATGAAAAGAATTTGAACGGTTAAGATAACCATCCAAATTCTTTTCATTGACACTTTCATGCATATGTTTCATGTACCACGTACAACATTTCGGTTCTTATTTTAACGGGGTAGTGAAGTTGGCACACACTACACTTGACAGAGAAAGTACACCAACTATCCTAATTCTGTTTTTAATTTTTGGTTAAACATCTTGATTATTGACTCTGCCGATTAGATTAATCGTTCATTTCTTTTCATTGATACTTTCATGGATTATTGACTCTGCCGATTAGATTAATCGTTCAATTTCTTTTCATTGATACTTTCATGGATTATTGACTCTGCCCATTAGATTAATCGTTCAATTTCTTTTCATTGATACTTTCATGGATTATTGACTCTGCCCATTAGATTAATCGTTCAATTTCTTTTCATTGATACTTTTATGGGTTTGTTTCATGAGCATGACATTTTCAGTTTTTATTTTAACGGGATAGTCAAATTAGCACACACTACACGTGAAAGAGAAAGTACACCAATTATCTTTACGGAAAGTCTAAGCTTATCGATCCAAAATCCCGATCGGAATCCCAACGCCCTGCAAGGCACACTCCGGCTACCGGACGGCCGATTCGAGTCGTCCAAAAATTCTAAAAAAAAAACCGAGTGGGCTTACGCTGGAATAAATTAACATTCGACGTGTGTAGATGGCCGATCCAAACAATCCATTTTTGTGTTTGGATCGGCCGAAAATGGAGTGTTTGGATTGACCAAAGATGGAGTGCTTGGATCGGGTAACTACAGATGTCGGATGCCATTTATTTCCGCCCGAGGCCCACTCGGTTTTTTTTTTATAGAATTTTTGGACAGCTTGGATCGGCCGTCCGGTGGCCGAAGTGTGCCCGGCGGGGCGTAGGGATTCCTCTGTCGGGAACTGTAGCACCACTCCTATCTTTAAGAGAAAGTACACTACACTTTGACAGACTTTCACACTCCAGTTTGGTTTAACATTTTGAGAGTTATTTTTAACTCTCAACACAGTTTCTAATAAATATTTCTCTCTATCTCTCTTTACTCATTACCACTCCAACTCTAAAAAATAACTTTCTAAAATATAAACCAAACAAAGCTGTACCTTTAATTCTTGACTCTTTACTTCTTGACTCTGCTGATTGGATTGGGTTTGTTTGATTGGATTATGTTGGTTCATTTTATCTGGGCGATTGTTGCCTACCCAAGACACATTAATCTAGGTGTCATTTTTTCCTTGGTTAACAATTTATTGGGTTCTTGAAAATTTATAAGTTTAAATTTATTTTGATATTTTTTATTTTTCGTAATTTTTTGTTTAGCTTTTTGTTGTAATTTTTGGGATTAATCTTTCGCCTCAACAAAATGAATCGAAAAAGTATAAAAATATGGACCAATGGTGAATAAAAATTCAAATAAGACGGCACTTTAGACAAATAAGACAGCTGTTTGATATTTTTTTCGTCTTTTATGAACTTTTTTTTGCTTTCCGTTATAATTATGTACTTTTTAAACTTCTCTCGTCGAGGCGGTGAGACGGATGATTAATCCAAAAAACATGACGCAAATCTAACAAAAATTCAGAAAAGACAAATAAAATACACAAAACAAAAAAAAAAAAGTTTGCAAGAATGGTGCCGCCTGCAGTATTCTTGACAGCTAGCATGATATGCAATCTTGACTAACAACGAGAGCCGAATGTCCCACAGATGCACGTAGAGGTGTGCAAAAAAACTCATAACCCGACCAACCCGATCTGAAGGGTCTCAGGGGGAGCCGAATATGTGGTTCGGTCGGGTATAGGTTCATTTTTTGTTAAAAATCAGATTTTCTGTTAGGGGTGGTGTGTTTCTTACCCGACCCGACCAATCCTATAGATTAATTCCCACTTGTTCGGTTCGGGGCCAAAAATAGTATTACCCGACATGTCAGGCCGAAGCCGACCCGTGCACACCTCTAGACGCAAGGCGACAGCGGAATTACTGGTTTACATTTGTGTTTAGTTGCTTCTAGCTAGCCTCACTCATGGAAATATCATAAATATCTTTAGAGAAAGCTGTTCATTCACTCGCTTATGCTTTTTCCATGAGATTGGCTTATTCAAGGAAGATTTGTGCATAAGTCGTTGACTCTTTTGCGGAGCTACACAATGGACGGTCCGAATTTTTAGAAAAAACTATTCGATGAAGGAATTTAACTCTTCAAGGGAATAATTTTTTAAAAATCCGGACCATATCCAATACACTTTGGACGCACGCGATTTGGCTCCGTAAACATAAACATTCACGGAAAGCTTGTTAGAAAGCGAAAGCGATAGGTATCACTTATGGGAGGCGGAGATTTTTCACACACGATATATAGTAAGCACACTTTTTATTGATAAAGCACACAAACAATTATAAAGCTCTCACTCATGTCTCTTTCTTTCTCTTACTCAACTCCCATACTTTTACAATACTCCGTATAAATTGCAAGCCTATTTATAGGTAAAGCTACACGCTTAATTGATAAGGTTACATTTATTGAAACACTTACAAAATCAAATGCGTAATGGCAAAAGTTTTTATCACATCTTTGACTGAATCCTTCCATTTGCTTTGAAACTTATCAGTACCAAACCTCCAAAAGAACGGTTCCCAAATGTCAGAATCATGCTTACTTTTTCAACAAAGCTCCGTACGTAATAAAGTTTTTCTCCTTTTCCATTACTAGGTTTCAGACTTTCAGTTGAGTACTCTCATTTGCTCTACTGGCATCCCTTGCTAGACTACAAATTGCATAGCATGTGGAGTCTTGGCAGATAGCAGTGCTCTCTTCTCTTGTTTGTTGACTCCTCAATATTTTCCTGGCTTTGTTCAATGTCTGCTATGAAAACCCAAGAAGCCTCTTCATCGGCTTCTCCATGTTAGGGGTGTTTAAGAAAAACCGCTCAAACCGTAAAACCGGTCCAATCCGGACCGAACTGTCTTATTTGGTCAAGTTCTGCGGTTCTATGGTCAGGTTATGGTTCCAAAAAAAATAAAAACCGTTAATTTTGGTTCGGTTACTGGTTCTCAATTCATGAACAGTGGTTAGAACCGAATCGGACCGTTTAAAACTAAGATAAATATAAAAATACATATGTGTGTGTAGTTAAATATGTATTTGAATTTGGTAGGTTTATCTTTTTCTTGCTAAACTTAATTTATTTAGAGATGAAATCTCATTTGTTAGGAAAGTTTTTATTTTCTTCATTCATTTCCTATTCCAGCAAATTATCTTTCTATTTCTTTAATTTTACGAGTTCATATTTTGTGAATAAGTGTTTGGATGCTTATTGGATAGAACCGGAACCGAACCAAAACCGGACCGGTCTTGCGGTTTGGTTCTGGTTAGGTTCCATGCATATATTGGTTAGGTTCTGGTTCCCAATTTTCTAGAACCGTTTGAAATGGTCCAGTAGTTGGTTTTCTAGAGAACCGGATCAATCCGGACCATGTACACCCCTACTCCATGTAGCTATCATGTGTTTTTGAGCTTCAGGGGCAAGGACACTTGTAAGACTTTCACCAATCACCTCTACACAGCTTTGAACCAACCAGATTTTACACCTTCAGAGACAATGATGGCATAGAAAAAAGAGAAGATATCAAATGTGAACTTGAGAAAGCGATTCGAGAGTCAAGAATTTCGATAATTATCTTCTCAAAGAACTATGCCTCGTCAACTTGGTGCCTTGAAGAGCTTGTGATGATTCTCAAATGCAGGACCCTTGGACACGTAGTTCTACCTGTCTTCTATGATGTGGATCCATCTGAAGTGAAGAAGCAAATCAGCAATTTTGAAGAAGCATTTACAAGGCATGAAGAAAAGCTCAAATCAGAAATAGGTGAACTAGCAAAAAAGAAATTTAAGGATAAGGTAGAAACATGGAGGGCTGCGCTTAGAGAAGTTGCAGATGTGGCCGGGATGAACTTACAAAATCAAGTTTATGGGTAATTTCCTCGTAGCTTGCTTCTTTAGCTAGGCATAATTTGTGTCGCTTTTCATCCCATTATTACAGTAGTGCCAATAATGTGCTCATTTTTGTTATTTATTGCTTTGAAATGTTTAATTCTTGGTTTGTGCAATTCAATCATGTATTCCTATTGTTTTTTATGTCCCATCTTCATCGCAATTTTCAGACACGAGGCAAGATTTATACAGAAAATCATAAAAGTGGTTCGAGATAAACTAAGTCGCATGTCCTTGTACATTGCCCCCTACTTGGTTGGAATGCATTCACGAGTCAAAAGCGTTCAGCTTTGGTAAGAAGATAGACCAAGTAATGTTGGCATAGTTGCGATTTGTGGAATGGGTAGAATAGGCAGACAACCGCTGCAACATTTCTGTATAATTTGAATTTCTCAAGATTTGAAGCTAGCAGTTATATTGCAAATGTAAGAGAAATTTCACAACAAAAAGATGGTTTACTTCATTTACAAAGACAATTTCTTATAGACATTTTAAAGACAAGGAAAGTAAAACCAAACAGTATTGCTGAGGGAACTGCTATGATTAAAGATGCCATATGTTTTCAAAAAGTTTTCGTAGTTCTTGATGATGTGGATAAACTTGACCAATTAGATGCACTACTTGGAATGCGAGGTTGGCTTTTTCCAAGAAGTAAAATCATCATAACCACTAGGCGTGAGCGGTTACTAGGGGCTTATGAATTCTATAAGGTGCACAAGCTTGAAGAACTGAGCGGTGAGGAAGCCTTAGAGCTCTTTAGCTGGCATGCCTTCGGAAAATGTTATCCCAACAATGGGTATGGAGAGGTCTCAAAAAGGGTTGTGAGCTATTGTGGAGGGATTCCATTAGCAATTAAAGTTCTAAGTTCTTCTCTATTAGGGAAATGCTTAAACACATGGAAAAGTCAATTGAAAAAATTGAAAATGATTCCAGACAGTCAAATCCTTGAAAAACTCCAAATAAGCTACGACTCTTTACAAGATGACCACGACAAACATCTATTCCTCAATCTTGCTTGTTTTTTTGTCGGAAGCAATAAGAATTGCACTATTACGATCTTAGACGGATGTGAATTTTACACAATGGTTGGCATTCAAAACCTCGTGGACAGATGTCTGCTATCGATTGATAGAAGTAATACATTGGTGATGCATCATTTGCTTCAAGAAATGGGAAGAGAGATTTTTTGCCAAGAGTCACCAAAGGAGCCAGGCAAATGTAGCATCCTTTGGAATCATAAGGATGCACTTAATGTTTTGAGAGAAAACACTTAATGTATTTTTGTATGAACATTTATAGGAATTCTATTCACTAATCATTGTTCCTGCCACACATGCTCCCTTTCCTTTTTTCTCATTCTTATGTTAGGGCACAAGCAAAATCGAAGGCCTTAAACTCGATATTTATGCGCTGAAGGAAGATATATATGCTAGTACGATTCTTGGTGACAATAGAAAACGTCGCTATGAAGAGTTCCTTCAGAAGCCCTTATTGTTAAATTTGGGTTCTTCACTTAAATGATATGGTTTTAGTATCTTTTCCTCTCACCTCGAACCCACAGATCCAGAAAAATCAAATCAAGTTGCTTTGGAAGCTGATGCATTTGCAAAGATGTGCAAACTAAAACTTTTGCAGTTGAATTGTATACATATTAGTGGGCCCTATAAAAAGTTCCCCAAAGGATTAAGATGGTTATGTTGGCAAGGATTTCCACTTAAGTCCATACCTCGTGATTTTCCTTTGGAGAGCCTGGTTGCTCTTGATATGCAATACAGCTGCTTAAAAATTATATGGGAAGGAGCCAAGGTATGTTGCTACTTTTTTCTTCTTTTCAAATTTGTTTAGAAAGTGAATTGAAGGCTTTGATACCCACTTCCCCCTCCCCTTCTTTTGCAGTTCCTATGGTTGTTAAAAATTCTCAATCTCAGTCATTCATATAACCTTGCCAAAACTCCCAACTTTTTAGAACTCCCCAATCTTGAGAAATTGGTACTTAAAAATTGTACAAGATTGGTTGAGGTTCATGAATCCATTGGATGCCTTGACAAGCTTGTTATGTTAAATTTGGAAGACTGCAAAAATTTGAGGAATCTTCTGACAAGCATTTGTATGCTAAAACATTTGGAAACGCTTGTCATCTCTGGTTGCTCAAATCTCGATGGATTGCCGACAAACATGGGAAATATGGAGTCTCTAACTATGCTTGCAGTAAATGGAATTGCTTTAAATCAATTTGTCCCTACCAATGGGCAGGTGAATGCAGTGCAATCTTTCATCTAGTCTTGGCAGTTGAAGCCAAGAGAAAGTCCAAAAATTTCACGGTCGTCTTTGCCATGTTCCTTGGTAAAATTACATCTAGTGAAATGTAATCTTTTGGAGGATGATTTCCCCAGAAACCTTGGCAATCTATGCTCATTGAAGGAACTAGATCTATCATTCAATCAATTTCGTGGCCTCCCAGATTTCATCAAAGGTCTTAAGGTTGAGTACTTGTACATTTATTCTTGCCCAAGGCTCCGCAAACTTGATGGGGTCCCGCAACTACTTGGTTTCTTTTTTGCACGTAATAAATTGCTGGAGGAGGTAACTTTTCAAATTTCCCATCGTCCAACAATCACTTCTCTAGAGACTTTGAGCCTATTCAAAGTAGAATCCATAGGAAACGTTGAAACTAAGATTGTTAACAATCTGGACTTGTCGAACTTGCAATCCATGGGAAACCTAACTGTAAAGCTAACGTCATGGCATGGCATGCGACAAAGGAGGCTTCCCCACAATGCATGTGATATTGTCCGCATTGCCGCGTGTGAAAGCAGTCTCCGTTAACCCTCGGGTTCTTCCTCTATTTGCACAAGTGCCACAGCGTCCTAGCTACGTAGAATAGTGCTTTAAAAAAAAAAACCCCAAAAATCTCTTATTCTCATGGATTTGGTTTCCCTTCACCCACTGGATTAACCAAAGCAAACAACTGCACTGGACATCATACTAAGGTTTGTTGTAGGACTTGTGGATGGAAAATAAAATATGGGGTATTTACCTACACAAATCCTTCATCCAGATACAACCTAAGGAATGTTAACTAATGAACATAGTAGTCATAACGAATGTCAGGCTACAAACTAGCCTGATTAATCAGGCAAAAATATGATAAAGCAAAAAAAGGAGTAAGCAAATACAAGTCCTATGTAACCTATACGAACAACAAATGCAAGTTACGCGTATTACAAGCTAAAATGCCTTTCGCACTTTGGGGCGTACATAAATCACACTAATGTACCCTCACACATAGAGCTATATCATTACTCTTCAATGTGGATTTGGAAGAAAAACACAATAGGATTGGATTCATGTGCAAATAACATGGAAGTCGAGGAGGAATTAGTTGCTACCACGGATGTTAGTAGTTTGAAAGCCAAAACCGCAGCAAGATGTAAGCCCGAAAACTCTGCCATTTTTTCATTTTTTATCTGTCCCAACGCCCTCGGATATAGAGTGCCGAAATAAGGTAACATTTTTGTTGGAAAATGATTAATTACAC
The DNA here is from genome assembly GCA_014282245.1 of Rhododendron simsii. Taxonomy (NCBI): domain Eukaryota; kingdom Viridiplantae; phylum Streptophyta; class Magnoliopsida; order Ericales; family Ericaceae; genus Rhododendron; species Rhododendron simsii. Next base: position 890,079 of record WJXA01000277.1, read on the forward strand.
ACGTGACACCACTCCTAAAACCCATCGAACCCATGTACTTATCTAGTTCCGCTAAACAACAAGCGATTTTACTACCTAGTAGTATCTTTTTCCTATTCCCGCAAGTAGGATTCGAACCCGCAACCGGGAACCATGATGCCGCTATAAACAGTTGGTTACCTGTTTACCACCGAGATGGACTACTCCTTGTTTCATTGGCTTGAGTTTGCCCATGACAAAATTTACCAGAGAGGAGAAGGAGTCGTCCCTGCTATTTACAATTGAATTCAAGAATCCCATCTCAATAAGTACTCATAATTAATCCCGTATCCGCTATTCTTAACTTCAATGTCAGGTCTCCCTGCAAATCTCTCTCTCTCTCTCTCTCTCTCTCTCTCTCTCTCTCTCTCAAAATCAGAGGTGGTGGTAGATTAGGATCAGAGTTTTTGGCATGAGATATGTAGTAATACTAAGAAAACAGATAGATTGATTGATGGATTTGTGAAACTTGATTTGATTGATATCGTTCACGTTTCACTGAACCTAGACATAATTATTACGGTAATTGGTGATGTAAATCCTAAGTTATAGATATTTTGCTATACGCAGCAGCCAATGTAACTTTAAGCCCGGGTGCAAGGAGATGCGCCTGAGTTGCGTCACAAAGCATTTGGATGCACCCGGGGCGCATTTCTAGGTGCTTGAGGCGCAAGGAGATGCGCCTGAGTCGCATCACAGAGCATTTGGATGCGCCCGGGCCGCATTTCTAGGTGCCTGAGGCGCAAGGAGATGCGCCTGAGTCGTATTACAGAGCACTTGGATGCGCCCGGGGCGTATCTAGGCGCCCAAGGCGCAAGGCCGGGGAGCATTATAGAGCGTACTTGGATGCGCCCGAGCATATCTAGGCGCCTGAGGCACAAGGCCGGGGAGCATTACAGAGCGTACTTGGATGCGCCCGGGGACCATATCGAGGCGCCTGAGGCGCATTATAGAGTACTTGGATGCGCCTCGGGCAGATTTCTAGGCGCCTGAGGCACATTACACAACACTTTGATACGCCATTTCATCTTTCCTCCATCACGACCCTGCCTTTTTTCCTTTTCCTCCCTCCTCTTTTAGCACCACCACACCACTACTTCGCCGTCGAGACCAAGGCCGCAATTGTACTTCTTTTTTTAGTTGCTTCCCTACCACTATCATAAAACTACGTAAAATTTTTGTCTTGATTATTCTTTGCGCCACGCGTGTTTTATTGATTTGGCCAATTTCTCAATAGATATATCGTTCTATAGACAGTTTCGTTCAAAAATATTGGTGAATTCAAGGGACAAAGGAGACCGGATAAGTGTGCTACCGGATGAAATCATTGACTACATACTTTTATTCCTACCAATGAAGATTATGTCACCTCCTGGAAATTCAACGCCGTTGTTGAATTCTCAAGTTTTCCATTTCAAGGACCGAAGTTAAAACTTTTGCATCTCATTAGGAGGTTAGGAGTCATTTATCCGTTCGATCCTAGGTTCTTTGAATTGCCAGAGTTTTTGGCATGAGATATATAGTAATACTAAGAAAACAGATAGATTGATTTGTGAAACTTGATTTGATTGATATTGTTCACATTTCACTGAACCTAGACATAATTATTACGGTAATTGGAGATGTAAATCCTCAGTTGTAGATATTTTGCTATACGCATGCAGCAGCCAGTGTACCTCTACGCCCGGGTGCAAGGAGATGCGCCTGAGTCGCCTCACAAAGCATTTGGATGCGCCCGGGGCGCATGTCTAGGTGCCTGAGGCGCAAGGTGATGCGCCTGAATCGCGTCACAGAGCATTTGGATGCGCCCGGGGTGCATTTCTAGGTGCCTGAGGCGCAAGGAGATGCGCCTGAGTCGCGTCACAGAGCATTTGGATGCGCTTGGGGCGCATTTCTAGGTGCATGAGGTGCAAGGAGATGCGCCTGAGTCGCATCACAGAGCACTTGGATGCGCCCGGGGAGCATATCTAGGTGCCCAAGGCACAAGGCCAGGGAGCATTATAGAGCGTACTTGGATGTGCCCGAGGAGCATATCTAGGCGCCAGAGGCACAAGGCCGGGGAGCACTATAGAGTGTACTTGGATGCGCCCGAGAAACATAACTAGGCGCCAGAGGCACAAGGCCGGGGAGCATTGTAGAGCGTACTTGGATGAGCCCGGGGACCATGTCGATGCGCTTGAGGCGCATTATAAAGTACTTGGATGCGCCCCGGGCGCATTTCTAGGCGCCTGAGGCACATTACACAACACTTTGATACGTCATTTCATCTCTCCTCCATCGCAACCCTGCCTTTTTTCCTTTTCCTCCCTCCTTTTCCTGCCAATGAAGATTATGTCACCTCCTGGAAATTCATCCCCGTTGTTGAATTCTCAAGTTTCCCATTTCAAGGACCGAAGCCAAAACTTTTACATCTCATTAGGAGGTTAGGAGTCATTAGTCCATTCGATCCTAGGTTCTTTGAACTGCCAGAGTCATTTTATGTTGAGAAGAATACAGTTCCGTAGGAGTACATTATTTCTCTTAAAATACCCATCAATTGTATACATGGTACACCATTCCCATATTTTTACACAAATCTAATAATAACCAATCATATTCATTAAAAAGAGGGGAAAATAAAGATAAGAGAGAAGCTGTGGAGTGGTACAATCCAAAAAAAAAATATGACAAAGAGAAAAGCGACTTTTTTGGGCCCACATAAGAACTTAAAATTGGTTTGTGTTCACAGAAAAGATCGTTGTGTTTTTGTGTGATAAGTTTTGTTGTAGTCTAAGTTTTCAAGTCTTTTTTAAAATTACGGAGAGGCCGACAAAAGTTATTTATTTACATGTAAATAAACAAAAAAAATAATTAATTAATTATGGATTTTTCAAAATTGGGGGAGGCCTTGGCCCCAATAGCCCACTATTGCCTCCGTACGTCTTTGGTTTTGGGTCTATGAAAAGCCTCACTCTTTTCAAACCTGTACTTAGTGATCGATGAAGAGCTTGAAGCCATTTTGACTACATGCTTGGTTCTTGAGAGTTAAGCTCTTCATGAATGCCTTGGCCTTTACAAGGTTAAGGTTCCCAGTAGGGATCTCAAGGAATTCAAAATTTCCAAGAGACCCTGGAGTAGACGCAGAAATCAATATGGAAAATTCTAATTAATCAGCACACTGACAATAGTGAGTGTGTGAATGTGTATTAAATGGTATAAAAAATACACAGAAATACGTGTTTTCCTTGTCTTCTAGTGTGCTTATTGTCAGCCCAGTGAGCTGATAATAGCAAGACCGTTTTCTCATCAAGGAGGGTAGTTAATCTCAACAATTCGACGAAAAGTATTAAAACTAAGAGTACTTATATTATCTTTCAACACAAGTAATTAATTCAGTCCAAACTGTCTCTAAATACCACAAGCAAATAGGAAACTCAAATCCGAACGCAACATAAAACCCCCTATCCTTATAACACGCAAGTCTTGCAAATGAGAGTGGTCTTTTTTAGTCTTCTTCCAAAGGAGTAATTAGCGGAGCACAGCCACGCGCGTGGTATTCAAAAGGATCATTCCAACACCACGTGAGGTCCATACACTTTGTCGCGATCTTGTAAGAATGTGTGGTGCTAAAGTGTCCCGGAGCACCACTTAAACCTTCCAAGAAATTATTCAGTAGTACTCCTACTGCTGCATGCCATCCAATTGGGGCTTTCGAACTAGCAAGAAGTAATTTGCTGTGAAGATTCCTTTTCTGTTACCAATACCAGTGTAATTAACTACGATCGTTCAGCCCGTATGTACATGTGCTTAGTGTATAGTATAAATATATCGATCATAGACATATTGTGCAAAAAAAAAAAAAAAAAAGTCCATTGAAAAAAATTAAGCTAGTAAAAAAAGCCATTGAAAAGAGCCCATTGTAAAAAACCCTTTGAAAATGTGACCTTTTCAAATAAATACAATTAGACCCTTCAAGTATGGGCTTGGATTTTTACGAGTTTACGTGGCCATGAAACTTAGAGCATCTCTAGCCTTTAGTCGTAGTTTTACTCCGTACGAGTAAAAATTTGAGTAATATATCATTTTGTAAGAACCACTCTGATGATTAAAACCAAATATAAGCACAAATTTGCGTAAAATTGTTATTAGTGACTTACCTAGTAGTACATTTGAGAGTGGAAAATAGTCGTCAAAATTTTGAGACTCCATTGACGTAACAAATCTTAAATCTGATATAGGTTTGAGTCAAGACCTGGAACGACCCTAAAGTAAAAATATATGACAACAAAGTTGGGAAATAAGAATGGAAATGCTTCTCACCTTCCACCAGCAAATAGCCCATCTGCAGCTTTCTCCAGAAAGGATTGAACTCTCTGACTTCCTTTAGGTGCAAGTCCCACATATTCTAGAGCCATAAGCTTCAAACATAGAAGCCAAAGCACACTAATTGATAACTAACCGATGGCACTAATTGAAATATTCACCAAATGGAAAATCTTATTGATTGTATTTCATTTCTCCATACTCCTTAAAATTTCACATTTTGGACCGTGTCTTGGCCGCAACGACGATTGGAAACATTGATTTCATGAAGTTTTGAAAAAATAACACTTATGCAAAAATTCATACCTAACACTCGTCGACATCCACAGCAACTCATATTTTGTTTTACGAATTGGACAATTTTAAGGTTAAAATAGAACGTAAAATAAGCTGGTGCAGCAAGAATGGTTACACAACTCGTTCTTACCATGTTCCTGGTTACAAACCGTCCAATGGCTGTCGTACGGAAGCTACTCAGAGAGAAGTCACTTGTGTCCAAAGGCAAGTACCATTGCACGGGTGAGTTCGATCCAATGTCTTTCTCCCACATAACCTTGATGCATAGCCAACCCAACATATGCTTGATATAATTAAGTTTAGAGAACAAAATAATAAACAATAAAAGTAGTTAATTATTTGGGAAAATGATGGCCAATGACGTGTTTTGATTAATACCCGCTAAGGATATTTTCAGCATTAACAAATGTTCTTAACTTGTCCTTAGCGGGTATTAATTATCAAAACATGTCCTGGACCGTCATTTTCCCTAATTATTTTGTACTCCCTTTTTAAAATCTTTACTCTCTTTTTCTTTCTTTATTAAAAATCTTTATTCATGTGAATTGGTTACTCACCTCAAAACCCACTTGCTTGAGAGCTTCAAGGCATTGGGCTCTAGTCCTTACATCAGTGAGGCCATTCCCAAGTTCAATTTCCTTCTGAAATAAAACATTAATTATACCAACTCAGTTAACATACTATGTAAATTACACTTTGCCACAAATCTTACCCTACTCTTACTTGTACACTTAAACTACAAATTTAAGCTATATGATCCTTAAACTATTGGATGTTTGTTAACACGGTCAACTTGATATTGTCTCCGTCGCCTCCTCAAATAGAAAATGCCACATGACACTGATCCAAACGTTGATGAAAAGGTGATGGAAATTTTTTTCAATGGATCGGTTGATTGTTGTCAATTGGACCACAATGACAATACCCTATAGTCGAAGGGCAACATATGGTAGGACAATTCAAAAATTCATAGGCAAAACTCCAATTCGTGTAATACTGAAAGGATGCAAAGTGCAATTTGCATATGTATCCAATAATTAACGACTTTTGTTGCACTTACAACCTTGATGTTTAGGTGTTCTTCGTTATTGGGATCGAAGGAATCAGTCCTACACCACTCAAATGCAGCAAAACATTGGCCAGGCTTCAAAACCCTATGAATCTCTTTGTAGCATCCAACCTTCATAGCATATATGAAATATAGATCAATAAGCAATAAAAATGGAGCCTTCGAATAGATAAATATTACGCATCTCAAGAGAAAGATACTCACATTGTTTCATTTTGCATGTTTGTCAGTTTTAGAAATTTCAACATTTTAAGTAGACTCGCAGATACTTCCACTGATTCAAATTTAAAGAATATTTTTTTCCAGTTACCTCTTTATTGCCCACATTATACTTTAGTAGTTATAGGTTTTTGTCAAGTGTAAATTTGACAGACTTCCATCTGACGACAAATATGGGCGAAAAGTTTACTGCGTCGGGGGCATGGCAAGTAGCCTCAAGTGCATATGCTGCATCAAAATTATTGTCCGGAAATGGCATTTTCATGAAATCAGCCTACATCCATAGATATATGAAACAATAATCAAAGCATAGAAAGAGGTAGCCCAGAAAACAAACCATGAAATTTACTATTCACCTTCACATAGTCACAGGTCTTATCCAGTCCTGCTTTCCTATTCAATTCCTGCAAAGTAACACAAGCATGTAAACTAATGTTGTCTATTTAGGACTCAGGGGACAGCAGTGCTCAATCTCACCGTCCAAAAGTGTTGACGGTCTGAATTTTAAAAGAACTCTTCTAGGGAAGAGTAATCCAGACCATTTGGACGGTGAGAATTGAGCGATACTGAATGTTGTTGTCTCTTGGGAAGAACAGCCCCCCAATTAAGTCGATCTGTTTATGTAGACTTTATGTTATTTTAATTAATTCTCAACTGAAAAAGGTTCAATTAGCCAGCGATGGAGGGAGAATAGGACGAGTGGGGGCATGCGCCCCACTCAATTTCTTTTAAAAAAAAAAAATTAAATTTAAGATTTTAAAATGTATATTTTGTATTTTCTCTAGTTAATTGTATATCATAATTGTATTTTCTCTAGTCGAATATCATTTCATTCTCAATTTCTTTTCCACATATTTGAACATTGTCATTATACTGGCGAAATGAAATGTCTAATGTGAAAAATAGCCACCACATACTATTTGGAACTCTCTAATGCATAATGTCCAAAATTCAAAAATGCCTAAACCATAGGTTATATGTTTTATACTTTAGCAATTATTAACAATGGGAGCAATAATGCTAAATATTGTGTAGTGAATTGCTCTTAGACTTGATCCGCTGAGGCAATTCAAGTAGTTCGATTGTTTTTATATTCTATGTAATTTACTATATTAAAAAATTATGTTAGGTTTTTCAATTTCTAGCACAAATGTTTTAACATTGCTTAAAACGAAATTTTGTGGTTGAAATGTGTTTAAAGGTGCCCCCACTTACATAGTTTTCTGGCTACGCCACTGCAATTAGCTGCATTGGGATAAAAGTTTAACCTTTATTATCCTTGTTTTTTCTTTTTGTAGAAAAACCTTGTTAGTAGCTAGATGCAAACAGGGTTTACCTTCCCTCTTGTTATCTGATACTCGTTATTGCTCAGGCCAGTAATGGATGTCATGCTGCCAGATTTCATGCACCAAACAAACTTAATTAATTAGAAGCCAACTCCTGAGAAGAAAAAAAAACCACCAAAACAAATCTAATTGGAATTGATCACCCCGATATCCTAATTGAAATGATTTTTTTGTGATGAATGATGTACGAGTTATGACTTATAAAATAAACGACCGAAGAGATAGGCATATTAGAAGATCGTGATTCGTCCTGTATCTGTTTGTATTAGTTTTGATTTGGATGTCTTTGAAGTTCTAACTAAAGTAACATGATCATCATGTTAACCATGCTATCAGTTTTGGTTGGACTATCATTTTCCTATCCCTAATAAAATGTTATTTTTGCCGATAACAAAAAAAAACCATGCTATCAGTTTTTCATTCTTCTTCAAATCGAAATATAGTCATTAGTATAGTCCTCGTGAACTGATGTTGTCTAGTGGGTACCATCTGTCTGGCCAGTTTGACATAGTACTTATTGCGGAATCTCATATGGTTGAGGTAAATGTCTTCCTCTCATAATTCTCGCGATATATATGAATTTAATTCCACTGTTTCACCAAAAAGATGCAATACTATTTAATTACGCTAAGAAAAAGGAAAAATTAATCTTCTACCTAAATCGGGCAATTTCCCTTAATGGCCCACCAATTCCACACCCAACATCCAAGACCTACATGTAGAAATATAAAGCCAAAGTCATCAATCTCACACATAAATAGATCCCACATGAGTGATTACTTTTCCATTCAAAATAATAGTCCATTAAGAAATCTAGCTATTTTTAATTAAAGATAAAATACTTATGTGTGTAATATCCAAAAATAGCACCACTTTTCGTAATGGAATATCATTGTGGAACAGTGAAGATTTTACATAAGTATATTCTATAACTATTGCAAATAGGGTAGCAAATGAGCCGAGTTGAGCATTGTTGAGCTCGAGCCTTAACAAGCCGAGTTTAGTCATTTACTAAACGAGTCTCTTTAATCGAGCCGAGCTTCTCTAAACGAGCCGAGTTTTTGTCGAACGAGTCAAGCTCTACTTGATTCGTTTACTAAACAAGCCAAAAAC